>OX422221.1:268250975-268946641 GCA_949130495.1 Sambucus nigra
ATTTAATACAATTGAAATTAAATAATTAATTTCGAAACTTAACATTAATTTCCAACACATGTTACTACAATGGTTCAAAATGTCACCCTTCTATAATTAGTGTCTCGTTTTCCCTCTTTTTCTTTTAACTATTCTCTATTTTTTTGAGCCGGATATAATTTAGTAAGCTTCCTACCATTATCCTTCATGTATCAAATAATAAAAATTGTTTCATCATTTCCCGTTTTCCTTGTTCCATCATAAGGTGCACAATCATTGATAAATTTAATTTGCTAAATCAAATGATTCACGGATGTGAGTCATGGCGGTTCCATGCTATTCAAGAGAATGGTTCCTTCCATGTACCACAACACCAATGTTTCATTAAACTAAGCCTTTAATATTGGGTATCATAATGGCCTCATAATGTCCTTTTGAATAAGGACTATTTCTGTCAACAATAATTCGTAATTATATGCATACATTCATAAAAGACATAAATAATAGAAATCAGAAACACTTTTATTGAATTCAAGTAATAGTGTCAAACAACTAAGCTAAAATAGCAATCTTAAATTAACTAATCGAGACCCATCTCTTTGACATGTTCCATAAAGGTCTTCGGAGATAGTCCTTTCGTAAGAGGATCTTCCATGTTATCACACGTACTAATGTGATCAATTGACACTCTTTGTTTCGAAACTTCTTCTTTAACTGATAGGTGTTTCACCTCAATATGCTTAGCAGCCTTAGTATACCTATCGTTCTTCGAGAAGAAGACTGTTGCGACATTATCACAATAAAATTTCAGTGGTTTAGATATTGACCCCATAATCCTTAGTCCTGAAATAAAGTTTCGTAGCCAGAATCCATGATTTGTAGCTTCGAAGCAAGCTACGTATTCAGTCTCCATAGTGGATGATGCAATGACACTTTGCTTAGCACTTTTCCATAAAATGGCTCCTCCAGCCATAAGGAAGAAATAACCTGAAGTGCTCTTCCTACTGTCAAGGCATCCCCTAAAATCTGATTCTGAATGACCAATCACCTCAAGGTGATTAGTCTTCCAATATGTGATCATGTAATCCTTAGTCCCTTACAGGTACCTCAACACTTTCTTTGTAGCTTTCCAATGGTAAATCCCTGGATTGATTTGATATCTGCCTAGCATCCCAACGACAAAATTTATATTCGGCCTAGTGCAGACTTGTGCATACAACAAGCTCCCTATGAGCGAAGCATTAGGCATGCCTTTTATGTTCTCCATTTCTAAATCACTTCTAAGACATTAACTTAAGCTGAACTTATCCCCTTTCTGAAGTGGAACATTAATGGGATTGCATATTTGCATGATAAATCTTTCTAAAACTTTGTTAATGTAAGCTTTCTGAGACAATACCAACGTTCCTCGTGATCTATCCTGAGATATTTCTATCCCGATCACGAAGGATGCCTCACCTAAATCTTTAATTACAAAGTTTTTAGAAAGGAACTTCTTGGTTTTACTTAATAAACCAAAATCACTGTTGGTGATAAGTAAGTCATCAACATATAGTACTAAAAACACAAACTTACTCCCACTGATCTTCAGGTATATACACTGATCAACAGTGTTTTCCATAAACCCAAGGGATGTAATGGTATCGTGGAACTTAATGTACCATTGACGAGAAGCTTGCTTTAGACCATATACTGACTTCTTTAACATAAAGATCATGTTTTCCTTTGCTTCATTTATGAAGCCCTGTGGCTGTGCCATGTAGACTTCTTCTTCTTCTTCTTCTTCTTCTAAACTCCCATTTAGAAAAGCTATTTTTAGGTACATTTGGTGCAACTCCAAATCATAATGAGCCACCAACGCTAATATGATTCTTAATGAGTCCTTCTTTGAAACTGGAGAGAAGGTCTCATTATAATCAATGCCTTCTCGTTGATTAAAACCTTTGGCAAAAAGTATATCTTTATGTCGTTCGATATTGTCTTTTGATTTAAGCTTGGTCTTAAAGATCCACTTGCACCCAACTCGTTTTTGTCCTTCTGGCAATTCGACCAACTCCCAAAATTAGTTGTACTTCATAGATTTTATTTCTTCATTCATGGAAGTAATCCATTTATTAGAATCATCACTATTTATATCTTTTTCATAAGAAACTGGATCGTTAATATTCCCTATGTTAAATTCGATCTCTTGAAGGTATACCACATAATCATCTGGAATTGCCGATCTCCTTTCTCTTTGAGATCTTCTTAATGGAACTTCTTGTGGTGCTTCAAAAGTTTCATTGGTTATAGTCTCACTATATGGTTGTTCAGTTGGTTGATCATTCACTTGTTGTTCATTGTTATTGATTGGGTCAATGACCGGTTTGACAACTACATTAGGAACAACAGGTATGTTATGAACTCTGGGTATAGGAATTTGTACCCTGACTTCTCGAATGATTACCTCCCTTTCTTTTATACTCCCACTTACTTCACCTTCTTCAATGAATTTAGCATTTTTAGTTTTTATGATTCTAGTTGTATGATTTGGACAGTATAATCTATATCCCTTCGACTTTTCTGGATACCCGATGAAATGACATGATAATGTCCTAGGATCCAATTTCTTTTCATGAGGGTTATAGATTCTAGCTTCCGCTGGGCAGCCCCATAATACCTTAAATCTGGTTTCCATCCTTTCTAATGTTCAAAAGGGGTTTTTAAAAATGACTTACTAGGAACCCTATTTAAGATGTGTACAATGGTCTTTAATGCATGTGTCCAAAAAATGTAGGCAATTGTGTCCTACTTATCGTATTTCTAACCATTTCTATAAGGGTACGATTACGCCTTTTAGCTACACCATTCTGCCAAGGTGATCCTGACATTGTGTATTGGGCGCAAATACCTAATTTTTCAAGGAGTTTAGCAAATGGGCCAGGGCATTGCCCTGACTCATCATATCTACAATAATATTCACCACCTCTATCAGACCTAATAATTTTCCCCTTTTTGCCGAGTTGCTTCTCAACCTTATTAATGTATATTTCAATGACGTTCATAGACTAAGATTTATCATGCAACATGTACAAAATGCAATAACGTGAAAATCGTCTATAAAGGTGATGAAGTATTTCTCTCCACCAATGGATGGAATATCAAAAGGTCCACATATGTCTGTATGTATTATTTCAAGTAGATGGGTGCTTCTTATGGCTCCTTTCTTTGTATGTTTGGTCTGTTTTCCTTTAATACAATCCACACATACATTATAATTGGCCCAATATAGGTTATGGAGTATTCCATCTTTAATGAGCCTTTCAATTCTCGGTCTGGATATGTGCCCTAATCTTTTATGCCACAATTAAGTGTACGTTTCGTACCAACATTAGGATTTAGGGTCACAAGGGTTTCAGAAAAATTCTTTTCAAGATTCAATTGATATAAACCATCTAATAAAAATCCAGAACCAACATTATTAGCATTTTTAATCAAACCAAAATTATTGTACTTAAATTTAATCACAAAGCGGTCTAAAACATGTTTGGAAAAATAGAAATTAAATTCCTAGAAACTGTGGGAACATAAAAAGTTTCTTGCAAATCTAAAATAAATCTAGCACTTAAAATCAGGCGAAAGACTCCAATAGCTTCTATTTTATCATTAGCTTTATTGTCCATGTAGAGAAAATGCTCATTTGAATTTGTTTTGTGGATCGAAGTGAAGCCCTGCATCGAATTAGAAACATGAAACATAGAACCAGAATCAATCCACCAAGTGTTAGAAGGAGTGTTAATAAGGTTTGATTCGAAACGTACATAAATAAAGGGCTTACCCTTTTTCTCAAAACAGGCCTTTTGTTTATGACAATCCCTCTGGAAATTGCCCTTCTTTTTACAAAAGTGACACTTGTCATTATTTTCCTTCTTCACACCAGCAGTTGATGGTTCTTCTTGATGAGATGACCCAGGACCTTTCTTGATGCCCTTGCCAAACTTCTTCTTAAAACTATCTCCTTTGACTATAAGATTTTCCACCTGTCCCTTAGTCACATGGCCATTCTTTTGCTTAAGCCTTCCTTCCTCCTGTTCCAACATGCTTTGAAAATTATTTATATTTGACTTATCTTTTATAGTGTTGTAATTGATTTAGAAAGGCCCATACTCAGGAGGTAGGGAGTTTAGGATGAATTGGATATGAAACGACTCATCCACTGTCATGCCCAAAACTCTAAGTCTAGCAACCAGATTGGTCATCTCTATAATGTGCTCATTCATGGTTCGAGTATCATCAAACCTCATAGTGGTCAGGTCAGCCATCAGTTTCCCAGCAAGGGATTTATCAGCAGAGCCAAAGCGTTCCTTAATGTTGTTCAAATACTCTTTCTCTTTCGTAGTTTTAGGTAGGGAGATCTTAATTTTAGCAGCAATGCACATTCGCATAAACATAAGGGCCAGCCTATTGGATCGAACCTATTCTTCATGGACAACGATTTCATCCTTGCTCCTGGCATCAGTAATACCAGCGGGTTCATCACACATAATTTCCATGTCCAGGTCAAGAACCACTAGGCTGAACTCAATTTGCTCATTCCATTCAGAAAAATTACTTCCATAAAATTTGGAATACGACTGAGCTTGCGAATACAAGTTAAGGGGAACTCCAATTAATAACAATGTTCACAAATTAAATTTTCACACACAAAAAAAATTGCAAGGGTCGAATATTGAATTGTTGACTAAAGTTTTTAGCATATTTCATTTTTTCAATCTGAATATCACAGAATCTGTGTTAATCATCACATAATGTTCAGATTTTAAAGATATACTACCCTATAATTCATTTATCATGGTCCCATAATTTTGGCATTTATGTTTGTTGCCTAAACATTTAATACCATGATTAATGAACTTAATGTCAACTATTCTATTTTCATAAAACCAGTTCTAATGTTGTTAGCATGTGTTGCACCTCAATCCAATTTTATAACTAACATTAGAATAAACCTTTAATGAATGTAAGTGTATTATTCATACATGCAGTCTCAGCCTGTGTTTGGCCTTTGATTTAACTTAAATGAATAATTGCTTACATGTCCCAACTTAAATATAGTTAATCATATATTAAATATTAACTATAATACGTAATCTACAAGTAATTACAAAGATACCAATAGCAGCTTGAATGCCTCAAAAACAGAATTGTCCGGGTATAGTAAAAACACATAATACAAGAATATTGCTAAAAATGGAAAAAATGAGTTTTCACCAAAGAATCGAAGTTAAGCATGCAAGAAAACCAAAACTTTTTGCGGAACGTTAATATAAATTTTCTGTAAAGAGTTATAAGCCCCGAGATTATTTCCTAAAATGGCAAAAACGGGGTTTTGAGGGCCTTAACGGACTCGAATCGTCGAAAGACACATTACCACGTTGGCCCGTTTTCAGTCAACCTAGCAAGTTTCAAGTCAATCGGACACCAAAAATTTTGAAAAATACTATTCACAGCGCCAACAAAAAGTTTCTCCCGAAATCTGTTTTGCGTCAAATCACACTGTTCACTTAATTAATCTTAAAAACAAATTCATTTTCTTGTCATGATCAATAAAAGTATTTTTCAGAACGCTTACACAACTTGAAACAATAAAATCACGTTTACGGCATATTAGGGTTCTTATAACACAAAAATGGGTTGAATAATAATGGAACAGTTTTCATAAGAATAAGGACTGCATGCAACAATTTCGTTCTTAATATCATACATAACAAAATTCAAATTACCTATTCCAGATTAGTGTATGATTGCCAGATTGCTCAAAATTTCCATATTTTTTCAAAAACAAAATTTCCAGATTCATCAAAGGAAAAAATTCCAAATTTGCAGATTTAACAGAAAAGAAAAAATCCAGATTTCCAGATGCAAAAAATCAAATATCAGAATTGTTATAAAGAAATTTTTATTAAAGGAAAACATGTGATTATAAATTGAAAGCTCTGATACCACATGTTAATCAAGACTGTTTTAACAATCATAATACCGGATATAAAGCATAATATTACATCATGAAAAAAATAGTTTTGTCATGAATCTAGGATGTTTAATTTTCATGCAATCACAAAATTGTAAATTCTTTATAACTATGATCAATACTAACCTTTGTCCATTGCAATTGATTGGAATAAGGTGACTTGAATGCTTCTATCAAAGCTTCCTTTGAATCCCTTCATGAACAACCCATAATTGTTTTCTTATGTGCCCGGAATATTTGTGAGAAAATACGAATAATGAGAATTTCAGATTTTCTCTCCCTCCTTAGAAAAAGTGTGTTATGAGATGGGTATCTATTTATAAGGGGAAGAGGGTCGAAATCCTAGTGGATATGGGACTCTTTTCTAGTCTCCCACTAATACTACTAACCATCATGAGACTAACGGATAAGATTTACCCAATCTTTTAATATCTTTATTTATCACATTCCTAATTAATTATCTGACATTTATTAAGACCACATAAATGGGAAATTCGGAATTTAATACAATTGAAATTAAATAATTAATTTCGACACTTAACATTAATTTCCAACACATGTTACTACAATGGTTCAAAATGTCACCCTTCTATAATTAGTGTCTCGTTTTCCCTCTCTTTCTTTTAACTATTCTCTATTTTTTTGAGCCGGATATAATTTAGTAAGCTTCCTACCATTATCCTTCATGTATCAAATAATAAAAATTATTTCATCATTTCCCGTTTTCCTTGTTCCATCTTATTACCGCACTAACATTTGTGTTAGATTTATATACATTGGGACAATATTTATATCCTTTTTTACATTGGATTCATGGAGACATACATTTTCAGTCCGATATAAATTACTAGATTGGTCAAGAAAAAACCTAAACTAATGGTATGATATTACAAATTATGCAGAAAGGGTGTGAGGATTAAGGGTTTTTTCCCATGGACCTTTCTTGACACTTTTGAGTGGGGCTCTGGTTACACAATGAGGTTTGGCCTTAACTATGTAGATTTCAAGGATGGTCTAAAGAGATACCCTAAATATTCAGCCCATTGGTTCAAGAAATTCCTCCACAAGTAGTAGAAAGATTGCTGAAGATGGGATTGATTTGATTTCAACTTGTTTCTTTGCCTTATTTGGATTGTCCAATTCAAAAGGGAGACACTATGTTGTACTTTTATATAAGCTTTTATGGCCATGATGTTTTAATAAACACTGCAATTGCGTTTTCTCATTAGTATTCCTTTTTGAAACATTGTATTTTTTTCTCGCTAAAAGTGACTAGTCAGAAACGTAGTGTGAAATATAATTATAAATACAAGAAAATATTTGATTTCATAAATATAATCTCATGAATAAAAAAAAGTTTAGAACATAAACCGTTTTTATAATTTATGCAAGTACATAATTTTCTTACAATGACTCTTCAAAAGAAAAATCAAATTGGGACAAGTGTTATACGCTTAGTCTTTAAAATGATATTTGTCCCACTACGGTGCTCTTAGTGTCGTCTCCCATGATACAACAATCTTAGTAGCACTCTAAATTGCAAGAATATCGAACTAGATTCAATGGCACAACACTCCCACTAAAGAAGTCATACAAACTAATGGCAGAAAATTAATCACACTATGGTTTTCCCATCTTATATATGAACCAATTTTGAACACACACACACACGCGCGCACATGCATGCGCGCGCGCGCGCACACACACACACACACACACATATATATATATATATATATAGGCTTTCAAACGGCGTTAACCAATATACAAAACGATTGAAAATGGTTTATTAATTGTTTTAACATTTAATTAACTGTCCAAACAACCCCATGAAATAATGGGTCATATAACTGATGGGTCAAAATACCCTTAAAAAAATAACATGACCAATACAAATTTACAAGGAAAATCTCCATAAAATTTGGCCTAAATAGATATTCTTTAAGTCAAGAAAAGCCTAAAGCCTGAGGCTTAAGGCCCCGAACCAAGTATAATCGACTCGAATGGTCTCTTCTAGTCTAAGTTTGGTAGGACGACCTGTGGCATGTTGAGAAACGTGCTACTAGTGCTAATAAGATGAACATATTATCAAACATGCCAATTTTAAATATTCAATTAAATTAACCGAATGAATAATTAAACCAATTTAATTAAGCACCGTTTAAACCAAACGTTGTGTAAATATTTAACCAGTTTTATCTTTCCCTAAGCATGTATCTAGGTGAGTAATCAAGAATACAATAAATTAACAAACCATAATGCCACGATGTATGAGGAAAACTCACGATGAGAAAAACTTCAGACAACCTAGTCATACAAGGACAAATTAGACTTACTCACATATTCAATGCTTTCTAGCCTTGATGATTTTTTTTCTCTTTGTCACCCTTTTCACAACCACTATTGGACGCCTTTCAATAATAATAACAACACATGAGCCTCCCACGTCTCGGTATCCACCCATCTTACTTGCTTCTTGACTAGTTCAGCTGTCATCCAACGCAACACATAATCCATGACACTAAACATACACAACAAAGATGAAGAGTACACTGTTCTTGGTGCTCAAATTCGAGATCTCAAACACAGACATTATGTTGAAACTTGGATCTCAAACAAAAGGTTTAGGAGGCTTTTGATTTGTCTATCAAACTGTTTTTGAATGAAAAAACATATGGTGACAGGAAAAACGAGGCATCTTGTTCGAATGAAACTCTAGGTCGTACAAACAAAATGTGTGGTGTCGTTCAAATGGACCACAAGGTCGTTCGAACGGGACCATACATCTCATTTGAATGAACTTCAAATAAAATTTTCTTGAGAACTCTCTGTCAAGCAGAAACATTTCGCTCGAAGCTCGTTAGAACGATACCTGATACTCATTTAAACAAAATCACAAGTCATTCAAACGAAGTGCATAAACTCATTTCATTGGCATCATAAATCCATTCGAACGAAACTAAAATTTAATAATACTTTTCTTTAAACAATTATTTTCAAAAAATAAACCTCAAAAAGTTAAAAACACTAAACACCCAAACTGAATACAAGGATCAAACATAATATACATTCATACCCTTGTCAAAATCCCATGGATGAAGATGAAACTAAACACGAAACTTGATGTCACTTTACTTGGCCTCTACGGTCTTTAATATGCATCATAGGCTTGAAGAACAAACTAAACCCAAATCCTTACCTATAACTCTAGTAGTTATCTCCAAATGGAATAAAGCCAATATTACAATTTTTTTTACAATAAACAACATTGATACATTGAAAAAATTTCCTCACACTTGTGCATGTTGGATTTAGAGCAAAGACCACCTTTAAAGACTTGGGATGTGCTACGGGGATCAAACCAATAAGCTATCTTAGGGTATATTAACACTATTCCTTTTGGGGAGTTTTAGGTATTTTAAAATAGTTCTATAGTTTCACATTCTTAAAGTAAATATCACTTATTTAATTAACGACTATATGGGAGCCCCTAAAGAGATATACTTGTTTAAATTACAAAGCAATGGATGAGTAGATAACAAATCAATGCATCATATATCCCAACATTATTTGAGTCATTGAATCCATATATATATATATATATATATATATATATATATATATATATATATCAGACACGGATACCAAAATATGTAGGTAATAAAAATTAAATACCATTCTTAGCATGTGACAAAAATATGAGATATTTAAAACTTTTTTCATAAGATATAAATCATTATATTCAAACGAATATAAATCGTTCACCACAGTAAAATCCATCATCATGATAAACTTTAATAATAAATCTCAACTCCAACTGTAATAAAACTCAAATAAATCAAAGTCAACTACATAAAATCTCTTCAATTAAAATCATAAAAACTGTGGAGTTGAATGACCCACCAAATCCAAATGCAACTGTCTCATAAATAAAACGAATGAAAAGGAAACTAAACTAATACAATAAAGTAAACTTCACCTACAAGACCATAAAATCTCCAAAACTATGCAGCTAAATATAAGTCAACAACGACGGGTTAGGTCCCATCGCAAGAATACCAATTAATGTTTCCAAATAGGATCCGTGAATTCAATCATAAGCATTATAAGCGATAAATATTACAATAGAGTATTATGATTAATGAAGCAATATAGTAACGATGCGAGTAATGTAAAACTATGACAACTACCCACATAAAATAAACCAATTCACTGTCAAAGTCTAATTATATTTATTTCAACATAAATTATATGTCTTTACTTTATCTTTCTTAATTACAATTATCTTTCTCAACATTAATCATATTATCCATTAAACACCATAATCGCCAATTTTCCTTTATATTATGCCTGCACATACTCATGGAGCACCTAACATTATATCACATCAAATCCATAAACACCACTATAGCCCGCCGACACAATTTTTATTAGCACGCACATATCGTGATGTTTCCCATACAAGACACTTCACTATAGTTAGTTATCCTAGATTCCTCAATCATCGTAATGGATGACCCACACTAGACACTAAACATACTCGTGATGCTATCATAAAACCATCGGAGTAGCCAAGATAGTGTAAGTCATGAAATCATCATAATGGTCGGCCTACCCATACCCGCACATACAATGATACACATCAATCCATCTCTAATGCTCGTTTATTATCTTAGGTATTTATTATCGTTTTATTATCACGTTTTCATTATTTATAGATATCCCCTACTATAATCCAGGCATTGCAATTACAATCCATCCCTAGTCCCATACCTAAAGATTACCAACCATAAGTATAACCTAGTACCTCACCTCAAAATAATGCCTACAACATAATAATCACCTTGTTTCATGCTTAGAATATAACGACGTAACAACGTACTACCTAGTCCCATACATAGGAAATACACAAGCGTACAAGTGCACACTCCCCAATCCCATACCTTGAAAGCATCACAAAAATTAATATTCCTACTCACTAATTTCATACCGAGAAAGCAACATATTAATATACGGGTGAAATTATAACTAAATCTATAATACAAACGTCCCAACGATATTATTTTATTAACATACGTAATTTCTACATTTATTATATTCTTAATCCAACAATAAAATTCTTTTTTTCACAATGCTATGAGTTCGATTTCATGCGCAGTAAAATAATTATATCATGTGATAAATATGTTCTACAAAATATTCGTAGAACTTGTGCAAATTCAACATTTACATACGAGTGATAATTAATGAAATTTACTCATAAACCGGTTCAAACATGTGTATTAATAAATTTCAGCAGTAAATTAATACATTCTAGATCATCATAATTGTCTACATGATTTTATAAATCAACACATATAATTTAATTAAATATATTAATTAACATGCGATTCGTCCCAACAAACCAAAATAACAAGGTACAAATATCTAATCATGCGGTATTTCGCGTATGAAATTCAATTTTGGAAGTTGATAAAAACAGTTTATAATTAGGTTATCACTTTACCTAATTAAGCTACTAATCATTTTGAGAAAAAAAGCTTTCAATTAAAATTTAAGCAACATTTAAGTCAAATAATACTTAAGGAGAACAATAGTGATATTCTTACCTCAAAAGAGGTATTATGAAAAATCCTAGTGCATCGTTGCGCTTGTCTCGAAAAAATGAGCAACTTTTCTTTTATGTCCTCGTTCAAATATATTAGTGTAAGTTACAGTTTTTTTAAGTGAGATTTAGGGTTGAAAAGAGGGAGATAAACTAATATGTAGGGTACTATTTCATTTTTTAGGATAAGTGGGTCGAGGAGTTGTACGCTTGTTAGAAAAATTTATGAACGCAAGTTATGAAAAAAAGAGTCACAGACTCTACAAACTCTAAAGTCCAACTTCCACCCCCTCTCACAACTGCACTGTGAGTGCCCTCGGTAGTAGTCAATCCCCTTCGCGATCACGGCTCGGGGATTTGTCCATGCGTGTCGCTCTCTCCCATTCTGAATCCTTCCCTAACTCTTGTAGGAAATTACATAAAAGTCTCTTATTTTGAAAACTATAAAAGAACATTCAATGACTCATGACTAATTAATTAAAAACCAAAACATGATGTTCAAGAATTTACAAAAAGATAATTTTAACCCTTAGGTTTTTTCTCAAATTTTCAAATCACTAACTAATTAATTAATTGTACCAAACATTTATTCAATTAACCAAAAATTACCGAATTCAATTTAAATCATATCCTTTTAATTTAATTGAGTTTCCAACGAAAATATCTACTTAACTGATTAACCCAATCAATTAATTAAAATCGGTTACAAAAAGTATGGGGCATTACACCCCTATAGTGTATCCACGAATATCTAAGCCCCACTATTAGATTTTTGATGAGTTATGTTTGAGAAGAATCCATGTGGGACGATGTGGGATAATCTGGGTTCATCTTATAATATTTTGGGTCCTCTTGCGTGTCTATTCGTCTATCTATATCTATATAATATTATAAAATGCACTACAACATTTATATCTACTTGATCACTAACTACTCCACACGTCAAACCTATCAAGTGTTATTGCATTAATTACTTTAGAGAAGCAAATTAGATTGGAACGTTTCTCTTTATTCCAAAAAGGAGATTTTTAAGTTTTCTATTTCAGCTGATTGTCTTCCTACCCCTCCACTTTTCCATATTTTATTCATTTATTTCTAAAGTCTCTCTCTCTCTCTCTCTCTCTCTCTCTCTCTCTCTCTCTCTCTCTCTCTCTCTCTCATTCATATTCCTTACCTTACTTATATATATATATATATATATATATATATATAGGGACAGACTCAGGAATTCCTATTAGTGGGGGCTAATTAAACGGTGATTTTCGGGGGTTCAGGGGCGAGAGGGCTCGAGCCTATTTTTGAGGTTATTTTTTACTATTTGATAAAAATAAAGTAATTTTTTTAATCTAATGGAAAGAGAAATAAATATTTAAACCAACATTTCGGCCCTAGTTTTAAACCAACAATATCCCTAATTGTCCCCTAAAATTAGCCCTAAAATAAAACCCAACAAAACCACTATAGAAAACTCTAACAAACATTAACATTATAACCCTAAAATAAATCCCAAATTTAATCATATGACATCAAATTTAAACTATAGATTTCAACCCCAAATTTATATCTACGGTATCAAAATCAAATCAATAATTAATCCTAAAAAAATAACCAATTAACATTAATATTTCAATTTAACAATAACACTAACATTAATTTAATTTAAAAAACTAACACAAATTAACACAAATTAACATTAACTAACAAACTCACACAAATTAACACTAATTAACAAACTAGCAATTAATCCAAATTAATCATTTAACAAACTAACAAAAATTAACCATCTATAAACATTTAGTTTTCAAAATAGAAAAATAAATTATTTAGTTTTCAAAACAGAAAAATAAATAATAAACTAACACAAAATAAATAAAAAACTAAACCTTGGAGGAGCAAACATCAAGAGCATGGCCGGTAGGAGCGGCGACATAAGAGGGAGAGGCTGGGACCGACGACAACAGGTGGCTTTGGTTTGGAGGGACGGAGTGGATAAAGGCTTTTTATTTTGTTAGTATGCTTTAATGAAAGTGAAACAACACGAAGGATGATTTAAAGGTTTGGTAGGTTAGAGTTTTAAATGTTTTTATATTTTAACATTTTCCCCAATTTTATTTTAAAATATTTTTTTACTCATAACATTTTATATACGTATACATATCTTTTTTTAAAGTTGTGGGGGGCTATAGCCCCTACTCTCTCCATAATACCTTTGTCCTTTCATATATATATACGTGCGGACTCACTTATGAGCCTTCACTGTGCGGTCCTATTTTTAAAAAATAGTAAGAAATTATATTTTGGGGTAATTTTCTTTTTGTGTATTTTAAACATTTGAGGGTACCCATAAAAAAATCAACTCAAAATGATTTTTTTTATATATATTTTAAAAAAACGAGTCATTATTTGACAGTTTTTTTAACTATTTAAAAGACTATCAAATATTAACCCATTTCTTAAAATAGCAAAAATATTTATTTTGAGTTGATTTTTTTATAGGTACCCTGAAATGTTTAAAATATACAAAAAATATATTTTTACTATTTTTAAAAATAGGACCGCACGGTGCGAACTCATAAGTGAGTCCGCCCCTGAGCCCCTCTCTGTATTATATAATGTAGTTAATTGAATATATATGCATTGAGTGTGTACGTTGTGGTACTTAGTTTTTTTTGTACATATGACACTTGGGGATTGCAAAAAAATAAACTTATATTGTTTATGTGAAAGCAATTTTACTCGATATGTCTTTGTATGGAGTTAAATTATTTGCATGTTTGTGATGAATAAATGAAAGTTTGAGCTTGGTTTAGTACGTAAAACATCTCTCGTGTTCATTAACTTATGATTTAGTTATCAAACATTTTCAATCCAATCTATATGTTCTTTGATGATATTAAATGCAAGATCAAATTAAAAAAAAAATCATTTGTTCTAATTTGTACTACAAATTTTAATAAACTTTGTCATATTTTTTTATTTCTTTCTATTAATGCAAATTCAAATTCATTAGATGTCTTGATAAATTTTACAATGAATCCATCATTGACTTTTGTTCATAATTCTATCATGTCGTTAACAATGGAATGATTATTGCTTATACTGATGTTATAAAGTTGGAAGTTCTTAAGTGGGACATGTTGGCTTCAAGATGATGAATGGATAATAAATTTAAGAAATCCAATTTTCAATCATAAAATTTACTAAATTATGTGGTTCAACATCTGATCGAGTGCAATCAAATGTTAGCATGATAGGATAAGATGAATCATTTGAAAAATAAATGTTTATTCTTGATCAAACTTAAAACAAGGATGGAAAAATTGAAGCCCTAACATGAAATAATGATTGGAGTTTGGTGCTTTACAACATATACATTTGACTTATTTTATAATGTTGGAGGGTAACAACCTTGGCACCCTTATCATTTTCTGAATTCCTTTCAAATATTTTATAATTATGTTTTTATACTTCTATATATCTTTGCAATATTTCCTAAGTAACTTTGTACATATTTAATTCTGATGATTCTTATACATGTAATTTCTTAATGTTTTCAACTACCCGCGGATCGCACGCGGTTGAAAACTAGTACAATAGGTCATAGATGTTGGCTTATAATAAGCAATGTCACGTGACACTCCTCCTATTTAATAAATATATGATGTACCTTTCTCTCTCCCTCTCAAACCAATCAAAAGCTTATCTCTTCATTTCTTCCTCCGAGGTAAAAACAAAATCTCGTACTCCTAAAATCATTAAAATTAATGGTCTATCTCTTTCCAAAACGCATACGATTTTTTGAAATGGCTAAACCTTTTTCCATTTAATGCTCTTCTCCCTTTCTCCCCATTGTGGATTATTTTAAGCTTTGTTTTGTTTTACATTCGATTTTTTCCTGGATATTGAATATTTATGATTGATGGTAATTATCTCTACTGTTCTCGATGGGTTACAATCATTGGTAGTAATGATGGTATGTAATGTTGGGTGATAATATGTAGGATATAAATATTAGTGATGTATGTATGGGATTAAAATATTGCCTTTTAAAATTACTATCCATATTAGAGGGCTTTATAGTAGCAAACCTATACAAATGATATCCTACTAATATTTGGGATCATAATACTTTTCTTACCATGCGATTTTATATCTTTTTGTTTATTAAAAGAGGGTTTATTTTATTTATTTACTTTTCTTCTAAATTTGTGAATAATATTTACAATATCTGATGCACTCTTCCCAAAATAGGTTCGAAAAAAATGTTTCATACTGAAATGCATACTGATAAGATTGTTCATATATATGCTAAATTGCTAATAGTCTTTAGACTTGGATACAATAAGATTTAGTTGATTGTTGAAAAAGGATAAACTTTTTTCATTTAATGCTCTTCTCCGTTTGTCCCCATTGTGAATTATTTAAGCTTTGTTTTGTCTTTTATCTCATGATTAATTAAGCATCTGCTTTGTCTTTCATCTTAGCACATCATACCAACATGAATGTGAACCCATTTTGCAGATCAATGAAAACCAAAGAAAATAGAAGCTTCAAGGTAACCATTCATAAGAATAGAGTTTAAAACATATGTATAAATTGAATTAAAATGCGCTGATTGGGTTTTGAACATTAAAAACACTTTCTACTTATTTTCAGTATTTAGTTTAATAATTTGCTTAAAAAATTACCATTCTCATGTTTATACATGTCGCTACATTAATTAATATCATTGATTTTTTTTTCTTATTTTTTTTTTAAATAATGTAGTTGTTTTATTTGAGTTCTATTTCCTCTTAATTCTAGACATAGTCTAGAAGATATGAAATGTAAAGAAATTATTTTCAGGATTACTTAGTAATGCACATCAACCATTTGACAGAATGACTTTTAGAATAAACTTATATAGTACCCTTAAGTTATATCTTATCATATTTTGTTTTAGAAGATTATGTAATAATTTATATATATTGATTTACTCACTTTTGGAATCCCCTTAGAGGTGGAATTCTCCATAAGAAAAGTGACTATTTTTATTTATTCGAAATATTTATGTAGTATATTTATAAGGCGATACATTTCTAAGAAAATTTTAGGTTTTTGGTTACCTGGTAATGAAGTCGAAGATCAATACAAATGTAGTAGAAAAGCATAAACCTTAGTCTATCGACTCATTTATTCAAGTGAGAAATCCTCCCTATGTGTTCTCATAAACCTTTTTATGGATGGAATTAACATTTAAAATTATAAACATCCTATGTGTTCTCATTTCCACATAAATATTCTTATTTCTTATAAATGGATATATCCTTGAATTTTTTATTTAAGCTCCAAAACTTAAACGTGAACTATAAAGGTATTGAACTCATGAATAGATTTGTAATCTATTTTATATTCGTACTTCTAGGCCTGTTAACAGATCGAAGACGGGTCGGGTTTAGGGAGATCCAGATCCGTGTAATTGGGTCTTCATTGGGTTTGGGTCCGGGATCGGGTCTTCATCGGGTCTAAAATACTGGATCCAGACCCGGATCCATTCGGGTATTGGGATCGGGTCTGGACAGATATATACATTTATTTTATATTTATTTAATTTTATCCCCCTTCTTTATTTTTTAATCTTAAATTAAAATATTTTGTAATGTATTATCGAATATTATTAGTATAAATAAAACATATATTATTTATATTTATTAAATACATAAATATATATATTTTTATATATAATACTTACATGTTATATTGATAAGATATATTTATAAATATATATAAATTTATAGCGTGTGTGTATATATATATTGAAAAAATAATAATGTACAATTCAGGTCGGGTCTTCCGGTCCGGGTCTTGTATAAGATCCAGATCCTACCCGTTTAATAAATGGGTCATTGGGTCTTCGGGTCTCGAGTCCAAAAAAATATGCGCAGACCCTATTATACGGATCGGGTCCGGGTTCAAACCCGACCCATTGACAGGCCTACGTACTTCCACCAAAAAGAATAAAAGGATGTACATTCTTTTACTATTATCTATTTCTTTTTTTCATTTTGTGGAGTTTAAATTCAAGAACTGTTTATGTATATTCTATTAAAATAAAATTATAACGAATGTTATCTAGAGCTTATAATTGATTTTTTATCTCCCTTGAAGTGTATATTAAATTTTTGTTGACAACTATATAATGTTCATATAACAAAATTGATTAAAACTAATAAAGTAAAATTCATATTATAATAAATTTTATGAAAGAAAATCCTTGGAGTTTCCAGAGGTACCATTTTTCAATTTCCATTTGTTGAAATAGTTATGTGAGAATCTGAAATAGGCAACTACAAAAATATTGTGTCCCTTCATTTGGATTTTACGAATATTACTTTAGGTTATTATACTTAGAAAAATAGGAGTGAACTCTTGGGCTCTCATCCTTCTATAACATGTACCATGTTCATAAACGTTTTAGTAGAAATGATTTTTATGTTTGAAAAGTTATCCCTATTTTACACATTTCTTTGTCTTTATTTTTGCCATTTATTATTACAGGTCTTTTAATTAACAGGTACAACCATTCTTGGATTCAATGGGATAAAGATGTGTGCCGTAATTACAATGACGTTCATGGTGACAAAACTAACCAATTTAGGATTAGTATAACCCTAAATAGTTTATTTTCTAATTTTTTAAATCCTTTTAAAAAATTAAATTAGTTCATGGAATGTGAATATTTATGCACCCCACCCACGCATCGCACATGGTTTAAAAGTTATTCTAGATTCCCCACCTTAAAGTCGGCATATGCATTACCTTTAATGGCAACTCTAAATCTGTATTCAAAGTCAAAATTAATGTATTAAAGTTGAATCATTTCGTTACAACCAATAAAATCTAAACTAAAAATTATTAAAATATTCAACAAAAAACCTTTGCAATTATATAACTAAATACAAACTAGAATACTTATAAATTTTAAAACAAAGTCTTCAAAACATACCCCGTTATGAGGATTCGGGAATTTGTAACACTAAAAAAGTTGAATAATATCCACATAATATACATTCTTGGATAAAATTACACTAATAGAATATGTAAATGACAAATAACAATTCTAGTCTATTTTGTAAAGCATATGAGAAACTATTATATTTAGGTTAGTGTTTACACCTAACTTCATAATAAATACATTTTAACGAAAAATTTTCATGAAAGTATTTAGCTGTGACACCCCACCTATTTAAAACATGGGTGATGAGTCCTTTACCAAAATAAACAGGAATCTCATTTGGTTCATTTTAAGCATCACAGTACAAACTTTTTAAATTTACTAACCACCTATGTTAAATTAAGTCGGTGCCAAATTTTATCTTTCATTAACATATAAGAATATACAAAAGTAAAATAATATAACTCATCCACACAAATATAGACGTTTGAAATGTCACACGATAAATAGATAAACGATTAATACCGAATAAACCATCTGTTCCAAACCTAATCAACTAATCCATAAGTCTACTGAAATAAAATTGAATCTAAATACATAGTCTAATAAATGAAACTGAATGAATGGACCAATTGAAGGGGTAACATGCCCCAATGAAATACTGATCGTAAATCCTAATATAGGAACGAATAACTGAAGCATCAACACAAATCCTTCATGCCTCCACAAGTGCTGCAACTACACATCTCTGGAATGAATAATCAAGCTTGACGACCCTATGGATGGACATATAAATCCTTGAAAAACATTTATCAAATATTTAAATCGCAATTTTAAAGAAATTATTAGATACACATGTTAGTTTCACGTACACTCCCTTGAGTTAGTCACCTCTGAACTATAGTGCACACCTAACGTCTCTTATTAAATTCATCTAGCTATGCTACCCAGCCAAACTAGACATAAGTATCTAACCAATCACAATAGTTTTAGCTCCCCGTACCATCCATACAATACGCTATCGTAAAATCAATAATAATGTCAACCGAATATTACTATTACACCGTTAATTAAGTTTCTTATACTTAAATTACTTTTAGATATACACTATCTATCTTTTCTACCATCACACATAAGTAGAATAACCACACTTGTATATATTTATCACACTATAATATATACAAATACAACATCCCTTAGAATGGGCACCACGATGCATGCATACTCTTTCATGTACCTCTCATACCAAATTAAGGATTATCGGTTCGGAATGTCTCCTCGAACCATAAATCAAATAACACACAATGGAGGTGAACATAGTTCTAAGCCTTTGGTATACGCACATACCTAACGTACCCAAACGTCATGCCTGTCCCATTATACACTCTCAAATAGAGAGCTTCCCTGAGTTCTATGATCTAGGGCACACATCCAGACCTCAGTGGAATAGCCATGCTGGGATCGCCCTCTGCGCAGAACCTCCCGTGATAGCAGACAACGTAGGTATTTTCCCACATGTAACAAAACACATAATAGGTATTCACACAATATATATATATCTTCAGTATAGGAATACATACAACCAATAATATATCATGTACGTAGTATTGATATCTCTCGAATACTCAACGTACAAAGATTCATCCTTAATATTATATTCATATTTTTCGAGTATCACTCACTACCCGAAGGGTTCTAATTATCCCTTAAGTAATTCAATAGTAACACGTCACTATCCTACATGTATTGATCTTAGGTTATAGTTTACTCTTCCCGTAACCCGATTTGTAAATTCTCGATACTTAACACAATCATTTAACTCTTGTCGGTTCTAGTGCCAATGTTACCCTCATTAAGACTAAGTCGGGCCTTAACTATATGTCTACTGATCTCGTTTAAGTTTTTATATATTTAATACAACATCACTAAAGTTCCCCCACAATATTCGGCAAGGAAAACTTCATAAATAAATAAAAGTGCCTCATTTCAGCTTTGGTTGATCGATCGACAAAATGGATTAATCGATTGATTGACATCCCACGATCGATCCTTAGTTTTGGCAACTTCGTCCCAAACTAATTTTTCTCCATGGTTAACACCTCAAACCTCCATGAAACCTTCTAAAACTCCCATCCAACATACCTAAGCCTCAAACATATGTATTGGGACAATTTCTAACATAAATATAACATCGAATCTATAAGCATTCTACCCATAAGCAATTTATATTCCATAATTCATAAAACCTTAGTTTTTGATGTTCTTCATGCATGTTAATCAAGATCTCAAAATTTATTTCAAGTTTATCATCATGTAATCTCATATTTCATTTTATCAATATATAGGGACTAATTCTAAAATGAATCTACCCCGAATCATGAATGACACCCATATAAATGGGTATTATAACATGCTATAAACACTTGTCTTGTAATAGCAGGTCTAATTTTTGTTATTAGAGGATGATTTTTTTCTTCGTTTTCTCCGATCTCAATTCCGGCAACGTTGGTGGGGTAAAATGGTGTGGAATAGCCGAGGGTTCATCTTATCTTCCTCTCCTATGGCCTCTCATCTCTCCCAAGTGTTGTAACCCTAGCCTCTATCCCAAAGTGGCTGATATAAAACTCTCAAATTCGGAGTTCCTTCAACCCTAGCCTCCTAAATGACCGAAATGCCCTTATGTGGTGCCGAGTTGGATTAAAATCATCTCGGGACCCAATCAATACACCTGGGTACTATATTCTACCTATATCGACCCATTCGGAATTAACTGTGGTCTCAAAATTGTTATCCGAGTCACTCTACATAAATTTCCTATATCAACCTTAATATAGGCAACATGCGACTCCCGGTTGAGATATAACACATTCACGTCGATATCACTCTCTACGACGTATAATAATTATCGCAAGTTATTTAATACTCACATAGTAAATTTATTCCACAAATATAAATCATTATCTCTCCCGATTAATATTTTAATAAACACATAATATTTAATTTGATTAAATTACGGCATATGTGTAATTTAAAAATAACTGAATTAATTAAATTCTAAATCCTCAGAAATATGGGGTGTTACATACTTCCCCCCTTATAAAGAAATTTTGTCCCCGAAATTCAGACGTACCTATGGTGAATAACTCTCGATACTTCTATCGCATATCATCCTCCCTCTCCCACATTGGCTAATCAACGTTATGGTGCCCCACTAAACTCGAACCAAGGGTACCACCTTAGATCGCAGCTTACACTCACTACGATCAAGTATAGCCATTGGTCTTTACTCGTATGAGATATATGGATGTAACTCTCTCTCCTCCAATGAAACATGACAAAAATCCCTCTCGCTCCTTCGGTACCTTTTAAGCGGTGACACGTGAAACACCTTGCGAATCCATTGTAAGTTCTCTGGCAAGCCCAACCTTTATGCAACTAGTCCCACCATCTCGATAATCGAAAAAGGTGTTACATATCTCTATGATAAATTCCTTTTATTTTTGAACCTCATGATTCCCTTCATAGAAGAAACCCGTACCAAAACCTGGTCACCAACCTCCATCTCTATGTGCCTTATGTCTGCATCATCGTAACTCTTTTGCCTAACTTGAGCTATATGGATGCGCCCTCAAATCAGCTCAATCTTGGAAGTAGTATCCTCAATCATCTCTACCCCTAATAGATTATTATCCCCCACTTCTACCTAGCAAGCGAGCGAACGGAAAGTCCCTCCATATAGTGCCTCAAATGGTGCCATGCCGATGGTGAACTGGTAGGAGTTATTATACGCAAACTCCACCAATGGAAGGTACTGCTCCCATCCTCCCCTGAAGTCGAGTATATATATCCGCAGCATGTCCTCTTAAATTTGATTAAATCGCTCCATCTGCCCATCTATCTATGGGTGATACGTTGTACTCAAATGTAAATCCGTGCCCATAACCTCCTAAAAACTCTACCAGAAGTGGGACAAAATTTTTTGTCTCGATCTGACACAATATTAATCAAAACCCCATGCAGCCTCATTATCTCAGCAATAAACAACTACTCATAATGCCTCATCTCAAAATCTGTACGAATTGGTAGAAAATAGGCCACCTTAGTCAACCAATCCATTATCACCTAGATGGAACCATGATCTCTCTGTGATATCGGTAACCCGGTAATGAAATCCATAGAGATAATCTCTCACTTCCACACTGGGACTTCTAGTGGCTATAACATCCCTATTGGCTTCTAGTCATGTACCTTCACTAGCTGGTAGGTAGCACACTTTAAGAAAAACTTCGCTATGTCCCGTTTTATCCCCGACCACCAATACTACCTACGCATATCCAGCTACATCTTATCACCACCTAGATCTACAACAAACCTCAACCCGTGAGACTCTGACATCACTGCATGCCTCAAATCCTCATCCTCTAAAACAACGAGTCTCCTATTGAAGTTCAAGCCTCCCTCAGAACTAATAGAATAGGACTCTGCCCTCTCTGCTGGTAACTAGCATACTCTGTCCTAAAAAAATTGATCCTCTACATGTGCTTTCACCACTGGCATTACAATCTCGGGTGTAATAACTAATATGGATATACAAGCTATGACAACCTAGTCATCATGTCGAAGTTCCCTTCACTTTGCCGTCCAAACCTCTATTATTTCCCCCACAGGCCATTGGTTCAACGTGGTTGCCACCACGTTAGCCTTTCCAAGGTGATACTGAATATCAAACTGGTAATCCTTTATGAACTCTAACCCTATCCTTCGCCTCATATTAAGATCCTTATTCATGAACATATACTGATGTGATTTATGGTCCGTGAACAAGGTAAATTACTCCCCCAAGAGATAATGCCTCAAGATCTTCAAGGAAAACACAACCTCTACTAACTCAAGGTAATGCATGGGGTAATTCCTCTCATGGGGATTAAGCTTGCAAAATGCATAATCTATAGCCCTCTCCTCCTGCTCTAGTACACCCCCAAGTCCTTGCAAGGATGCGTCTATATAAACACGATATTCCACTCCTCCCCTAGGCAATGCGAGCACAGGTGCTAAATTCAATTTGTCCTTTAGCTCATCAAAAGCTAACTGACAATGGTCATCCTAAATAAACGGCACCCCCTTGCGAGTCAGGTTCATCAATGAACCCACAACCTTCAACAAACCCTTGATTAAGTGATGAAAGTATCCGGCTAACCCCAGAAAACTTCGAACCTCGGTCGGTGTCATGGGTTTTCCCCATTCCCTCACCACCGATACCTTACTCAGATCAACTATAATGCCCTTACTGACACAATGTGGCCCATAAACTACACCTCACATAGCCAAAATCCACACTTCTAGAATTTGGCATACTATTGATGGTCCTGTGACGTATTCATCACCATACGCAAATGATATGTGTGCTCATCCTCCGAATGAGAGTAAACCCGATTATCATTTATGAATATGATCACGAACTGGTCAAGGAATTCTCAGAAAACTTAGTTCATAAGATCCATGAACACTGATAGCACATTGGTTAGACCAAACGATATCACTCTAAACTCGTACGATCCATATCATGTCAGGAAAATGGTCTTAGGAACATCCTCCTCTCTGATGCGCAACTGATGATATCCTGATTTCAGATCTATCTTGGATAAGTATGCTACTCCTCTAATTTGGTTGAACAGGTCATCGATCTAAGGTAGCGGATACTTATTTCGAATCATGACGATATTCAACTCCCTATAATTAATACACAAACGAAGCGATACATCCTTATAATTGACGAACAACATCGGTACACCTCACGGTGATGTACTCCATCTAATGAAACCCTTACCCTGAAGCTGCTGAATCTTCTCCCTCAACTCCCGCATCTCTGAAGGAGCCATGCGATAGGGTGCTCGGGCAATTAGCCTCATACCAGGTGCTATCTCCATAATGAACTAAATTTCCCAACTAGGCGGCGACCCGGGTATCTCCCAGAACACATCCTCAAATTCCCTCACTATTGGAATCAAATTCAAAGAGATAACCACCTACTGTGAGGTCTGTTTCTCAATGTAGTATAAGTCTGTGTTCGTGTGAATGCGGAAGCCCCCAAATTTTAAATTCTTAAAATTTTACGAGATGGTTCAATTAAATTCCCAACAAAAATATCAATTCAACTTTTAAACAAAAAACAAACTTCAAATTTTAATTTCTTCAAAATTAAAAATAAATTAAACTAAAAGAGAAATTAAACTACTTAAACAAATTAATTTCCACTTAAGCAAAATTAATTCAACCCAAGTTCGAAATTTTTTCTAACAATAATTAGTTCCATTTTAAATATAGGCCAAACGAAATTTTATCAAATTAAAGTTCTGGACATGAATTAAATTAAACATTCCCAAATAGTAATTAGCACCAAATTAAACACGTGTGAGATTTAAACCAATTTTTATCTTGATTATCCTAGCATTCATCTAAGGTGATTTTTATAAAAACAAACAATCTCACTACGCGGTGATCTACGAGTAAAAACCAAATGGGAAAAACCTAGGACGACCCTATCCTAACAAATCCACTAGGTACGAAAATGTTACAAAGATAATGCCAAGAAACTTACAACACTCGATTTGATTCCTTCAAGCCCCGACGCTTCCTTCGCTCTTCAACCTCTTCCTTGTAGATAACTTCGGAGTCCATTGAAATCTTGGAGTCCACCAATGGAGGCACAACCCACCATCAACCACACATGGTGCCTTTCACCATGTAAGAAAGCCGCAACACAAACTTCTTCTCCTTTATGGGTAGAAAAAGAACCCAAACTTCTCTGCTTGTTAGTGTAGAGAAAACTCGGTGCCAAACAAACTCTCCAAGCAATATATATATATATATATGGAAGATTGGAATTAAACTAACATATGGGTGTATATGTGTTTTTGAAAGATTTTAATCCATTAAAATCATAAACACAAAAAGGAACTTTTAATCTCAAGAATGCTGCTCTCTTTTTCTCTTGGAAGGAATGAAAAGTTAAAGAAAAAGTGTTTCCCGCACTTAGTTATTCAGGAAAAAGAAGTGGGAAAACAAGTGGGCAAGTAGGAAGTTTTATAAAAAAAATAGTCAGAAAACTGTCCAGGTCGTTCGAAACGAGAAAAAGTCGTTCGAACGACTTTTCAGAAAATCAATTTTTTTTTAAAAATTCGTTATAAGACCAAAACTTGTTATACAAAGTTATAAAGGGTTTTCTAAAAATAAAAAAGCCAATTTGACAAAAATAACACCTATAGAAATATTCCAAGTCTCCCTATATATATTTAATGCCTCATACATTTTGGAGACATTGGAATCCTCATGTTGATGATGTGAAATGTCGCACAAAACCTCGATAAGGATGAACTTGAATATATAGGCCTCTACGTCTTCAACATACACTCTTCATAGGCTTGAAAGGATACATAATAACATTTATCCTATGACTCAAATGGTTTTGTCCGGAATTAAGCCAAAACTACATATGGACTCAATTGGAAATTTATGTCCTTACAAATCTCCCCTTTTGGCTATTCCGGGAAAAAATCCAACCAAAAATCCTAAAGGGCCGTCAATCTCATTTAGACACAATGTCCCACCCAAAAGGAATAAAAATACAGACGCTATGACTCGACCGAAGGATAAACCAGTTTGCCGCTTTAAAGATGCCTCTACAAGAAATTTTCTGCACACTTAAGCACACCATCAAACGCATAGGGAATATAACAATATTAAATGCAATGTAAATAAATACTCCCCCCTTAAATAATTCTGCCGCTTTTATCTAACATGATCTACCTAGAAAGACGTCTCCCCCTAAGTTTGAATTTCCCAAATTCAAAGGATTAGACACCATTTCTCCCCTTTTTGTTTAGGAATAGACAAAGGTTTAGAATCATAAAACATAACTTATTTCTCCCCCAATTAAAGAAAATATGGATAGGCAAGCAAGGAAAAGACTAAAAAAAAAAAGACCATATATATATATATATATATATATATATATATATATATATATATATATATATATATACAATGAATATTACTAACGCCCACGCACATATACATAGGTATAAATACCACACACGACATAAAATACAATAAGTTTTCCACACTCGTATGGAAAAAAGGTCTCCAAATACATGTGGTAAACGAAAGTGAAGGGGTGTGAACTAGAGACTAAAGGAATTTAGACCTAATCACTTAAAACATGTTCACGGAGTTCTCATTTGATTGCAAAACTTTATCACATTTAGATATAGCCTCATGTGATAATATAAATTGGACTCGATGAACAAACATACACAATGCACACAAGACTGGAATTTCTACTATTCTGTAAACCTATAGAGTCATGACAATAAAAGCATAATTAGGATACAAAGTCATTGTGCAAACCCGTTGATATATCCAACCAAAATCCTCATAATTTTCTTTTTCATTGGACAATATCAACTAAACTAAACAGGCCTTGGCTAATTTTACTTTTACAATGCCATATTTTTTAAGGCAAAATAATCAATGGAGACTTTTCACGCAAAGTAATTTTGTCTTTTGCAGCCCGATTCCATTGATAAACAACTACACCGGATAAATATATTTTTCTTAATTTTTAAATCTGGAAAACGGTTATTACATGCACAAATACTCCATAGTCATACAACATGTAAATGACTAAATTGATAGGAGAACATCTGACATAACTTAAATATATATGAGAAGTTAAATTTCAAATGAGGTCGTGCATGTGTGAATCGAGGCATATAAAAATAGAATCCATTAAACAACACAAAATCCAACCACTCCATGCAATCATGATACTTTTTAAGGATTGAAAATCTTAACCAAAAGTTCTAGACACATGTAAGCGAAAAGGGAAAGGATTGAAGCACAAGTATATGACACATAAAGTGTGTTAAACCAGAATACACACAAAAATAATCTTTTTGAGTTCTTCAAAAAATTTCACCAAATAGAAAAAATTTAACTCTCTTAATAAGACATAAAAAATAAAATAAATAAAAAAGATATAAACAAATCATTATTCTAGCATGTGATTAATCATGGAGCATAGACTAGAAAATGACAAACATACATACAAGTAGCATAAATATATCATGAAGCACAAAAACACTAGAGTATGTAAGCAAAACTAACACATTTAACCTTTACATATAGCATGGGAGGTTTCACGTGATAGCAAATGAGAATAATTAACCTTATTTTGTAAAGTTACCAAGTCAGATCTCCTAACCCAAACAAGTTAAGAGTGATAATCTCGGGATTGGGTGACCTTGGCTACCTTGGTGACCTTACTCTTGCATTTCCTAGGAACCTTTTTGAGATCAAAACAAAATTTCCTAAGATGAACTTTTAGACCACAATGTGAGCAAGTAAAGACCCGACAAAAAGTAGTACCGAAGGATTGATCTTTGGAAATGTTCCTAGGCGGTTATCTCAAAATAGTGGTGTTGGCTTTATTAGCAGAAGAATTATAAGAATCGAAGCCTAAACCACAAGTGTCATTTTTGACTTGGACGGTTCCTAATATTTTATCTAATTTAGCGGACCTACATTCCAAATAAAATTTGACCTGACTAGAGTCTCTCAATTTTTCTTCTAATTCTAAAATTCTAGACTCTAACAAAACCTTCCTCTCTTCAAACATGAGAATCTCTTTCTTCATAACCTCCATTAATACCTTAAGGCTATCTCTCTCGCCTTCTACATACTCAAGTTTCTCTTGAAGAGATCTTTCATGTGTACTAAGGTCTTCCACTAAAGCGCTCTCAACAATGACCTTGGCACACTCTCTCAAACTAGCTTCTAACTTCAAATTAGCCTTTTTTAATTTAACTGATTTGGTATACAATTCTTGAAATGCTACTTGAAGCTCACTCACATCAACCTCTTCTTCATGTTCACTCTCTCTTTCATCTCCACTCTCACAACCATAAAAAATATGGGATTCACAAACTTTGGCCTCGGAAGTGTCATGTATAATAATGTCATCATTGGAAGAGTTCTCACTATTAGTAACATGACTTGCCTTGAATGCGATAAAGTTGCGTTCAATTGGATTCGGGTCCCTCTTCCTTGTCACTATCACTAAGGGTGGCATTGTATGAAATTGGTTGCTTTCCCTCTCTCCTTAGTTTTTTGGGACGTTCAAAAGCCCTATGGCCATAGCCTTCACAACCAAAGCAATGATTTGACTCTTCCCTATTAAGATCTTCATTTTGCCTTTTAGGTAATTGCTCGACTTTGTCATACTTAGATTGATCAAATTTTTTGATATCATTTTTAAGATTATCTTTGTTAAACTTAAGAAATTTTCTAAATTTTTTAGCACACATAGCCATATCTTTCGAGTCAAAATCACTCTCTTCATTCGAAACCTATTTTTCCTCTTTTTGGTCTTTCAAAGCGATGCCCTTATCTTTCTCCTTTTCATTTTTCGAGGAAAACATGTCAAGTTCATAGGTTTGTAAATCACCTACGAGCTCTTCTAGTTTTGTAGAGGGTAAAGTGGGTAAAGAATTCAACACGGTCACTTTTGGAATAAATCTATCAGGTAGGGACCTTAAAATTTTCTTTACTACTCGGTCGTCGGGTATTTTTTCTCCCAAATTAAATGATGAATTAACGATATCTGAACGTTTAGCATACAATTCATTAAAAGTTTCATTTTCAAGCATTTTAATGGTCTCGAATTGAGTGGTGATGTTTTGGAGTTTCGAGGCTTTTACGACACTAGTTCCCTCGTGGGCGAGTCACAAAATATTCCAATCTTCTTTAGCGATTTCACATGTCATGATACATCATAATTCATCCGGTGTGACAGGATTAAACAAAGCATTCAAGGCTCGAGAATTAAAATTTGCTAATTTCAGTTCATTCTCAGTCGATCTCTCTACGGGTTTGGAGACACGTTCATTTTCTACTAAACATGTAGGTGGGAGCCACCTGGTAATGAAAAACATCCAAACCCTCTCATCTATGGACCTTAGTGACGATTACATATGCGCTTTCCAGTACGCATAATTAGAACCTTTAAAATCTATAAATTTAGAAAACGGGGAAAAATCCATTTTTAAACAAAACTAAATTAAGGATCTGAACGCAATAACTTAGCGCTCTCGCTCTAATACCACTTGAAAGTGCGGAAGCCCCAAAATTTTATATTCTAAAAAATTTACGAGTTGGTTAAATTAAATTCCCAACAAAAATATCAATTCAACTTTTAAACAAAAAAGAAACTTCAAATTTTAATTTCTTAAAAATTAAAATTAAGTTAAACTAAAAGAGAAATTAAACTACTTAAACAAATTAATTTTCACTTAAACAAAATTAATTCAACCCAACTCCTAAAATTTGCCTAACAATAATTAATTCCGTTTTCAATATAGGACAAACCAAATTTTATCAAATTAAAGTTCTGGACACGAATTAAATTAAACTTACCCAAATATTAATTAGCACCAAATTAAACAAATGTGAGATTTAAACCAATTTTTATCTTGATTATCCTAGCATGCATCTAAGGTGATTTTTGCAAGATAAAAATAAACAATCTCACTACGCGACGATGTACGAGGCAAACCCAAATGGGAAAAACCTCGGACAGCCCTAGCCTAACAAATCCACTAGGTATGAAAATTTTACAAAGACAATGACAAGAAAAATTACAACACTCAACTCGACTCCTTCAAGCCCCGACGCTTCCTTTGCTCTTCAACCTCTTCCTTGTATATAACTCCGGAGTCCACCAAAATCTTGGAGTCCACCAATGGAGGCACAACCCCCCGTCAACCACACATGGTGCCTTTCACCATGTGAGAAAGCCACAGCACAAACTTCTTATGCTTTATGGGTAAAGAATGAACCGAAACTTCTCTTCTTGTTGGTGTAGGGAAAACCCGGTGCCAAACAAACTCTCCAAGAAAAAAATATATATACGGAAGCTTGGAATTAAACTAACATATGGGTGTATATGTGTTTTTGAAAATTTTTAATCCACTAAAATCATTAACACAAAAAGGAACTTTTTCTCTCAAGAAATTTGCTATCTTTTTCTCTTGGAGGGAATGAAAAGTTGCAGAAAAAGTGTTTTCCGCACTTAGTAATCAGGAAAAAGAAGTGGGAAAACAAGTGGTCAAGTGGGAATTTTTATAAAAAAAATGTCAGAAAACTGCCCAGGTCGTTTGAACGACTTTATAACGAGTTAACACCGAAATGTCATTAGAAGGAAAACCAAAATCTCGTTTGAATGAATTTTACTAACAATAATTCAGAGAGTTTTAACACAAAGTCATTGGAATCCTCGTTCGAAATGTCATTCGAACAAACTCATTTGAACGAGAAAAAGTCATCGAAGGACTTTTCAGAAAATTCAATTTTTTTTAAAAATTCCTTTTATGCCCAAAACTTTTTGTACAAAGTTCTAAAAGGTTTTCTGTAAATAAAAAAGTCGATTAGACAAAAATAACACCCATAGAAATATTCCAAGTCTCCCTATATATATATATATATTAAATGCATTCTTACCTTTTGCAGACATTGGAATCCTCATGTTGATGATGTGAAACGTGGCACAAAAACCCGACGAGGATGAACTTGAATATCTAGGCCGCTACGTCTTCAACATACACTCGTCGTAGGCTTAGAAGGATACACAAGAACATCGGGCCTATGACTCAAATGGTTTTGTCCGGTATTAAGCCAAAACTATATATGGACTCAATTGGAAATTTGTGTCCTTACAAATCACCCCCTTTGTCTATTCCAGGACAAAACTCAACCAAAAATCCTAAAGGGCCATCACGCTCGTCTAGACACAACATCCCACTCAAAAGAAATAAAAATAGAGATGCTATGACTCGACCCACGGATAAACTACTTTGTCGCTGTGAAGATGTCGCTACAAGGAATTTCCTGCACACTTAAGCACACCATCAAACGTATAAGGATTATAACATTATTAAATGCAATGTAAATAAATACTCCCCCTTAAATAATTCTCTCCCTTTTAACTAACATAATCTACCTAGAAAGACGCCTCCCCCTAAGTTTAAACTCCCCAAATTCAAAGGATTAGATACCATTTCTCCCCTTTTTTTTTTCAGGAATAGACAGGTTTTGAATCATAAAACATACCTTATTTATCCCCCAATTAAATCAAATATCGACTGGCAATCAAGGCAAAGACTCAAAAATAAAAAATACCATAAATATATACATAATGAATATTACTAACGCACATGCAGATTTACATAGGTGTAAACACCACCCACGACACAAAATACCATAATCATTTCACACTCGTATGGAAAAATGTGTCCAAATACATGTGGTAAAAGTAAGTGAAGGGGTGTGAACTAGAGACTAAAGGAATATAGACCAAATCACCTAAAACATGTTCACAAATTTGTCATTTGATTGCAAAAATTTATCACATTTAGATATATCCCCATGCGATAATATAAATTAGACTCAATGAACAAACATACATAGTGCACAGAAGTCTAGAATTTCGATGATTCCGCAAACCAATTGAGTCATGACAATAAAAGCATAACTAGGATACAAAGTCATTGTGCAAACCCGTTGATATATCCAACCAAACTCCTCATAATTTTCTTTTTCTTTTTCTTTAGACCATATCAACTAAACTAAACTAAACAGGCCTTGGCTAATTTTTCTTTTATAATGCCATATTTTTTAAGGCCAAATAATCAGTGGAGGCTTTTCACATAAAGTAATTTTGTGTTTCGCAGCCCGATTCCATTGATAAACAACTACACCGGGTAATTTTTTTTCCAATTTTTAAATATGGCAAACAATTATTACAAATAAAAATCCTCTATAGTCATAGCAACAAATAGATGACTAAATTGATAGGAGAACATCTCACTGAGCTAAAATATATATGAGAAGTTAAATTTCAAATGAGCTCGTGCATGTGTGAATCGAGGCATATAAAAATAGAATCCATTAAGCAACACAAATCCAACTAATCCATGCAAGCATGACAAAGAACATTTGAAGGACTGGCAATCTTAATAAAACGTTATAGCCATATGGAAGCGAAAAGGGAAAGGATTCAAACACAAGTATATGCCACATAAAGTGTGTCAAACTAGAATACAAAAAAAAAAAAAATCTTTTTGAGTTTTTCAAAAAATTTCACCAAACAAAAAAAAAATAACTCAAAAGCAAAGCAAAGAAAATGTTTTTGTATTTTTCTCAATAACACACAAATAGATAACGTAAATACAAAAAATATAAACAAATCATAATTCTAGCATGTGATTAATCATGGAGCATAGAGTAGAAAATGAGAAACATACATACAACTAGCATAAATATATCATGAAGCACAAAAATGCTAGAGTATGTAAACAAAACTAACACATTTAACCTTTATATTTAGCATGGGAGGTTTCACGTGATAGCAAATGAGAATCATTAGCCTTGATTTGTAAAGTTACCAAGTCGGATATCCTAACCCAAACAAGTGAAGAGGGACAATCTTAGGATTGGGTGACCTTGGTTACCTTGGTGACCATACTCTTGGATTTCCTAGAAACCTTTTTGAGATCAAAACACAATTTCCTAAGATGACCTTTTTGACTAAAATGTGAGAAATTAAAGACTCGACGGAAGTAGTACCTAAGGATTGATCTTTGGAAGTATTCCTAGGTGATTATCTTAAAATAGTGGTGTTGGATTTATTAGCAGAAGCTTTATAAGAATCGAACCCTAAACCACAATTGTCATTTTTGACTTGGACAGTTCCTAATATTTTATCTAATTTAGCATACCTACATTCCAAATCAAATTTGACCTTACTAAAGTCTCTTAATTTTTCTTCTAATTCTAAAATCCTAGACTCTAACAAAACCTCCCTCTCTTCAAACTTGAGAAGATCTTTATTCATAGCCTTAATTAATCCCTTAAGGCTATCTCTCTCACCTTATACATACTCAAGCTTCTCTCTAAGAGCTCTCTCACGTGTCCTAAGGTCTTCCACTAAAGGCCTCTCATCAATGACCTTGGCATGCTCTCTTAAACGATATTTGAACTTCAAATTAGCCCTTTTTAATTTAGTTGATTCGGTATACAATTATTGAAATGCAACTTGAAGTTCACTCACATCAACCTATTCTTCATGTTCACTCTCTCTTTCATCTCCACTCTCACATCCATAAAAAACATGGGCTTCACAAACTTTGGCCTCAGAAGTGTCACGTATTATAATCTCATCATTGGACGAGTTCTCACTATCACTTACATTACTTGCCATGAACGCGGTAAATTTTCGCTCAATAAGGGATGCAGATCCCTCTTCCTTATCACTATCACTAAGGGTGGCATTGTATGAAATTGGTTGCTTGCCCTGTCTTCTTAGTTTAGTGGGAGATTCAAAAGCCTTATGGAAATACCCTTCACAACCAAAGCAACGATTTGACTCTTCCCTATTGAGATATTCATTTTTCCTTTTAGGTAATTTTTTATGCTTTATCATACTTATATTTATCAAATTTCTTGAAATCATTTTTAAGATTATCTTTGTTAAACATAAGAAATTTTCCAGCAAACATAGCCATATCTTTCGAGTCAATATCACTATCATCATTCGAAACTTGTTTTTTCCCTTTTCGGGTTTTCAATGTGATGCCCTTATCTTTCTTCTTTTCGGTGTTAGAGTAAAACATGCCAAGTTCATAGGTTTTCAAATCACTTACGACCTCTTCTAGTTTGGTAGAGTCTAAAGTGGGTAAAGAATTCAATACGGTCACTTTAAGAATAAATCTATGGGGTAGGGATCTTAAAATTTTCTTTAGTACTCGATCGTCAGGTATTTTTTCTCCCAAATTAAATGATGAATTAACGTTATCTGAAAGTCTAGCATAAAATTCATCAAAAGTTTCATTTTCAAGAATTTTAATGGTATCGAATTGAGTGGTGAGGTTTTGGAGTTTCGAGGCTTTTACGACACTAGTTCCCTCGTGGGTGAGTTGTAAAATATCCCAAGCTTCTTTAGCGGTTTCACACGTCATGATACGTGGGAATTCATCCGGTGTGACCGCACTAAACAAAGAAATCAAGCCTCATGAATTAAAATTTGCTAATTTCAGTTCATTCTCGGTACATCTCTCTACGGGTTTGGGGACACATTCATTTTCTACTAAACATGTAGGTGGGGACCACCCGATAACGACAGACATCCAAACCCCTCTCATCTATGGAATTTAGTGCCGAATTCATATGCGCTTTCCAGTACACGTAATTAGAACCATCAAAAATTGGAAATTTTGAAAACGGCGAAAATTCCATTTTTAAACAAAACTAAATTAAGGATCTGAACGGTATAGCATAGCGCTCTTGCTCTGATACCACTTGAAAGTGCGGAAGCCCCCAAATTTTAAATTCTTAAAAATTTACGAGATGGTTCAATAAAATTCCCAATACAAATATCAATTCAACTTTTAAACAGAAAAATTTTAGTTTCTTCAAAATTAAAATTAAGTTAAACTAACAGAGATATTAAACTACTCAAACAAATTAATTTCCACTTAAACAAAATTAATTCAACCCAACTCCTAAAATTTGCCTAACAATTATTAATTCCATTTTGAATATAGGCCAAACCAAATTTTATCAAATTAAAGTTCTGGGAATGAATTAAATTAAACTTACCCAAATATTAATTAGCACCAAATTAAATAAGTGTGATATTTAAACCAATTTTTATCTTAATTATCCTAGCATACATCTAAGGTGATTTTTGCAAGATAAAAATAAACAATCTCACTACACGGTGATGTACGAGGAAAACCCAAATGGGAAAAACCTCGGATGGCCTTGGCTTTAACACTCCACTAGGTACAAAAATTTTACAAAGACAACGACAAAAAGACTTACAACACTCGACTCGACTCCTTTAAGCCCGGACGCTTCCTTCGCCCTTCAACCTCTGCCTTGTAGATAATCCTGGAGTCCACCGGAATCTTGGAATCCACCAATGGAGGTACAACCCACCATTAACCATACATGGTGCCTTTCTCCACGTGAGAACGACGCAACACAAACTTCTTCTCCTTTATGGGTAGAGAATGAACCCAAACTTCTCTTCTTATTGGTGTAGAGAAAACCCTGTACCAAACAAACTCTCCAATCAAAATATATATACATGGAAGCTTGGAATTAAACTAACATATGGGTGTATATGTGTTTTTGAAAGATTTTAATCCGTTAAAATCATGAACACAAAAAGGAACTTTTACTCTCCAGAATGTTGCTCTCCTTTTCTCTTGGAGGGAATGAAAAGTTGTAGAAAAAGTGTTTCCCGCACTTAGTTATTTAGGGAAAACAAGTGGGCAAGTGAGAAGTTTTATAAAAAAAAATTATCAAAAAATTGCCCAGGTCGTTCGAACGACTTTCTAACAAGTTAAACACTTAAATGTTATTAGAAGGAAAATCAAAATCTCGTTCGAACAAATTTTACTAACGAGAATTTATAGAGTTTTAACACAAAGTCGTTGGAAACCTCGTTCGAAATGTCGTTTGAACGAGAAAAAGTCGTTCGAACGACTTTTTAGAAAATCCTGAATTTCTTAAAAATTCATTTTAAGCCCCAAATTTTTTATTCAAAGTTCTAAAAGGTTTTCTGAAAATAAAAAAATTGAGTACCCAAAAATAACACCCATAGAAATATTCCAAGTCTCCCCATATATATTAAATGCATTCATACCTTTTGGAGACATTGGAATCCTCATGTTGATGACGTGAAATGTGACAAGAAACCCCGAAAAGGATGAACCTGAATATCTAGGCCGCTACATCTTCAACATACACTCGTCATAGGCTTGGAAGGATGCACAAGAACATCTATCCAGTGACTCAAATGGTTTTGTTCGGAATTAATACAAAACTACATATGGACTCAATTGAAAATTTGTATCCTTACAGCTCGACCCTCCCTCGATACGAGGCATCGCCACAAGGAACATATCCTATCCTGAAATATAAAACACAATGGTCCTCTCAAAATAATCCACCATCCCTTGGTATCCATCTAAGTAGTCTATATACAAAATGACGTCATAACCCTCCATATCTAACACTAGAAGGTCTATGGCTAAACATAGTCTCCCAACGTCAATATCTACACCCCTACAGATCGAGTGTATAAGTGATTCACTACCCAAAGGTGACTTGACACACACAAGGAGACTACCGCCTGTCTCTAATAAATCGGTCGCAAGTGCAAATTTGGTTGTTATAAATGAGTGTGATGCCCCCATATCAACTAAAATCCTACCCTCAAGCCCGTTAATAAGAAACATACCCTCTATTGCTGGTGGAACCTATGGGGCCTGCTGTAAGTCTGCATCTCGGACGTAATAGAGACGTGCGTACTGTAACTTCCCATGTTACGGTAGGGCTAGTAGTGTTGGTGCTGCAGGGGTAACTACGCCTGTTGCCGCACTGGGCACCCTGCTACTGTGGTGCTCTATCATGCTGTGGGCAATTTCTCCTCTTGTGTCCTGTCTTTCCATAAGTAAAATAGCGACCCAGAAAGTCTCTTTGCCTCTGTCCCTATCGAGGTTGACCCTAATGTTGGCTCTGGTGGCCTCGGACTTGCTAGCCTCCCCTATTTTTCTCTTGGCCCTAGCAGACCTGAGTAACATGTTGTAGCTGATACTGATACTAAGGACCATACTGGACCTTCCTAAAACCACTACCCTCGGGTCGATAACCTCCTGATCTAAATCTCATGGATGAATCCCCCCGTCAGGAATCCTGCCCCTGATGTCTACTTGTCTTCTACTATGGTGCTCCACCAGCACCATTACCTCCTGTCTTGCCTGACTCACTTGTCTCACCCCCTCTCTTACTCCCCTTCATATGGAAGAGATGTTCCTAACAGTGAAGTAGTGATGCATTTATGACCTCGGTATAAGTCCTCAATGATGGGTTGCCAATCATGTGTTACCTTATCCTCCTGGCGAGTCCATCTATAAACGTCGACATTTTCCTCTCCTCGTTATTCACCTCGTCGGGCATAAAATTAGCCAGGCGTGTGAACTCCTCCTCATACTCTGCTACAGAACGGTCACCATCCACCACCTCATTAAACTTATTCCACATCTCTATCTCAACGTACAGTGGGAAGTATTTGCTATTAAACTACACACATAACTCAATAATAGGCTAATCCCTCTTCTTATAAGTGGTAATGAACTCCCACCACTGTAAAGCTACTCCCATAAGCTCAAACATGGCTAACATCTTTTTTTACGCTTTGCTACACTCTATCATGTGAATGTGGCACTTAATGTCCTTATTCCACTGACAAACCATGATCACGTCAGAACTACCCTGAAACTCTGGTCGGTGGACCTTCTAAAATGCCTCCCTCACCCTCTCCCAATCGGATGGCCCCAGATGGGCCTAGACAACTGGAACCACTGGTTGATGTAGTGGATGGGCCTGGGGAAAATAAAGTTTCAGGGATGTCATAATAGCATTAACTTCCTGTTCCATAATAGCGGCCACCTCTATGGTCGTCATTATCTCCTGCAGTGGCTGTGAATGTGGTGTCTGTGGCTCTTACTGAGCCTCCCCCTCATTGGCTCTCTCCACTACCCTAGCTGGTAATCCTCTCCTAGGTAGCATCTAAAATCAGATCGAATTGTATAAGTTCACATTGAATACAAAAATAATAGCAGGAGAATGAAATCTCAAATACGTAAAAGTGAATGCAACAATCCTAATAATAGCGCCCTATATTAAAGGACGCTGCGCCAAAATCGTAGTAAGATGTATAGATCCTATGGACTCTAGAACTTGATGATTTGATACCATAGGTGACACCGTGCCTATTTTAACAACAGGTGATTAGTCCTTTATCAAAATGAATAAGAATCTCATTTGGTTTATTCTTAGCATCACTGTCGAAACATTTTAAATTTACTAGCACCTATGTTATATTCATTCGATGCCAAATTTTATCTTACATTAACATATAACAACATACAAAAGTAAAATAATATCACTCATCCACATAAATATAGAAGTCTGACATGTCACGGGATAAATACATAAATGATAAATACCCAATAAACCTTTGATTCCAAAACTAATCTTCCAATCCATAAGTCTACTGAAATAAAACTGAATATAAATACATAGTCTGATAAATGAAAGTGAATGAATATATCAACTAAAGGGGAAAGATTCCCAAATGAAATACTGATCATAAATACTAATCTAGGAATGAATCACTGAAGCATCTACATAAATCCTGAATGCCTCCACAAGTGTTGCAATTACACATCCTTAACATGAAACATCAAGCTTGGTTTCCCTGTGTCTAGACGTCGAAATTGTTTTGAAAATAGGTTTGACACGGGTCATATCCCAAAACCTTTGAAAAACATTTAGAAAGTATTTAAATCGTAGTTTAAAAGCAGTTATTAGATACACACGTTAGTTTCACGTACACTCTCTTGAGTTCCTCACCTCTTAACTATAGTGCATACCTATCATCTCCTATTAAACCCACCTAGCTATGCTACACAGCCAAAATAGACATAAGTATCTAACCAACCATAATAGGTTTGCCCCCCCCCCCCCCCCCTTACTGCACATACAATACGCTACCATAAAATCAATAATTAATGTCAACCGAATATTACTATTGCACCGTTAATTAAGTTTCTCATACTTAAATTACTTTTAGATATACACTATCTATCCTTTCTATCATCACACATAAGTAGAATAATCACACTTGTATATATTTATCACATAATAATATATACTATTTCAACATCCCTCGGAATGGGCACCGCGATCCATGCATACTCTGCTATCAAGTCCATGTACCTCTCATACCAAATCAAGGACTATCGGTTCGGAATGTATCCTCGAGCCATAAATTAAATAACACACAATGGAGGAGAACATAGTGCTAAGACTTTGGGCTACTCACATACCTAACGTACCCAAATGACCTGCCAGTCCCACTATACACTCTCAAATAGTGTCCGCCCTATGTTCTTCTCAAATAGTGGTCGCCCAATGTTCTATGTTCTGGGGCACACATCAAAACCTTGCTGGAATCACAAAGGAGGGATCTCCCTCTACGCGAAACCTCCCATGAAAGAAGGAAGCGTAGGGTATGTTCACACATATAACAAAACACATAATAGGTATTCAAATAACCTATATATATCTTCAGTATAGGTATACACATAACCCATAATATATTCAGTACGTAGTATTTATACCTCTCGAATAGTCATCATACTACGATTCACTCTTAATATTATATGCATATTTTTCGAGTATCACTCACTACACGTAGGGTCCTAATTATCCCTTAAGTAAATTGAGTAGTAACACATCACTATCCTACTGGTATTGATCTTAGGTTATAGTTTACTCTTCCCATAACCCGATTTGTATATTTCCTATACTTAACACAATCGTTTAACTCTCGTCGGTCCTAATCCTAATGTTACCCTCATTAAGAGTAAGTCGGGGCTTAACTATATATCTATTTATCTCCTTTAAGTCTTTATATATTTAATACAGCATCACTAAAGCTCCCCATAGTCATCGGCAAGGAAAACTATATAAATAAACAAAAGTGCCTAATTTCAACGATCGATCGATTGACATCCCACGACCGATCGATCGATCCTGGGTTTTGGCAGCTTCGTCCCAAACTCATTTTTCTCCATGGTTTACACCTCAAACCTCCATGAAACCTTCCCAAACTCCCATCCAACATACCCAAGACTTAAACATATGTATAGGTACAATTTTTAACATAAATATAACATCAAATATATTAGAATTCTACCCATAAACAGATTAAATTCTATAATTCATAAAACCCTAATTTTTTATGTTCTTCATGCATGTTCATTAAGATCTCCATATTTATTTCAAGTTTATCGTCATGTAATCTCAGATTTTGTTTTATCAGTATATAGGGATTAATTCTAACATCAATTCTACCCAAATCATGAATCACGCCCATATAAATCCCAAGAATTAACCCAAATCATATAATTACAACCCTACACTATCATGGGTATTATAACATGCTTAAATGTTTGAAAGATAAACACTTGCCTTGTAATAACATGTCTTATTTTCATTATTAGATGATGATGTTGATCTTCCTTTTCCCCAATCTAAATTTCGACAACGTTGGTGGTGCAAAATGGTGTGGAATAGCCCAGAGTTCCTCTCTTCTTCCTCTCCTATGACCTCTTATCTCTCCCAAGTGTTGTAAACCTAAACTTTATCTCAAAGTAGTTAATATAACACTCTCAAATTCTGAGTTACTTCAGCCCTAGCCTCCCAAATGATTGAAACGCACTTACGTGGTGCCGGGTTGGTCCAAAATCACCTCGAGACCTATTCAATTCACCCAGGTACTCTACTCTTACTATTTCCACCCATTCAGAATCAACTGTGACCTTGAAATCTTCATTCGAGCCACTCTCCATAAATTTCATATTTTGACCTTAATATAGGCTACACGCGACTCCCGATTGGGATATAACACATTCACATCGATGGCACTCGCTTCGACGTATAATAGTTATCGCAAGTTATTTACTACTCACTTACTAAATTTATTCCATAAATATAAATCATTATCTCTCTCGATTAATATTTTAATAAATACATAATATTTAATTAAATTAAATTACGACACACGTGTAGTTTAAAAACAACCGAATTAATTAAATTCTAAATACTCAGAAATATGGGGTATTACATTAGCATTACGTGTGTTCATCACTACAAGAAAAATGGTTATTAGGAAAGAAAAAATAAGTTCTCTAAATCATTTTGACGGTCCCAAAAGAGTATTTAGGATGGATTTTGCAACGGCTTTAAACCATCATTTATACTCGGCGTCATGAATTTTTTTGGGGATGGATTTTACCGTACTAAATTCTAATTCATGGACACTTTATATTTGGCATTAGAGACCCGTGCAAAGAAAATGGAAGGTTTATCCTTCTCAAATTGTCCTTAGATGTGAAAAAAAGCAGGACGGTTTGTATTCGTCCCAATTGATAAAAAAAAATTGGCATAAAAAATTATATTACTGTATATTGCGATGATAAATGGCATATAATTTGTATTATAAGTCAATTTATCCAACCACAAACGTAATATATGAACTTCATTCTTTGAAACACGTATCCAATAATAAATTCATCCATTAACCTACATCCAACAACCCAAAATAAACCTTTAAATCAATAAGTACAAAAAATTGTTGCATCAAAGTCGAAATAATTAAATGATATCAAAACCATACTAATTAATAACAAACAAATTGTCAAAACAAAAGTCATCCCTAAATTAAGATGATAAATATAATAAGCATGCTAAAAAACTTCTCTCAATGTCATACATATGCCACGCTAAAAAACTTGTCTCTTCAACTGCTTGTACAAAACTTGCAACCAATAAATAATCAGTTAAAATAATAATATTATCGTAAAATAATATGTCTAAATATATTAGTTAATCATATCAACAACTCTTTATAATTTTTATAAAATTTTGACAGAGTTTTATTTGTTTATACATAAAAGCCAACCTCTTTAATAATCATACTTACATTTAACAATGCAATAATAATCTACAAATTTCAACCCCTTCCATTCAACAATGAAGTAACAATCTACCAATTTCAACCCCTTCCATCGATTCAATGCAATAGTATTTGTAAATGTAAGTTTTAATATTAAAATACTTCCACCAGTCTCATGTCCAAGTTTTAACACTACGCAACATAATTGGATAGTGATGAGAAATGAGAAACCTGATCAAATTCCCCACAACCTCATATTGGAAATACTTGGGGAATCATATGTATAGTAAAATAAAATAACTATGAATATATTAGTTAATCGCTTTATAATTTTTTTCTTCCAAATTCTCATTTGTTTATACATGAAAACCAACCTTTATAATCATCACAAAGCCTTTACGAACATCTCACATAAAAAACAACAATCTAGAATGACAACAACAAGAATAAATAAACAATCTCCATGGTGTAAACCATTAGCTTGTTCATGTGTTCCACATGGATAAAAGAAAATACTGAAATGTTGTCCTACAAAAAGGAAAAGATACAAAACAGAAAAGGCATTAGTAATCAAATACTGTTTAAAAAGTTGTATGCGAGAAGAAAAATTATGTATACTCATCGTCATATTAAGGTAAAAGTCTAGATATTTACAAATTAAATCATGTTATCAAACAAAGAGCCTCTTGACTATGCATCAAGTTCCGACGAGTTGGACAGGTCTTTTCGATGTGTTAGTGTCTTCTACAGGGCCGTTTTTAGTTTTCTCACTTTAACAGCATATATTTAAGCTTAAGTATTAAGATTTGTTAATTATCATCATATTCTAAAGTCGAGAGTTCTGTGGCTACATAGTTAATTCATACAAGTTAGATTGATTTAGTATGAGGTGTTCGTGCCTCTCATGGAGCTGTTTGGTAGTTGTTTTGCATTGTTTTTTCTTTAATGGCATGTTTTTAAGCCTTAATGTAGATATTTTTAAATTATTATCATATTCTCAAACCGAGAGTCCGGTGACTATGCGGTCAGTTCCTACTAGTTACATGGGCCCCGTGTGAGGTGTTTGTATATCTTATCGGGTTGTTTGTGGGTTGTTTTGGGTTTTGGCCCTGTAATGTGATTTTTTAGGCCTAAGTCTAAATATTTGTAAATTATCGTCATATTTTCAAACTAGGAGTCTCGTGACTATGCGATCAGTTTTTACGAGTTACATTGGTCCCATTCAAGGTGCCCGTGTCTCTTAGGGGGTTATTTGTGCAATGTTTTGTGTTTTCCCCCTTTAACGATATATTTTTAAGTCAAAGTCTTGATATTTGTAAATTATCGTTATATTCTCAAACCGGGAATTATGTGATTACGCGGTTAGTTCATACGAGTTACATTGGTCTTGTGTGAGTTGTTCGTGCCTCTCACGGGGCCGTTTAGTGATTGTTTTGCATTTCGCCCTCTAACGACAAGTTTTCAGGCCTAGGTCTTGAGATTTTAAAATCATCATCATATATCCTTTATTAGTGAGTCTCATAGCTATGCGGTTAGTTCTTACGAGTTACATTGGTCTCGTGCGAGTTGTTCGTGCCTCTTACAGGAAAATTTGGTGGTTGTTTTGCATTTTTTCCCTTTAACGGTATGTTTTTAAATATTTGAAATTTTTTTATCATATTCTCAAATCGGGTGTCCAAAGACTACGTGGTTAATTCTTACGAGTTATATTGATCCTATGTGAGGTGTTTGTGTCTGTTATAGGGCCGTTTAGGGACTGTTTTGGGTTTTGTCCCTATGACAAAATATTTTTAATCCTAAGTCTAAATATTTTACAAATTATCGTCTTATTCTCAAAATGAGAGTCCCGTGACTATGCGATCAGTTCCTACGAGTCATATTGGTCCCGTGCGAGGTTTTCATGTCACTTGCGTGGCTATTTTGGATTGTCACTCTTTAACAACATGTTTTTAAGCCTAAGTATAGATATTTATAAGTTATCGTCATATTCTCAAATTAGGAGTTCCATGACTATGCGATCAGTTAATATGAGTTACATTTATCCCGTGAGAGGTATTCATTTTTTTATGAGGATGTTTGGGGGTTGTTTTTAGTTTCCCCCCTCTAACTACATATTTTTAAGCCTAAGTATAGATATTTACAAATTATCATCGTATTCTCAAATTGGGAGTCTCGTGATTATGCGATCTGTTCCTATGAGTTACATTGGTCTCGTCTGAGGTTTTCATGACTCTTACGAGGTAGTTTATGGGTTCTTTTGGGTCTTAAACCTCTAACGACATGTTGTAAGGCTAAGTCTAGAAACTTGGAAATCATCATCATACGTGGTTACTTCCTACGAGTTATATTCGCCTCGTGTGAGGCGTTCATGTATTTTACTGGATCGTTTGGTGGTTATTTTACATTGTATCCCTCTAACGGCATGTTTAATCCTAATTCTAGATATTTGAAAATTATTGCTACATTCTCAAATAGGTAGTCCCCTTACTTCTCGACCAGTTCCTATGAGCTACATTGGTCCTGTGAGAGATGTTCGTGCCTCTTATGAGGGGTTGTTTGGTGGTTGTTTTGCATTTTTGCCCTTTAAAAATGGCATGTTTTTATGCCTAAGTCTAGATATTGGCAAATTAGCGTCTTACTCTCGAACTAGTACGAGTTACATTGGTCCTGTATGAGGTGTTCGTGTCTCTTACTGGACCTTATGGGATTATTTTGGGGTTTAGCCATTTAATAACATGCTTTTAAGACTACGTCTAGATATTTCCTAATTATCATCATATTATGAAATCGGGAGTCTCGTGGCTATGCGATCAGTTCCAACGAGTTACATTGATCCTAAAAGAGGTGTCCATGTATTTTATAGGGATGTTTAGGGGTTGTTTTTGGTTTTCGTCCTTTAACAACATATTTTTAAGCCTAAGTCTAAATGTTTACAAATTTTCATCATATTCTCAAACTGAGATTCCTGTTAATATTCGATCAGTTCCTACGAGTTATGTTGATCCCGTGCATAGTGTTTGTGTCTCTTACGAGGCCGTTTGGGTCTTATTTTGGGTTTAGACCTCTAACGGAATGTTTTTAGCCCTAAGTTTAGATATTTACAAATTATCTTCGTATTATCAAACTGGGAGTCACGTGACTATGCAATAAACTCCTACAAGTTACATTGGTCACGTGCGAGGTGTTCATCCTTCTTACGGGGCCATTTGGTGGGTGTTTTACATTTTCTACCTTTCATGACATTTTTTAATCAAAAGTCTAGTTATTTACAAATTATCATCATATTTTCAGAACGATAATACTATGACTACACGATCAGTTCTTGCGAGTTATATTGTCCCGTGCGAGGTGTTCATATCTCTTATGGATCTGGTTAGGGATTATTTTGGGTTGTCGCACTTCAACGACATATTTTTAAGCCTAAGTATAGATATTTGTAAATTATCACCATATTCTTAAATCGAGAGTCCTGTAACAATGCAATCAGTTCCTATAAGTTACATTGGTCCCATGCGAAGCGTTCGTGTCTTTTACGGCGCTGTTTTATATTTTCACCCTTTAACGACATGTTTTTAACCCTAAGTTCAAATATTTACAAATAATCATCATATTCTCAAACTGGTAGTCCTGTGACTATGCAGTTAGTCCAACGAGTTATGTTAGTCCCATGCGTGGTGTTTATGTCTTTTATGGGGTCGTTTGAAGGATGTTTTGGGGTTTAAACCTCTAACGACATGTTTTTAAGCCTAAGTATAAAGATTTACAAATTATCATCATATTTTCAAATAGAGAGTCTCGTGACCATGGAGTTAGTTCCTACAAGTTACATTGGTCATGTGTGAGGTGGTCGTGCCTCTTAGGGGGTCATTTAGTGGTTGTTTTGTATTTTCACCATTTAAAGACATATTTTTAGGCCTAAGTGTAGATATTTACAAATTATCATCATAGTTTCAAATATTTAATCACATTACTACGTGATCAATTACTGCAAGTAACATTGGTCCCGTGTGAGGTGTGCGTGTCTCTTAGAGGGCCATTTGGAGGCTATTTTGGATTTTTGCACGTTAACGATATATTTTAAGCCTAAGTCTAGATATTTTCAAACTATCATTATATTCTCAAATCAGGAGTCCCATAACTATGCGACTAGTTCCTACGATTGACATTGGTCCCGTGTGAGGCATTCATGTCTTTTACGGGACCGTTTGGCGTCTATTTTGCATTTTCGTGCTTTGACGACATGTTTTTCAGCCTAAGTCTATAGATTTACAAATAATCATTATATTCTCAAACCGAGAGTCCCATAACTATGCGGTTAGTTCCTAGGAGTTATGTTGGTCCCGTACATTGTCTTTGTGCTTCTTACGGGCCATTTGGTGGCTGCTTTCAATTTTATACCTCCAACATTATGTTTTTAAGCGTAAGTATAGATATTTATAAATTATCATCAATTTCTCAAACTGAGAGTCCCATGGCTATACTGTCTGTTCCTATGAGTTTTATCAACCATGTATGTGGTGTTCGTGCCTCTTACAGGGCCGTTTGGTAGTTGTTTTGCATTTTCCCCCTTTAACAACATGTGTTTAAGCCTATATCTAGATATTTGTAGATTATCGTCATATTCTCAAATCGGGAATCCTGTGACTACGTGGTCAGTTCTTGTGAGTTTCATTGGCCCCGTGCGAGGTGTTCGTGTATTTTACGGGGCCATTTGAGGGTTGTTTGGATTTTCACCCTTTAACTACGTACTTTTAAGCCAAATTATTATCATATTCTCAAAACAGGAGTTTCGTGAGTATGCGTTAAGTTCCTACTAATATATTGGTTCCGTGCGAGGTGTGCATGTCTTTTAGGGGCAATTTGGGAGTTTTTTTATGTTTTCGTCCTTCAACGACATGTTTTTAATCATAAGTCTAATATAAATTAGCGTCATATTCTCAAACCGGGAGTTCCATGACTATGCGATCAGTTCCTACAAGTTTCATTGGTCTCGTACGAGGTGTTCGTGTCTCTTACGGGGCCATTCTGGCGTTATTTGGGTTTTAAACCTATAATGTTATGTTTTTAAGCCGAAGTCTATAAATTTGCAAATTATTGTCATATTCTTGAACCCGAAGTCTCGTGACTATGCGATCAGTTGTCACGAGTTATATTATTTTCGTGGGAGGTGTTCGTGCCTCTTACGGGACCGTTTGATGGTTGTTTTGCATTTTCCCCTTTAACCACTTGTTTTTAAACCTATGTCTAGATATTTTTAAATTATCATAATATTTTCAAATCAGGAGTCTCGTGACTACACGGTCAGTTCCTATGAGTTAATGGTATATGTGTATTGAAAAACACATGTCGTATAAATACTTGCATACTAAAATACGTAAGAGTACTTTAAAATGGAGCAGTGAAAATCAATTCTTCAAGCGCAAAATATATGGCCATTATTTCAACACGAAAGATAATGTATAGTTAGAATCTCAGTTGTAAAAATTTACCTTTCTTTAAAGTAAACATGCATAACCTGGGGTCATGTTCCTAGATATTATATCTGAGGCCTTTCACATTTACACCAACCCTTGACAAACCCACTGCGAATTCAAAATTTGCATGACTTGAAGTTATTGGGTACACAAAAGTGAATATATATAACACATTAAAGAATCATACAGTTGCAACAAGCTAAATAATATCACCTGTCTTGTAAGTGATGTTTCAAATATCCTCTTTGAAAATCCATTAATTTGAATCAACACATTGATGACCTAGACTATAAAGTTTTATACTTTATCGGTAATTAAAACTGTACATGAACTATAACCAACAATAACACATATTCAAATGAAAATTAGCAAAAATGTACAAGAACTCAAAAATTTACAAACGTTTAATCTATATAGATAATTTTTTTATGTGAAACATTTCTTACAAATTTTAGGAAGAGAACCATTTTCCTTTTCCCATTCACATGAAGAGTAAAAAGGTACCAAAGAAACACATTAATTCTTATGGGCCAAGCACGGTCTGATTCCACCTGGACCATATAGAAAAGCAATACTGTGTGATTAATAAATTATATCATATTGGAGCCCTTGACAAAAAAATTATATCCCATCCCAAATGATAGAAATGTAGCATTTTGTCCTATTTGAACACACAAGGTGTAGTAAAATAACTCTACAAAATGTGAATTTGTGTTGAAATGACTGCATTTGATATGTTCTACTCATGCAAAATGTAAAACCAATTCTTAAAAACTTAAACAACTACTTATGTCGGTTTCCTAAAATGTAAGTGTTGGTGCACGTGGTTCATATGCACCGTTTGAATAAAAAACAAATGCATCAATTCTTTACAACTAATCTCATACATAACATTATGCACGATGCAGTAGTTATCTTATCATTCCCAAACAAATCATACTCGGATGTCTTATTTTGTATGTTCTGAAATAATCTACTCCTGTAGTCATACAAATGTAGTTTCATACTCTTGTGGTTACCTAAAATGTAAATTTTAGCTCGTGTGGTTCACAATTTATTCATAGGATTATGCATAAACATAACATATAACGCTTGGAAAAAAACTTCATTGAAAAGAATAATTAGACATTTGAAAAATAACAGTGAATGAATAAATTGAAGCACAAACTATCACACACATACCCATAACGAGAATTCAAAGTGTTCTATATCTAGCATAAAAAACAAATGTGTTTATTGTAGGGTTATTCAAATAGTACACGACGAGCTAAGGACACGGATACAAATAAATACTTTTTATAAAATTCCATATATAGTTCAGTCTATACAAAAAATGTAATCTATACAACAAGCAACCAAAAAACTAATCGGTAAAAAAACATCAATAAACTAATATACACAACACATAAAAAAACTAATCTTAAACTGACATCAATTAAAAAAATTGTAATCTATAAAAACTAACATCAATTAAAAAAAACTAATCTTTTAAAAATAAACAAAATAATATGTAATCCATAATCTACACAACAAATCTAAACAAACTAATCTACAAAAACTAAAATCAATTAAAAAAAATTAATATGTAAACTAACACATGAACTACATAAACTAACATCAAATTTATAAAGTAATGAAGAAGTGTTACCGACGGATGAGATGGCAGACGCCGACTGGGCATGGCTGGAGGAGATAGGGACAGGGGCAGGGGAAGGGGCGAAGGAGTTGGCAGGGGAAGGGGTGGAGGTGTTAGCGGGGTAGGGGCAGGGGTGGAAGGGGAGAGACGGAGATGAGAAAGATTTTTTAGATTAGGCCAAATGATTCTCTTGAAATGAGAGGGAAAATGAAAAAGGGGCGGGGGGGGGGGGGGGGGGGGGGAGGGGATATGTAGTTTATCAAATGAGAAGTTTTCGTTCTATCCCTTTTAAAATTTATCAATTGGGATGGTTTTCCTTCCGTCCCTTTTACAAATTATCAAATGGGAAAGTTTTCCATGGTATAAAACGATCTAAATGAGACGGTTTTTAATGTTCGTCCATATTTAAAATTTATCAAATAAGACGATTTTATAAATTCGTAGTATAAAATGACTCAAATGGGATGGTTCTTAGAATCCGTGGTTTATATTTTCCTATAAAAAATCAGCGCAAAAAATTCACTCACATAAAGGACGATGAATAAAAACTGTCCCTAATAAAAAACAATTGCAATACCCCTAATTTATGAGTAATTAGTTTTATATTAATTTGCCTAGTGGATGAATGAAATAAATAAAGGAAGTTGAAGTAAATATTACTTTAAGTGATTTAAGAGATAATATTTACTGATTTTTGCATATTTACTATTAAGTGAATGTAAATAGCATCATACTATGTTGTATTGTGTCGTTGTGCTTTAAGCAGTGGTTATGACTTTTATTCCAAGTGGATCACTATTAATGAATTTATATGACGTTGAAACATGAAATAATTTATGATATCTCGGATGCCTATTTAGAGGACGTGGTTAGTCCGGAAATGGTTGAGATAATCAAAATAAGTACCAAGTTGTATTTTTGGGTTTTGGGTACTTTTGACCGGTTATGGCTTAATTATGTTGTTACGAGTCATTTTAATTGTGTAGTAGCATTTAATGTTGGACTTAATGTATTTGGGGGCATTTTGGGGTATTTAATCTTGAAAGATTACTTTATCTCTCATACTGTTCCTAAACCTAAAGAGAGTTAGAGAGAGAGAGAGAGAGAACTTGGGAGAAAAAGGAGAGAAAGAGGAGAATTGTTGATTGGAGCTTGGAGCTTGAAAATCGTTGCTACAAAGAGAATCCGAGACTACAAACTTGAGGCAAGTTTATAACTTGAAATTTTGTATTATTTAGTGTGGATAATTTGTATTGATGGTTGTGTTTTTGGAGATGTAAACCATTTATGGGTTTTGATGAGTTTGATGTTTAAACCCTTAGATTTTGACTTAGATAGGATTACAGTTAGTTATATGAGTTTGTTGTTGCGTAGAAATGTTGGGGTGAAGTTATTAGGTGATGAGGTTGAGAAAAGTGGAAGAAAATAGGTTTAGACTTTTAGATTTTGAAAAGGAAATTGGGGGTTGGCCGTGGGATCTGGTGTGACCGGTCGACCGCGGTCCTGGGACCTGTCGACCGGGCCTAAATAGAAAAGCTTACTTATAAGTACATAATTTTATAAATGTCCGGGGTAGAATCTAAGAATTTTCTATTTGTCCTAGATCACAATATGTATGTCTGATACCGCTACATTCAGCACGTCAACACGATCATCCACGACGCCCTTGATCTGAATCCATGCATCCATCATCTTCACACGTGTATCATGCTTCATGCGATGTGCTGGTCAACCCTTCCCACTACTCCACTATGCATTATTGGTAAAATGATTTCTTTGAGTTGTTTATATTTGTATAAATATTTGAAAATTTTTCAGAAAATATTTTTTGAAGTGTGATTTGTTTTTAACACAAAAGCATAAAATTTTCTAAGTGTAGAAGCAGAGTTACCTCGGTCGACGAACTTACAAGATCTTATTCGAACGACATCTCTCTGTTGTTCAAGTGACATAGGATGTCGCGTGATCTCGTTTAAGCGACATGTGTACTTCGTTCACGCGACATGCCTATCTCATTCGATTGACGTCACGGCCTCGATTTTTGTATAAATATCTGGGTTCATTCTACACATTTTCTAAGTCTTTTTTGCACATGATTTCTTTGTTTTACAGCCTAAAAATAGACTTCATGTTTTAAGGTTTCATGCCTTCTTTATTCACATAGACACTCCCATATATGTATGTAAATCTTTAAACTTTAAAGAGGATCATTTTTACTCATCTGGAGTAACTTGTGGAGAAGCCGTCTCTTCTTCATTGCTTCCCATATGGAGTTCTTGCGGGAGATTCCAGCCGACGACATCGAAATTGACACCTGGGGGTATTTCGTATGTATCTCTTATTTTCATGGTAATCCGTGTAAACCGTTCTTTACAAATTTTAGTGAAAATAAAAGGTTTTTCCCATTTAGGGTATTGTTCCTCACTTGTGTTTTTTTTTGTGATTGAATATTCTTGCATGATCATATTATCTTCAATCACACCTAGATGCATGTTTTAGGCTTTAATTGGAAAAATTGGTTTTAATTAAATAATTTCTGAGTTTGAACAAAAGCGCACTCTTCAAATTGGTATCAGAGCCAATTACACAATTATACCGTGTAGTTTTTCGCAAAATTTTTCTAAGATATCAATTTTTTGAAAAAAATGATTTTTGAAAAGGGCATGTTCAAAATGGAGAAGTTATATAATAAAATGCCAGTTTTTGACGGGACAAATTATGATTACTAGAAAGTTGGCATTAAATCTTCTTTAAAAGCCATTGATGAAAGAGTTTGGATTTCGGTTGAAAGAGGATGGACACCTCGCTCCGTCACTATTGATAACATGACTAATTTAAGATCTGTGACTGCATGGACTGAAGAAGAATTTAAATGATCATCTTTTAACCCTAAGGGTCTAAGTGCTATTTCTGGATCCGTCACACCTGACGATTTTCGATGGATAATGACGTGTACCACGTCAAAAGAGGCATGGGATGTTTTACAACTTACCCATGAAGAAGTTAATGTTGTGAAAGAGTCTAAACTGAAAAATTTAACAACTCAATTTGAAACTATCACCATGCTTGAGACTGAATGTTTTGATGAATTTTATGCTAGATTATCTGATATTGTAAACACTAACTTTAATCTTGGTGAACAAATTCCTAATGCTAGAGTTCATAAAAAGATTATAAGATAACTGCCTAAGAGTTTTATCCCTAAAGTTACTGTGATAAATTCTATGGGTAATTTAAACACGATTAAATTAGAAGAACTTGTAGGAGGCTTACAAACGTATGAAATTGATATGTTTCCTAAATCTGTCAAGCCTAAAGATAAGGGAATTTCACTTAATGCCTAGGATAGGAACAGTGAGGAGTCGGAAAGAAAGAGAGTTGAGTCATCTAGAAAAAGGGAGATATAAACGTCTGATTCCGAGTGTGACTTTGATTTAGATGATTTGGCACTGTTTTCTAAAAATTTCAAGAAAATTCTCAAATTCAAGAAAAATAGAAATTTCAAAGATAAAAAGAATTTTGAGAAAAATAAGTTTGAAAAGAAAAAAGAAAAAGATTTTAATGACCCTCCTAATAAAGATGGTGAGAGATGCTATGAGTGCGATGGTATGGGTCATAGAGCTTTTGAGTGTACTACTAGGCTGAACAGACTTGCCAAAGAAAAGGGAAAAGCTGTCCTTAATGCTACCCTTAGTGACGAAAGTGAGGTTGAGTCGGTGGACTCTAAAGACGAGTCACCGCATGAGTGTAACTCTACCGCATTCATGGCTAGTCATGTGAGTACTTCTAGTTCTCCTCACGGCGACGATGATGCTAATTCACAGGGACACCTCGACAGTGAGAACAATGTGAGTAAAGAGGATGATGATGCAAGTGAGAGTGAGAGTGATTTTTAATGCGCCTACGCTGAGTTATATTCTGAGTCATTTAAAACCAAAAAGCGCAACAAAGTGTTAGTTCTTAGGATCACCGCTTTCGAGAAAGATTTAAGACTGTTTGGAGAGAGAGGGAGAGTTGTTGTGAGAATGAAAAAGAGAGAGATGAAAACCTTGAGAAAATAAGATGTTTTGAGTGCGAAGGGAAAGGGCACAAGAAATTTGAGTGTCCCACTAGACTTAGGAAAGAGGGCAAGAAAGTTTCCATGATCGCTACCCTAAGAGATAAAGGGGATGAGAATGGAGATGAAAGTGTGATCCGAAAAGCTTTTAGAAAGTTGTTAATCAAGATCATGGAAACAAAAAGGTTGAATAGGATCCTAGGTCTTCCGATTTATGAGTTGAAGGAAGAGAATGATGAGCTAAAAAGGGAAAAATGTGACTTGACCAACACGATGTCTAGTCTGATGACACGTGTATCTCATCTCGAGGATGATCTCAAGCGAGCACAGGAGGTCCAAGTCTCGTTAGAGAACGCATCTAAGAAGGTTGATAAGATGGTTCCCTATCCCATTTTGAATGATAGTGAGTATGTTGGAAAAGGTAATGATGGTGCATTCATTACTTTTAATGCGCTCGAGCCTATCTCCACTTTGGTGAGTGAGTCTCATGAGTGTCCGTCTAGGAAAGCTCATCCCAAAATTCTTGATAAATTAATTCCTAGACCGGTTTATATTTGATCCCACTATAAGAAGCAAGGACAGCTTAGGGAGTTTTGTTCTAAGTTGGGTTTTGTGCCATATCATGCCACTTCACACGTCCCCGCACATGCACCCATTCATGATACCTTGCTTGCACATAATGATAGAGAGTTTGCACATATTCGTGAGCAATTGAAGTTTTTGGTCAAAACCACACATGATATTATGGAGTTGGTTCAAAAGAAGTCATCATCTTCGGAAAACTCCACCGCTCTTCCCGGTTGAGGTCTGGACATGTTTGCTAGCATAGGGTGATTTACATGATGTCTCTTTTGCCTATTTCTAGCATGTATCATTAGTTGTTGTTTTTCTATATTTTTTTTTAAAAAATCCAAAAATATTTTCTTTTTATAAAATTTTTAGAAAAGTACAAAAAGATTTTTGTATTTTGTTTACACCTTTTATGGATGAGCATTTAAGGTAGCCGAGTCACAATTTCATTCCATTTATCCATGTGACTGTTTGATAGTGATTTGAGATGCTACATCGTTGCATCCATGTGCTTGACATTGTTTGGAGTCTTTGAGATGTGATTAGTGATATCTTTTTACATGTTTGGCTCCTTATCTCCTTTATTGCACAGATGCACCATTTTATTTGATTATTGTACTTATCTATCACATATTGGCTTGAGTGTTTCCATCTCAATTATGTCTTTACAATAAACCATATGCGATAAAACTTGACAAGATTGGAATGCATGTAAAAAATCGTTTGGTGAGATTGTGTGGTATTTTATCAACGGTGAAGGGATACGAAAGGTTCTTATCTATCCTTTGCGATTAAGCCACCGTTTAAATGGACCTAAAAAATTGAGGAATTTTATTATCCGGGGTCCAAAGAGGTTTAAAATAGCCTGAAAAAAATTAAAGGCAATAAAAAGCAATACATGCCGTATATGGCCCATTAGGTTTCACCATCAATTCTCCAATGTTTGAGAATTTAGATCACCTCTATTCAAAATATAAATCTGAGGGAGTTTGGTTGGAGAATTTAAACGGGTTTGCAGTTCCTTGAAAGTCCTGAAAAAGCATTAAATCATTTTAGACGTTATTGGTGTGGAAATCACTTTGAGCTTTGATTTGCTGATTTGATTGAGTCAATGTCTCATATTTCCATCTTTTTTCTCCTAAGGAAGATGTTGAGTTCATTCGTTAGGAGTATCCAATATTCATCGTGCACATATGTCATGTTTGTATGCATTGAGTTTCCTATTGAATTTGATCACACCACTGCATTTCCGCTATCATCGACTTGGTTGTTTTTGTGTTTATTCATGGTGTGATTCTTTGTTGTATATTTTGTGTGATAAATTTTGAAAAATTCAAAAATAGAAAGTTTATTACCTTGTGACATTTTCAATATTTATGCTTCTCATATCTGTCTATTTGGGGACATCATAAAAAGGGGGAGAATGAATTACGAGGGAGAATTTTTGTTGATTTATCAATGATTTCCTTAAGATTAATTGATCTTTGATTTTCGCATATCATTATATTTCAAACTTTTGCGTGTCACGGGTATTTTCTTTATCTCATGTGTGTAGGTACAAAGTTGAGGATTATTGGATTGCACACCCAGATGAGAAAAGCTTTGAGAGTTTCTGAAAAGTTGAAGCTGAAGATGTTGAAGTTTGATTGACGACATGTCATTTAGTATTATCAGTTTGAGGGTTTAATGGGGATATTATCTTGTATGTAATTTATTTTATAGTGATAGCATAATTCACATTTTTTACATATGTACCGGCATAGACATAGGGGGAGATTTGTAAGGACATAATTTTATAAATGTCCGGGGTAAAATCTAGAAATTTTCTATATGTCCTAGATCACAGTATGTATGTCTGATACCGCTATATTCGGCACGTCACCACGATCATCCACGACGACCTTGATCCGAATCCATGCATCCATCATCTTCACATGTGCATCATGCTTCATGCAACATGCTGCTAAACCGTTCCCACTACTCCACTACGTATTATAGGTATAATGATTTATTGGAGCTGTTTATATTTGCATAAATATTTGGGAATTTTTCAGAAAATATTTTTCGATGTCTGATTTGTTTTTAACACAAAAGCAAAAAATTTTCTAAGTGTAGAAGCGGAGTTGCCTCGATCGACGAGCTGGCGAGATCTCGTTTTAACGAAATATCTCTGTCGTTCAAGCGACATAGGATGTCGTGCGATCTCGTTTGAGTGACATGTGTACTTCGTTCGCGCGACATGCCTATCTCGTTCGAACGCCACCACCGCCTCGATTTTTGTATAAATATTTTCGTTCATTTTACACATTTTCTGAGTCTTTTTCGCTCACGATTTCTGCATTTTACAGCCCAAAAATAGACTTCATGTTTTAAGGTTTCATGCCTTCTTTATTCACATAAACACTCCCATATATGTATGTGAATATTTAAACCTTCAAGATGATCATTTTTACTCATCTAGAGTAACTTGTGGAGAAGCCGTCTCTTCTTTATTGCTGCCCATCTTGAATTCTTGCGAGAGATTCCAACCGACGACATTTGAACCGACACCTGAGGGTATTTCATATGTCACTCTTGTTTTCATTGTAATCCGTGTAAATCGCTTTTTACAAATTATAGTGAAAATAAAAGGTTTTGCCCCTTTGGGGGATTTTTCCTTATTTGTGGGTTTTGTTTGTGATTGAATGTTCTTGCATGATCATATTGTCTTCAATCACACCTAGATGTATGTTTTAGGATTTAATTGGGAAAACTGAGTTTAATTAAATAATTTCGAAGTTTGAACAAAAGCGCACTCTTCATTACTGCTTCTCACGAAAGGCAAAATTTCTAGTGCGGTCGACCGCGATCCAGAGACCGATCGACCTGAACTTAATGGAAGGGCTTACTTCTTTTCTTAAAAGGCCAATTTCAAAGAGCGCGGTCGACTGGGGTCAGGGGCTGGTCGACCGGTACCCTGTTTTTAACCTCGAAATTTTTCTTTCCTTCTATTCCTTTCATTTAAGGTTTAAGGCTTAGGAACCTTCTTGTACGAAGTAAAATAGAGTATTTGGATCTTGTATTAGGGAAATCAAACCTAGGTTAGAAAAGGAGTGTTCGGGCTTATGTCGGGGATTAATTAATTAATTATTAGATGGAAGTAAGTGTCCTTTTCATTTAGTAAGCTAGTCTAGGAATAGGGGAAAGTAGGGTCATATGGTTTTGGACTTTCAGAGATTAGGATGAGGTAAATTACACTTGGTGGCTTATAGGGTTGTCGTTAACTCTCAGAGACTAGTACGGGGACAATTAAACGTTGTAGTTTATGTCGTTAAAAACATATGGTTCCGTACATAAGGTAATGCACATTTTAAACTGGCATATCTTGTGAATATTGACTTGCATATACATACCTCTCTAAATTCTATCATAAGGGAAGTTATGAGAATGAGGTGAAGTCCCCTGGCTAGTGAATGCATGGTGAATATAGTCCTCGACCATAGGACAAACGGTTATATTGTGTTGTTATTTTATTCGAAGTGAGGTAATTCCGGGTATGGTTATGACTCACTGTCAAAGGTATATGGCCACTTCCCACGCAACGCGATTTAGGGTGCCTTGGTGGTCTTGGTTATAGGCCCTGGAAGATGATAGTTATTTAGGGGCGCATCCAGTGGGGTGACTACCGAAAGGATGGTCTTGGAATCATTATATTTGGATTGTAAATATTCTCACGAATGTGGCATTTCGTAAATGGATAATGCATCTATAAATCAATTGTATGGAATAAGTTTCCTAATGAGGAATGGACTTGTGAAGTCATATCTTACGAAACTTCAATTTAAGCATGTTAAAATGGAAGTTAGTTATTTCCCGTACATTGATGAATAATTTAACACTATGAATGATATTGTGCTAGGATGTGCACTTAGACTAGAGGTAAGGATTATTCTTATTGTGAAGAGCAATGTACACTTATTTATAATGTTAGCAATGCATAATTGTTATGCATTTTATTCACACGTATATCATATCAAATCGGGCCCTGACCTGCTTATATTTCTCTATTTTGTATGGATCCTATTTATTCTCAGGTGCTCCGCTGCAAGGACGCCCCTGTTATTCTCTCATTCTCAGTGTCTGGGAACTACATCACTTTTGCGGATGTTGTAGGATTTTTTCTATAGACGCATCATTCTTTTGTATAGTCTATATATGATCACTCTGTACATTCGGGTGTGTTACCCAAGCATTGTACTTGCTTATATTGAGATATTTAACTGTACTACTTGGTGTAACCTTCTTGTATTAGTCTGTTAACCGGCAACTTATTCGGTTATCTCTTCTTGAATTGGTTGTTAAACTGTTACATGTTTCCATTTATTTATCCACCTTCTTTTCAAATTGGATTGTTGAAATGGTTTTTATTAAATTTGCAAATTAATTTGACATCCGTTTTCTAAAATAATTGGTGGTTACTTCGCACTAGTATTTTCACGATAGTGATGCTAAGAATGGACCATCTACGATTCATGTATTTATTGGTGTATCGGGCTGGTCACCTCTTATTTTAATAAGCGATGTGTCACAACAATATATCTACTTTATGGGTCGGTAATTAAAATTTGTTCCAAATGGTCATTTTAAGGGACAAAATGACACGACTATCCCAAATACTCCTATCCCTAATAACTATCTTTCTTGTAGTTCATCCCAACCCAGTAGCGCAAAAATATGGGAATTAATGTGCGTCTAAGTGTTCACCATTGCGGTGGTGCACCCATTTGAGGGCAGTGTGTGCGCAACAAAAATATTATCCTTCCCAAAGGCGAGCTGAATATTTAGATGATGTGAACGAGTTGTATGTATGATGATGTTAAACTTAGATTCATTGACCTATTTTATATAAAAAAAGACAAAATAAAATAAATAACCCAAAAATTAGGCTTACTACAAATGATGGATAAAAAATAAGAAAGTAAATGAGTTTGAAAACTAAGTTACGAAGAGAAAAGGTGTTAGTGACCCCCTCCACTCTTTTAGTCTTTAGTGGGTCAAAATACATATATCTCATTATCTTATATGCATGTGTAAGGTAGTTATAATACGCGTATGAATGAATGTGTTAGTGTATGTAAAGTGTGAAAGGTGTAAATGATCAGGTGTGTGTATGTACCATGTATATATTTTTATGTTTGCGTGTATATGCGATCTTGTAATGAACGTGACATCACTACTAATGAGCACGGACAAGTAAGTCATTAAATTATAGAGTGAATAGGAAAATGATGGAAATTATAATAAACAAAGAAAATGATGAATATGTACACAATCGACTTGAATTCCAAAATAGATATTGAACAACTACTTACCATGAAGGAAAGATATCAAATCCCACATAGATCTAAATAGTCTTAAAATTAGGTTTATAATAATTTAATAAGCTAGTTGTGATTTTAAATGTGAGAATGTAGGTGTTCAAACCCTAAAGTAAGAATAGTGGATTCGATATCCTTTTAGTGCAAAATGGGTGATGAAACCCCCTTTATACAATAAGTTTTAGAAAATAGCACTACTAATTTTGTAAAACAATATAAACATTTTTTCGGTATCTTTAGTTTAACAAAATTATATTTCAATATATATAGCAAGACTCCCGTGCACACTAAGTTTGCACGTCATTTTTTAAGGGAGTTTTGGGGAAAGGTCCTCGTAATTCTCAAAGTGTACAAAAACAGGACACTCCAAATAATTTTATAAATTTAGGCCCTAGTGTATAAAAACACCATGAGAAATGGTGAAAAATGGTGCCCCTCGCGCAGACCAAAAAAATAAACTCCTAACTCTAAAGGGACCACACAAATAAATGTTATTATAGCATGAGGACTAGATTTATAAACTTGAAAATCATTCTCCTAAAAATTCAAATATGGGAAGGAACGCGACCTTTACCTTAATTCTCTATTTTTTTTAAATAGTAAAAAAAAAATGATCTGATTTTTTTGTATGATATTTAAATATTTCAAGGAATCCATATAAAAAAATTCAACAAAAAATACATATTTTGCTAATTTTAAAAAATTGGTCAAACTTTCGTTGCTTTTAAGCACTTTAAAAGCTGCAAAAGTTTGACAATTTTTTAGAAATAGCAAAAAAAAATAAATTTAGTTGAATTTTTTTATATGAGTGTGTTGAATGTTTAAATATCACATAAAAGTCAATTCAAAAATATTATTTTTGATAATATAAAAAAATTGGTGTGCGACACCACGTATGCAAACTTAGTATACACAGGAACCTGCTTTTTTTTCTCTCTCTCTCTCTCTCTCTCTCTCTCTCTCTCTCTATATATATATATATATATATATATATATGTGTGTGTGTGTGTGTGTGTGTGTGTGTGTGTGTGTGTGTAATATCTAATGAAGTTTAACGACAAATTGCACTTGGGTAATGTATGAATATATAATGTGCAAAAGGGTGGATAACATCGATGAAAATTTAAATGGAAATGAAGGAAATATAAAATAGTTTAATTTACGAATGCATTTCTTTAAATGAAGGTTCAAATGATTATTCCTATGACGTAATGTCAAAATGCTCCAAATGTGTTTGAATGGATCATCGATAAGGTAAAAGTACAATGTTATTAGTTGGATATAGATGACGTGTAAGAGAATCTAATAGAATTTCCAATATGGGGGAAGGGAGTTGTGCTCAAATACTAACCCCTAAAATTTAGGTCACTCTTTCATTTTATACGAACCCCTCGAAAGGCAGAAAGACAAGATTACCCCTCAGTGGGGTGTTGATCACCACATGGTTCACCTTGTCAATCATTATAGGCAAAACTTGCAGCCAAAGTAAAAAGGAGAATGACAATCAACAGTATCAGTTCACAAAACATACAGATTTGAACAACCCAGTCCCACATACCAAGTCTTTAAGGGTCCGTTTGTTTGGCATAATTTGTCTAGACAAATGCCAAAAAGTTAGCAAATATGAAAATTTGTCCACGTTTTGACTGTTTGATTGCATAATTTTGCCTAGGCATTATTTGTCAATGTACAACACCTCCTATGCACAATCTGTGGGCAAATTTTACTTACCTATTTGAGTGGAAAATATTTGCCCACAAATTTACCAACTTCTTAAACGGTTTTAATGTTTTAAAAAATAATTTAAAAACTGTTTTAAATAATTAAAAAACTGTTATGAATATTTAAAAATTATTTTATAATGTTTCAAAAACTGTTTTTAATATTATAAAAAATTGTTAAGAAAATGTTTACAATTTTTTTAAAAAACCGTATTAACAAAATATTGTAAAAACTGTTTTTAACATTTTTAAAAACTGTTGTGAATATATTATAAAAACAGTTTTAAAGTTTTAAAAAATAATTTTAAAGACTGTTTTAAATATTTTAAAAAACTATATTTAAAAACTGTTTTGTAATGTTTTGAAAACTGCTTTTAATATTATAAAAAAATGTTAAGAGAATGTTATACAAATTTTTTGAAAAACCGTAATATAAAAATATTGTAAAACAGTTTTTAACATTTTTAAAAACTGTTTTGGATATATTATAAAAACAGTTTTAAAGTTTAAAAAAATATTTTGTAAAACTGTTTTAAATAGTTTAAAAAAACTGTTGTGAATGTTTAAAATTTGTTTTGTAATATTTTAAAAACTGTTTTTGATATTATAAAAAATTGTTAAGAGAATGTTTTACAAATTTTTTGAAAAAACGTAATATGAAAATATTGTAAAAATAGTTTTTAACAATTTTAAAAACTGTTTTGAATATAATATAAAAACAGTTTTAAAGTTTAAAAACAAAATTAAAAAATATTTTAAATAGTTAAAAAAAACTGTTGTGAATATTTAAAAATTGTTTTGTATTAAAAAAAATTGTTAAGAAAACGTTTTACAATTTTTTTTAAAAACTGTAATATAAAAATATTGCAAAAATTATTTTTAACATTTTTGAATATAATATAAAAATTATTTTTAAATAAATTAATTAGATTGACTTTAATTTCGCCTAATGTTGTTTGATAGCATCATCTGAATTTGCCTAGGTAGCCATGCCCACTCTTTTGCCAATTTGCAACTAAACGGACCCTAAGTGATAAATGGATGAAAATTGCAAAAACAAAGAATAACAAAATACTGACATACGTGGTTCAACAAAAATTAGGGGAAATCGAGCATATCTAGTAAAATAGTGTCAAAACCATTTAACATATCTAGTAAACACCATCGAACATATCTTGTAAAATTGGGGAAACACGTGCCTAAAGGTATGACTGATAGTCGAGAAAGGTAACACACATAGCAACGACACAAATGGTGGACCCAAGTACATTCATATATCATACACGTGTAATTTTGAAAAAAATTGAGTGGACTAAGTACATATGATACACCATTGCAACGTGTCTACGACATGTCACTTGCCTCATATTAAAAAATACTTAGGGTGTGTTTGATAACACTTATTTTTTATGAAAAATACAATATATGGAGTCATTTTCCATCTTTTGAATGTTTGATAAACAAAATTTTCCATGGAATTGATTTCCTTAAAACAACTCACATAACCACTTTTTCCACAAAAAGATGGACTTAAAAAACCTCCTCCCACCTTGTTATTCATTTTCCAGGGAAAAGAATTGTCACGCCCAAAAAATTGATAAAAAATTCAGAAAACGAGTAAAAGCCCAAAAATAATGAAAAAAATTCAGAATGTGAATAAAAACCAAAAAATAATGAAAAAAATTTCAGAAAGTGAATAAAAATCCAAAAATAATGAAAAAATACAGAAAGTGAATAAAATTCCAAAAATAATGAAAAAAAATCAGAAAGTGAATAACCTCCCCAAAAAATGAAAAAAATTCAGAAAGTGAATAAAAACCTAAAAAAATGAAAAAAATTCAGAAAGTAAATAAAAACCTAAAAAAATTGAAATAAATCCAGAAAGTGAATAAAATGACCAAAAGCAATGAAAAAAAATACAGAAAATGAATAAAATCCCAAAAAATGAAAAAAAATCCATAAATGAATAAAATCCAGAAAGTGAATAAAACCCCTAAAATAATGAAAAAAAATCCAGAAACTGAATAAAAACCCCAAAATAATGAAAAAAATACAGAAAGTGAATAAACCCCCCAAAAAATGAAAAATTTCAGAAAGTGAATAAAAACCCAAAAATAATGAAAATTTTCTAGAAAGCGAATAAAAACCCAAAAATAATGAAAAAAATTCAGAAAGTGAATAAACCCCTCAACATTCAAAAACGTGAATAAACCCCCCAAAAAATGAAAAAAATTCTAGAAAGTGAATAAAAACCCAAAATATTGAAAAATATTCTAAAAAGTGAATAAATCACTAAAAATAATTAAATAAATCCAAAATGTGAAATAAAACCCAAAAAATAAGGAAAAAAAGTCCAGAAATGTGAATAAGATAATGAAAAAAATACAAAAAGTGAATAAAGCCCAAAAAATAATGAAAAAAAATCCTGAAAGTGAATAAAACCTCAAAAAATAATGAAAAAAATACAGAAACTGAATGAAAATTTAAATATCATGAAAAAAATCTAGAAAGTGAATAAAAACCCAAAATAATGAAAAAAATATAGAAAGTGAATAAAAAACACCCAAAAGTTTATTAAAAAGCCCGAAACTTATTAATTAAGAAAAAAAATAACATAAAATGAAAAATATACATAAGATAAATATTAGTCCCAGAATTAATTTTAAAAAACATTAGAAAATAAAAAAAACAAGAAAAAAAGAGAGAAATCAATAAAAACACAAAATAATGAAAAATATAGAAAATGAATAAAAAATAGAAAATAAATATTAACCCCTGAATTTATTTTAAGAACACCCAGAATTTTATTAAAAAGTCATAAATTTATTAATTCAACAAAAATAAAGAAGCGGTCAAAAAATTTAAAAAATGGAAATGAATAAATACCATAGAAAACTAATAAAAATGCAAATATTTGAAAAAAATTAAAAAAACACAAGAGAATTAAAAAAAAAAAGAACAGACCTGATGACACGGGGGGATGAAACAGTTGGGGGTTGGGATGGGGGTGGGGGGGCGTGGTGGACTTGGTTTTTATTCATTTTTTATTTTTTCTTAATACTCCGAATACATTTTTTTTCGTTTTTTATATTTAATACCGGGGGGATGAAGTAGTTGGGGGTTGGGTTGGGATGGGTGGGGGGGGGGGGGGGGGGGGGCGTGGTGGACTTTATTTTTATTCATTTTTTATTTTTCTTAATACTCCGAATACATTTTTTCCGTTTTTTATATTTAATGTCGGGTTAATATTTATTTCCTAGTTTTTTATTCATTTTTTGTGTTTTTTTTTAAAGTTTTAAAGTTTTTTGGTTATTTTTTATTAATATTTTGGAAATTTTATTAATTTTCTGCTATTTTTATTATTTTTTTGGGATTTTTATTAATTTTCTATTTTTTATATATATTTTTTACTTTTCTTTCATGAAAAATATTAGAAATCAAACGCACAAAAGATGTAAAATAGAACATTTTCCACCTGGAAAATAATTGCAATCAAACAACACCAACAAAATTTTTCCATGAAAAATATTTCCAAGTTTTCAATTCCATGGAAATTAACTCTTAGGAGTTATTTTCCATATTATTTATCAAATACACCCTTATGGTGCTAATTAAAAGTTTATGCATCATACGTTAGTATGCCCATGCCTACAACACTATATGAAATATTTTAATGCATCATTTACCTGTAGGTGACAACTAATATGAAAATTACAAAAAATACAGCATAACCATAACATAATGAAAATTTGATAAGAAAAAATGTCATAGATTTGAAAAGATTTGTTAACATCCAAATCTTAACCCACAAATTCAAAACCGCAAATCAGTAAAATAACTTTTTGATCATCTATGAGATGGTAAAAGGCGAAATAAACACACACACAACCACAAAAATGAAGGGTAACTTTTTTTGTTTCCTCATTTGTAAAATAAAGATATGAATATGTGTGTGTGTGTGTGTGTGTGTGTGTGTGTGTGTGAGAGAGAGAGAGAGAATACACCTCTAGATAAGTGAGAACCATTGAAACTCCACTAAAACACTACCATTACCGATTTCAATTAACGAGATAGATGATGGCATGTTGATTTTACAGCAAGAGAGATATTCTTTATTTTTGTTATTGAGATGGGGTGTGTGTAGGGGTGGCAATTTTAGAAACGACACAAAAAAATGACACGGAATGACACGAAATTGACCCGAAATTAACACGATATTTCGTGTTCGTGTTCGTGTCGTGTTTTTTTGACACGAAGTCGTGTCGTGTTCGTGCCTTAGTTATGAGTCGTGTCGTGTCGTGTTATCGTGTGTTTTAAGCCTAAAATTTAAGAAATTATGGTTATCGTGTTGTGTCATGTTATTTTTTATTCAGGTCGTGTTCGTGTCATCTAAAAAAACACAAATTCGTGTCGTGTCGTGTTCGTGTCCGAAAAAACCTTATCGTGTCGTGTCGTGTCGGGCCAAAACACGACCCGTTGACCAGAATTGCCACCCCTAGGTGTGTGGCCCGAGGTAGTGTTTTAGAGGTAATGTTGCTCTTGAAACAAAGTAAAAAAGCTACCTCTGTTGATGTTGGGTGGGATAATGAAATGATCCGCACCATAGGTTTTCTAGTTTATTATCAGAACTTAAGCCCATAATTAACTTATCCCTCGTAGTGAACAGTAAAAGACCCCTACTCCATATATATATATATTGTCTGGTTGCGAGGTTGATGTAAGTATGTTAATGTTAGATACCTAGATGATGGGTTTGAGGGTAGTTTTACATTTGGTTGTATGTGATATAATGGTTATGGTTAAGTAGGTATATTTATTTGTATGTGCTTACAGGTATACATGGGACTCGGTTATAGATATGAGGCTAATTCGGAAATACATTGGTATACATAAAACATAATTATTAGAGGTGAAAATTGTTAGTAAAAATATTAAACTACATCGAGGATGGGTTAATCATAATGAGTGAATAATGGTTAACAATATGTAATTTTGGTATATCCTTAATGGTGGATTTTATCATAGTAGTAGCAATCTTCTTATGGATTGGGTGTGTGGCCTAAACAAGGCTATCGCTCAGTCAATGGACGATTATATTTTCGGTCTATCGGTATAGATGGTAGACGGTTGAGTTGAGTAATTACTCTTTCTAGTGGTATATTTTTTTAGATGATATATGCTATGTGTTCGGTTAATACTCTTTGTGTTTTTCCATCTATTTGATTATAGACATGATGAGTTGGGTAAACACTCTTTGTTGGGTGGGGTTCAAGATGGTTGATTTCTCTAAGCCAGCGTGATATATGTGTATTGGTTTGTCTACATGTATATTTCATTTGGGTATTTTCATATGAAGTCTTTTACCATTATCTCGAACGAATGATCCGACTACATATAAGTGTATTTGAGGGTCTATCTTGAGCAGTTAGAGTTGGAGAGCTCAGATATCTAGTTCGTTATCCTTAACACAGGAGTTATATTTCATTTTACATGTTCTTATAGGAGTTAGTTGAATCCAGTAGTTTTATTTATGAGATGAGGTTGTTTCAGTTTATTTACATTTCAGTTGAGACTTTTACAGTTTTATTATAGTGGATTCAGTTCTATTAGAGATTTTTATTTTATCATATGTTCAGTTATTTATTTATTGTTGTTCATTATTATTATGGTGTGGGTGGTTTTTTTATTTACTGCCATTTTTATTTATGTTGATGCTAAGAATAATATAAATTGATTAGCATGCATTGTCTTCGGCATGTCAGTCTGATCAACTACAAGTGGAAAAAATAGGTTGTTATAGTTGGTATCAGAGCATCTATGTCTAGTGCCCTTAGGATATGTTTTATGCTCGTTATAGGTTTCCATAGTTCATTATTTGATGTCTAGATCCCTATAATTTGTACTCTTCATTAGTGATCAATTTCTTTTATGAATATCCTTTTTTGCTTTTGGATGGCGAACACTCTTGGTTGGAGAGGATGGAATTGGCATAAAGTTAAGGTGTGATATATTGGTTTAAGACTTGGTTTTCCTTTAAGATTAGATTATAGGTTCTAATTGGGACACTTGGGGCTCTAATATTATTGAGCTATTATGGGGATGTAAGTGGGCTGATAGAGGACTTTTCCCATAGATGTATAAATCCGTTCGATACTAGTTTCTCATGGTTAGCGTGAAATGACCATCTTAATGTATTTATAGGAAGGTTATATGTATATATAAATATATATTTACGTGTGTGAACTGAGGACATACCTTATTTGATTCATGGGGAATCTATGAGTCGAGTTTTGGTTTAAATGGTTTATGACCGGGTATCACACCCATGTAGATGATGCAGTACTTTAGGGAGGCCGATATGTGTTTGATCAGATGTTTAGCTAGTCATATCCTCACGATATGAGATCTTGACCCGATCCATCAGATGAGTTTTAGTATAGACGATGGTGTGATTATGTGGTGATGTATTTAATCAAACGTTCAGTAGGTCACTGCCTTGTGATGTGAGATGCGAATGGCTTTATCCATGAAGAGAGTTTTGGTATGGGACTAGACGTTGGTGTGATTCTGTAGTGATCACCTATTCTTATTTGTGTGCATGTTTAAATATGTTAGGTGTGGGAGTCCTACGGGATTACCGATAGAGGTACGAGAAAGTCCCCGAAGGTAGATGCCTTCCCTTGGTTATTTTGAGACTTATAAAAGTGTATGATATAGTATTGTAGTGGATAGTTTAATAGACATTCTTATATCCTGAATAATATATGTTCCTCATACATGGGGAGGAAGATTGTACTCAAGATAAAAAGGGTGGGGCCATTGGAGGAAGGTACTTTCATTGCCAAAAGGCCAAATAATCACAGCGTGAGGATGAAAAGTTGTGGGTGAAACATAAAGGGGAAATAGTGGACCAACATCAAGGGGTTAACAATAGATTCTTTAGAGGACATTTCTACAAATGTAAATATGGGGGTCATTAGGCTAGGAGGTTCCTAAAGGCCAACCTAAGAGAGTTTAATGAGTTTGGTAATGGGATCTTTCCACTTTAGACTATTTTTTCGGTATTGTAATTTCTAGCACGGGATTATGTTCCGCTATCTCAGTCAGCACCTTAGGAGCCAGGGAGTTAACAACTATCGCGCTAGGATGATGGTCAACATGGTACCTTATGAGAAAGGGTACTATATAGTATGGAGAAGGGTATGTCCTTATGGATTTATTGTATTTACATGCATTTATGTTTTCCCTTATTTGTGTGTGTAAGGGAATGCTATGTATGGTATGGAGATACATTATATGTTTTATGTATAACTAATAGGATGATTGGTTTTACGCAACATGGATTATTTTATCATTTTGGTGTGCCTGTCCACAACATCGTAAGTGAGTTATTAGATTGAATGACACATGTTCATCTACGACAACACGAGTGAGCTGTAGAGAAAGACAATATATGTTATTTGTTGGATATTTTGTTGTATTAGTTCGTCGCAATGTGAGTGAATTGTTAGGTTGGATAGTGTGGTTGACCTGCCACAACGCGAGTGAGATATTGAGAAGAAGGGCGTGGTTTACTTTCCACATCATGGGTGAGTTACTTATTGGTATTTTAATGTTTGGATTTCAATGTCATGTTTGGATTTCCATGGAATGGTTGATGTGCCACAACATTGACGAACGATGAGAATGATGAACTTGGTTTTAGGCATTTTCCTTGGGGGATTTCGTAGACCATTTGGTCTAGCATTCAAACCTTAGGTTACGAGTATATACATGAGTTTCCTTGATCGTATTATTCTTCCGGCGTATGAGTTTCTATCGAGTGTTCTCATATGTGGCTCTATCATCTTATCATTTCTCTATTCATATTTGCGATTTGAGATATGACTTGGGAGATTTCCGAGGATAAAATTCCATTATTAGGGGAAAGAATGTAATACCCCGAAATTTTTGGTAATCAAATAAATGATTATGTAATTGAATATCAGGTAATTTATTGGGTTTAATTCCTTTGGATTATTAACCGAAATTTAAAATGGGAATTTTAAATAATATGTGAACGACTCCTAAATTAAATTAACACGATTGTAAGTCATTTGATGTTTTGGTTTGTATGTTTGGACTAGGCTCTTGGGGAATACAAATTCCCAAAATATCATTTTAATGTGAAAAATTGGGCCCCGGGGATAGGTACACCTTTGGGCCAAGTTTTAAGAGTATAAGGTTAGTGTTTTGGACTTAAATGTGGGTCCAAATGTGGGTCCATAGTAGACCTACGATTTTAGGGTTCTAAATAGATTTATGATCCTCATTAAACATCATGGTTAAAACCCTAATGATTAGTGTCAAATATTATATTTTATTACCCATATTTTATGCAATATTGCAATCTCGTGGTCGTTAAATCTCACGTTCTATACTTATTTGCTATATAACCTTGATATTCATGATTAATCATTTTTCAAGATTTATTTGAGTATTTACATGGTTGGGAAGATAAATATGAAGTATGGGAGCATTCTTAGATGGAAACATCCATAAATGCCATTTCAGGAGGAAAATAATAATTCCACAAAGGCAGTACCAGAATCGAAATCTTCATGAATATTGTGGGCCTCAAAATAAGGAACGTCTAGGTTCAAGTGGTGTGTCAATCCGATCTCAAACACAAAAGTTATGAAGAGTCGAAGTTTGAAATTGAGAAAAGTCAAAGCTTTGAATTATTGAAAAATTCATATCTTATAATCCGGAATCTGCTGGAAATTTGTTGACCTCGAAATGAGTAGCATATCGGTTCAAACGACACGTGAATCCGAGGTCAAACTAAGAAATACAAGCTTTGTGGTGAATAATGTAATTACATAAATTGGGTTGAGCACATCGTGACACATGACACCTCAAAATTTTGACACATGGCACCATCAGATCATGCGAAGTGGCACCGTAGGTTCATGACATGTGGCATTGTTGTTGCTTCTTAAAATTAAATGGGGTTGGGGAGTATTTAATCCATGACCTCCCCCTCCCCCTCCCCCTTCCTTTTTTTTCAACCATAAGACCAAGCAAACTTTTAATAATAATCATGCACCCATTGATATATAACCTATAATTTAAACTAGTTTCTTTCCCCACAGTTTTCCACTCACTCTCTCTTTCACCTTCTTATTTCTTTCTCCCATTTTTTTTATTCTTCTCCCATAACATTCCCATCATTCATCACACGCACTCATATAACAATTCCTTTACTCATCACCACCATTTAATTATTTAATGAATTCACCAATTATTTTGTAATCCCATTTTTATTATTTGGAGACACATTTAGACATCTATTTTTCTTAGAGTTAAATCCAATTTTAGAGTAGGAAATTATCTCTTTGTTTTAGTATTTGTTTTTAAAAGTTTTATTAGTTTAGTATTATTTCGAGAGATTTACGAGGTAGTAATATGAAGATTGAGTGACACATTCAAATATTCAATATATATTCTTCTCATTTTTTTTCAAGTAAGTTATATTAATTTTACCACTTTCTCTTATAAACAATTTTATTTAATTATTTAAACATGCTTTCAAGTTCACTAAATTAGGTTGAGATTAATGAACTCACCTTGTGTATACAGTTTCTTTGCAATGGTATAATGAAATAAACTTGTTTGATAGGTTAATTTTCTCATTTTTACACCTACAAACCATAATGGGGGTATATTATGTATGCACTATATTTTCTACCTTGGATGTGTAATTTCAGGAATATTTTTTACGCCAAACTTGTATTTAGTCTTTTATGAAAATTTAGAAAGTGACACTCTGAGTTTAAATAATTATTCAAATGAGTATTAATCACATTTGAAATATGTATAACGATGTAACCATTTGTGCTATGTATTTCGAGGTGAGAGATTTAATTCTCAACCAATAATTTTCATACTTATCAATTAATTTGGTTTAAATACTAGCCTAGATTGATTGTCGTATAAAATATTTCTAAACCCGAATATCATCTTTTACATCTTTTTAGATGTAATAAATCAATTAAATTTTAAATGACATTCTATGTGGATTCAATACCCGAACTCACCGCTATACATATAAAATATGTGTAGTTGAAGTTTAGGCTTTTTGTATTTAGGTGAGAAACCGATGACCGTGAAAAGCGTATTTACCCAATGATCGATTTTTCCTATGTCAAAATGGCTTCGTTGTGGGGAAATGATTTGCTTTAAAAACTTAATTGATTTATTATTTTGAACCCGGAAACACATTCTGTTAAAATGGCGCCGTTGTTGGGAAATGATTTGCTTTAAAACTTCATTGATTTATTGCTTTGATCACGATAATACACTCAATTAAAATGGCACCGTTTTTGGCGATTATTTTGTTTTAAAATTTAACTTATTTATTTCTTTGTACATATTTTTTGATATATGTTGATATATTTTGTTTTAATTTATTTTTTAGGTACCATAAACATTTTAGATCCAAAAAACATAACAAAATTGAAGTGCACGTGTTTTGAAATTCACGGATAGTGAACTTTTTGTAAGTATGTCTTCATTTAATTCTCTCAATAGTTCTAGTTCGCAATATTATTATATTAATAATTTTCAAATTTTTCCATCATCGATGTCTTTCGGTGTATATTTACAAAATATTGAAAATAAATGTTCGAGAACTTATTAAAATAATTAGTATAATAATGTGTCACAAGTTTTTTACTATAATGGTAATGAAAACTATTATAATAATCAAGGTTCTAAAAAACGCGGGGCGTGATTGAGGCGTGGAAGTCAAGCCTTAAGCCTTATAAGCGTAGGCGGGCCTAGGCGTAAAAATGCGTGAAAAGGCGTTTAGGCATTCTTAATATAATTTAATATTTTTTAACCATAACAAGGCTATTAAAATACAAAAATTGTACATATTATAAAAATATGTCTGAATATATGCAAATTAAAATACTATTTGATTATTTTGGATGAGATAATGGTCCGGTTTGTAAACAAATTCTTTAAAAGGAGACATCGTTTCACTAAAGCATTATTGTTTTTAGAAAAAAGTGCGCCTTAAGGGTTTTACCAAGAATAAGGCGTGAAAAACGTAAGGCGAGGCGTTTCTCCTAACCCTTAAGCCTAGGCGGGTTTTTTAGAACAGTGATAATAATAGAATTCTAACTATTGTAATAAAAAAATTCAAAATTATTATAATAAATTTTTTGTTACCAATTACAATAATGACGCTTCAATTCTTGATAATGAAGAATATGTCCCCAAATCGATGCTTTTTAATGATTACATGCAAATTCATCAAAACAGAAGAATAAAACATCATTCTTGTGAAACTTTAAATTGTAAATATTTTTAACAATATCAAGAATCTCACGATTTTGATAAACTATTAACATCTTTGTAATTAAACATGTCCCTAATAACCCAAAGCTTAAAGAAAATTGAAGTTCCCCCCACGGAGTTGCTTTCAATTTTAGAAATATTAAAAAATGATAACGTTAATGAATTAGAGGCACCTGTAAATGAATTTAACTTTTCTCTTAGAAACTTTACGAATGGAAATCTCTATTCCATATAAATACTTTTTAGAAGATCAATTTATTAAAAGTGACTCTAATTCTTGTGAAATTCAAACCACACTTGATGAATTTTTAGAAATTGAATTTCTTTTGTCACTATTTTTACAACCATTATCGAAACATTAGAACTACAAAAAAAATAAGAAGAAAGTCTCGACGATTTTGATCCAATTCTTGTTGAGGAATGCTTACTTGAAATGTTTTTATAATGAGAATTCTTTCAACATGTGACCTACCTCCCATTCAATTTGAAAAATTCGAGGCAAATCATGTTGATTTTTTTTTAACTAATTTGGTTTTACAACTGAGAGACACCACACATATTCCTCTCATTTGTAACTACACCTTATATACAAAACGACCATCATCCAAAAAATATTTATGCAAAAATTTGTGATGGTTTAAAATTTTCTCATAAGGCATGCCCCCCCTTGCATAAACAAAACTCCTATTTTTCGGGAGGCATTAAACACCGTGGAGTCCACCGTTGATCCCACAAAGTCAACATATTTTCTAGGTGGGCCCCCCAAATATTTTCTTATAGTTTATGGTAAATTAGAAGATGATGTTTTTTTTATTTTGTATATATTTTATTAAAAATATTCAAATAATAAAGAGATATTTGTTTTTCTTGTTTCAAATGTATTTTGCAGAATTCGTGAACGTGGTATTCGGGGATTGCCCCATATTGAATAACATCTCTCTATCACTTAAGTTGAATATTGTTATTAAATGACATTGAGGGCAATATAATATTTTAGTTTGGGGGTGTTATAATGTATTTGCACACATCATGTTCACTTTCCTGCATTAAATCGAAGAAAAATAATAATAAAAAATGTAAATGACTAAAATTTTTTAAGTGATTATTAGCAGAAGCTTCTCGTGAAACCAACTCTAATCATTTAAACAAATAAATTAATTAATTAAAAAAATTGAAAAAAATCAAAAAATATATTCTTTCATCTTTTTTATTTTGTTTGCCTAAAATTTTTATTTTCTCATTTTGAGATTTTACTCCATAAGTTACCTTATACTTATAAACAGAAAACAATATATATATATATATATATATATATATATATACGGATTGACCTCCCTAAATATCTCTTTATTTTATTTACCATCACTATTATGCTTCATTAATTCATATCATTCATGTATTGACACCTAATCACAACACGAATTATACTTGCATAATTGTTAAAAGCTAAATGACTCGATAAATTTAAAGAAGTTTATGTACACTTACCATGTGAGCTTTGTGTTCTCTCTCCAATTCGGAGTGATGTATACACTTATTCATTATTCTTTGAAAAAAAATGTAAGTCATTTTTAATCTCAATATTCTTGTTTTGATTGTCGACTAAAGAAGGGTGATAATATGATCTTTTCCAAACCAAAGTTTGAAAATAATATTTTAACCTCACTTTTGATAAAAGGCAATTCATTTTTATCATTTCACTCGCTTCACCAACATCTTGAAAATTAATTCAAAAGTAAATCAAAAGTGAAATAGAGACCGGAAAAAAATAAAGGAAGAGAAGAAAAGAGAAAAATGAAAAGTAGGGAATTCAAAAGAGCAAAGAATTCTAAAAAAAGAAAAAAAAAGAAAAAAAATATACTTCAAAAGTTCACCTTTTCTTTATAAATACAACATTATTCTGAGTTATTGACCGTTATCATCCATGTTCACATTTTCCATCTTGAAAATTTATTAACTGATCACAGGGTTAATGTGATTTTATTCAACATTGAAAAGATTATACTTTCCCATTCTTTAAAAAGTAGTATCCTGTCACGAGATTACATTCTATCATTTTATATAAACGTTTTTCATCATTGACATGTTCAAGTCTTTGCTTTCAATTATAATCACTCTTTATAACTGCATGTCCCCACTAACTTACACTTATTCAGTGTGTCTTTATTTTTTAGTGTAATCACCAGCGAGAATTGCACGAGTGCACTTCACTATAAACATCGAGTCATTAAAAGCTGAAAATAATATCACTTGAAAAACTTTGCGCCGCACTCCACACACTCAATCAATATATATATAAATATCATGAATTAATGCAACATAATGGTTATAGCAAATAAGTTATTGGATAAATCTTCTAGTCATTGATATTTACTTTTCAAAACTCAAGATTGTTTTGAGCGTCGTGTTAAGAGAATTGGGAACTATTTTGAGAAAAAATCTAATGTTTGTGAGTGTCATCACTCTCACGAGAGAAAACTCGCCCACTAGGGTAACCTAGGGGTTTAATGGTTGTTTCATAAGTTAAATACAACCGTGCATCCAACGAAAGTGGATCTCTATCCTTTTTATAGCTCTTGAATAGGATATCAAATCTAGAAAAAATATATTTTATTATGTCGCTAGGACTTGATAACTAGCCTTTTGTTGTATGTATATATGGTTGTTGCAAAGACTCGTTAATCAAAAATCCCTTTGTTTATACAAATACACTAAAATATGTATATGGTAAGTAATGAGGATCAATCCAACTTCTTAATATAGACAAGAGCAAAGTGAAGACTTAGTACGATTTTTAAAACAATGGTTAAGGGGATGTTTATTTTAACTAATAAATAAAAACTAAAATAAGAGATGAGTGAGGTGAGTAAGTATGAGAACAAACCAGGGATGAGATTATGACGCATATATTGGTTATTTTAATTAATTAAATCATTTATTTAAAATGGACCAAGATAATAATAAAGTTACAAGTCGACTCTCGTAACAAATGTAATTTCAATATTACCCTTTTAAAAGTTAATTTTAACAACTTTCACAAACTCTTAAAAATTATAATTAAACCCACTTTCATAAATCTTCCGCTAGGATAAATTTATTAAAATTGATTTGATCCTTTGAAAATTTATTTAGAGTTGAAATTTAAGATATAATATTACACTTTTAGAAAAACCTATCGCTAGCTTGATTCTAAAATGAGTATTATATCTTAAATTTGATTTTCTCTTGAAAATCATTTACCCTCTCTTAAGGAGTAAATTAAAGAGTGAAAGTTCAAAACTAATTTTCAAAAGAACTTAATAAATAAATGAAGTAAACTAATTAAATTAAAGTCAACATGAGTTTCATCTGACCCCTTGAATGGGAGATTTAGCCTAACATGTGAAGTACTTTTACACATAAAATGTAAAAACAATCCATTAAATGGATGAAAGAAAGGACAAAAGATGAATAGAACTATATTAAATCAAGTCTCCTTGCATTTCAATTGAACCTCCAAGGTTAGGTATTTGAAGAACACCCAGAAATATGAGTCTTATAATACTATATGAATATCAAAATATAGCCCACAAACTAACAATTTGTCTCTTGGAATATAAATTTCCTCAAAGAATTCTCTAAAAAGAAACAAAATAAATAAATCAAAGGTACGCTACACTACCATAAAATTAAACGTACAAAGATGAACTAGGAGAATGTCTTCTCACTCAAATGCCCCTTTTATTGGTATAAAGAAAGGCTAGGGGCACTTTCAGTATTTTACAAAAGTATGGTTTTATAAATTAAATAATAAAAAGAGTGTATGGACAAAGGATTTATTTATTAGGAATGTGGGTTGGTGATAATAGAACATGGGGAAAAATGTAAAAATTGGTTTCTTTTTTTTTAAAAAAAAGAAATGAGTAAGAATAGGATGGAAATGGACAAAAGACTAAAGAATTAGAAATTATGTGCGTTAAAGTAGAATAAAAAAACATTTGGAATCTCATTAGAATAAAGGAATACTTACCTTCACAACGCTCTTAAAATATAAAATCATACCCAACCCATCGTAACAAAGATGAGGGAATGAGTCGAATACCCAGTGGGAAATTACAAAAATGCAATATAAAATCGAACGTAAAAAATAGACTATAACACGATATATATACATACACCTTAATGCATGAATACATTTTTATCATAAAAACGCTACTTATTCTGATTATTTCGCCTAATCTTTTAAATGAACCTCTCTTTACTTGGCTTGGTATTTATTTCTTGATTTAACACACCCAGTTAAATACCTTATACCCTTTGTTTAATAAAAATCATCACTGTCACCATAATTACCCCTTTGTTCTTACCGAATTCACATTAGTATTTTTTTTTATTGAAAATCACCTTTCAACACATGCAAGCACCATGTAATAAAATACATATTTTTTTAAACCCTTTCATAAACAAAATCTTGTGTTAGTTATATGTTGAACGTCTGTAGGTTGCTTAACTACCAATTTAGTCACTTCACTTTATCATTCCTTTACTTTATGGAGATTAATCAATTTTCACCTTCACTTGTCCACTTTATCCTTTACCGGAACATTCATTAACTCATTGAAGTTAGGTTGTACTTTCTCTTATTAACCACACAACTAATTTCTTGGCATGTTCTACTTTTTGTTATCTTTTTCTTGAAATCTTCCAATAACTGCATACTTTAATGGGCTCCACACCGGCAGTTATGTTACCATATGCTCTGGCTAGTGATTTTGAGTCTTTCACCCTAGGCCCTCCTTAATTATACCGATGTCATTCGATTCCAAATTAATGTGTTTTAATATTTTACAAATGTCCACCTTATTCCACTTTTCCTTTACCGGCCGAAGCCAAAACCCGAGACTTCACCCAAACTTGTGTTACACTTTAAAATCATCATTTCTTCTCCATTTTATTCTAGCATTGATTTTATCCCAAAAATCATGTTCATTTAGGATCATTTTGTGTAACACCTTTTTCAATATTTTTAGTTCATGAAAATGTTCCACTTTACGTAAAATTACCATTTTACCCATTTATTTCCAAACTTGTCTATTTCTCCATTTTCACAAGTGTTATTTTTCAAAACATCATTAAGTTACCCACACTAACTTTTTAAGTGTTTTTAACTCATTAACACTTATTTAACACTTTGGATTAACATACTTCTCCAGTTGGGAATCTCCTTTATTTCATTACCTTCTTTCTCTAGAAATCATTGAACATTCAAACACTACTTTATAAGCAAAATACCATTTCTTTTATTAATATATGTAGTGTTGAAACCTTAGACTTATCACATTTCCAACGCTTTTTCACACACTTTAAGGACTGAAATTTGTATTTTTTTCTATTTCATGTTTAAACCCTATAAAGCCTTCATTAAACTTGTTCATAAGTTCATTGTTAATATACTACAAGTTTATATGCATGAGAAGATGAATTTTAAGTCCAAAAGTCCTATCAAAAGGGTGTAACATATAATTTATTTTAGAAATTTTATAATGTTTGTCCAAACATAATTTTCAAGGCAAAAGACATTTTTACTTCTTTAAAACATAAATAAATGTCCATTTACATAAAAATCCCAATTTTTCACAAGAAAACTCTGAAACATTTATCCATAAAACATTCCCAATAAATAAACATTCTTCCAACATTTTTATTCCATAAAAATGTTTAAACACCATGTTTTCGTGAAATATATCGTTTGCTCAAAACCATTGAAATGCCTTATTTTAAAACCCATTTTCACAAATCATAAGAATTATCATTATTAAATTATGAATGCATCCTACTCTTACAAACCCTAACTACATGACCAACACATAGAAAAATAGAGTTTTATACTAAAGAGTAGAGTTTTACCACCTCAGATGGAGCTCTAAAAATGATTGGATGAAGAAGAAGGTGATGCCAACCTCTGACCTCCTAAGGTGTCCTCAAGGAGGTTGCCTAGATCCACAAATCTTGACTCCATAAAATCTCCAAGACCCCCTCTCAAACTCCATTAATCTTATATTCTTCTTCCTCAAAACGCCCAACAATAACTCCAAATTCGTAGCTCTACTCAATAATGTTGGAAATGGGACAAGGATCGTATATGGTATAATACTTATAAGATGTGGTGTCATAAGGTGGGGAGATGGTGGTGTATGGTGGTTTGTGGTGGTTTGAAAGGGGAAGCCCCCAAGAGCTAAACAGAGAGAGAGAGAGAGGAAAAATGATGATGAGACTTCGTGAGGGAAGAACCTCCCAACCTCTCTCCTCTTATCACCCAAATAAACCCACAAAAATCACTTAAAAATCAAGCCCCAAACACTCAATCCCGATTTTGGTCATCTGGGTTAACTAAGTGGCGACATGTCATCGATCTAACGGTTTAAAATGTGATAGAACACAAGGGAAAATCGATTTAAGCAATTTCTAAACACGTCGTTCAAACGAGAAGGGGACCTCATTCGAACGAGATTAAGATCTCGTTCGATTTCCCATCGAAGGACGTCCTAATGAGGAATGGAAAATTTATACTGGGAAATCTCATTAGATCTTCATTAGAACCCAACTTCGAATGACATTAGATTTTCGTTTGAACCAACTTGACTCTCGTTCGAATGAGATTGGCAATTTGTTCGAACTATCTTCAATATCATTTGAAGCACATAAATTTCCTACAAACTCCAATTATTTCCAATTACTTCCAATAATTACCATAAAGGAAAAATAATAATCGAATAGAGATAAAAACCCACATATTAATGATCCAAATCCCAAGGGTTTCATATGATTACAATTTATATGAGAAATAAAATAAAATATTGGGCATGGGTATTACAGTGGCCTAGTAATATATATATACACGAAATAATATATAAGCCTAAGTTGTTTCATGATTTACAAATATTACAGTTTAAATCCCAATATTCATATCTTTCACATATAACCTCTAATTGTTGAACCGCAAGAATTGACATGACCCTCATTTTGATGCCGATAATATTTTAATTGTGCTCGAATCACGGGGTTTGACTCGGGTATGAGCCAAGGCTTTGACTTTGACTTTCTTTCGATTTCAAACTTTGCACAATCATAATTTCTTCGTTTGAGCTCATATTGACATGCCATTTGAAACTAGGCATCGCTTTATGTTGCCATCCATGGTCGAATTCCCTCCTACGCGCACGAAATATTGGGTCGATCGTTGTCAAGTAGGAGATAACATGAAGAGATAGATTCGCTGGCTCAATTTTCTCAAAATAAGAAAATAATGTTGCCTCCTCGAGAGAACGTCATCAAGGTCAAAGTAAGGCTTGCGAAACCAAGTAGTTCTAAGGTTTGGGGACTATGTTACGAAATGGACATGTGTTAGGCACCCATTCGCCCTTTCATTCTCTTATGAGCTAATTTTAATCTTCTACTTTTAGACTCCGTGACATGTGTGTACATGTGTATAATATAAGTATTGGTAGAATGGAACCCTTCAACTCGCGTTATGGAAGGGAAGGATCAGAGTCGTCCCAGGAGTGTGCCCAAAAATAATGATAATATAAATATGATGTAAGTGCTCATCGAACCACAAATCGCTATGAAATAGAGAATGTGCATGTCGAATGAGACAAATGCATGTAGGAGTATAAAATTCACGAAATATGTATAATAAGATATAGAATAAATATCTATACATGAAAAATGGAAGACTTGAATCTCGAGATTGGCCCAAGATGCCTACGTAGCCCAAGGGGCATCAAAGTCCACGTAGTTCCAAAATAACATAAGGGTGGGTTCAACCCATAAGTCCAAATGTGGGACTTCTATTAAGTGTATGTGAGAAAATTTTGTTTTAAGAGTGAAGACGTAAAAAAAGAAGTCCTGCTTTTGAAGTTTACGGATAAATCATCTTTTTTGTTTTTTTGGAGTTTTTATCAAAATAAGTTATGTGAAATACTACTAATAAAGGGTAGAGATTAGTAAGTGTGATATAATGAAAGAAAAGCACAAAAATAGAAATAAGATAAATAACACTTAAAATGGATAAACTAAAGAAAGGGATAGAGAAATAGACCTCCTTATGGATGCTTAATGCTGACTTTGGAATGCAAGTGTGCTGATTTTGAAGTGGTATGGAAGTGATGTAGAGAGGTGGGATAAATTACCAAGTGGGGGAAGGACGTGAGGTAAGAAGATGTGGGAAAATGGACTTTTTGGAAAAAGGTAAAGGCTATGATTACGAGGAGAATGTCTTTGATTTTTTCGAGGGTGGTCTCAAGGTTTTTTTTTTCAAGGTGAGGTCATGGCCCCTTTTTATAGGGTCAAGGGGGTGCCGATCACCATAAGGCTGGACCTGTCTGTCGACATGGTGCTTGCTTTGATAGGCAAGGAAAAGGATGCCCTTTTGATAGGCAGGGTTCCTGAGGTGCCTATAAGCAATCTGGAATGGTTTTTTTTAGGAAAAATGGCTATAAAATGCAAACTACAAGTCTGAATCGTGCACGGAGCAGACCGTTGGAAAGGGCATTAAGAGACCTTTAAGAATCCATCGAGCCACTATCCGGTATAGGAGTTGACTAAAGTCAAATGGGGCTCCGGAGAACCCAATGGTCTCTAGATGGGTTTTTTTTAAGGAAAACAAATCGTTCGTATGAGTCGGGCTGATTCGCGCACGGGCCAGAGTATTGGAAATGGAATTTAGTGCCCTTCAATATTTTATTGAGCTTTGCTGTAGTCAAAGAGTTGACCAAGGTCAAATGGGTCTCGAGAACACTCAATGACCATTCAGAGTAAAATGAACCATTCGTCCGAATCATAAGGCAAATTCGTGAACTGGAGGGACCGCTGAAAAGGTAATTACAAGACCTTAAAGGATTCATTGAGTTCTCTTAAGACGGAGAGTTGACTGGAGTCAAACAGGGTTCGGGAGAATCTGGTGGCCTCTATATTGGTATGTGAAGTAAAATGGATCGTTAGTGCAGACCATAAGGCCGATTCGCGCACAAGTTGGACCGTTGGAAAGGGAATTCAGTGCCCTTCGAAGATTCATTAAGCTTCACTCAGTTTGGAGGGTTGACAGGAGTCAAACATGGCTCAGGAGTTCCCAATGGCCTCTAGATCGATACTCGGAGTATGACCTAGGGTTTGTAGTGAACGAGTGAGTGCTAGGGATGTAAGGAGGTTCTTGAGGGGGTCCTAGGATTATGTGTCTACACTTGATTCAAGGCCTACAAGTTTTTTGATTCATTCGAGTCTGAAATTACTTGTTTGCATTTATCATTTTGCCCCTGAAAGTGCATATATGGCTGTTTGTTGCCGAAATTGCCTTGAACAAGTGCTTTTGAGTCCGTAAATATGTTTTTACCTACAAGATAAATAAATACCACCATAAGGAAAATTTTACCAAGAACTAGAAATTAAAATTCATTTATGTAAGGTATAAATATAACATTTTTGGATGCTTATCACACCACCCCCAAACATAACACTGTTAGTCCTCGAGAAAAAATAGAGAGAAAGAAAGATAAGAGACCAAAAGTGTGCCAAATTCGAGGGTACTTGCGATCGTACTTAGTATATGCAACAAGCCGTTAAACCTCTAGGTTGTCTTAAAGGACGAGTGTTGTCTCGTGATGGTTTGAAGTAAATATACCTATAAAATTCAAAAAAACATATTATTTGAAAACTTTTTTATTAAAAGGGCGGTTAATCTTTTCTTATACCTAGAAAAATCACACAATCCATCATTTAATGAATACAAACAATGAACTATGAAGTGTATGAAAAGATAATCTTACTTAATACAAAAGACAAATCCTTCTTAAAACTCAACGTGTGTAGTGTCAATTAATCAAACATTTTCAATTATTATAAGATTAATTCGTATATATCCTTTAGAATCAACATTCAACGTTAAATCTCACGTAATATATCTCTCTAAAATGAAATATCTCGTGATTTGGCAAAGTGTATTTCTCTTCTGTGTGAGGAGAGGAGTATGTATAAATAAGGTCAAACGTCTCACACACATACATGAAAAATGGATACGAGAATGAATATGATCTCATGAAAGAAATGCAAACCACTATACTAAGAATGTTGAGTTATTCACCACGTAAAAATTTCATTCGTCTGAACTCCTAAACAAAGGGAAAAATGGGGTTTAATGTAAAGGATGAACGAAAGTGAGATGGGTCACATGGATGATACGATGATTTGGAGATTTTGAGGAGAGTGGACTACAAGTTGAATAATTTATGTTTTCATTTCATAATTTTTTTATCGCATCTTCTTTTCTTTTCTTTTCTATTTTTTTTGTCCTTTTCATTTTCTCATTTTTTATATATCTCTAATTTTCTTTTTCTTGTGATGCATTTATCCTATTGAAACACCAATGAATATATTTTTTACATCTATAATTTTAGCCACTCTTTTTCTCAAAAGCTATGGTGATAATGGAAAATAGATATATGGATGGTGTATGGGAATATATATATGGGTATGTGGTAATTATATAGATGAAATGGGTGAAGGATTAGTGTTCAGGATAAACTATAAGACACATTTTTATTACAACTCGAGAGAGATGTCATTCTCAGTGGTTAAGCCAAATAAAAAGAACAACGAGATCATGCAAGTACTTTAGTGCAGTGCCCAAAGGAAGTTAAGTGAACTTGTGACTCAGAGATTGCATAAAAACTCTCAAAATGGTGAAAAGCTCAAATCTAACGAGTCTAAGTCTCCATTAGTGATCCTTAAGGTTCTCGTGAAAATTTTCATACTCTTCAACTTTAGACTGTTATGACGTGATAAGTTCACAAATAGTGTTGAGTCTAGGAATTCATGGTGCAATACGCCTTATAAAGTATTACTTAAGATTTTAAGTTTAAAGATCGACTTCAAGTTTGATTTAGAGTATTCATGACTTAGATGATGGATGATAGATAAATCACATTAAGAACGAGATTAAACCAATAAAAAGTGAAAAATATAGCCTGTTTTTGACAAATAATTTCAAAACAGGTACGATTTTGATAAAAATACCCCACTCCCAAACAAAAGAGAACATTGCCCTCGATGTTAAAAATTACATTTTGAACTTTTTAAAGCATAAGGTATGAAAGACTATATCAAAATCAATCGCTAATGAATTTTCACTGTGTGATGGATAAATTGGTGAACCCGAAGAATACCAAAGGAATAAAAATAATTACAAGTCTATAAAGAATATAAAAAGCATCAGGAAACGGGTAGAACACTACCCCCAAATAGGGTAAGACTCGTACTCAGAAACAAGAAATAAAGGGTTGCCTCCCGGTAGTGCTAAGTTTAATGTCTTTAGCCAGACCTAAGTAACTCACCCCTAATGATATGAACCATGACAACAGTGAATGATAGAAGGTATGGGTGATGGAAGTCACCCCCAAACAAGACTAAAAAGTCCGCCTTATTGGATAAAGGCTACGGGATAAGTGCACTTGTATGGAGAAGTGATTCACACGATGCGAAGCATCGGTGGACCAAGGGAGAATGGGAAGAAAGGTATAAGGAAGATAGACAAGGGTGATAGTGAAGAGACACCGATCATGGGCCATATTAAGATTAAAGATGAGGTTAATAAGGACCCTATACACATTGTGTCAAGTTGGTGAGGAAGGAGGAAGGGTTTGAAAATAGTGACGGGGTGGGCATAATGGAAATTGAACAACCATTCTATAAATGGTTGATGATAATGATTGCACTGTGACACATCGATGGGCTGGTAATAGTAATAAACACAATAAGGAACGAGTGCGTAAGGATGATCAAGCTCGTTATCACGTAAGTTGAGAGTAGCACCACAAATACTCCCATGGAATCTGGGGTGGATGAACAACTCATAAGATTCCTCATGGAGTTTAAGGTTGGAGTAAGGTTGTAAGTAAGGACCTAAATAGATAGGTGTCAATAGGAGAGGTACGATAACAAGGTCCAAACGTGTCAGAGGATTGGGAGGGAGAATGGGTGGGGGAAGATGATATAACTCAAAAGTAGGGGACACACACCCATTAGGAGGGTCATAATGATTTACAAAGTCAACCTGAAGAGGGAGTGTGGCATTAAGTGATAAAAAGAACAACTTAGCCACCAATATGTCACCATTTGTGGTGCTGAAAGGGTCAAACAAGGCACTATGATCCGAGATATATGAATCAACATCAATATTAGACTCAAAATGATCCAAACATCTCAGGAGAGTATCCATATCAATATAGGTGAGAACCTTCTCTGAATTAATCTAAATGAAGTGGGTTGCACTCGTAGTCGGAGGTAACATATGAGGAAAAGGTTCCTTGGGAACACACATCGTGGGCTCAATAAGTGTAAATATGGACATAGTTTTGGATATGACGGGTAGGGGAACCTTAAATGTGGGTTCTTTTGTATTATTAAGGCCGGGATCATTCTCACAATCAATGGATATGTCAACACGATTATCAACTTGGGGCTCGAACCACAGGGTGGTCTTAACTTCGAGATTCTCAGGGTGATAAAGTTGGTCAAACTCAAAATAATAAGACAACTCATAATCGTTCCACATGGGGTGAAACAATAGGTTGACTTGGGAGTAAATCCGACTCTCTCACACACTCAAATTCATTTAAGCAGTGTTGAAGCCTTTGAAGGGCTTGATTTTGATATTGAGTAGCTTTATCTTATTTAAGGATCAACTTTTGCAAGAGGCTTTTGAGAGCAAATGTGGACGATGGTGGGGTAGTGATGGGTGGTAGCGCAATGGTGAACAATTGAGATGGACACAACTCGCTATTAGAATGACTAAATGGAGGATACTCATATGAAGTATGGGAAATGGGGAATGGTATCAAGTTAGTCAAACACAAGAGGAGGGACTTTGTGAGAGACAAAAGGTGGATAATCATGAGGAGCATACGGAGGGGATTGTTCGGGATGGGGTGCACTAGGTTGCCATGATGACTGTCAAAAATCAGAAGGATCCATAATATGGGGCTAGGATTCATATTATGTGGGAGGTTAATCAATCCTTCATAAATAGATTGGTTTCTCACACCACTCGGTACTGGAATTATCATGATAATAGACTGAAGTCGGTTCTGAAATAGTGTTACAAATATACACTTGGTCCATGGTTGGTTCAGATGGATAAGGAAGGTATGGGAACTCATGGGACAAGTGATTGGCTTGAAGGAAGGAGGTTCACGATGAATATGGAAAATGGGCGAACCAATTTTGACGCGTTTCACGAAATGGCCATAACTTCCTCATACGGAATCGAAATGATGCGTGGTCGGAACCGACACGAAGCTAGTTAAATTATATACATGATTCTGTTTTGAAAACCTCAAAATTATGCAGTATGAAATTACCATAATGCCCTTAAAGTAGAAGAAAATACTGAAACCTTCCGAAAATGGCCATAACTTCCTCATTCGGAGTCAGAATGACGCACGGTCAGTGGCCACAGAAAGATAATTTGATGATCTAGACAAACATATGGGTGTATATGTGTTTTGAAAGGAATTTAACTAGTGTGAATGTTATATAACCAATTAAAGTGGAAATTATTAAGTAAGTTAATGAGTAAAACAACTTATGTTTCAAAAGATAGATTAGGGTGATAAAAAGATTTGTAAGAGATCTAGTTAAGTGGTGTAGTATAACTAGATGGGTTAGGAGGTAAGTGTAAGGTGTGCAGAATAGTTGAGGGGTGAGTAAAATCTCAAGAGAGTGAGACACCTGCTTAAATATGAAAAGTGTTAATGCATATTTAATTGTTGCATCTTAATTACTTGGTAATTATTTTTCTAAAGATTTTGGGTTCTCACCGGTGTCAAAAGTATTTTTCAAAACATTTTAGGTGTACAACTACAGTGACGACAAGCTTAAGGACTCATTCCATGGATGCGTAGCTGTAGAATTTATGGAGGCTTGTAGGATTTTATCTAGATGCTTCGGCTATTCACTCCGAGATTAGGATTTTGAGTTAGTACTTCATTTGGGCATGTTGCCCCTTTAGTTGATACACTTTTAATTTTTATTTATCAGACGATGTATTTGGATTTCATTTTTTTGGATTGTATTTTAGGACCAAGGGTTTATTCGGTATTCATTATTTATCTATTTATTGTGTGATGATTTCGACTTTTATAATTATTGTGGATGAGTTATAATATTTAAATTACTCCGTGTGTGGGTACGTTAATGAAAGGTAAAATTGACATCGATTGAGTTTAACATAAGTGGTTAGTAATTTAAAAAGTTTTTGATTGTGATGCTAAGAATGAACCAAATGAGATTCCTATTTCTTTTAATAAAGTACTGACCACCCGTGATTAAAATGAGCGGAGTGTCATAAATGGTATCAGGTCATCAGGTTCTAGTGTCCATAAGATATGTGTGACTTACTATGATTTCAACATAGTGTTCTTTGATATAGCACCCTATTAATAGGATTGTTTCATTCATGATTATGTATTTGAGATTACGTTTTTCTTCTATTAAATTTGTATTGATTGTGAACGCAAACAATTTGATCTGATTTCAGATGCCATCTAGTAGAGGATAACCAACGAGGGCTGTGGAGAGATATGATAAGAGAGAGGACCAACAGGAGCTACAGGCCCCACAGCCACAACCACTGTAGGGGATAGTTATGGAAGCAGAAGTGGCCACTATCGTGGCACACACAGTTAACCCCAAAATGATTGCCATGGCACTCCACTTTCCTCAGGCCCAACCACCACATTAGCCAGGGGCCATTAGATTGGCAGAGAGTGAGGGAGGCATTTTGGAAGGGCCACCCACTAGAGGTCCAAGGTATTTCTGACGTGACATTGGCTTGCAAGTGGAAGAAGGATATTCAACGCCACCTATGAATGCTTGAGTGTAGGGAGATGTAGAAACAGATGGTGGCCACTTTTAGAATTTTCTGGGAAGCTTTGTAATGGTGGGTGTCTGTTACTACTATCTAGGAGAGGAATATTATGCCCATTGTTGATTCTAGGTGCGGTTTGACTGCAAGTACTTTCTGTCAGCTATTGAGACAGAGATGCAAAAAAAGGTTTAACGAGGTGGTTTAAGGTGATCGTTTCGTAGGTGATTACGAGGAGAAGTTCACACGTTTGGCTAATTTTGTGATCGATGAGGTGAACAGTGAAAATAAGAAGAAACTAAGGTTCAGGGATGGGCTAGCCTGGAGGATCAGGTAACACTTAATAGGTAACCCCACATTGAGGAATTATACTGATGTCGTCAATGCTTCACTTATGCATTGCTAGGATCATCGCTTTCGTCTAAAGGAAAAAAAGAGAGGGAATGAGACTTGACAACTAGGAAAGGGAGGTCAAAGTGGTCCTAGTGGATCATCGCAAAGGATTCACGATAGGGGGATTCCGCCAAGAGGTTTAGATCTGGGGGTTATCGACTCGAATCAGGTTTCAGGCAGGGCCAGTAGGGTCTTCAGCATCATCAGCAACATGTTCCTCATGGTCTCTAGGGCCAAGGGAATACTAGGTGAGGCCAGAAGGGCTGAGGCCCCTATGAGAAATAGAAAGGACAACCTCGATGTGGCCAGTAGGGATAGAGGTAGGAGGACTTACCGAGGTGCTGCTTTGTGTGAGGGCATAGGGATCATATGAAGAAAGAGTGTCCACATAGGGTTATGGGACCACATAAATAGGGTTCCCAACAGGGGAAGCAAGTGCAGTTACTCCCGGTAGCACCAATGCCACTAGCCCCACCGCAGCATGGGAAGTTATAGTACAAACGTGTCTATAACGTTTGAGATACAATCATATAGTAGGCCCTATAGGTTCCACCTGCAGTAGAGGTTGCGTTTCTTATTCATGGTCTAAGGGGTAGGATTTTATTTTATAAGGGAGCGTCACACTCATTTATAGCCACAAGATTTTCACATGAATTTATTAGAGACAACCGTTAGTCTCATTTTATGTAGATTCACCTTTGGGTAGTGGGTCACTTATACACTCAATCTGTAGGGGTGTGAGTATTAAAGTGGGGAGATTATGTTTAGCCTCTAACCTTATAGTATTAAAATGAAGGGTTATGACGTTATCTTGGGTATGGATTGGTTAGCTAGATACCGGGCGATGATGGATTGTTTTGGGTGGACCACTGTGTTCTATATTCTAGGGTAAGAGATATTCCTAGTGGAGATGCCTCTTCCCGAGGGAGGGTCGAGCACACCTTTGTATTACTTTAAGGAGGAAACCTCACAGGAGGTGGCTGTCTCTATAGACTCGATTCCAGCGGTGATGGAGTTTGAGGATGTGTTCCAAGAGATACCTAGGCTACTGCCTAGCCGGGAAATTGAGTTATATTGACCTAGCACCGGGTATAAGGCCAATTACCTGAGTGCCTTATCACATGGCCCCTTTAGAGATGCAGGAGTGAGTGGGTAGATTTAGTAGCTTCTGGGGAAGGATTTCATTAGGCAGAGTAAATCACTGTGGGGTGCGTCGGTGCTGTTCATCAAGAAGAAGGATGGATTAGTTCGGTTATATATCGATTATAGGGAGTTGAACAAGGTCACGATCCAGAATATGTATCCATTATCTCAGATCGATGACCTATTCCACCAAGATAGATATGAGGTTAGGATATCATCAATTTCGCATCAGAGAGAAGAACTTTACTAAGACTTCTTTTTTGACACGATATGGATCACATGAGTTTAGGGTGATGCTGTTTGGGCTCACCAATGCACCATCAGTGTTCATAGATCTGATGAATCGAGTTTTCAGAGAGTTCCTTAACCAGATAGTGATCGTATTAATTGAAGATATTCTAGTTTACCCTCGTTCTGAGGATGAGCATGTTGATCATCTACGAATGGTTCTATAGATGTTAAAGGATCACCAATTATAAGCCAAATTCGAGAAGTGTGGATTTTGTCTTCCGAAGGTGCAGTTTCTAGGACACATTATGTCTAATAGGGGTATTGTTGTTGATCTGAGTAAGGTCTCGACGATGAGGGAGTGGGGACAACCCATGACCCCGACTAAGGTTCATCATTTTATGGGGATGGACGGATACTATCATTGATTCATCAGGTTTTTTTTAAAGATTGTGGGTCCGTTAATGAACCTGACTCACAAATGGGTGCCATTTGTTTGGGACGGCCATTGTTAGTTAGCTTTCGATGAGATAAAGGATAAATTGACCTCAACACTTATACTTGCATTTCTTAGGGGAAGAGTGGGGTACTGTGTTTGAATATATGCATCTTTGAAGGGACTTGGGAGTGTACTACAGCAGGAGGAGATTGATATAGCTTATATATCTCACAATCTTAAGCCCCACAAGAGGAATTAACCCACGCATGACTTGTAGTTAGCAACAGTTGTGTTTGCCTTGAGAATTTGGAGGCATTATCTTTTAGGGGAGCAGTTTACCTTATTCACGGACCATAAATCACTTTAGTATATGTTTATGCAGAAGGATCTGAACAAGAGGCATAGGAGATGGTTAAAGTTAATGAAGGATTACCATTTTGATATTCAGTGTCACCTTGGGAAGGATAATATGGTGGTAGACGTGTTGAGCCGACGGTCAGCTAGGGAGATAGCGAAAGTTTGGAAGGAAAAGTAAATAGAGCTTCGACATCATGATGAGGTTTCCAGAGTTTGTATATTCTTATTGGCTTCCATGTCTAAGATAGTTAATAGGGTGGCAAAAGCACAGGCAGGGGATCAGTATTGCCACGCCTAAGATTGTTATGAGAGTTTGCCAATTGTTAGTTGATGGAGCGAATTCCTATTCATTTATCTCTGATGGAAGCTTGTACTTCAATGTGAGACTCATGGTTCCATAGGATGGGAATTTGAGACATGCAGTGATGTCAGAGTCTCATGAGTCGAGGTTTTTAGTACATCCTGATGGGGATAAGAAGTGCCAGGATATACGTAGACAGTATTAGTGGTCGAGGATGAAACGGAGTTTATCTCAAACTGTTCTACCCTCCATCTATTGAAGGTAGACCACCAGAGATTGATAGGGATGTTGCATCCACTCGAGATTCCAATGTATAAGTGGGAGAGTATCTCCATGGATTTCATACCGGGTTACCAATATCGCAGTGAGGTCATGACTCCATTTGGGTGATGGTGGATTGGTTGACTAAGGTGGCCCAATTTCTATTAGTTCGTACGGATTTTGAGATGATATAGTATGCGCACTTGTTTATTTCTGAGATAGTGAGTCTACATGGAGTTTCGTTTAATATCGTGCCAGATCAGGACAAGATTTTATGTCTTACTTATGGAAAAGTTTTCAGGAGGCTATGGGCACGAATTTACGTTTGAGTACAACGTATAACCCACAGAGAGGTTGGAAAATGGAGCGAGTTAGTCATATTCTTGAGGATATACTGAGGATGTGCATACTTGACTTCGGGGGAGGATGGGAGCAGTATCTTCCATTGTTGGAGTTTGAGTATAATAAGTCTTACCAGTTAACCATCGAAATGGCACATTTAAGGCACTAAATGGATGACTTGTCATTTTACCACTTACTAGTTAGTGGTGGGGGATAATAAGATATTGGAGCCAGAAATGATTCAGGACACCACTACTAATATTAAGTTATTCGAGGTAGAATCTATATAGCTTAGGATAGACAGAAGATATATGCCGATGTAGACAGGAGGCACATAGAGCTAGAGGTTGCTAACCAGGTTTTGGTATGGGTGTCTCCTAAGAAGGGAGTTATGAGGTTCGGTAAGATGGGAAAGCTGGAGTTGAGATATGTGGGGTCGTTTTTTATTATCTAGAGGGTGGGTCCAATGGCACGTAGATTGGGACTACCGGAGCACTTACAATGGATTCATGACGTGTTCCATGTGTCATCGCTAAAGAGGTACCGAGGAGTGAGAGGGAATTTTGGCATGTTCCATTAGAGGAGATAGACTTGCTTCCAGATATCTCGTACGAGGAGAGACTGGTGGCGATACTTTATCGTAGTGAACATAAGCTTTGATCTAAGGTGTTACCCTTGGTTCGAGTTCAGTGGGGCCACCACAATGTTGATGAGTCAATGTGAAAGAGGGAGGATGACATGCGGGAGATCCATCCGAAGTTATTCACTGCAGGTATGTCCTAATTTTGAGGGCAACCTTCCTTTGTAAGGGGGAAGTATGTAACACCCCGTATTTCTGGGTGTTTAAAATTTTAAAAATTCGATTATTTTAAATTACACTTGTGATGTAATTTAATTGAATTAAATATTAATCGGGAGAGATAAAGATTAATATTTATGGAATAAAATTACTAAGTGAGTAGTAAATAATTATTTTACATCATAGCGAGTGATATCGACATGACCGTGTTATATCTCAATCGGGAGTCAAGTGTAGACTATATGAGGTCGCGATAGGAAATTTATGTAGAGTGACTCGGATGGAGATTTTGAGGTCACGATTGGTTCCGGATGGGTCAAGATACCCAGGGATAGTAATTGGGTCCTATGGCCCTTTTAGACATAACCGGGCCCACACAGGGGTATTTGAGTCATTTAGAATTGGCCCATTATCTCAATTTTGGAATTGGGGATTAAAAACCTAGGTTAAAGAGTTTGAGGCAACCCCAATTCATATTCTTAACCCTAGAAATTGAGAAAAGAGAGGAGGAGAGCTTTGGGAGCCAAAATCAACGGGGATTTGGGAGTGCAAACATCAATTCGCCTTCTACAATGTCTAATCAGACCCTATGAGGATAGAAGGGCAAGTGATTAACTTTATTCTGATTTAATTTACAAAAAATTTTGTACATGTCACGGTAGGTGTAGACAAATCCAATTTTGAGGAGGGTTGTCATATGAAAAATGGTTTTTTGGTGATTTGGGCATTAGATGTAGAATTAAATGTCCAATTGATGTTGAAATACCATGCGGTATTATTATAATCTCATTTTATTTGAAATCCAGAAGTTAAATTCATTTAATTGAGAAATTGCATAATCAAATCTTGGGGAGAGAATTGAATGACCCTTATAAACCCAATTCGTAAATTAATTGATGAAAATAGGAATCACTGATGTTCAATGATGTTTAAAAACTATTTGAAACATGTAATAAACATTTGGTATGATTGGGTTGAAGTTTGGGATGAATCCATGGAGGTTTGAGGAATAAAAATGGAGGAAATCAAATTGGGGAAGAAGCTGCCAGCAAAGCAACATCGATCAATTGACAATGCCTATTTTCGGGAAGTTTCACTTATTTTATTTTTGGGGCTTTAGTTTCGAGAAATGGTATGAGGTTTATTTATTTAGGGTAAATGGAAGTGAGATCTAATTACCTAGGGACTATTGGTAAATGTTTATGGGGTGAAAAATGGTGAGAATATAAAGAACGAATTAAGTGAGATAAATTCATTAATATTTAAAATACGGGTCGATTGGACGAGACTAGGTATTTTAGCAAGTTGAAGCTACGTAGATTGTTTAATTTATGTGAATATTAAATATATCAAGAGTCAAGAAAAAGAATCGAGGATTTTAGTCTAGTGCTACGAGTGTTTGGTAGCCGGACTTGTTTTAATTATATATATATATATATATATATATATATATATATATATATATATATATATATATATATATATATATATATATGGGGGGGTACTTTATAAATAACGTTGTGCATAATATTTAAGTGAAAACATACCCCTTTAGTTCTATTATGGGAGGTTACACGATGTGGGTGAATCCCTTGGATATTTAATGTAGGGAGATTATAGTCCCCAGGTCATATCGCCCGGTATTTTAATATGTGATTTATTTTTTGTGGTGAGACGTTTTGGGTATGATTCGGTCTCACTCTCGGGGGAATATAACCGACTGCACTATGTTTGTGATTTTATTTACCTATTTCGGTGTTAGTTAATCAACTTATGGTAACCGGGTTAGAGTGAGTATACCTGGGATATGATAGCATTGTAGAGACAAGCATCCAATGAGTTATTACTCGAGAGGATAGTTATATATGACATATGTGTGATTGTTGTAGTGTAATGATACATTTATAATATAATATATAATTATATACGGGTTTAATATATAAAGTGTGAATGTATTAGTTATGTAACCAGTGCAAATGTTATATAACCAATTAAAGTGGAAATGATTAAGTATGTTAATGAGTAAAAAAAACTTATGATTCAAAGGGAAGAAGTACTCGAGATAGAGTAGGGTGATAGAAAGATTTGTAGCAGGTCTAGTTAAGTGGGGTAGTATAACTAGATGGGTTAGGAGGTAAGCATTATGTGTGCACAATGGTTGAGGGATGAGTAATATCTTAAGAGAGTGAGACACCCGCTTAAAATGTGAAAACTGTTAATTCATATTTAATTATTGCATCTTAATTACTTGCTAAATATTTTTCAAAAGATTTTGGGCTCTGATCCGTGTCAAAAATATTTTCTAAAACATTTTAGGTGTCCAACCATATGGATGCCAAGCTGGAGGACTCATTCCAGGGAAGTGTAGCTGCAGCATATGTGGAGGCTTGTAGGATTTTGTGTAGATGCTTCAGTTATTCATTCTGAGACTAGGATTTTGATTCAGTACTTCATTTGGGCATGTTGCCCCTTTAGTTTTTATTTATCACACAATGTATTTGGATTCAATTTTATTTTTGTAGACTTACGGTTTGGATTCTATTTTGGGATCGATGGTTTATTCAGTATTCATTATTTATCTATTTAATGTGTGATGATTCAGACTCTTATATTTTTTATGGATGAGTTATAATGTTTATATTTCTCCGCACGTGGGTAAGTTAATGAAAGATAAAATTAACACCGACTTAATTTGACATAGGAGGTTAGTAATTTAAAAACTTTTCGACAGTGATGATAAGGGACCAAACGGTATTCCTGTTTATTTTGATAAAGGACTGATCACCAGTGATTGAAATAGTTGGGGTGTCCCACTTTGCTTAATTACCCAAGTAACCCCTAAAGTTACAAAATGACCAAATTAGCCCTTGAACTTTTAAAAGAGGTATATTTTAACCTATACTTCACCCCTAAAGCCAAACTTTATATCAAATTAAACCTCTAGGCTTCAACTAATTAGAATTTACAACCTTAACCCTTGAACTTTCATATATTTACACCAATACCCATAAAATATGGAAAAATTATATATTTAATACCAAAAAATATAAAACTTTCCTTTTAAGGGCCAAAATGAAAACCTTTATATATAAACTTTCCCCTGGCCAAGTCAGCCTCCACCAAGGGAGAATAGGATCAAATCACATGGATACACCATGTAACCATGTGAAAATTATTTTCCCCTAATTTTATTTTCTTAAATCGAGGGATAAACCACCTCCCATTTGCTCCATTGAACTCCCCCAACCTCTACTATAAAAACCCCACGAATGAAAACATTAAAACCCACCTCATCAGCCTGTCCAAAGTTCAAAATTTCCCCTCCAAATCGATATCCTGTCATTTTATGTACCAATTTTTGTTTTCCAATTCAAATAATTTTTTGCACCATTATTATGTCAAAACCAATCAAAAAATCAAGTTCTTATATGTAGAACAGTTATTTTTTGAAGAAACTTTCAAGAACTCCATTAAAGATTAAGCTTTAAAGGTGAAACTCCATTGTTTGACTCTGAACTAGTTTCAAAGTGAGGAGTGAGTTTCTAATGATCCTAGGAGCTCAAGTTCAAGGGCCATTTCTTAAAGGTAATTTTTAGTTGCAAAAATTGAAAATCCAAAATTCTCCTCAGCCAGAGTACCTCAATCCTTCAAACTAAAGCCAAACCCTTCCTCAGGATAGCAAAAACTCAACCATAAGCTTAAAACACATTGGCATATCGAGTAAAGCCACGAATGTTTGGTCAAGTGTTCTGTAAAAAACATAGTATTTAAAACTCGATGAAAATTGAACCTCAATCCATGAAACTTAGGTATTTTGATTCCTTGTGAAAAATTAGGTTGGATTGGTTCAAGAACCATCTCAAGTGGTTTAGGAAACCATAACTTGTTCAAGATAATTTTTTTTTTCAAAACCTAGGTTAGTTGTCACGAGGTTGAAAAACTTTTCAACCAGGAACCTTAACGAAGTGCGTAAGGGTGCGTGACCAATTCAATTTTTTTTTTGATATTTTTCCCAATATTTTTATTATTTTTTCCTGGTCAAAATAGTATAAGGAAAGGAAGTATTTGGTCAATCCTAGCTTAAGTTATAGAAAAACAAGGTTTTAGGTTAAAACTATTTTCATATATTAACAAGTTAACCCCTCCTGATTTTGCAAGTTATGGGTTTTGACCCCAAATTTTTTCTACATACACTTTGATAAATTTTGAATAAAAAACTCTTGTTCATTATCTTTCAAATTTTATCGCAAGACCTATATTATAAAACACTAAGATAATTACCAATTAACCCCTAAGCTCTAATAGACACAATTTTTTCCATTTTCTTAACATACATTTTTACCAATTACACATACTCACAAAAATGTTTATTTACAGAGAATCAATTACCAGATCCTCCTGATATCAACTTCAATCTTAACTAAGCCACTCTATTCAACATACAAGTAGGTTTTATCCTTTCGATAGTAAATTTTAGTGTACTTGTTATACTGATATTGCTATCACATTGTGATAGACCTAAACTATTCTTAGTATGTGTATGTTATAATATTACCATATTACATATGTTATTATACATCTGTGACCTTTAATTATGGATTAGTTTGATCAATTTAAATCCCACTCATCTAATAACTGATGTCATGAAATCATTACAATGATTTAATTAGTTCACCATGCACCTCTATGTAAACTATCATTAAATAAGCATTAGTATTAACCAGGGAGTAGACTGCCGTATCATCCCACAAAATTTTTCTACTTAGCCTAAGGTCTTAGATGTTTGAGAGACTGGTTTTATCACTACATATGTATGAGCTCCATTTCAATAGTGTGCCAAGCCGGTTACTTTTTCCCAAAGATTTTGTATTGACATGAATATTTAGAAGTACTAATTATGCTTCATTATTTCTATACCAATTAGTAAGCTAGTAAGTGTAGAATTATCAGTTTAAATTCCTTAACTTTCTTGTTATGAAAATTGTACATGTGGTTTTGTAGTAAACAATTAAGTCTATACACACTCCAAACGTTTATCTGCGTATAATTAGTTATACAATTGATTAAAGTTTAATTAGAATATTTGTGCTAATTCCTTTTTCCTCCAGATGTTCCAGGAAAAAGAGGATAAATCTCCCTCCTTTTTTGTGATACACATGCACCACATGTTTTCTTATATAACTATATGGAGGGAGATTAAAGAGGATGGGAGCAAGGAGTGGCGATTTTCAATGACCTACGTTGTTTTTTATTTTTGGAAAAAATATGTAATATCAGTAATTCACCCCTGTAGTGTTAGTACAATAAATGTGGGACTACATCTAATGAATAAAGTTCTATTTTATCCTTAACTTTATTTCATTGATTTTTTACTATCTTGTACGTTCATAGTAAAAACAGAGAGTGACAGAAAAGGTATTGGGTATAATGAGGGTGAAACCTCCATGTCTTAATCTGTACCTATTGCTAAGTTTGTTTATGAAACGAACACTCCTAAACCTAACCCACCAAAGAGAAACACTCGTAAGAAAACTAATAAGATAAAATCCGTTTTACACTAAGTTTGTACTTATTGCAAAAGAACAGGGCATCTTAGATATTTTTTCTAAAAAATTGAAAGGGATTCTCATACTCGTGCTCCCATACCCTACTATAGCCAATTGGCTATTCTGAAAGAGAAGTTAAATATCTAGTACACATTTCTAAAGGCTTAATGGAATAGTTCTAAAGGTTGTCAATCCCTAATGGTAATGCTTTCAAACCTAAGACTAGAATCAACAAAAGAAAGAGCAAGAGGAAGGTAATTCTCACGCATTACACTCCTACTTGGGTTCTGAAAGAAAATGATACTGAAGATGTTATTGTTCATCTTGCTTTTAAGGATCATAATAACTCCCAATGGTATTTTTATAGTGAATGTTCAAGGCACATGTTATGTGACAAGTCACTTCTTACCAAACTTGAGGATCACGGTGATGGGGGTTGGTCTAGTATGCTAGGATGTGGCACCGATGACATTTTTAGGTTCCCAGAGCTAGATAACGTGCTTTATGTTGACGGGTTAAAATAAAACTTAATAATCATAAGACAATTGTGATGAAAATCTTGGGGTAAAATTTTAAAAATTAAATGTTATGTCTACAATAAATTTGGTACGATTGCACTGATAGTTGTGAGGACATCTGATAACTTTTATAGTATCATTCCTATATCCTCATTTGTATAAAATAGTTTTAGGGTCCCTCTATCGACCTTTGGTACCAAAGACTAGGTCATGTTATAGGGATGTTGATCGTCTAGTGAAGAAATACATATTCTTTGGCTTTCCACCTTTAGGAAAACTAGGTTCGTCGGTTTCAGGTCTATGCCAACATGGAAAAAAATCAAGAGTCCACATTGTAAGTTGATTACTATTACTACCTCCCATTTATTAGAGTTGATACACATGGATGCCATAGGTACCATGCGTATGGAGAGCATTGGTGGTAAAAAAATTATATCATTGTGATGGTTAATGAATTTTCGATGTATTCTATTATAGGATTCCTTGGGGAAAGTCGAATGTTGTTGAGTTTCTAACAATCAAGTGACATGTTTAAAAAAAATAACATAGTGCCATAATAAATCAGATTCGTAGTGATAATGGCAGAAAATTAATTGATGCCAGTGTTGGAGAGTTTTAAACATGAATTTTATGTGGTAGGCATACCTCAACAAAATGGCATTTTTGAGTGAAAAAATAGGACTAATATGGAGATGGAAAGGACCACGGTTCTTGGTCGGATTATTCTTAGGATTTTTGGGTAGAGGTAGTTAACACCACATTCCACATGGTGAATAGGGTTTATCTTCGTCCACCTACCACTAAAACTCCATATGAATTATGAACCGTTAAAAAGCCCAAACAGATAGAGAATACTTGATACATTCCTCTTGATAGAGAATACTTAGGAAACTTTGACACTATGAGTGATGAGGGAATTTTTTAGGATATACCTCAAACAGTCAAGCATATAGGGTCTACGACTTAAAAAACTCCAAGATCATGGAATCGATAAATGGTAAAATTAAAGATGATGCTCCTGAAACATTTATTGATGATGATCTCACTTGTGAGGATGACATACCTCTAGTGATGATCCCATTATTTCTCATAATAACTCATTGGACCCCATTATTAACAAAAGGATCCACCCTGTTGGGTTCGTAAAAGTCACGACCTTACCAAAATTATTAGAGATCTTTCCCAATGTGTCAAGACTCATGCTCAATTGGAGAATAATGTGAATTATATTTGATACACCTATCAATTCAAGCCTAAGAATGTGAAAGAGGCACTCAAGGATAAAAAAATTGATAAATGTTATGCTAGAAAAGTTTCTTCAATTAAAAAATAATGACATTTGGGAATGTGCCCCAAGACTTAGAGACACCAATGTCATTGGTACTAAATCGGTTTACAAGGACCAATAACAACATAACATCTATCATATTGCCCATTGGGACCTATCCAACAAATTGATATGCTCGACTTTATTATCCCCTTAGGTCGGCAGACCGACCGACCACATTTAGGAATGAAAACCATTAGTAAGGTGAACAGACACACGTGGGAATTTCTACATTCACTAATGCACATGGATGTGAATATATGCTAAGATATTATCTATAATGTAAAATTGTGTAAATACCTAATGTATAAAGGTATTCCATCTTTTTAGTTCACTACACCCCTTAACTAGGGGATAATTGACTAGTTTACTCCTAACCATAGAGAGTTCTTGAGAGCTTATACTAAAATCCTAATATTTAGTGGCATTATACCCATGGATATGGGCACCATATTGAACCACTTTAAAAAACTTTGTCTATCTCTTTATTTCTCATTTCTCTCTTGTTCCCATCATCTCATACTTTATCCATAACATATAATAATTGGTATAATCAAGATAAGACTAACTCTGATCAACATATAAATTTTAAACACCAACAAATTAGCGTCATCATTGGGAATTGACAAGTCATTATTATTTCCTACCTATTTTCAATCCAAAATTAATTCTCCAGTCATTTGATATTGAATACCGAAAAATGGTTGACAATCGAGAAAGCATCCATGCTGTTAATGCCTATGTTTCCTCTGTCCCTCCTGGAAGAAGAGATCTTCAACGAATATTAATAAGCATATCCAAATGTAGAGATGCTATACAAGAGATTGTCAAACAATTGACATGGGTTCTCTAAACTTTGCCTATAGCATGCCTCATCACAAGAGGAAAAATGTTACCTCCTGCCTACTATGGGGGTAAGTGTCCTGAAAACCCAGTAAGGGATATGAAAGACGAATATCTAAGCACTCTAGACCAACTAGACACCGAACCTATCGTCCGGGTATTAACCCGTCTCTAAGATCAACTGAATATTATGATGGGTATTCATCCCATTAGGAAAGGTCGAAGCATGATAGAAAGGTTGAGCCGTGGCTTAGCATTTGATCATCTAGGTCCCCGAGATGTAAAGGGTTAAAATCATAAAGAGCCCTCAAGATCCATAAATCAGCATAAAAGACATGTTAAGTCAAAAACCAGCGTAGAAGGATCAGTGCAAGCCAAGCAGACTATGTAGAAAGAGAGATCATCACCAACTAGTGGCTGAGCAGCTAAGACTATCTCAGTTAAAGGCATTCCTGATGACTATCCCTATAAGGAATCAATTCAAAGGTTGTGTGAACATTTGGGGGAAATATCTAAATTAAATAATCCCATGCATTGGAGTTTTGTAAGGGGGTCATCCTTCATTCCTTCAATTGTGAACTAGCCTACACCTGCCAAGTTTAAACCATAAATAATACCCCCAAAATACGATGGCAAGATAGACCTTATACTTCACGTGGAACGGTATTAAGCTTCCGTTGACATCTATTTGGTCCCCGATCATATGTGTTATAGGGTACCCTCTAGCACTTACCAGATCAGCACGGATCCAGTACAATAACTTATCGCTGGGGTAAATCCCCAACTTTTAATAATTGGTTGATTTATTCATCAGTAACTTCTTCTTTGAATCTAAAACAGTCAAGAGGGTAGTTCATCTGCTAAGTGTTCACAAGAGAGTTAGAGAAACCACACGTGAGTATATCAATTAGTTTAATAGAAAAAATGTAGGTCATTGATTACGAAGAAAAGACGACGATCACTGCACTAATGAGTGGCTTTTTCCCCAAGAAAATATACTATGCTTTAGCTAAAGATATTCCAAATACCATAAATGAATTACTAGCCAAATAAGGTAATATTATGAATGCCGAGGAGGCCATGGTTACTAAGAAATCACACAACCCAAGGTCGATAATCGAAAGGGCTCCGAGAAGAAAGAGCAGAAAGATAAAAAGGTGGAGAAATCCAAGATGTATGACGAATATACCCATATCACTATTAATATACATCACATGTCAAAGGAAATTTAAGGAAGAAAGGAATTAAAATGGCCTGGGATGTTGAAATCTCCTCCAAACCAGTGGGATAAATACAAATATTACAAATTCCATAAAGATCACGACCATAATAAGATCAATTACATAGCCTTGAAGAACGTGGTAGAAAGTGTAATACGAATAGGAAAACTATCAAAGTTCGTTGATATAGAGGGAAACATAGATCCTTCAGAAGAATGCCAGACAATTGAATCCCTTATAGAAGAGGAGATCATAAGAAAAGAGGCAGAGATGACGATGCTAAAGATGACCCATGGTCTTGGCTTGGGTATTGAAGTCCTTTAATCATCGAAGCCAATCACAAACTTTTCATCTTTGATATGGATGGTGCCTAAAATTTTATCTAACTTCTCTAACCTAGAGTCCAAATAAAATTTGACCCAACTCGAATTCTTAATTCCCCCTCTAGCTCAACTATCCTAGACTCGATTAAATGCCTAGACTCCGCAAACTCTAGAAGATATTTCTTCATAGCCTCCATAAAACCATAAAGATTATCTCCCTCACCCTCACCCTCAACATATTTTATCTTCTCTCAAAGAGTCATCTCACGTGCCCTAAGATCCTCATTTAAAATATTATTATTATTATTATTATTATTATTATTATTATTATTATTATTATTATTATTATTATTATTATTATTATTATTATTATTATTATTATTATTATTATTATTATTATTATTTCCTATGGCACATTCTTTCAACCTAGCTACCAACTTCAAGTTATCCTTTTTCACATTCAACGTTTTTGTATACAGCTCACAGAAGGCAACATGGAATTCACTCTCCTCCTCTTCTTCATCATCCTTACTCTTATTTCCACCCTTTCGACCATCACTCACTTAGGATCCAGAGGAAATGGCCTCAGAAGAGTTATTTAAACTCTCATTACACGCCATAAATGCGGTCGAGTTGCACTCAATGGGGGAATCGGATCCCTCTTAGGAATCACTATCACTAAGGGTGGAATTATAAACCTTCAGGTTCTTTCCCTCCTTACCTAACTTAGTGGGGTACCTGACGACCATATATCCATAAACCTCATAATCGTAACATCTCTTCGACTCATCCGTCTTAAGGTTATCACTATGATTTCTAGGAAAATGTCCGGCCTTTTCATGCCTATTTTCTCAAACCTTTTTCATCTTTCGATCGCATTTGGAGTTTTAGAAATTTCTTGAATTTACTTGCAATCATGGATATATCCCCGGACTCTATATTAGACTCATCATCTAAAACTAATGTTTCCTCCTTTCAGGCTTTCAAAGAAATTCCCTTATCTTTTTTTTTCACAGTCTTGGAGGTAAACATGTCTAGCTCATAAGTTTCTAAGTCATCTACAAGCGCTTCAAGTTTCTACCACACCCTGATTTCTTAGGGGCGAATTTTATCCCAAATTAATGCTAAACCATAAATGAGCCATGCATACTGAACTAACTTAGAAATTTATTGATTTCTAAAAATGTCTTACATTTGTATTTAAAATATTTACCCTTCTATCAAGCTTCTGCGCATATTTCTATTGATGGTGTTGATACCAAAATTAGTATGCTGATATGGACGAATAATACGAAGACACGTGGCACAATAGCAACGAGGAAATTCATTTCCCCGACCAACTCATGTTCTCTCCGAGCAACGAGGATACACCGAGGAACTTTAACACTCCGAGGTACTCCAGAGCTCTGAGGAAATCCTGAGCAACGAGCAACTAAGGCGGTCCGAGCTGCATCTCGGACGTAGCATTAATTGCCAGATAATCAACAGTTCAACTATTCATTGAATGTTTATCATCTTGACGCACACGCTGCATTAAATGTATTACCCTTTCATATGTATATCATTTAATGTATCAACCCTTTCATGTACAGCCTAAGGGCTATAAATACCTTGTATCACCCTCATTCAAAGGGACCGGGAATTTCTTGATTGAACTTGTAATCGAGAATTCCCAAACACTCAGTAATAACATAACAGTGGACGTAGGCCATTCATATAAGGATGAACCACTTTAAAAATCTTTGTCTCATTTTATTTATCTGTGATTGAATAATTAGAGCGATCTAATTTTTTACATCAACAGATTGGCGCCATCTGTGGGAAACGACTGGTAATATCGTTTTTCATCAAAAACAATCCATTGTCAAATGGCTGAAATTCCTTAATCCAGTAACAAAAACGTCGGAACACCTCCAAATCCATCCGCACCACCAACTATTCCAGATCTGACTGGAATAATGGAAAATCTGGCTCAAGGCCAGACCGCCATGAAAGATACGATGCGGCAACTCATCCAAACCCTTCATGGCGGAACACCAGTTCATTCCGGATCACGAAGCATTCAAGGAAATACCCGTGCGCTTTCTTCACGAACTAGGCATGTTAATGAGGAATCCGAAGATTTTTCTTATCAACCTGGACGAACTTCGTCAATGTGAGCCACGGATACTGAACATCGCCTCACCCTCTCCCCGGAAAGGGCCAACGCGGTGGAAAGATTAAGTAGGGCTTCTCCTTTTGATCGATTGGGCCTTAGGAGGAACAAAAGTCCTCTCAATGCAGCGTCGAGGAGCCTTTGACGACTACTATATGTAAGGGAAGGATCTGCCCAGTCGCGACCAGCTACTCGTCGAAATGAATCTTATAACTGACCAGCCACTCAGCAAGATAAATCCCAGGAGGCCACTTCAACGCGATCAGTTGCTCGAACCAATAGGCCCGAGGATGATGCTTGGAAAGGTTCCATTCAGCGGTTGGAGGATAGATTGGGAGAAATGGCTAAAGCCAAGAACCCCCTACAACGAACCTTTGTTCGAGGAACACCTTTTGTCCAGGATATTGTTGATTTTCCTACCCCGTCAAAGTTTAAAGCTCCTGAGGTGACCCCCAAATACAATGGAAAGACAGATCCTGTTCTTCACATAGAGCAATATCAAGCTGCTGCCGACATCTATGCTGTCCCCGACGAGATGAGATGCAGAGCATTCTCAGGAACTCTTACTGGATCTACCCAGATGTGGTACAACAATCTTCCTCGGGGTAAGATTTTAACTTTCTTTCAGTTGGCCGAGTTGTTCATTGGCAATTTCTGTTTTGGAGCAAAGCCAGTAAAATGAGTAGCTCATTTGTTAAGTGTTAGACAAAAACCTGGTGAGAGTACTAGAGATTACATAACTCATTTTAATAACGAGAAGCTGGAAGTCATAGATTATGAAGAAAAGACAGTAATCACTGCCTTGATGAGTGGGTTGTTGCCTAATAAGTTGTATTACACTTTGGCCAAAGATCCACCTACGACTATGTCGGAGTTAATGGCAAAAGCGGCCAAAATCATGGGTGCCGAGGAGGCTATGGCTGCGAAGAAGAATATGGATAAAGAAACCAAGGTGGAAGTCGACAATAAAGAGCATAAGGGTAACGGCATTGACAAGAATTCCAAGAACGAGATTGAAATGCTCATCAGACAAGGAAAGTTGTCAAAGTATGTTGATCGCATAAATGAAAGAGGAAATGAAGACCGAGCAAGAGAGAGATCTAGATCTCCTCGTCGAACAGAAGAAAAACAATAAATGGAGAATGAGTGTTGATTTCACCGATCTCAACAAAGCAATGGACAGACTGAAGTGGCGAACAAAATATACTCCTTTGGTTAGGAGGCGTACACTTGCGTGATCAACTTCGGTTGGTAAGATAGCTTGTGGACATGATAGTTCGAAAGAACCTGATAGTTGGAAAGAACCTTATAGTTCGAAAGAACCTTATAGTTCGAAAGAACCTTATAGTTCGAAAGAACCTGATAGTTCGAAAGAACCCTATAGTTCGAAGCCACAATCAACTTCGGTTGGTAAAAGGACGAGAATAAAATATACTCCTTTGATTAGGAGGCATACACTTGCGTGATCAACTTCGGTTGGTAAGATAGCTTGTGGACATGATAGTTCGAAAGAACCTGATAGTTCGAAAGAACCTAATAGTTCGAAAGAAACCAAAGTTCCTCAAAGAACAAAATATTCCAAACTGAACCAAGTATAGGTGGTCGGGGATAAAAACCCACCAACTATAGTTTGTCGACAAGCACATTTTAACAACCTTGGTTGGTTGGAAAAATTTTCAACATTTTTATACTCATTACTTTATTATTAAGTGATCGAGCAACATTGATACTTGTAACTTTTTTGGTCGATGAACCATACAATATTGTTATGCAAGCACAAATAAGAAAGTGTTTGATATTTACAAGACAATAGCAAATACAAATTTGCGAACAAAAATAAAATTCTTTCACTGAATTCAAAATGAATTACGCAAATTTATTACATTAAATTGTGTACTAACTATTATATTGAGATTCCTACTCTATTGGTTTCTTCCCCTCTGCTTTTGAAACAGGTTCCTCGCCATCAGGAGGATCATCCAAAGAATAAGGGGAGTTTATGAAATTAAGATCTTTCAGCATTCTGATATTCATCACAGATGGTCTGTCCGAGCAGCTCTTGCTCGTCCCCGAGAAGCTCTTGCTCGTTCCAGAACAGGAAGTTGCTCTTCAAGACTCATGATCTTTTCGGACATCTCAGCCAAGGCCTAGTTCTTTGCCATTAGTTGGAAGGATTGATTCTCCAAAGCAGATTGAGTTCTCTGTTCTTCAACAGTTACCCGAGCAGCTCTTGCTCGTCCCCGAGAACCTCTTGCTCGTTCCTGAGCAGAGGTAGAAGTCAAAATCAGCATCTACAGCACTGAGATCTTTTGCTACTACTGTCTCGACTAACATTGAAGAAGTTGTATGAAAATGTTTTGAAGTCCACCATTAGCTCACAAGAGGCAGTAGGTCGGCTAGCAAACCAATCAACATACTTGAAGATTATGATAAGCTACAAGCTGCACCATATGTCGTCCAGGAGATAATGCACTTTATGTTGAACAAATCAAGAAGGTAGATCAAGAATTTCACGAGCACCGAGCAACACTGCAAAATAAAATACTCCATCCTTTCAAGTAAACCATCAATCATGAAGCATTGGGGGCTTCTGTTGATACCAAAATTAGTATGCTGATATGGACGAATAATATGAAGACACGTGGCACAATAGCAACGAGGAAATTCATTTCCCCAACCAACTCATGTTCTCTCCGAGAAACGAGGATACACCGAGGAACTTTAACACTCCGAGGTACTCCAGCGCTCCGAGGAACTTCCGAGCAACGAGCAACTAAGGCAGTCCGAGCTGCATCTCGGACGTAGCATTAATTGCCAGATAATCAACAGTTCAACTATTCATTGAATGTTTATCATCTTGATGCACACGCTGCATTAAATGTATTACCCTTTCATATGTATATCATTTAATGTATCAACCCTTTCATGTATAGCCTATGGGCTATAAATACCTTGTATCACCCTCATTCAAAGGAACCGAGAATTTCTTGATTGAACTTGTAATCGAGAATTCCCAAACACTCAGTAATAACATAACAGTGGACGTAGGCCATTCATATAAGGCTGAACCACTTTAAAAATCTTTGTCTCATTTTATTTATCTGTGATTGAATAATTAGAGCGATCTAATTTTTTACATCAACAGATGGTATATGTTTCCTTTCTTATAATGAGATCTCTCCTTGCCTCTATGTATCCAATAATTCCTGAAGCGTTTATCACTGCCTATTAGTGCCTGTGCAAAATAATTAGAAGGAAAAGTATCAGCAAAGTTGCTGAGTAGATTTCTAGAAGTTCTATAACAAGTATATATATAGATAGGAGTTGGAGTGTATCTAGATTTCAGTATTTGTCAAAGGAAGCGTAATCAAATGTTTCCCATAAAGGATATTAAGGATCTCATAAAGAAAGACAAGGATGTTTGAACTCATAATCCCATACTTAAAAGCTCATTAAGGGGGGGGGGGGGGGGGGTATAGAAATAACTAAATCCATAAATGTAACCAAATAATATCAACCCAAAACCTTTGGAGAAAATTAATTGGCTAGGAACATAATTATAGTGACACTCAAACGTATATAAAAATAATACAAGCTCTCAAACATTTGAGACCATAGGCCAAGTAGAGAAATTTTGTGGGATAACACGACAATCTACTCCCTAGTTAATACCGATGCTTATAATATAAACATTTTCACAGAGGTGCGGGGGTGAACTGATTCAATAGGGACATAACATCAGTTATTAGGTGAGAGCGGTTAAATTGATCCATATGATTCATCTTCAAATAACACTCATATTGAGCAAAATATGTTGTATGAAAGTACTATAACATGCACATACTAAGAGTAAATAGGACCTATGACCATGTGATACCAATAGTAGTAAAACAAGTACGCTAAAAGTAATTTTGAAAAGGCGACACCTACTCGTGCGTTAAGTAAAGTGGGTTTAGCTTGTCTAGCTCTTTATTGCTTGTTATATTTACCCTTAATTTTAATTCAAGTGTTACTATGAATAATCTAAAATAACTATTTCACTCTACATGGAGTTTTGGTTCGTAATAAAATTGTCGTGTGATCGGGAAGCAGACTCATACTTATACACATATAAGATTTGAGTTACAATCTTCTTTTAATTGTTATTGGGATAATTTCCTTGGAAAAATATAATAAGATAATATTTTAACGGGTAGTTGGTACCCTTAATTGGCACATCAACCAAATTTGCTCTTGTAAAAAAAGTGTCGAATTAAAAATGTTTATATACCAAAATATTCTATTCGGCACTATGAGTCCAATGATATGTTCTACGTATTTTTCCGAAAAACGATTTAAAGATATTACTTTTTAAAGATAGAAAAACTTTCATTTTAAATGTGTATATTTAATTTACCTCTAGTTTAAAAAGCGCGGCATTTTCCTTTTTCGACAAAAAATATATATAGCTAATTTTATTCCGAACCATTTCACGTTATTTAATCTCGAGTTTTCTCGAATTTTCTCTCTCCCTGTAACACACACGTATATACCCATAACATACACACACAACTTATATATATATATACTCTCGCATATTGACACACACATGCACACACTGAGAGTGCGCTTGCGCTCTAAATGGATAATTTTATAATTAAGTGTCCGGCACATGCAAGTCCAAATTTGATATTATTACCCTAAACATGCAAACATGACAACGAAATACGAGGAAGACCCCTTGCAAGTAAAACCTTTTTACAAGACGCACTTACAAAAATCTCTACAAAATATCCCTCAGTCCAGAGTCGTCCACAGGTGACGATCCAACCTCGGTATCCACCGATTAGCCTTTGTCTTCTTTCAGCAATGATTCCCTCAAGGACCACAACGGTCAATATTGAATAAAAGATCTCCACAAGTATAACTATCTAGGATTTTAAATAGATTCACATATACAGTTGGGACTGATGATTGTGAATTAAAAGAGTTTTTTAACGTAGAGAAAGTGGGAACTTTTGCAGCAGATTTTTAGAAATCAATTTCATAAAAGTTTTTCAAAAATACTATACGAAACATGTATTTATAAGTTCACACAAAATTCGAGGTAGTGACACTTTTTTGAATGAAATCTAAGCCTCGTTTGAATGAGAAAAGACCCTCGTTAGAACGACAATAAGGTTGTTAGAACGAAACCCTAATCTTGTATGAAATGAGATTCGAATGTGACAGAAAAATACCCCCTCGTTAATTTTTCGATTGAGGGAACCTTCAAATGACTAATTCGAATGACATCGCAAGTAATTTGAATGAGATTCCCATCTCATTTGAATTATATGCGCAAATTTTGAAAAATTTTAAATTTTCAAATACCTTTAAAATCCTAAATTATTTTATACCTTTGTTTCGTGACGATCTTATTGAATTTAGAGATGATGGAATATCAGTTCTTCGTGGCGGCTCGAATTAAACTTAGCCTAATCTATGAGGAAATTATGCTCTTACAAATCTCCCCCCTTTTGGCTATGTCGGTACAAACATGAAACCGATATCCAAAGTACAAATAATTCCATAAGACAAATACAATATCCTAATACCCTCCCAAACCCTAAAATGGATAGGTACAAAATAGAGTTGTCTTCAAAACAAAGCCTTCAAATATTCACTTTTTCTTTGTCTTCTCATAGACACTTTGTGTTTATCAAGTGTAATCAAAATATGACCTTCTAAACGTACCTACACACATTAAACAAACCAGATACCCCGTGATACATCGATTTTGGATTAGATAAAATAAAATGCATAAAGATATGAAAATCTCCCCCATAAATCAAACTCCTCCGTAATTTTTTCTCCACCTTTTATTTTGTCCGAAACAGATAAGGAGTAAAAACTAATCATGAAAAATATAAGGAAGATCATCGAGCATAATAAGATATCATCACAAAAAGATATGAGCGAAGAATCATGCAATGATAATCTCAAAAGACACCACAAACTATTTTTTATTTTTTTTATTTTTTTTCAAGTAATTTTTTTGTTACAAAAACAAGACACCAAGAAAAAACACAAAATAACCAATCAGGTAAAGGGAATACAGGGGTGTGAACACATTCTATGGGTTAATCAGCGTAGGAAAACATAAGATATGTGCATGAAGTATTGAGACGCCACTAACGCAAGATCTCACAATCTACCTTAGGTGTAAAAAAATGGTGAAATCAAGTGAAATCGTCTTAACCTACTCAACTAATCAAGATCTTGAGTGCATTTTAGACCAATAATTCCCAAAAGTATGTAATGCTTTACGAGTTTTTTTTTCAGGATGTGCAAACCCATTGATCTTTGACTTTACTCCCTTTAAAATCACATATTGAATTTTTCCATAAAATCATTTTGAAGAAATCCATGCTCCTATGTAGCGAAACATCAATGTTCTTTAAAATTGGTCGGGCGCTTTCTTTTTCTTTTTATATACCTTTAATCTTTTAGGCTCTTTTATTTTTGCAAATGGTGCCTATTCAACCAAAGTCAACTTGTCTTTCACAGCCTAATTCCATTGCTTAAAAATATACCACATATACCAGAGATATGAGGGCACTGGTTCTTACAAGCACTACTTTTATTATCTTGTTTTTCACATTTGGTTTATTGTAAAAATAGGATTGAGATGACAATGCTACAATCGACAAGTGAAAGGTAAGTGCAATACTCAAATAAGTCTGTGCTCGTGTGCATTAAAGGTAATAAGGAGTCAAACATGTAGAAACCAGTCATGATTTCACATCTTAGTGAATCCACTCATTATAATGCACAAAATTGAAATGATGTCACATTTAAGAGCATTACAAATGGCTCACATGGATATGGAATGAATGAGTGACTCGAACATCTTTAAAACTCATCCGCATATGGTGTAAAAATCAAAACTCTTTTTGGATTTCTCAAAAAGTTTATCAAAAATGAAATCTTTTTGGCTTTTTCACTTTTTCTTAAAAGGAAACCAAAATTCTTTTTGTATTTTTCCAAAAAAATTCAAGAAAAAAAAATCTTTTTTTCGATTTTTTGAAAAATATATCAAAATGGAAAAAGATAAATACAAAATCTAGCAATAGTAATAAATATGAATAAAACATATCCAATCTCAGTCAACGGTGCAAATACCTAAAGACTTCATAAGATCCTCGAATCGAAGTGTGTCTAAAGATTTCTTGAAAATATTAACTAACTAACGATCGGTTCTCATAAAGCTCAAGGACACGACCTTCTCCTCAACTTGGTATCGAATAATGTGCTCACATATCCTAATGTTCTTTGTTTACGAATGAGGGATTACATTACATGTTATGTGAATAGCACTCGTATTATCATAGGAAATAGTCATCATGCCCTATGAAATGCCATAATCCTCCAACATTTCCTTCATCCACAAGAGTTGCGTGCAACAACTCCCGACGACTATATACTCAGCCTCCACCGTGGACAAAGATATGGAATTTTGCTTCTTGCTCATTCACAAGAAAGAGCACTGCCAAAGTAGAAACACCCACCCAAGGTGCTCCTCCACCCGTTGACATCCCTGGCCCAATCGACATTTTAATAGGCGGATAAATGGTCATTGGTATCAAAGGAATACCACATATTTGATAATACATTTAAGAGCGTGTAAGTAGACTCTTTCGTGGATGACTAGTTTCGCGCACACACTCCTTAAAGTCTACACCCTCGATCATTGTGTTTCCTTGAGCGACCAACCTAGCCGTATTGCAAACTATGGTACAATTTTTCTCCACCTATTCTTGAAAATCCACTTGGTATCTATCACGTTAGTATCACCAGGTCAGGGGACCAACTCTCAAACATCATTCTTTTTAAACCAAAGTAACTCTTCTTTCATGGTCGATATCCAATTCTCATCTTTGATTGCTTTTTTCAAATTCTTAGGCTCGACTAGGGATGTGTAGCACAGACACCTGACAAAATTTTTGACTTGAGCATGTATTGACACCTAGTGTAGGATCACCAAGTATAGAGAAAGGGTCATGACTCTTTTTAACCCAAGGTGGTGTCTCGCTCAAAGTACGAACAGGGTCTACCGTGATATTTTGAGGAAGGATGGGATCATCACCAGGGGTGCATCATCCTCACACTTTAGGTTAGGGGCAATAACCATCAGTGGCTCTTCATATCTAATCATGATGTTCATTGACTCTATAACCTTATAGATAGCCACATTATAAACTCGGCAAGCCTTACTCGTTGATGAATATCCTAAAAATATCCTTTCGTGGCTCCAGGATTCAAACTTTCCTAAGGTCTCTTTATCTCGCAAGATGTAGCATGTACTCCTAAGGACACGGAAATATGATAGGTTGGGCTTCTTACCTATCCACAATTCATAAGGCGTGTGAAGCATGTGTGGACAAAGATATAATTTGTTCATTGTATAGCATTCAGTGCTCACCGCCTCTTCCCAAAAATGTCTAGGCACATTTTTTGCAAGAAGCATGGATTTAGTCATCTTTTGTATCATTCGATTCTTCCTCTCAACACTCCCATTTTGTCGAGGAGTACAAACATACATAAATTGATGCTTTATGCCTACTTCATCGCAATGGATATCATTTTTTGCTTTTTAAAATTTAGTGTCGTTGTCACTACGCAGTCGATTAATAGTGAAATCATGATGGTTTTGTAGGACATGACACCTCATTGTAAGGAACTCAACCGCATAGGACTTTTCTCAAAGAAATACTACAATCGAGTGTCTAGAAAAGTCATCAACCATCACGAGAATGTATCTATCACCACCTAAGCTCTTCGAGTGAGTACGACCCATAAGATCCACGTGAATCAATTCTAAAACATCGGTGCTAGTAATGGTATTCAACTTTCGATGGGTGTTCAAATTTGTTTACCTTATTAGAAAGGTCCACAAATGGAGGAAGTTAGTTTCCCAAGTGATGGTAAGCCATGAACTAGATCCTTTTTCACTAATCTCTCAAGATCTCTAAATTTCACATCACCTAGCCACCGATGCTAAATGTCCATAGTGGATACTGTGGCACTATTGCACAAAAAAGAGAACTTATGCACAATCCCATAATAATTATCTTCCGTCCTCACACCTTGTAGTAAATGTTTGCCATATTGATTATAAACTTTGCATTCAAACCATACAAACTTTATCGTAAAGTTTGTGCCACACAGTTAGATTATGCTAATCAAGTTCGCTTTCAACACCTTCACATAAAACACATCATCTAGCTTAGTAAATCCAGGTATATCAAAACAGCCACGTCCTAAATAACTAGTTTTACTCCTATCTCCAAAGGTGACTATACCTTCCTTGCGATCCTCAAGGTGGGTAAAAATGAGACATCACTTGTCATGTGCCTAGAGCACCCACTATCAAAATACCACTAGGAAGTATTTTGATCCTTGAGAGCAACGTGAACACCAAGGGCTTTCTTATATTGCTTAGGTACCCAAGTGGTGGTAACCTTTTGTTTACCCTTATTGTTATTGACTCTAGTCAAAATGTTGGAAGTGTTCTCAAACGACAAATACATCCGTTTTAATTCTTCCATTAAACTGTGGGAAGTCGCGACTAGAAATTCAACTCGCTCCCTAAGACTAGCAAAGTCGATAAAGTGGTGTATGGGAGTATGTGTGCGGCTAGTCCTACCTAATTTAGAGCAAAACTCTGTAAAGTGACCTCCCCTTTTACAATATGTGCAAACATACAAAGGTTTGGGTCTACCTCTATTTTCTAGATGGATTCAATCGATGTCCATAACGGTCCATCACAAACTCGGTAAGTGGATCGAGTGCACTACGGGAAGTGGATGCACCATCGTAGACTATTCCTATCCTCTCGATGTTTTTTAAAGTCGGGTCGAGGACCATTTTACCAACTTTCTTCGATGTAACCTCGATAGTTACCTTGACCTCCCAAGAAGGTTTGAGATCTTTCTCGAGTTTGGATACAAGGTCTTCAAGTTTCTCATAGTGTCCATGGATGCTTGGAGATCTCTCGTAAGACTAGACACTTTGTTGGTCAAGTCCCCTCTCTCTCTCTCAACTACGCAAACTGTCTCTTTAAAATCTTCTCTCACTGAGGATTCACTATTTCTTTCCTAACAAAACTCTTTCTCTAGCGCTAAAACTCTCATCGCTAAACCTTTATTTTATTTCTTTGTTATAAAGGACTCGGCATAAAGTTCGGTGTAGGCACACTAAAGCTTACTCTCGCTCTCATTTAAATCATTGTATCCCTCACTATCCTCGGAATGACTAGACTCACTATTGAGGTGTTCATGTTTAGTAGCTTCCTCATCGTCATGAGGTGAACAAGATGTACTAACTTAACTAGCCATGAATGCCGTGGAGTTACATCCTTAAGATGATCCTTCTCCCAAACTCACTAACTCGACCTCACTATCAGTAAGCATGACGTTTAAGGAAGCTTTTCCTTTCCCTTGACATTCCAACCTAGTCGAACACTTATGAGCTTTGTGACCCTTTCCCTCAAACTCATAACATCTATCCTCGTCTTTCTTTGGGAAATATTTCTTTTCTTTTTCAAAATTTTTCTTTCCCTTTTTAAATTTTTTATCTTTCTCAAAACTCTTCTTATCTTCAAAAGTATTTTCCTTTTTAATATTGAGAAATTATATAGAAATTTTTAGCAAAAAGGTCAAAATCATCTAAATCATAATCAAACTCCGAATCGGATGGCGCTTCCTCTCTCTTTTTAGACACTTCCTCTTTCTTCCTATATTGGGCTTTAAGTTATACCCCTTATCCTTAGGCTTAACAATTTTTGGTAGCATATATATCTCATAAATTTGAAGATCTCTTACAAGTTCTTCTAACCTAAGAGTATCTAAGATCCCTAGCAAATTAAGTACCATAAACTTAAGAATAAAGTGGTCAGGAAGAGATCTCAAGATTTTCTTAATTAAATGCGTATCGGGAATTCTCTCACCTAAATTAAAACTCGAGTTAACTATGTCAGAAAGTCATGCATAAATATCATCGAAAGATTCAGATTCAAGAATTATTATTGTTTCAAATTGAGTAGTGAGGTTCTGCAGCTTAGAAGCTTTCAGAACATTGGTGCCCTCATGAGTGAGCTGGAGGGCATACCAAGCTTCTTGAGACATGGTGCACATCATAATGTGTCAGAAATCGTCAGGGGTGATGGCTCCTAAGATGTCACTCAAACTCCAAGAATTAAAATTTCTCCACTTAAAATTGTCTTTTGTCCACTGTGAGACAAGTTTAGGTTCGAAGACATTATCGACTGTGACAGTGGGAGGTGTCCACCCTCTTTCATAGACTATCCATATACGTTCATCTATGGACTTTAACGCATACCTTATCATGGCCTTACAGTATGCGTAATTAGTACCGTCGAAGATGGGCACTCGATTATACAAATTCTCCATTAAAATTAAAATTTTCAAAGATCAACAATTTATCCAAAAAAATTATTATCAAGAGATTTTTTTTTTTTGCGAAAAGATCACATAGTAAATTTGTGCAATAGGCTCTGATACCAAATTAAGAGTGTGCTTGTGATCTTCATGGATAATTTTTATAATTAACTGTCCAGCACACAGAAGTCCAAACATTATCTTGTTACCCTAAATAAGCAACTAGGTGATAAAGAAAATAAAACTAAACATGCAAACACGATAAGGCAATTGATAAGCACCCAAAAGTGTATATTTTATACCCCGAATAGATGCATTTTAGTCGCTCGTTTTTAATAAAAATGACCTTATGTTCGTATTTTATCATTTTTCAGGCCAATACGCAGTTGCGGTACAAATAATGCTAAATCAGTACAATTGTGATTCAATAGCGGTCAAAAGCTTGCATCGAAGAAATCAAAGAGACCGTGAAGTCAGAGTCCTCATTGAGCTTCCCCAAAAAAGATCCGATGCCCGAAGCAATCCCGTGACCTAAACCCGAGCCTAGACCATTCCCCGAGCCCGGTGTGTGTTGAGTTTGTACCTTTATTATTTTTCTTAGATTTTTAGTTTGAATCATTTTTATTTTTAGGATTTATTTAGATTTAATTAGAATTTTCTAAGATTTATTTTCTATTTTTCTATTTCTTTATTTTGATTTTGATTTCTTTAGGATTAATTTTTAGGAATTTAATCTTTTAGTTTTATTAGATTTCATATATTATATATATATATATATATATATATATGTGTGTGTGTATATATATATATATATATATATATATATATATATATATATATATATATATATATTTATTTATTTATTTATTTTATTTTAGTTTGAGATGTTAGTTTTTTTTAGTTTATTAGAAATTTTTTAGTATTAAGTTTTATTTTTATTTGATTTTTAGATTTTTATTTCCTTTATTAATTGAGTTTTTTTTTTTGGGATGTTATTTTTTAATTTTGTTAATTTTAATTTTTTAATTAGATTGTTTTAATGTTTTTTAGGGGTACAAATTAAATACACATACCCTCACTCACCCCCACACTAGCTATCCCACACCATACACTCACCCTCACACTAAACCCCCTACACTACACACACCCTAACACCCCTCATCCTACTATTCAACTTCATCTTCTCCAACCCAACACCCGATTCTCTCTCATCCCACCATTACCAAACTAACAACCCTCTCACCACAAACCAAACTCCACCAACCTCAAAGCCGCTGCCCTGCCGCGGGCCTTCCCCGACCTCAACCTCAGACCTTCTTCTCCCACTGCCGGTCGAAATCGCCACCAGATCCGGCGCTAAACCCGAACCCCACACGGGTTCTGACAAACCGAAAATCGCGCCCCTGCCCGACCGCCTCATTCCGGACCCATTTCCGGCGGTCCAGACCGAAACCTGCCACAAAACCCGGCGGTACCCTACCCATTTCCAGCCAGAACCCGAAAACCAACCCAAGCCTCTTAACTTCTAGCCAAAACACGAATCCGGCCCAGACTCGCGAACCCGTTTTCCCCAATCCGAGACCCGCTCCCAAATCCCATCAAAACCCCAACAAATTCGGAACTTTCTGCATTTCAAATCCACAACAAATCTTGACTTGCCACATCCAAATCTCAAAGAAATCTCTCAAGACCAAGCATCGTGGGTCAACAAAAGAAAAAAGGGGAAATGCTTATAAGACCCTCTCAACAGCAAATAGAAAAGGAGGAGACACATTTAGAGAGAGACGGTGACACACAAAAAAAAAAGTAGCGAGAAAAATACAAAAAAAATTAGTATTAGGTTTAGAAATTTTCGTAGGTTTTGTTTCATCTTTTAGTTTGTAATCCAGTCCAGTTTTTGTGACAATTTTGGGACACGTGTTCATGGCACAATCGATTCAAAGAATTATTCGTATCGTATTTCTTTCTCTCCTTTTTAATTTCTTGTTTGTTGATTGAGTTGTGCTAAAATCTTAATCATGTCTTGCTAAACACCCCATTCAAGGGGTGGGATGAAACACGTATGTTAAATTAATTAATTAAACAATTGTTCAATTGATGTGTTTTAAATTTCATTATTATTTCGAACGTATCAGATGAACAATTGAAAAAATTAAATTAAAGTAATTGCGTGGAGTAATCCCATCTCTTGTCTCTTTTCATAAATTCTACACTCGGTTACTTTTCAAAATTTCGTAGTTACTTTAGTTGCGTAAAATTTCATTTCCTCCATTAAAAATTGTTTTAAATAAAAAATAAAAACACAAAAAGATTTTTAATAAAAATTGAAATTGCAAGTTTTCACAATAACGGTTTTGATGCTTGAAATTGGATTGATACCCGAATTTACCGTGATACTGAATTTTTAACAAGTTTTGTAGGTAATTCCAGGAATTTTGATACTCGAAGTTTGACCGCAGCGACATTCCAAATCATATCCGAAGGAAAACAAATTTAGAGTTATCAAATGGCGCCGTTGCCGATTTCTTGAAGATTGCACCCGTGAAGATTTGTACTTTTCAATTTTTTTAGTTATTCCTTCCTCTCCCTCCTTAGATTGGTTGTTTAGGATTATTGAGGCCTTGAAATTTATTTGGGTGCATTTTGACACCGATTTATTTTTTTAATATTTATTCAAAAAAAAAAACAAAAAAATAAATAGCGAAAAGGGAAACCGGACAAGGTAGAGAGAGAGCGTCCAAGGCGAGGATTTTTGAAGCCTCTCTACTTTGGGTCGGTAGGACTCCCGGGGACGACTGAAGTAGGCGTACTTCCCCCCGGTCGACTCAACTCGGTCTTCACCCCACGTGTGTAAAAACCGCGGGAGGTAAACTCTTTATCACTCGCGAATCTCCTGCAAGCGAGTCAATTTTTGTGTTCTACTTGCTCCTATATGCTTTTTATTTCAGTATCGCACTTAAATTGGATGGTTTGATGAATAAATTTACCTAAGACCTAGACCCGGTCATTGCAACGAGTTGGGATTTCATCACCCACTCAATCACATATCCATTTGCTTGTTACCCGTGCTCTCACTTAAATTAAAATCAATCAACTAGCAAGCCAAGTAGGAACGGTGTTCATTAGGACCTTTCGGAACGAGACCCTCATAGGATACTCTAGTGAGTCCTTTCCACACCTGCCAATCTTCATTCAACTGTCTTAAGACTTTTGTCCAGGGAAACTGGGTTTTAAGTGAGGCCGCCCAGTAAAACGGGTTGTGCTTTCCCCAGCGTGGTACCGGATAGTTGTTTGTTGTAGTAGCTCGTGTGGTGAGCCTTAACTAGTAAGCCTCTTGTCTCTCGGGAAGAAAGTAGGAGCACACTTTTATCGGCGAGGCCTAAGCTTCCGTGATTTTCTCGCCCGCGGTCTAATTAAAATTGACTACCCAATCACTTAACTTGAAGATAATAATTTGGCTATGTGCTCCCTCGGACTTGTTCCATTTGTGTACGTGTCTAAGTTGTTCCTTTAGGTAGTCCAATTTTTGCTCCAACTTGTCCGTTTTTCCACCGTTAGTCCCTCACCCCTTTTCCCGTTTTTTTCGGCATTTTTTAAAATAAATCCCAAACTCCAAAAATATTTTCTTTTTTTTTTCTTTCCGCCTCACTTTTTTCTCACAAAAAAAATAAAAAATAAAAATTCCATTTTTCCTTCCTTATTTTTTCAAAAAAAAAAAAAAAAACAACAACAACAACAACAAAAAAACTATCCAAAAAGATTTTCTTCTTTTTCAAATACCCAAAAATCTAAAAAATATTTTTCCTTGCTTTATGCCACATTGGCAACGCATTGATCATCGGTTAACACATCCCCTAGTGCACCATCTCTGAATTCCCTCCTAGGTGATCGTGTTCCTATCGTTCCTCCTCATTTTTCTGATCCGTGTTCCTCTTCTTCGGAGACGCCTAGTTCTCCCACTTCCCCTGATTCTGTTACCCCACCCATCATGGCCGACGAACGTGCTTTAAGGGACTACTTTGCCCCGATTATGGCCACTCCGCCTTCATGTATCGTTCTACTGCCCACTCCGGCCGTGCAATTTGAAATTCGCCCCGCGACTATTTCTATGTTGCCCAGTTTTCATGGCCTTGAACGCGAGTCTCCTTATACTCACTTGAGGAAATTTCTCACTGTGTGCGCTACTTTCAAAAATCAAAACTTAGACGAAGAGAATGTTCGTCTTCGGTTGTTTCCCTTTTCTCTTCACGATAATGCATCCATGTGGCTCCATTCCTTGCCACCGGATTCTATCCTCACTTGGGAACAACTTGTTAAGAAGTTCATGTCTAAATTCTATCCTATGAGCAAAACCAATGAAATGCGCCAAGCTATTCAGGATTTTAGACAAAAGGCCACTGAACAGTTTTGTGAAGCATGGGGCCGTTTTCAAGACTATATTAATAGTTGCCCACATCACGGTCTCGAGAAAAGTCGCTTAGTCCATAGTTTTTACAATGGTCTTATCCCTTCTTCTAGCACCATGATTGAATCCATGCATAAAGGAAAGTTCATGCATTTGACTCCCACTGCCGCCTATAATTTTCTCCTTGAATTAGGCGATGACTCCCAAGATTGGGAGGGCACCAATGCATTTTCAAGATCCGATCCTCCATGTGTAGGAAACACTTCTGAGGTAAAAAATGATCCTGATTTTAAAACCTTGCTACACAGCTTACACTCTTTGATTAAAACCGTTGACGCTCTCAGCTGTACTATGCAACAAAATGTTACACTTTCTAAACAAGCCATGATTGTCAACGATTCTAGTCCTTCCTCTTATGGTGTATGCTTAAGTCAAGATCATTTAGCTCATTTGTGTCCCCTATTGCAAGATGATCCTGAGCCCACCATGGCTCAAGCCTGTGCCTTTGATACCACTAGGAAACCCATTCCCCCGTCGTTTACTTACAATCCTAACAATAGGAATCACCCCTATTTCTCTTATAAGTATGACAACAACTTTGTTCCTTCCCAACCACAACAGCATGTTGGTGGTCCCCCTGGGTTTTCACACAACCCACAAAGGCAACCTCGCCCTTCTGTCCCACATCAGTCTTCTCCTTACCATCAATCGCACTTTCCATCTTCCTTTGTTCCCCATGGTGGACATTCAAACAACCATAATCAGCTTGTTCCTGTTCCCCCGCCTTCCTTTGAGTATTCACAACCGCTTAATTCTCAACGAGAGTTGGTTCCCCAACCATCTTATGCTCCTCCGCTTAATTCCTCCACCTCTTCTCTCGAGAATCTCCTCACTCAGTTTATGACCACTCAGACTCAAGCTCTCCAACGGCTTGAACATCGTTTCAACCAATTCGAGTCTGAACGAGAGAAAGGTCGTTTTCCCAGTCAGCCCATTGCTAACCCGAAGGGGAATGGCAAAGACTCGGCCTACGAGGTTGGTTCCACTTCCAATCCACCCAATTACCAAGCGGATATGAAAGCAGTGTCTACTCTTCGCTCGGGAAAACAAGTTGATAATGGTGTTCTTGCTCCCACTGATGTGCTCCACCCGACCATCCCACTGTTAGTGCCTCTCCCTAAGGTCACCCCATCATCTAACTCCCCTGCTCCTACTGAGTCTAAACCTCCTGAGCCCACCTCTGCTTATTTGCCCAAGGCACCATTCCATCATCGGTTGGCTCCCACTAAGAAAGCTCCGCAATTCGATGAAATCAATAAAGTCTTTCAGAATGTTCACATTAACATTCCCTTCCTCACCGCAATTCAACAAGTCCCCTCGTATGCCAAATTTTTGAAGGACTTGTGCACTATTAAGCGTAGGACAAATGTTCCACGCAATGATTTCCTCACTGAGCAAGCTACGTCCCTACTCCATCATAACGGTGTTGTGAAGTATAAAGACCCTGGTCGTCCAACTGTCTCTTGCATGCTAGGCGACAAGTTCACTACTAGTGCTTTACTTGATCTTGGGGCTAGTGTCAATTTGTTACCTTACTCCCTCTACCTTGAGTTAGGTTTACAGAACATGAAACCTACACGAGTAACTCTTCAACTTACTGATCGTTCCGTGAAAGTACCTAAAGGAATCGTTGAAGATGTTTTGGTGAAAGTTTCCGACTTCTACTATCCTGTGGATTTCATCATCTTAGACACTCCTGCGCCCGACCCTACCAATACTCCTATCATATTGGGTCGCCCCTTTCTGGCCACTGTCAATGCCATCATCAATTGTCGCGACGGGTCCATGAATCTCTCTTTTGGCAACATGACTGTAGAAGTCAATATATTCCACCTTATGCAACAACCGACTGATGTCGATTATATTAATGAGGTGTGTGTGATTGACTCCTTAGTTACTGAAATGTTGGACCACACGTACCCTGTCGATCCTCTCCAACAATGTTTGGCCCATTTTGGCTCCGACTTTGACATTGACTCCTCCATCTCTGAACTCACTGCCTTGCTCGATTCCACTCCACTGATGGATACTTCCTCTAGGGTTCCTCCCTTCGAGCCTCTATATGACACTATTCACTCTCTGGATCATCCTGTTCCACTTTCTGATCTCTCTGCCACATCCGATTCCTCCATTTTATGCACCGAGAACCCTCAGGACTCTGTTTCTGCATCTGAGTCCGATGTCATTCCTGCACCACCTGCTACTTTGGAGCTTAAGCCCTTACCTTTCGAGTTGAAATATACTTTCTTAGGACCCAACAACCATCACCCAGTTATCATTGCTTCCGACTTGACCACTGATCAAGAAGATAAATTAGTTCACACTCTTACTCAGCATAGCACTGCTATAGGATGGACCATTTCTGACATTCATGGCATGAACCCCAATGTTTGTAGTCATCGCATTCATTTGGAGGACCACGCCAAGACTTCTCGTGAACCCCAACGTCGACTTAACCCTGCTATGAAAGAAGTCGTGCGCGCTGAAATTTTAAAATTGCTCAATGCTGGTATTATCTACCCTATATCAGACAGTCAGTGGGTCAGTCCCATTCATGTGGTACCGAAAAAGTCTGGTGTCACCGTCATAAAAAATAGTGACAATGACCTTGTTCCCACCCGTATACAAACGGGTTGGCGTCTTTGCATTGACTATCGAAAGCTAAATGCTGTCACTCGCAAGGACCATTTTCCTCTTCCCTATATCGACCAAATGCTCGAACGTTTAGCCGGTCATGCGTATTACTGCTTCCTTGACGGCTATTCAGGATACAACCAAATTCCAATCGCCCCTGAAGACCAAGAGAAAACTACATTCACCTGTCCCTTTGGAACTTTTGCCTATTCTCGCATGCCTTTTGGCCTTTGCAATGCACCTGCGACTTTTCAACGGTGTATGATTAGCATTTTTAGCGACATGGTTGAACATTTTCTCGAAATCTTTATGGATGATTTCTCTGTGTTTGGTTCTTCCTTCGGGCAATGCCTTTCTCACCTCACTATGGTCCTCAAACGTTGTCAGGAAAAGAAATTGGTCCTCAATTGGGAAAAATGTCATTTCATGGTCAAAAAGGGGATTATTTTAGGTCACGTAGTCTCTCGCGACGGTATTGAAGTAGATAAAGCCAAAGTTGACATAATCTCCTCGCTACCCATTCCTAAGTCTGTTAAGGACATTCGTTCCTTCTTAGGACATGCGGGCTTCTACCGTCGTTTCATCAAGGACTTTTCTAAACTTGCTCGACCTTTAACATCCCTTTTATCCAAGGATGTTCCCTTTGTTGTTGATGATGCCTGTGTTTCTTCTTTTGAGCGCCTTAAAGTCGAGCTCACTACTGCTCCGATCATTCAGCCTCCTAATTGGTCTTTACCATTTGAGCTCATGTGTGACGCATCTGATTTTTCTCTCGGTGTCGTACTTGGTCAGCGGGTTGATCAGCGCCAACATGTCATTTATTATGCTAGCAGAACCCTCCATGACGCTCAACTTCATTACACAACCACCGAAAAAGAGTTGCTAGTCGTTGTCTTCGCCCTCGATAAGTTTTGCTCATATTTCATCGGTTCACCTATCATCGTTTACACTGATCATGCTGCCCTGAGGCACCTTCTTCAGAAGAAGGATTCTAAGCCACGTTTGATACGGTGGATTCTCTTGCTTCAAGAGTTTGACCTCGAAATTCGCGATAAGAAAGGGTGCAAAAATTTGGTTGCAGACCATCTCTCCCGCCTTCTTGTTACGTCTGCATCTGACCCTATCCCTATTTCGGAAACCTTTCCCGATGAGCAACTTTTTGCTCTTTCCACCGCTCCTTGGTATGCAGATATTGTTAATTTCCTTGTTACCGACCAACTGCCCAATCATTGGTCCAAACAAGAGCGTTCTAAGTTCATGGCCCAGGTGAAAATTTACTCTTGGGATGACCCCTTCCTTTTTAAGTATTGCTCAGATCAAGTCATACGCCGATGTGTTCCTAACCATGAACAATCAAGTATACTCTCCTTTTGTCACGATGGTGCCAGTGGTGGCCACTTTAGCTCCAAGAAAACTGCCACTAAAATTTTGCAAAGTGGTTTCTACTGGCCCACTCTTTTTCGAGATGCCCACCATTACTGCCAGGCTTGTGCTAAATGCCAACAATCTGGGCGTATCTCTCATCGTCACATGATGCCCCTCACAACCATTCTCATCGTTGAACTCTTCGATGTATGGGGCATTGATTTCATGGGTCCTTTCCCCTCTTCTCATGGATTTCAATATATACTCGTTGCAGTTGATTATGTTTCCAAATGGATTGAAGCCATAGCTTGCCGCACCAATGACCATCGTATTGTGGTCCAGTTTCTTAAGGAGTACGTCTTCACACGTTTTGGAACTCCCAAAGCTATCTTTAGTGATGGGGGTAAACATTTTTGTAATCGAGTCTTTGAACATCTCGTCAAAAAGTATAGCGTTACCCACAAAGTTGGTCTCTCTTACCACCCTCAGACTAGTGGTCAAGTTGAGGTTTCCAATCGCGAAATCAAGCAAATCTTAGAAAAAACAGTTAATCCTAATCGGAAAGATTGGTCCTTACGCTTGAATGATGCTTTGTGGGCATACCGTACTGCTTTTAAGACTCCGATTGGCATGTCTCCTTATCGCTTGGTTTTTGGAAAACCATGCCACCTCCCTGTCGAGCTTGAACATCATGCTTATTGGGCTGTTAAAACCCTTAATTTTGATATCGACGAGGCTGGCATTCATCGAAAGCTCCAACTTAATGAATTAGAGGAGATTCGTAATGATGCCTATGATTTGTCCAAGAAATACAAGGACAAAATGAAATGGATCCATGACCACAGCATCCTCCGCAAAGAATTCCACCCTGGTCAGAAAGTGTTGTTATATAACTCCCGTCTTCATCTCTTTCCCGGGAATTTAAAAACTCGTTGGTCTGGACCCTTTATAGTTGCATCTGTTACTCCTTACGGTGCCATCACAGTTCAAAACCCTAAGGATGGTAGCCTATTTCAAGTCAACGGTCAACGATTGAAGCCTTTCTTAGAGTTAGGCCCCTCTCCCATTGAAGAAATTGACCTTGTTGACCCCATTTATGAAGACTGATTGTTCAGTCTTGTTTGGGGGTGATTCTCATCACCCAATTTTTCTGCCACCCCATGCTTTCATTGATTTTATCTTTAGGGTGAGATTGGGTCGGTCTGGCTGAAGACGATAAACTTAGCGCTACCGGGAGGCAGCCCGTCATTCATTATTTCTGAGTATGGGTCTTATCCTGTTTGGGGGTGGTGTTTCACACCACCCAATGATTTTCACATGCTTTATAGACTTGTGCATATTTTTGTATCGCCTATGTTCTTCAGGTTTCATCTCTGCTCCCTCAGGCGGTACATTTTCACTAGTGGTTCATTATGGTAATATCTTTCCTCCCTTGTGCTTTTCCTTTTTATATATGGTTTTAAACATCGAAGACGATGTTCTCTTTTGTTTGGGGGTGAGAAATTTATCAAAATCTTACCACTTTTGAAAATTTTCAGAAACAAGTGATTTTAAACTTTTTGTACAGTTAAAAATAATTTTTTATGACATGAATTATCTATCATCCCTCTTTTAGAAATTTCGGAATACATGTGTTTGACCAAAAATTTACGCTTTTTACACATAAATTAATTAATACTTCTTAAAGCGTATTTGCACTATGAATTCCTAAACTCGACAATTTTGCACTATCACTTTTACAATCAAAAGTTGAAGAGTGACTATATTCTCAAGAAAGCCTTAAAAGATCACTAGTGGAGACTTAAAACCCGTGAGATTTGAGCTTTTCACCTTTTTGAGGATTTTTACGTATCTCCGAGTCACAAGTTGACTCAACTTTCTTTGGGTACTACATTTAGTCGTTGCATGATCTCATTATTTTTTCAAATTTGGCTTAATTACTGAGAATGACATTACTTTCGAGTTGTAAGAAACATGTGTCTTGTAGTTTATCCCGAGCACTAAACCGATTTTTCCATTCACATACCATTTTCCCTATCACATTATCATTCACCCATTATCATTTTCCATATTACCATTATCCATATTCCTAAATACCATCCATCATTTCCATCATTTTTGAGAAAAAGAGTGTTTGAAATTTTCCATGTAAATTGTCTTCATTTGTGCTATGAAAAGAAAAATGTATCGCAATAAAAAAAAAAGTAGAAAAAGAAGCAAAGAAAAAAAAATAGAAAAGAAAAAATGAACAAAATAAAATGCGATCATAAATTCAAAAGATGAAGGAAATAGTCAATCAAAGTGTGTCACACTCTTCTCAAAATACCCCATCATTCATCTTCTTCATTTTCCCCTCATACCTTTCATAAACCCCAATTTTCACCCTTGGTAAAGTGTTCGGGTAAACGAGAAGATTATATGGTGAATAATTCGACATTCTCGACATAGTGGTTAACATTTGTTCATGAGATCAAATTTCTTTCATGTAACCGTCCTTTCATATAAAGTGTGTGAGACGTTTGAACCTGTTTACATTTACTCACATCCTCACACACTAGAGAGATACACTTACCCAATTCTCAGAGAGTTCGATTCAGAGAGATATATCCAGTGAGAATTGAAGTCAAACCGTTGATTCTATAAAGGCGATGTCAGAATTACTCTAATGATACTTAAGATTATTTCACATTACACACGCTGAGTTTTAGGAAGGATCACGCTTTTGGTATTAAGTAATTTCATATCTTATTTTTGATAGTTGAATACGGTGTTCCTTAATGTTCTTTTTAAAGTTGGATTGTATTGCGTTTCATCGTCAAATCAGAAACTGCATTTAAATAAGTTTTGAATTTTGTGGGTATATTCACTGTAAACCCTCACGAGACACCACTCGTCCTGTAGGGCAACCTACAGGTTTAACGGCTTGTTGCACATGCTAAGTGCAATCGCCAGTGCCTGCGAAAGTGGCACACTTTTGGTTACTTATCTCTGTTTTCTCTCTAATTTTTTCTCGAGGACTAGCAATGTTCTGTTTGGGGGTGGTGTGATAAGCACCCAAAAGTGTATATTTTATACCCCGAATAGATGCATTTTAGTCGCTCGTTTTTAATAAAAATGCCTTACGTTCGTATTTTATCATTTTTCAGGCCAATACGCAGTTGCGGTACAAATAATGCTAAATCAGTACAATTGTGATTCAATAGCGGTCAAAAGCTTGCATCGAAGAAATCAAAGAGACCGTGAAGTCAGAGTCCTCGTTGAGCTTCCCCAAAAAAAAAGTAGCGAGAAAAATACAAAAAAAATTAGTATTAGGTTTAGAAATTTTCGTAGGTTTTGTTTCATCTTTTAGTTTGTAATCCAGTCCAGTTTTTGTGACAATTTTGGGACACGTGTTCATGGCACAATCGATTCAAAGAATTATTCGTATCGTATTTCTTTCTCTCCTTTTTAATTTCTTGTTTGTTGATTGAGTTGTGCTAAAATCTTAATCATGTCTTGCTAAACACCCCATTCAAGGGGTGGGATGAAACACGTATGTTAAATTAATTAATTAAACAATTGTTCAATTGATGTGTTCTAAATTTCATTATTATTTTGAACGTATCAGATGAACAATTGAAAAAATTAAATTAAAGTAATTGCGTGGAGTAATCCCATCTCTTGTCTATTTTCATAAATTCTACACTCGGTTACTTTTCAAAATTTCGTAGTTACTTTAGTTGCGTAAAATTTCATTTCCTCCATTAAAATTGTTTTAAATAAAAAATAAAAACACAAAAAGATTTTTAATAAAAATTGAAATTGCAAGTTTTCACAATAACGGTTTTGATGCTTGAAATTGGATTGATACCCGAATTTACCGCGATACTGAATTTTTAACAAGTTTTGTAGGTAATTCCAGGAATTTTGATACTCGAAGTTTGACCGCAGCGACATTCCAAATCATATCCGAAGGAAAACAAATTTAGAGATATCAGCAATATGAGGGAAAAACCTTTGTTGATAAAACCTTTTATCTGCACCATAAAGTTGTTACAAGATGCAAATTATAAAATTATCTGCAGAATACGGCTCAGTCCAGAGTGGTCCATAGGTTGTGGTCCACCCTCAGTATCTACCGATTGGCCTTTGTCTTCCTTCAGCAGTGATTCCGTCGAAAACCAAGATGGTCAATAGTGAAGAGAATCTCTTCACACGTATAAATCAGATATATAACTATCTAGGGTTTTAAACAGATTCACATATATAGTTGGGAGTGATGACTTTGAACCAAAAGAGGTTTTAACCTAAATAAAGTGGGAACTTTTAGAGAAATTTTTCAGAAATCGATTTCGCAAAAGTCTCTCAAAAATACTGTACAAAATAGGTATATATATGTCGGCACAAAATTCGAGGCGGTGACACTCATTCCAATGAAATCTAAGCCTCTATTGAATGAGAAAAAACTCTCGTTAGAACGATAATAAGGTCGTTAGAGAGAAATCCTAATCTTGTTTAAAACGAGATTCAAACATGACAAAACAGTACGCCCACATTAAATGTTCGATTGAAGGAACCTTAGAACAACTCCTTCGAATGAGATTGCATAGTCATTTGAACGATATGCGCGTATTTTGAAAATTTTTAAATTCAGAAAAATGTTAAAAAAATACCTCGATTTGAAATAAAATAACTCCCAAATATAAATGTAAATAAATTCTAAATTCTAAATTATTTTATACATTTGTGTTGTGAATATGTTCTTGAATTTGGTGATGATGGAAAATCAATTATTCCTGATGGTGAGAATCAAACAGTAGTAGAAAATGCCAAAAACTAAACTTAGCCTAAACTATGAGCTAATTATGCTCTTAAACACACACACACACACACACACGTATATATATATATATATACACCAACTTAGTTGTTGAAGAGAGTTAATAATGTTTTGAGTGTATATATATGTATATAATCCTCCATAGATAAACTCCATGGCTGTAAAAAATCCTTCATACAAACCCACATATGCACACCCTAAACACACACACACACACACACACACACACACACACACAAATATATATATATATATATATATATATATATATATAATAGCGGATACCCGTGCCTGAAGGCACGAAAAAAATTTCAAAAGAATATAATCGCAAAACAACAAAAATTTCAAAAGTACGTAATCGCAAAATGACAAAAATTTCAAGAATATGTAATCTCAAAATGGCAACATTCCTCACATTAAACTGTGGAGCCACGCGTTTAACTAAGAACATAACCGTGTACATCTTCAACAAATGAAAAAATAACACAAAAGGAATCAAACTAATTGAGAAAAAAAATCATTAAAAAGGACCACAAATAATACAACCCATTCCAATTACAATGATAAAATAAAGTTTACTACATGTAGAGTTGTCAAATTTGAGAAACTAATGCATATGTACACACTTTTCAACACCCAAAGAGAGGCTAAAAGAAAAAAAGTTATTAAAATGTCCTACATTATAGCTAATGCCCTGTTTCAACCCATAATTTAAGACCACCTTAATGATCACCAACTATACCATTACCTGACTATATGTCCAATGGAGAACACAAAGTTCGAAAACTGTCTAGAATCATTGAGAACAACAAAAGATTTTGGTTGGTCACCAACTGACTCATGTATTCAAACAAAAAAATAATAACCAAATAAGAATTTGAACTCGATGATTCTGAACAGAGAAAAAAAATAAAACAAATATTATGCCTTACGACATACATTCGCATGATATAATTTGCCATTACATGGTCAGACGTAGAGATGTCCTCAAGGGATTTCTTCAACCTTGTTGAGCACTGCTGGGATCCGCATTCTCAGCAACCTTCCCCTTAAGGGATTTCTTCAACTGGACATTCTGTACATGAAGACAGTAGACTAATAACTCCTCGATTGTCCAAGAAATCACCACGGTTGTTTTCTCCTATACCTCCTTCAGATAATCCTTAACTGTTAGCAAGCTATAATCAGCAGCTGATCAAATCTCCTTATCATTTTTTATTCTAAAATTTAAATTGGAAATTAATGAAATCATTTCCAAATTTTAAAATGAAGTTCTATAATAGTTCTTCTATGAAAACAAAAACTGATTACTGTTTTCCCCAAACCTGGAAGAAATATTGAATTTGGATACATAACTTTAAATGTGAATTTGGATACATAATTTGGATAGATAATTTTTTTCCCCAAATATAAAACCACAAAACAACTTTAAAATGTCCATGAAAAATAACTTTAAATGGATACATAAAATAAACAAACTCATTAAAGTAATGAAACCTTCAACGGAGACAACAAAAATTTAGATAAATGTACTTGATTTTGTACATGAGCTTGAGAACAACTTTCGAAATCATGTATTTTGAGAATGTACTTTTTCCAGCTTAAGGTTTCTTTTTGTTTTTCTTTTTTCTAGAAGATGTCTCACAATGGAGTTTTTAGTTCTTGCAGTAAATACAAACCCAATAGAATCAACATAAGGTGGCACAATGTTTTTAGTCTACTGTAGCACGTATAATCTGAATATACTACTTGTTTCCCAAATAGATTTGAACGCACCTAACAAAAGATTTATGGGAAAAGGAGTACATATTTAGTTTTGAAATGGAAGTAGCTTACTTCTGACAAAATTTCATTTGTCCCAACAAAAATATCACCTCTTTATTTTTGGACATCATCAAGGATCACCGTGACCTACATTATGAATGGGGGAAAAAAAGAAATAAGGAGCTCCATACTAAAACTTAATGAAATAATATTTTTAATTATTAAGACGGTTAAAACCTTGTGAGAGTCTGGAACAAAGTCCATCTCTATAGATTTGTTACTAATTATTCCATGTCAAATTGCATTCAATAAGATATCTTGCAATGTCATTCTACCTAAGTCGAGTTACAGGAAGCCCCCTCTTTACAGAAGGACTCAAAAGGTCATACTTGGGAAACCTAAAGAGGAGAAATTAATCAATTGAAAGATTAAAGCAAAACATTCTACACATTTTTATACCATGCCCAATCAAGAGATCAAATCATTAAACTGGAAATTAAATGTATGGTCTATACTTCTCATAGATATGAACATGTTAACTACTAAAAAAATGAACATCCAATTTAATCAAATTAAACTTAAGCACAAAATTTACACTCACAAACATGAAAATATATCAACTGAATTAAAATCATACACACATCGTATTTTCACATAAAATGTCACGGCTAAAATAATTACATATGGAGTTTATTTCAACTAAAAAAACTCAATATTTAAAGACGTACTTCTTACACCCCAAATACAACTTTCCAAATCCAAAATCATAGAAAATAACAATTATTATAATAATAATTCAAACTACAATGGAGTTACCCATTTTTCCAATGCTTCATTGAGCACGCACGTGTTTCATCATTTATCATTCTTGAGTATTGTCGGTGTGTCATTGTTGCAACAAAAATCAATGAAAAAATGCATATAACCTTGTAACGAACTCTTCCAATGGGAGTCAAGTGTATAAGCAATGAAACAACCCTTCCACCATTGCAAATCACACAAAAACATACCAAACACAATAAGCAAGAAAATTAGGATACTCAGTTTGGACATTTTATCAAATACCTGGCCAACAATTAACAGGAGCTTATAATGTGAAAAAATATTAATAGAATTAATAAATCAAATCCTCAAGCATTTAGAAACCAAACAAATCATGTAGAATTCAGAAAAAAAGGAAGAATACCTCAGTGTGGGAAATCTGCAATATGCGTGTGTGTGAGAAAAAGATGAAATTCCTCAAAACTGCATTAACAACTAAAAAAATCCCTAAATCATCAAAAGCTAACCAATTCCAATACCCTTCCATCTGAAAGGAAAAAAAATCAAAACAAAAAAAAGCAACATCATTTTACCCAAATCCATAAGACAAATAGAGAGAGACTTGCCTGTGTTGAATACTCGAAGGAGTTGGAAATCGAAGTGGAAAGATGTAGACATCTCTGAGAGGGTTGTCCTCAGTTACTTTGGCATTTCTCGTTGAGACCCTTCAATGTGACTGGGATAAGAAATCCAATATTCCACGCCTCATAATGCACGCCAAAATTCAAAAGACATGCTCTATAAATAGTTCCTGATAATTGACCATTGACGAAAACATGCTCAGAATGTCCTGCTGACATAACATTTAGAACAGGATACTATCTCTAGTAATATTTAGTTATTCCCACAACCCCTACTTAGCAAATGTATCGTTATCATCAGTCGTGGGAGTTTTCTCATTAAATAATGTCCAAGGGAAGCCACTGCTTACTGAAATTATCTTCATCTCAGAGCCTTTAGCGCTAATTATATTTTTCAACATCATACAAACATTGAAAATCATAAAGATTCATAATACCGAATGAAGAACACAGATTACCTCACATCAAACCATGCCTTCATCTAGCATCTAAAAAAGTGTTGTCATTACACATATTTGGTGGTTCAAATAAAGAATATAAAAAAGTCACTAAGATGTAAATAAAACATGAAACAAACAAATCAATGCTTGCTAATTATTAAAACTGACAAATCTTCACCATACCATATGTAGTTGTCATTAGACACAAATTTTACTTAAACCTTCACCTGAAAATTAATTACCAATGTCTTCTAATTATAAATGAAAATCTTGCCCAGCTGCATTGAAAAGAAATTATTTGATAAACTGTTGACCGCTTTAGTGGCTTAAGATGAACTTTCCATAGCAACAAAATGTCCTACCAAATAGCCCCAAGAGTCCTCAGCTTGTCACATTTATATAAACAAACATTAGTACCAAATTTTGAGACAATAAACATATGTGATCAACAAATTAAAATTCCAAAAGCACCTAATGATCATCGTATTTGCAGATTGAATCACACTAACCTTTTTCTTTGGAGGAAATAGGTAGACCAACAGCAAAAAAAACTAAAATTCCATAGCTTGCAATGCTGATAAGCTGAAACAGGAAAAGATGTTTTAAGTTAATATAAACTAACAAATAAATGGAGATACAAAAAAATCATAAAAATATGCAAACAATCCATGCTCCTAAACTTGAATATAAGTACAAAATTTATTCAATACTGAGATTGAGAGAGATGCAACTATGTGCAGAGACGTCAAAAACACTATCGAAAGAAAAAAATTTGAAATTAAAGGACAATACATTGAAACACATACAAATTTTGATCCGAGTAACTTAGTCAAAGTGCAATTTTGAGACCCAAAAAAGAAACATAATCAAAGATACTAAATGTACCATTTCAAAAACAAAAAAAAAATCTCTTGCAAATGTAAAAACACCTTTCTTATACTTGTTAGCGTCATATATCTTGGCACCTCTGTCATACCATGATTTTATATAATTTGGATCTGATTTCAATTTCCTTTGATGTTTCAAACTCGGACAACTAAGGTCCTGACAGGTATAAACCATTACACACAGTGTTTAATACCGTTTAATAGTTCAGTACCGTGTTTAATACCGTGTTTTAATAGACGTGTTTTATCCATTGCACACAGTGTTTAATATCGGATTATACACTCCACGTATATTCAACGGTTCAATAGTTTAATACTGGGTTTTAAGTTGTAGTACCCAGTGTTTAGAACTAACTTTTAAATTGAGCATACCCAGTTAAACAGTTCAGTTTAAAACTGAATATACCCCAAAACCCCACAGTCAATAGTCCAGCTTATGCTTTTGTAGAACCCAGTTCAACGTTGAATACAAACCTTTAATGAAACAATACAAAACATATCTGATAACCAAATAAAAACATTGGGTCTTCTTGGGTCGGCATAAAGAGAATCATATATTGTGAAACTTCATTAAATATATTGTGAAACTTCATTAAATGGTAGATTCATTTAATATGCTAACTATTCCATTAGTTCCTAAAAATATAGGTACATAATAAAGCAAATTTCTTGAACCATATAACTGGTACATACATCACATTTCCAAACCAAGAACAAAAGAATCATTAAAACAAACCTTATGTTTCAGCCATACTTCAACTGTGAAAGCTTGATACACCAAAGAAAAAAAAGAAATTGAATCCTTGGCTTGGAATATGGTGGTACCCCTCTTCAGAGGTATCTTCTATTCAACTGATGAAGCAACCAAATCACGTGAAGCAACCAAAAATCTTTGAACAATACAAACAAATATCGAAAATAATAGTGAAAATGAAATAACAAGTAAACTTCAAAAAGTCTAAAGAACTAAAAATCATGAGAATACCTTATTTTCGATCCATGGCAAGGAGATACAAAAAATGTAGAGTAAAGAACCACAATAAAAAGATATTTAAGAGATCAAAAGATCAAAAACCTAAAAAGATACTTCGAATACAAAATCAAACCAAAGATTCAAATACAATCAAACCCAATATGGGTGCGAGAAACATCTAAACAACAAAATCAAACCTAAGTGTGTTGTCCTCTCTTTCAAGGAAGTGGTTGATGTTCATTTGATCACCGAAATTGCAATTCAACAGAGTGATATGTGTAGCCAGAAAAGAGGGTTTGAGAGGGAAAAAATCTTCCCCTAAAAATCCTTCGGATTTCCCTTCCAAATCTAAAATCGTACATCATTAAACGAAGAAGAGATGAACTGTTTGTTTCGTGACTGAAGAAACAAAACCATCTTCAAAACTGTTAAATGTCTTCCCCCAAAAATCATCTTCCTCTGATCTAACATTGATAAAATTTCTCGAACCATGTGTGGGAAGAATATCAGAAAGGGGAAGTCGGTGGGATTGTTTGGGATTTATGACTGAGTGGAGTGGGTAGGACTGTGTAAGTATAGAGAGAGAGAGAGAGAGAGAGAGAGAATGGGTGAAATTGTAAATGATGAAATCACGTTCTCAATATTTCTCGAGCCATGTGTGAGCAGAATATCAGACGTTCTCAATATTTCTCGAGCCATGTGTGAGCAGAATATCAGACGTGTGAGATAGAGAAAGGGGAAATGATCTCATCCCTCCATTTTATGCCTAGGTGGCTTTAATCCAAACCATAAATTGTCTTCTCATCTTATGAACAGTAAAAACACCCTTACTCCTTATTATATAGATAATTAAAAAAACACGAGGAAAATTATACATGGGTGCGTCTAACCGCACTCCTCATATTCTGTTAACACTCCAAACAAAATCTAAAAGACAATATTACCGTTTTGTTCTAACATCAACCTTTATTCTATGATTAAACTTACAAACCCCATTTCACCCAAGTTCACTTCTTCTCCGTGAGTCAGAGACAGCTTTACCCTACAAATCCATCTCATTTTCCCTTTTTCCATCAATCCAAAATATCATAAAAATCCATTGCATCTTCCATTTACAAATGATAATATCGGATGAAGAAAGTGTAGATTGGGAAGAAATGTCCACCCTAACTCCTAAAGAGTTACTTGAGTTGAATGAAACAATTCATTTCTCAAGCACAAATGACATTGATGGCATTTCAAAGAATTATCAACCATCAACCTCATTACATTTCTGTTCCAATACCTCAGGTGATTTTTCTTTTATATATTTGATGATGTATTTTTTTATGGTGTTTTTTTTACATCAGCTCCAATACCTGTATATATTTAATGGTGTATTTTTTTTATGGTGTATTAAATACCTCGGCTCTAATACCAGTATTTATTTGATTGTGTATTTTTTTAATGGTTTACATTTTTTAATTGCAATAATCAAAATAATTTTTCACATTTTTAATTTTAATTTAATATTTTTCTAAGTATATCATTTTTAACACTGAAAAAAATAACAGGTGATGTTGATATTATTGAATCTCGAAAAAGAATGTATTTGGCATTGATAAATTTTCAAACCGATAAGAACTCCTCGATAGTATTCGTAATGTGGCGCTAATGCAGGGATATGCAGCGATAATTAAAAAATAAAAAAAGATTGTTATGTTATTATTGGTTGTGACAGAGGTGGAATATATCGTGGCACTAGTGTTTCGATGGATCAACGAAAAAGAGCAACCGCGTCGCGACTTATAAATTGTCCATTTCAGATTTGGGGAAAAAAGAAAAGAGATGGAACTTGGGAAGTGGAAATAAAAAATGTGTCCCATAATCACGAGCCTTCAAAGGATATGTCCGCACATCCATCTTGTCGACGTTTTTTCGAGGAAGAATTTTTGCGAATCAAAGAGATGACGTTGGCTGGTGTGCCTGCTCGTCAAATACTTTCCGCACTTCGACAAAATAATCCAAATATTCAAGCAATTTCAAAGACGATTTATAATGCAAAGGCAAAGATCGTTAAAGAAATCATTTCGGATCGTACCGTTCTTCAAGCATTATTTGAAGAACTTTCCCAAGGTGATTTTATTTTTGACATGAAGTGCGATAAAGATGGACATTTGACTCATATGTTTTTTGCACATCCCAAGTCAATTGCATTAACCAAAAGTTATGGCAATATTTTTGTGATGGATTGTACATATAAGACAAGTAAGTATAAAATGCCATTATTGCATATAGTTGGAGTTACAAGTTTTAATACTTTCTTTTGCTCTTGTTTTGTATTCATGAAAAAAGAGGAAGAAGAAGATTATGTGTGGGTGTTGCAAAGGTTCCACAACATTTTGGGTGTTGATCAACATCCTTTAGCAATTGTGACGGATAGAGAGTTAGTTTTGGTAAATGCAATTGAAGTTGTTTTTCCAAGAACCGGGCATCTTTTGTGTTTGTGTCACATTGAGAAAAATATTTTTGCTAAGTGTAAAAAGGAATTTGATAAAGATGAAGATTGGGATGCATTCTTGATGAGTTGGACTAAATTGATAGAATCCCCCGGTGTATTGAATTATGATGAGGCTTGGAATATTCTTGAAGTTCAATATAGAGAAAAAGAAAGTGTTCTTTGTTACATAAAAAAAACTTGGCTCCCTTTCAAAGAGAAATTTGTACATGCATGGACGGGAAATTATGCACACTTTGGGAATCGTGTAACATCAAGGGTAGAAGGTGAGCATTCAATGATCAAGAAATACCTTCATGTCTCCACTGAAAATTTACGTGAGGTGAAAGAAAAGATTTGTCTTGCAATTGAAAATCAGTACAAAGAAATAAAAACACAACTTGGTAGTGAAAAAATTCGTGTTCCTCATAAATTTCGTGGGCCACTTTTCAAGGAACTTGTTACTAATATTTATGGGTTTGTGCTTCGGGAGATTTTCAAGCAATATGAATTATCAAAATCCGACTCACTCGGGGGTACATGTACGGGACATTTCACAAAGACAATGGGTATGCCATGTGCACACATGATGAGAAATAACAACCCCAACGTTTTATGGCTTTGTGATATACATTCACAATGGAGGATTGATATACGATCATCCAATAGTTTTGAGAGGGTGTTGATTAGACAAAGAGATAAAATTGAAGGTGTTCTTGAGGAATTTCGTGATAAGTATTTACACATGTCGCTTGCTCAAAGGGAAGATAGCCAAAATCAAATTTCTAAACTTCTTGATTCTCCATTTCCATCCATTTTTGAACCTATTGTTCAACCTCATAAAGGGCGTCGGTGTGGTTCAAAAAAAAGAAAGGTAATTAGTTCTACAAGTCGTGATCCCTCTGCATTTGAGATTGTTGAAAATGGTAGAAAATGTGGAGTTTGTCAAAATGTGGGACACCACAGTCGCACTTGCATAAACAAGGTTACGAATATGCACTTGGAGGAAATGATTGATTTGAATTACGTTCGACGAAAATCAAGTAAGTTTTCTTATTGTGTACATTGTTATTTCATTTTAAAAAATCAAGTAAGTTTATTAATATAATTGCATTTTGTGATAGAATTTTTTTTTGCAGATTTTGGACTGCATTTTTTGGACTGAATTTTGGACTGCATCTTTTGAACTGAATTTTGGAAAGATTTTGGACTACATTTTGGGTAGATTTTGGACTGCATTTTGGACAGCAATTTGAACTTAGGACTGCTTATTTGGACAGCATTTTGGACTGCAATTTGGATTTGGGACTGCTTTTTTTGGGCATCATTTTGGACAGATTTTGGAGTGCATTTTGGGTGCTTTTTTTGGACAGCAATTTGGACTTGGGACTGCTTTTTTTGGACAGATTTTGGACAGTTTTTTGAATACTTTATTGGTGTTTTTTGGACAGCATTTTGGACACCAATATTGCTGAATTTATTTCTGTAAACTCTCTTGGGTTGTCAAATATTTGTGCCAGTATATAATGTAATAGTTGTTGACATTTTTTATGCCCATTGTTGACAGTTTTTGGACAGTTTAATATAAAAGTTGTTAATAATATTTTTGTGTCAATATATAATGTAAGTTGTTAATAGTTTTGTTGTGCCAATATATAGTTTATTAAGAGTTTTTGTTAACAACCTAGTATTATTGATAATGTAAAGCTTTGAGCAGTTAAGAGTGTTTTGTATGAAAGAAATGAATTTGTGAGTTACAAGGATAATATAGTCATTTTGTATCATTTTGGAGTGTTTAAAGAATGCTATGGAGTGCTAATAGCTACACCCATTATACATGTTCGTGTTTTTTTTTCTTTGTCCCTGTTCATGGTGTTTAAAGGAAATGGGTTTTTCTTTTGTTCTTTGAATTGTATACCTATATGTGGGAATAAGTAGAGGATGTTGGTCTTTATATCTTTTTTCCCCTCTTGTTCGGAGGTTTAGAGTGGAGAAGATGGTTTTTTGTTTTTGTTTTTGTTTTTGTGACTAAACTGGTTTGGGTGGTGCGTAGAAATATGGGGGGAGAGGTAGGTTTATGAGTTTTTCTTTCTTTATTTTTTTCTTTTCCCTCTTCTTATCCCGTAACAAGTAAGTCAAAACTAAAGGGCAGTTCAACCTTTTTTTTCTTTTCTTTTTTTACCGAAACATATATTTAAAAAACTAAAACGCGATTTACCTTCTTTTTTTTTTACTTTTTGTATTTTTTTTTATTTTCATTTTCACCCCTTAGTGTTTTAATCCTGGGAATTAAACTATTATAGCTTTAAGTTTATGTTTTCAATTTAACAAATAAATTTGGATTTTTTTTGTTTTAATATAAATTGGTATATATATAAACTAATTAAGACATACACGATATTTTATATGTGCTCGATACACAATTCATTTATTCGTCTTTCGACTTGATTTAATATAGAATAAATATGTCATTTCAAATAATTAAATAAATTTAAAATAAAGAAAAAATGTAGGTTGTTTCAATCTACCTACCTTAAAAAAAATTTGTCCTCGAAATTCTTATATTCTCATGGTACTAATATTGTTTAAAGGATATAGTATTTTTAAATCGATTACTTATAAATTTCAAAATTCGTAGGTTTGTCAATTGACTACGACAACTTTACCATGGTTCTTCTTTTTGTGGTTTGCAAGTTATCTAATATAGTCGAATCATGAATACTGACGTAACCAACATGGGAACAAATAGGTTTTCAAATAATTAATCGGGTGTTGCGTATTATAATAGAAGTTTCTGTAATAAGGCTTTACATATATTCTGGTTGTCTAAAGTACATTTCACATATAATATACTTCATGTGACAAAAAAGGGTGGTATAGGTAAGAGGATGCCATAGGTTTTATATTGGTCTCGTAGTAACGGTGTTTCACATCCTTTTGCACAATAGGTAAGTATAAGTTCATTTTGAGGAAGGTAGTTCGACACTTTATACTTGAATCGTTAAAGGTTGGCTTCCTAAATTAGTCTAACATGAAGTCAATGATAACTTAATCATAAGTCATGATTTTCGAAAATACTTACCCCTGGTACAAAGAAATCCCTTTTTTTAATCTAAAATTATCAATATTACTATCGAAATTTCAATTTTTATTCTTATGGTAGAATGCTTATTTCTCTTGTTGACATTTCTGAAGATAGAAGATAATCCAGGGGACTACTAGATGGATTTATAATGGATATGGAGTCACGTATTGGTTTAATAGGGAAAAATATATCAACTTGTTAACGTAGTTGATAATTCCATAAGGAGGTTTCTTTATAATTTTAGACACTGAGAGAAACTGTATCGGGTATCTTTATTTGGGGATTATTTTAATTTCTAAATACCAATAAGATGCATATGTAAGATAGAACTTTTATAAATCTAATATATTGGAGCAGAATGTAACATTAAGCTAGTGTTGGGTATTTTAAATAGGCTTATTGGTTTGATTGGATCGCAGGTTTACAAGGTTTTACTAAGGATCACAAGAGGTATGGTGTCTAATATTGTAGATTCATCTCATGACATCTCATATAAACATATAAACATTTAAGGATTCTTTAGAGTATATAGGCTGGGTTGTTCATAGTGATAACCTTACTATGAATCCTAGTATTCATTCTTTGGAAAGGTGTAATAATTTTCATTTGGAGAATACAAAATTTTAACCTTGGATCAAACGAGGTAGTTTATTAACAAAGTCCACGGTGATGTGATTTCATTTCCCTTTAAGGATCGAAAGAGGTTGGATAAGTCCATTAGGATACTAGTGTTATACTCTTACTTACTGATGAGTAAGAATTCTTCTCACAAGGTTCTTAACATCAGTTCTCATATTGGCCATCAATACTATTTCTTCGGTCCATGATACCTTTTTAAACTATCGGGATTTATTATGAATATAGGACGATGAGATTCTTGTAATACTTTTTAGTGACGATTCATCAAATACATGTACTATATTTCTAAGTTGTAGACATGTCTTCCGATCATATGATAACTCTCAAGTCTTACTTTCGATTTCTTATTTCATCATAAAGAGATATAGGAGTAGTTGTTCTAAGATTTTCTTTCTCAGGTTTGGGTAGTCAATGATATTTGGTTAACCTTAAAAAAGGCGGGGTTGGCTGAAGATGATTGTTGATGTAAAAAATTAGATCGCTCTAATTGTTCAATCACAGATAAATAAAATGAGACAAAGATTTTTAAAGTGGTTCAGCCTTATACGAATGGCCTACGTCCACTGTTATGTTATTGCTGAGTGTTTGGGAATTCTCGATTACAAGTTCAATCAAGAAATTCCGGTCCCCTTGAATGAGGGTAATACAATGTATTTATAGCCTTGAGGCTATAATCTGAAAGGGTGATACATTAAATGGTATACATATGAAAGGGTAATACATTTAATGCCCTTTAAGCGTGTGCTTCAAGATGATAAGCATTCAATGAATAGTTGAACTGTTGATTATCTGGCAATCAATGCGGTGGCCGAGATGCAGCTCGGACCGCCTTAGTTGCTCGTTACTCAAGAGTTCCTCGGAGTGCTGGAGTTCCTCGGTGTATCCTTGTTGCTCGGAGCGAACATGAGTTGGTCGGGGGAATGAACTTCCTCGCCGCTATTGTGCCACGTACATTGACACGTGTCTTCGTATTATTCGTCCATATCAGCATACTAATTTTGGTATCAACAGAAGCCCCCAATGTTTCATATTTCGAACTTTGAGGAGTATGGAACATTCTTTCTCGATATATGGCAATATTAAATGACCTTCCTGGGTTTTAGGAACTTTTTCTTCGTATTTAAATTTCCTTCCAAATTCGCAGAATCCGCCTTTTTGCATTTTTAAAAGCGCTTCGATCTTCGTGCATTTTTTATCCTTTTAGCCGCCGATAGCATAATAGTTTCCTTTCGGTAATCATTTCTTTTGCCGTTTCCCAAGGCAAAGTATTTAAACTTCTTAGGTAATCACACCGTCTTCTACCTTTTCCAATTTTCTACTTTCGAGTTTTCCATAGCCTTTCTTTCTCTTGTGCGTTTATCCTTGTCTTTGTCAACAAATCTCCTTTTTTCACTGTAAGCTTTTCTTCCTTCTTCTTTTATTCATCATGGTTTACGTTATTGAATCTCTTGACAAATTCCGTTCTGATTTCTCTATTCCATCTTGGGTAACTTTGGAGGATCTTTCTGAGCCTTCAAATTATTTTAATTTGGCTGAGGGACATTGGTTCCCTAGCCTCTTTATTGCTGAATGTGGATTTTATTTTCCACCAAACCCTTTGTGTTTAGAGTTCTGTCAATATTTCGATGTTGTCCCTGCAAAAATAACCCCCAACACATGGAGAATAGTTAATGGGGTGTATAGGTTAAATCAAACTCATGGAACTCGTATAGGAATTCCTGAGATTATGTACTGTTATAGATGGGCTGTTTTAGACAATGTTTTTTATTTGAAAACTAGATTTTTGAATAGGGCCTTAGTAGTCAACCTCTCTAATGCAAATAGGGATTATTTTGAACACGGGGTAGTTATAAAAAATTAGCAACATACCCCTTTGGTTGGAGATGAAATATATGAAGGTCCCAAATGCCCTCCATATGGCAATGGGATAGGTTGTTTTCATTTTATTTTATTTCTGAAATTATGGTTTCATTGTGTTTGACAAAATGTATGACTGATATTTCACTATGTATTTGTTTCCAGTTGACAGTAAGAGAAAAACACCAAAAGAATCAGAAGTAAATATTAAACATTTGAAACATATCTGGAATTTGCATCGAAGGGTTGCAGACGAGCACATCAGGTCTACTTCAAATTTTTTGCAGTATAGGAGTTATACTACATCCTTTACTGCTCGTCCTGTGGTCAGTACCAGTGAACCATTGCCAGCTTCTGAAGATTCTTCACCAGACTCTCACATTCCTCTGAGTCAAAAGATGGGCAAAAGAAGAGTTCCTACTATCTTCGAGGAGACCTCCTCTGCTGGAGATGGAAAGAGAAACAAGGCTGATGTCTCAAAGGGGACAAAGAAAGTGGATGCTGCCCCTTCTGTTGCTACTCAGAAGGCTGCCGAGAAGCCCCCAGTGGCTCCTAGCAAGAAAAGTGCTTCTGTGGAAGTGATCACCATCTCCCCCACTAAAGGTTCTTTGGTTGAAATTGTTGAAGTGCCACTGAGGAGATTGAAGAAATCCTCCTCGGTCAGTTTTTCTGAAGCCATTCCCCAACTTCAAATTAGTGGAGCTGGTGTTCCAACCATTATTCCCCCGAGTTCTGCAATGAGCTCGGTAAAAACTTGGACCATTCCTGAAGTCCAAGGAATCGAAGAAAACATGTCTAGGGATGTGTTGACATCCCTAGCTACTCGTCACATCGCTTCAGTAAGTTTCTCTTATCCTAAATTTTTCTTTCTTTCAGTCAATATATGTATCTCGGTACTGACTTAGCTTTACCTTCTCTTTCAGCTGGTGAGTTATTTCAACACCATAGTGAAGAAAGATGAAGCACTCAAGGCTTCTAGCTCCTCGTCTGGAGTGGAGGATGCCTTTCTGGGTTTGGCCCAATCTCTGAAGGAATCCCGTCAAAGATACGACGAGGATAAAGGTGAATGGGAGAAGAAGTTGACTGCGTCTGAGGCAGAGAAAGTGCAGTTGGGAAAGAAAGTGAAGGACTTGGAGAGAGAGAATAAAAAAATGCACCAAGAAGCTCACAGGTTTTGGGGAGCTTGAGAATAAGTTGAAATCGGCCGAGGAAGAGCTGTCCCTTCTGCGAGAAGTAAATCGCCAGAAGGAGGAGGTGGAGGCCAAATTGAAAGCCACCGAGGATCTTCTATCCGAGAAGCTCTCCTCGGAGAAAATGAAGAGAAAAGTGGCTGTGAAAAAATACTTTCGAACCGGTTGGGACAAAGGATGGGATAGGGGGTAGCAGCAATGATGACTCTGGTGCAGTATGGGAGTTTGAAATACTTCCGAGATGGTTGGGTTGCTGCCTTGCAAGAATTGAAGGTGAGCGAGGGCTCTCAACTATTTCATCAACATCTCCCTGGTCCTCCTCCAGCTATTGAAGATGAAGAAGAGGATGAAGCTACATCCGAGGAGTCTTCAGTGATAGTGCGTGATTAAGTCCTTGCTCCACAACCCAATCAGACAGCCACCGATGAGATTTCTTCTTTGCCCGCTCCTCCTGAACAAATCCCTACTTCTACCAACCAAATCGTTGTTCCCACAGAGCAACCAAGCTCCTTGTCCCAGCCTCCCGAGAAAGTCTTGGGAGATAAGGAAAAGGTGTGAAGTTGTTCGGTATTCTCTTTTATTTTTCTTTTACTTGTACTCTGTATTCTGAACTCTGTACTCTCTTTGATGATGTAATAAAAGTCACATTTTTTGTTTCTCTACATTATTGATGCTTTGTCTGCTTCTTTTATTAACTCCTGCCTTCTCTTTTTTACTAGTTTATAACTAGAATGGAATTACTATCTGCCAATGATACAAAGCTGATGCAACAATGCCATGAATATTATAGAGTTGGTCACACAGACCTAAGTGCATCAGAAGTTGCCGATATCCTTGGCCATGGTGCTTCAGAGCAGGCAGTGGAGGCATATCAGCACTTGAAGGATTTACTTGATAGAGCTGTGGCCAATAACGTGGACTATTACGAAATGATAGAGGATCTTCAATGTACCTTAGAAGACCTTCAAAATTAGTATAAAGAATCAACTACCCTGTTGCATGAGGGGTATGAGAAGAGATATCAACAGCTTTCTGCCGAGACAGGCCACAAAAAGATCCTTGTTGGGTACGATGTTAGGGAGAGAACCCTAAAGGGTGAAGTTGAAGCTTGTAGACAGATTGCTGAGCTGCTAGAGCAAGAAAATAATAATTTGCAAAAATAGCTGGCACAGTATAAGTTTGCAGCATCTTCTTCAACAGCTGTAATCCCAGTGACTGACGAGGGATTTTCCTTTCTAGAGGTTGAGAATGCCAAATTAAGGCAAGAGTTGGATACCTTGAGAAGGTCGGGTACTTTTACTTCTACTCGGGGATGAGGAAGAGGTTCTCATGGACGAGGAAGAGCTGCTAAGAATGTTATTGAGGAACCAAGTTCTCGACCTGCTCGGGGAGGATCAAGAGCTCTTAGTCGTAATGTTGAAGAAGCTCGTACTCGATCAACATTAGAAAATCAAGCGTTTCAATTGAATGCAAAAGATCGGGCTTTGTCTGAAATGTCTAAGAAAATCCAAACTCTGGAAGATCAACTTGCTTCGACAAAGTCTGCTCTGGATAATAAGGATGTTTTTGCCAGAAATCTTCATGATCAGTTAGAGAGAATAACTTTCCAATTCCATAAACAACCTCGTGAGTTCTGGATGGCAGGCTACAATGAGGCCCTTTGTCACTTGGATGCTCGCATTGAAAATGCCAATAATGAAGGTTATAAACAGGGATGGTTGAACGCCCTGGGTGTAGTAAAACTAGAATAGGGCCATTTTTTATGGGATTACCATGCTCCTGGGCTGCTCGATCTACCAAATCCACCATTCAAGCTTGACATGAGTTGGATCCCTGCTCGGGCCATCCCTCGCCGTTTAATCTCTAAATATATTGGTGACTATGCCCTTCATTCGCAGGTTGACTTATCTCGTCCTGAGCATTTACTGGATACACCTTCAATAATGAACGTCAGAATGCTGCGAGATCTTAACTTTATTAATTCTCCCCTTTGCTTGGAAGATCCTCCTGCTGGCGAGGAGCCTATTTCAAAAGCTGAAGGAAAAAAGCCAATAGAATAGGAAATTCTGATGTAATGATTAGTACATAAGTTAATATCAGTGTAATGAACTTGTGTAATTCATTTTGACTTTAATGAAAGAATTTCATTTTTATTTGCAAATTTGTATTGCTATTATCTGGTGCTTATCAAACACTTTATATTTATGCATATGTATCTGTTAAAAAGATAACAATTTTGTGTTTTTCATCAACCGACTTAGTAATAAAAAGTTACAAGTATCAGTAATGTTGCTCAATCACTTAATAATAAAGTAATGAGTATAAAAATGTTTAAAATTTTTCCAACCAACCAAGGTTGTTAAATTGTGCTCGTCGACCAATTATAGTTAGTGAGAATTTATACCCGACTAACCATACTTGGTAAATTTTTGTCTTTTTCATAAAATATGTTCAACCAATCAAGGTTGATAAATTCTTCCTCGTCGACCAACTGCAGTTAGTGGGTTTTTGTCCCCAACCAACCATACTTGGTTCAGTTTGGAATATTTCGTTCTTCGAGGAACTTTTAGTAATAATCTTACCTCCCGACCAACATAAGTTGGCATTTGAGAGCATATTTTATTTCCTAACCAACCGAGGTTGGCCTTTTTAAGAGTCTCGTGTTCTCGCTCTTTTACCAACCGGAGTTGGTCTGAGTTTGAACTATCATGTCCACTTGCTCTTTTACCAACCTGAGTTGGTCACGCTAGTGTACGCCTCCTAACCAAAGGAATATAGTTTGTTCTCGCCCTTTTACCAACCGGAGTTGGTCGTGGGTTTGAACTATCATGTCCACTAGTTCTTTTACCAACCTGAGTTGGTCACGCTAGTGTACGCCTCCTAACCAAAGGAGTATAGTTTGTTCTCGCCCTTTTACCAACTGGAGTTGGTCGTGGGTTTGAACTATCATGTCCACTAGTTCTTTTACCAACCTGAGTTGGTCACGCTAGTGTACGCCTCCTAACCAAAGGAGTATATTTTGTTCTCGCCCTTTTACCAACCGGAGTTGGTCGTGGGTTTGAACTATCAGTGTTTCCATAAATTGCTGAACATCGTAGTGTTGTACACTAGTATTCCCCGAAAAACTTTCAATAAAAAGAAAGAGGATGGTGAAACATCATCGTTTTATTCATATTGATGGAACTGCTTTACATTTTACATCACTGATAATACTTGCGTAGGTGTTCAGCATTCCATGCATTCTTAAATTCCTCTCCTTCTAGAGTTGGTATGCGATAAGTTCCTGGTCGAACAACCTCTATAACTCGATAAGGTCCATGCCAGTTTGCTTCCAATTTATTGTGCTTTTGAATGACTTTCTTTAGCACATAATCTCCTTCTTTTAAGTCGCATTTCTTCACTCTCTTGTTGTAGAACAAAGCTGTTCGTTGTTGGTAAGCAGCATTCCTAATAGCTGCCTTTTCTCTAACCTCCTCGAGCATATCTAAATCCAATCTTCTCATTAATTCGCTGACTGGGGAATTGAAGTTCAGCACTCTATGTGTTGGACGGCCCAACTCGGCAGGTATTACACCTTCACTTCCAAATGCCAGCATATATGGTGATTCTCCAGTTGCTGTTCGGGGAGTTGTTCGGTAAGCCCACAATACTGACTGTAGCTCATTAATCCAATTAGCTTTAGCCTCATTTAGCCTCTTCTTCAAACCATTTAGTAATGTTCTGTTCGTCACTTCAGTCTGTCCATTGCTTTGAGGATGGCCTGGTGCTGAATGAGTCTTCAAAATGTTTGACTGATGACAATAGGCGGCAAACTCTTCATTATCAAATTATGTCCCATGGTCTGTAATGAAGGCATGAGGGAGACCATATCGGCAGATGATATTCTTCCAAACAAACTGGTACACCTTCTCGTATGTCATATCAATAAGTGGCTCAGCTTCAACCCACTTAGTAAAATAATCCACTGCAACAACGAGGTACTTGAATCTTCCTCGGGTCGTTGGCAGTGGTCCAACCAAATCAATTCCCCACATGGCAAATGGCCAAGGAGAAGTTATGGGTGTCAACAATGCTTGTGGAGTTCGTCGGATGGAGGAAAAACGTTGGCACTTGTCACATTTCTTGGCATATGCTATACAATCAGCCCTCATCGTCGGCCAGTAATATCCCTGCGTCATCACCCTTTGCAAGAGTGTCCGACCTGCTACATGGGCTCCACATGACCCTTCATGGATCTCTTCAATCAATTCTTTCACCTCGGAGGGATGTACACATCTCTGTAAACCTACCATAATTCCTTGTCTATACAAAATACCATTAGTTAGTACATACCGAGCAGCTTTGAACTTCAATTTCTTGGCCACGAGCTTGTCCTCTGGAAATACTCCCTTATCAATATATGCCCTGATGGGATCCATCCAAGATGGTCCTAAATCAAGGGTGATAACATTCATCATCAGGTCTTCATCTATGCTCTGACTTTCCAGTACTTCAATTGGTATCGTTCTTCGTAGCTCGGTACGAGTAGCTGATGCTAGCCGGGCCAGTGCGTCTGCTTGTGCATTCTCTATTCTGGGTATTCTGATCAACTGAATGGCATCAAATTATATCAACAATTCCATCACCCTTGCATGATACTTGACCATTAATTCTCCTTTAACTGCATATGTACCCATCATCTGATTCACAATTAATTGAGAATCACTGAATACCATCACTTGTTGTGCTTCAATAATCTTTGCTAAATTAAGACCTGCTATCATGGCCTCATACTCAGCCTCATTATTGGAGGCTTTGAATTGGAATCGCAAGGCATATTCTATGTCAATCTCGTCTGGGGTTTTCAAAACAATCCCTGCGCCACAACCTGCTGTGCAAGATGACCCATCTACATACAATCTCCATGTAGGTAACTCGTCTTCAAATTTATTATCCGATAGAGTTCCTTGGTGAAATATCTGCTGTTTTCTTTCATCCTCCCCTGATAATTTTCTTTCCTCGTCGACCATCTCTTCTCGCGCTTTTACCAACTGGAGTTGGTCTAGGTTTGAATTTGATGATCTTTCTTCATCCACAAGCCCTTTTACCAACCGGGGTTGGTTTGGACTTATGTCTTTTGATCCTGTAACACCCACAGGTTGGTCAACGAGCAATTTTTGTTCCTCGAGGGTATCAGGATATGTAAACTCTGCTATAAAATCTGCTACAGCCTTCCCTTTTAATGACGATCTGGGTTCATACACAATATCATATTCACCGAGCTCTATTGCCCAGTACATCAGTCTCCCTGATTTTTTTGGCTTATGAAGGGCTTGTCTCAATGGCATGTCAGTATAAACGACGATGGTATGGGCCTGGAAATATGGCCTCATTCTTCTACTTGCCTCAATTAATGCCAATGCCAGTTTTTCCAGTTTTGGGTACCTGATCTCTGCACCTTGAAAAGCCTTACTTGTGTAATAAATTGGTTTCTGGACTCCATTCTCCAATCTGATCAATGCCGAGCTGACTGCATGCTCTGATACTGCCAGGTATAAGTATAACTTTTCTCCCATTACTGGCCTGGACAATAGTGGAGGTGCTCCCAAATATTTTTTCAAGTCTTGAAAGGCTTTTTCACATTCATCATTCCACTCGAAAGTTTTTCGAAGTGTTTTGAAGAATGGGAGGCATCTATCAGTTACTCGGGATACAAATCTATTGAGCGCTGCAACTCGTCCTATAAGACTTTGCACTTCTTTCTTCGTTGTTGGAGATCGCAACCCTAAAAGAGCTTTGATCTTTTCTGGATTTGCCTCAATGCCTCGCTGGTTGACAATGTACCCGAGGAACATTCCTTCTCGTACTCCAAATGTGCACTTCGTCGGATTGAGCTTCATTTGGTATTTATCCAGTTGATCAAAGGTCTGACTCAAATCAACTATATGATCAACAACTTTCTTACTCTTTGTCAGCATATCATCGACATAGACTTCCATATTGCAACTGATTTGTTCGGAAAAAACCTTGTTCATTAGCCGCTGGTATGTCGCTCCTGCATTTTTCAAACCAAAAGGCATAACATTATAGCAATAAGTTCCCCTAGGGGTAATAAAAGAAGTACTTTCCCTGTCTTTAAGTTTCATTTTGATCTGGTTGTAACCAGAGTAAGCATTCATGAAGTTGAGTAGCTCGTGTCCCGAGGTAGCATCTACTAGTTGATCAATTATGGGCAATGGAAAGTGATCCTTTGGGCATGCCTTATTGAGATCGGTGAAATCAACACACATTCTCCATTTATTTTTTTTCTTCTTTACCATCACCGTGTTTTCTAACCAGTCTGGATATTTTACATCTTCGATGAATTGGGCTTTCTGGAGCTTCTCGACCTCCTCTTGTATAGCTTGATTCTTCTCGGGACTAAATACCCTTCTTCTCTGCTTCACAGGCTTGATCTCCTTATTCACATTGAGCTCATGACATAAGAAGTTTGGATCTATTCCTGGCATGTCTTCATGACTCCACGCAAAAGTTTTCTTCCTGTTTCTCAAGAAAGTTATCAACTCCTGTTTTATTGAAGCATCCAACGTTGAACCTATCTGGGTTACTCGTTCAGGGTGCTCGTCGTCCAGAATAACATTTTTTGTAGATTCCACCACCTGTCCTTTTACAAGTTGGGATTCATCTCTGGGATCAAGTGTTTCAATTTCTGTACCTTCATCCACCTGGTAGGTAGTAGTCTTTTTCCTTGACTCTTTAAGTTCCTCTTGCTCGGCAGATGAATAATAGCATTCCCGAGCTACTTTTTGATCACCTTTCACAACTCCTACTCCGAAATTTGTTGGGAGTTTTAAGCATTGATGTACTGTAGATGGAACTGCTTCGAACTTCTTCAAACCAACTCTTCCCATGATGATGTTGTAGGCTGACTGCACATTCTTATCCATCACAAAGAAGCGTATTCTCTCTGTTCGACAAGCAGGCCAAGTTCCAATGAATATATCCAACTTGATCGTCCCAAGTGGAAAAACTTCCTCGCCAACAAAACCCAAGAGGGGTCTATGATAAGGTTCCAATTGAGATAATTTCAAATTTAAACTGTCAAAGCATGAGTAGTACATGATGTCTGCCGAACTACCATTATCTACCAGAACCCTTAAAATCACTACTTCTTTCATCCTCATTTTGATCACCAAAGGGTCGTCGTGAGGGTAAAGAACACCTGTCAGGTCATTTTTTGAAAAGCTAATAACTAGCTTCTCTTTGTTTACCTTCCTCGGACGATCATCCTCGGCCAGATTTATTCGCTGAATATATGACCAAGCTTGAGCCTCTCCGAGGTAAGCCTTTCTTTCTGTAGTAAGGTCTCCTCCTTCTTCATCTCCTCCTGTAATAACATTACAATCAAATGACCCAAAACGTAAGGAAAATACCTCTCGTTCTGGCTGCCTTGGCTTCTTGGGAAGATTGGGGTGTTCATCTGGATCATTTTCATGGTCTCTCTTTTTTTTCTCCTCTGCTCGGCGAGGAGATCTAGACCTCTCCCTAGTTCGGTCATTATTTCTTTTTTCTCCTCCCCGATCAACATACTTTGCTAGCTTTCCTCTTCGGATGAGTGTTTCAATCTTGTTTTGAAGAGCTATGCAATTTTTGGTCATATGACCATGATCCTTATGGAACTCGCAATATTTCTCCCTGTTCCTCGAGTCAGGGTCTGACCTCAGTTTCTTCGGCCACTTTATTTCCTCATTATTCTTGATTTCTTCTAAGACATGATTAATACCCATTTTCAAAGGAGTATAATTATCGAATTTTTTCAGGACTTCCCATGACGACTTATTATTCTTGGAATGCTTGTCACCACCATTGCCCTTATGCTCTTTCTTCTTAGATTTGTCGACTTCCACCTTGGTTTCTTTATCCATATTCTTCTTTGCAGCCATAGCCTCCTCGACATTCATGATTTTGGCCACTTTTGCCATCAACTCTGACATAGTTATAGGTGGATCATTGGCCAAAGTGTAGTACAACTTATTAGGCAACAACCCACTCATCAAGGCGGTGATTGCTGTCTTTTCTTCATAATCTATGACTTCCAGCTTCTCGTTATTGAAACGAGTTATGTAATCTCTAGTGCTCTCACCAGGTTTTTGTCTAACACTTAACAAGTGTGCTACTCGTTTTACTGGCTTTGCTCCAAAATAGAAATTGCCAATGAATGACTCGGCCAACTGAAAGAAAGTTGAAATCTTACCCCGAGGAAGATTGTTGTACCATATCTGGGCAAATCCAGTAAGAGTTCCTGAGAATGCTCTGCATCTCATCTCGTTGGGAACAACATAGATGTCGGCAGCAGCTCGATATTGCTCTATATGAAGAACATGATCTGTCTTTCCATCGTATTTGGGGGTCACCACAGGTGCTTTAAATTTCGATGGTGTAGGAAAATCCACAATGGCCTGTACAAAAGGTGTCCCTCGAACAAAAGTTCGTTGTAGGGGGTTCTTTGCCTTAGCCATTTCTCCCAATCTATCCTCCAACCGCTGAATGGACCCTTTCCACGCATCATTTCCTTCCTCGGGCCTATTAGTTCGAGCAATTGATTGTTCTGAAGTAGCTTCCTGAGATCTATCTTGACGAACAACTGGTCGTGATTGTGCTGATCCTTCTCTTAGATTTGATGGTTGTCGAAAACTCCTCGACACAGCTATAGGTGGACTCCTATTCCTCCTAGGACCTAATCAACTGAAAGGAGATGCCCTGCTCAGTATTTCCATGGCACTGGTACTCTCTGGAGAGAGAGTAACACGTTGCTCAGTATCCGTGGCCCGTATTGATGAAGTTTGCTCAGGTTGATAAGAGAAATCATCAGATTCTTCATTACGATGACCATCTGAACGCCTGGATCGTAAAGAAAGTAAATAAGTTTTCTTCTGACCACTTCGTTGTCCCGAATGTGCAGGTGCACCGCCATGAAGGGTTTGTATGAGTTGCCGTATTGTTTCCTGCATGGCATTTTGTCCTTGAGCCAGATTCGTCATAATTCCAGCCAGATCTGGAGGTGCTGAAGGATTTAGAGAATTTCCAGCATTTCCATCATTTCGATTGCTGGATTCCGGATTATCTGCCATTGATGATGAATGATTTTTGGTGAAAAACGATAATAACAATCTTTCCCACAGACGGCGCCAATCTGTTGATGTAAAAAATTAGATCGCTCTAATTGTTCAATCACAGATAAATAAAATGAGACAAAGATTTTTAAAGTGGTCCAGCCTTATACGAATGGCCTACGTCCACTGTTATGTTATTTCTGAGTGTTTGGGAATTCTCGATTACAAGTTCAATCAAGAAATTCCGGTCCCCTTGAATGAGGGTAATACAATGTATTTATAGCCTTGAGGCTATAATTTGAAAGGGTGATACATTAAATGGTATACATATGAAAGGGTAATACATTTAATGCCCTTTAAGCGTGTGCGTCAAGATGATAAGCATTCAATGAATAGTTGAACTGTTGATTATCTCGCAATCAATGCTGTGGCCGAGATGCAACTCGGACCGCCTTAGTTGCTCATTACTCAAGAGTTCCTCGGAGCGCTGGAGTTCCTCGGTGTATCCTTGTTGCTCGGATTGAACATGAGTTGGTCGGGGGAATGAACTTCCTCACCGCTATTGTGCCACGTAGATTGACACGTGTTTTCGTATTATTCGTCCATATCAGCATACTAATTTTGGTATCAACAATGATATTACTCTATGGTAGAAGCAACATCATAGGAATCAAGTTATTAAATCTTCTAAATGGGTTATGGCCTAAGGTGTTGGCTAAAAAGTTTCATTTATTCGAGATGGTTATTTAACTTGAATGTGTAATCCTAAAAATTCCATTTCAACATCTAAGTATCAAATTCGAGTTATTTTGGGTGTAGATATGTCTCAAACTTTTGTGATCTGAATTTACATGGAATTACTCACCATACAGTAAAAGATTAGTGTTTCCTATATTTATGCAAGAGATGGCATAAATGATAAATAGGAATTAATATTGAATAAGTACCAATTTTTTTTTCTATTTTTAGAACGTGAGTTTTATTCTGAAGAAGGAATAGCAAAACTGGCCTCTTCTAAATAGCTTACATCAAGGATTCTACTATAATGCTTTAGAAACAAAACACATAAATGAGGTTCTTGATACATGAACCTTTACATGAGTTATAAAGATAAATGATGAAATTAATCCTAGCTTGAAACCACTAATAGTAAGAATTTGACACCATGAACACTTAAACATTTATAAAATTTGGAAGACTCCATCTGTCTATGGTAAAAATCCCTTTTAATTGCTTTGGAAATGCTTCATGAGAATGAGAAAAGATGTTTTTGTCTTCTTTACTCCCTAGATTAGCAAGATAGTCTGCCACTTTGTTTGTTTCTCTATATATGTGAGAGATTGATAAATTTATCTTCTGCAGCATTTGGATAATTACACGCATTCAATACTTTTGAATCGCATTCAATATGATTCTCATAGTCCTTAAGATCCATGTAGTATTCCAATCCATATTTTAAAACCATAGCCTCTACCTCCATATTTGTTACTTCCTTTAGAGATGTGAAAAATGCCCATAGCAGCTCTCCTTCATGATTTCGAAGAATCCCACCTCCTCCGCCCTTACCATTTGATCCCAAAGCACTACCATCTATGTTAAGCTTCAAAACCCCATTGTGAGGAAATAACCATCTAGCCTGTAATCTTTTAGAAGGAATTTGTTGAGAAGGATATGGAATGATAAGAATCTTCATTTGGTGTACCTGATACGACACTGAACAAATATTAGAAAAAACTTCATCATATATCCATATTTTTCTATGAATCCATAGGCACCAACACACAATAGATGGAATCACTTTATTGATGATAGTGTCAGACGTGTGACCATGAAGCCACCATTGAAATAATTGGCTTCAAAATCCTCCCTTGCCACTCCTAATACCATGCTCTTGAGTAAGATTATCCCAAACTTTAGAAGCAACCTCCCTTTCCTCAAATATATGGTAAATGTTTTCCTCTTTAGGGGAAGTACAACACTGACATTTGGAAGGACCTCTTATCCCTATAGATTTAATCTTCTCATCTATTGGAATCAAATTATTTAAGAGTCTCCACATCAGAACTTAAAACTTGATTGGGATAGATGGATGCCATATGAATTTTGCACTGATCTGAGTTAATTTCCTTGTTCTACACACCTCCCATGCATAAGATATAGTAAAAGACCCACTATTGCTTAATTTTCAAATGAACTTATCAGGCTAATCCTCCTAAATCTCTTGAAATTTTCATATCTTTGCATATGTCTCAAAAGAAAACAACTTTTCCAGCTTATCTTTGTCCCATTTCTAATCCAAATTCTATAATTTATTGACAGTTTGATCCTCCAGCACCTCCAGATTCTTTACTTATTCTATACCCCGGTTATCCTTGAAAATACTTATTTTCTCTCTACCAATTTTCCATTACATATGGTCTTCAGCATCATCTCTAATCAAACACATTCTATTCCATGTATGAGCTCCTACTTTTGGAGGAGCAGTTGTTGGATGATTATTCCTGCAATACGCAGCCTACATAAATTGAGACCAAAAGGTTCTTTTACTCCTTAAACTCCATTAGATCTTCATGCTTAAAGAGTTGCCTATATCATAAAGATTTTTAATCCCCAATCCTCATTCATTAGTAGGTCTCATGATATTTCCCCATTTACACCAATGATGTCTTTGATCTCCATAGCCCGAGCTCCAAAAAACGTCAGCCATAAGACTGTGCAACCTATTAATAACTGTTTGGGGAGGCGACATTGCATCCATAAGATAAAGATTCATAGACATTAGCACAGACTTAATAAGGACCTGCTTGCCAACTGTAGATAAACATTTAGCTTTCCATCCAGTATGCTTATGCCTAATTTTATGAACCATACCTTCAAAGTAAATAATTCTCTTTCTACCACTGAATAAAGGGCATCCAAAGTTGGTTATAGGACAATTCTTTATGTGCATACCAGTAGACTGCCTTAGAAATGTTATAGTGCACGGTTTGGTTTTGTTTGAAAGAACCATGTAACTTTTGGATGTACTAATCAACTGACCTGAATCCCTCTCATAAGACCTCAAAACTTCCATTAGATTCTTCACTTCCTTTCTCATACCTCAGCTAAAAATGATCAGATCGTCTGCGAATGCTAGGTGATTAAATCTGGGACTACCTATAGGCATCTGTAGCCTATATAAGAGGGATGTGGAACAAGATTATGCATATTTCTAGATAGTACATCAAACATTATGATAAAGAGGCTTGGGGATAAAGGATCCCCTTGCCTTAAACCCCTAGTATAATAGAAGAAGCCAACAGTTTCCCCATTAACTATTGGCTATCTAAGAAACTTGAAATAGGGTTGAGGTAAATAGTTAGGATGGGGATCGATCTAACGATTTCTTTATTCGACCTTTGAATGGTTATTGCACATCTCTTAAGACTCCAGAGGGTCATAAGGGTACTTTATTTTGAAGAAGTTTACTAGGATAAATTTTAGATATACTTATAATGGAGTTCTAAAATTAATTGACTATCTATCCAAAATATTCGCTATTGGGTCTAAGAACATTTAATGAGGGATCTTGCATAATTTAAAAGCAAATGAACTTCATAGAATAAGGAGTGGCCAATATTATGAGGTAATGGGAGTCTATGGCTCCGGAAGAGGTTTAATTTGAAAGAGGTAAGTTGTCAGTGTGGTCATGGGGTTCTTTATAATCAAAATATGAGATTTGAGTACTAAATCGGTTTACTATTATTAGTAATTTTATGATTATTCATATTTCTTTCTTTCTTAGGACCTTTACCTGACGACCTAAAGTTTAAATAGAATGTTCCTGAAATCTAGGGTTAGGTTGAACAAGAATTTTATTCCAGGTAATGACATGTTTGGGATCTGAAATATGTTAACGCAACTGAAACACATGGAACACATAATGGATATTAGACAATTTCGCTGGTAATTCTAACTAATAGGCCACAGAGCCAACACATTTGACAATACTGAAGGGTCCAATGTATCTTGGGTTGTCTTAAGTCTTTTTCTTAGCTTTTGTATCTTCTCTATAATTTACTTAGTTATTAGATAAGGAAAAGAACGAGTACACAAAAACTAAGGGTTTCAGATAAATCATGGGAAGGTAGAGATGTATCGTTAATTAAAGTCAACAACTATTTATTTAAGATCAAAACTTTAGCAAAATCAGGTGAGTATAGGAAGTAAAGAATTGAAATAATAATAATAATAATTATGGCCATCCCCCCTTCGGATCCTCGTGGTGCGCGGGCGGTAGGATGGAGGATCCTAGGTCCCACGCGTCCCTCTCGGGAGCGCTTAGGCCGGCGTTATTTGGGTGAGGTATAAAAATGTATAGAGATTAGAGTATCCAGTCTATTTTACTCAAAACAGACAAAAGAAAGGGAGCCATCTCGAAGGACAACATCCAAAGACATACTGATGCATACGAAGCCAAAATGATTCGAAAAGGGTCTGGAGGCTAAGTTACAAAATGGGAAGGTGTAAGGCACCCATTCCGCCCTTTCGGTCTCTCATGGATTTTTGTTATTTTCCTTTATTTTCCCCGTGATATGTGTGCAAGTGTATATATAGTGGAGATAGGAATCCTCGACTTGTATCATGGAAGAGATAAAGTGAGTTATCCGTAGGAAGGTATAAAAATAATATTGGAAAATAGGATTTACGCAATTATCCTTATGTTGACCGTTATGATGGAACGATAACGCATGCGGAATAAAACGCCACTAAGAACAAATATATGTATAGATATAATATAAGAGAGTGGAGTTTAGAGAAAATATAAAATGAGAGAAAAAATAAAAATAGGACTCGAGTCTTGGGTTTTACCCACAGATGCCTACGTAGCCTATAGAGGCATCAAAGTCCACGTAGTTCGCATGCAAGACGAGGTTTGGGGTTTATCCCATAAATCCAACTAGGGGATTATCTTATTTGTGTGTGTGTGTAAAAAAGTGTTTTAATTGTGAGAAAAGTGTAAGAAAAGTATGAGAATTAACGTTTGGAATTTATGAGAAAACCCTCCTTTTCTTATTTTTTGGATTTTTATTTATATGAAAGTAAGAGATGTGCAATAATACTAAATAAAAAGCATATTAGGATGTGTGAGATGAGATAATAAAAGTGCTAAGCAATAAAATAAATTATTGCGAATTTATGAGAATTTAAGGAGAGAGATGAGAAAATTGGACCTTCTTGAAGATCTTGAGCTTGATCTTGAATGTTGGAGAGCAGACCTTAGACTTGAATGATGGTGGAGGGTAGTGAATTCACCATGTTTGATGAAAATGATGATGAAAAGTGAATGTTGGAAAATGATTTGTGTGTGCAAATCACGCTGACTTTGAGAGAGGTTTTCTAGATTTGCTGAGAGTGATATCTATCAGATCTGGGCTCTCCTTGAAAGTGAGGACAAGCCCTCCTTTTTATAGATCCAGGGAATTGTTGATTGGTATAGCCCTGGACCTGACTATCGGCACCTGCCGATAGGCAGGGTCTGGAACCTGCTGTTTGGCATTATTTTTCAGGCCTTTTTGGAAAATCGACCGTAGAATGCAAACCGTTCATCAGAATCGTACATGGGGTGGACTGTTGGAAAGATAATTTAGAGACCTTCTAAAGTCCTTTGGACTGCTCCCAGGTTTGTGAGTTTACTTTGGTTTAAATTTGGCTAGGAAGCATTCCTCGGTCCACTAGACGGGTAATAGTCGGACGCAAACGGATCGTTCGTCCTCATGGTAAGTTAGAAATTCACACGGGGTAGACCGTTAGAAAGGTTAGGAGATATAGTTCGACATTTCAAAGAGTTTGATTCGGTTCGGGGAGTTAACTTTAGTCAACTAGGCCCTGGAAGCATTCGGTGACCTCTCGAAGTAAAACGGATCGTTCATCCGCACCGTAAGTCAGAATCGTGCACGGAGTGGACCATTGGAAAGAGTTTTTAGTGCCCTTCGAAGATTCATTAAGTCTTGATCGATTTGAAGAGTTGACTTAGGTCAAATGGATCCCGGGAGCGCCTGATGGCCTCTTGATTGAGTTTCAGGGGAAAATAGGTCGTTCGTCCGCATGGAAAGTCAGAATTATGCACAGGATTGACCGTTGGAAAGGGGTTTTAGTGCCTTTCAAATATTCATTTAGTCTCGATCGAGATAAAGACTTTGACTTTTGGTCAAACGGAGCCTAGGAGGGCCCGATGGCTTCTAGGTCAGTACTCGGGGTATGACCTGGGTTTGTAGTGATGAAGGGAGGTGCTAGGGACCTAAGGAGAGTTTAGGGGGTAACAGAATGGGGTGTCTATAGAGCCCCTCAACGGGTGAGTTTGGAACAAACGATAGCCGTCGAATAGACACTGCATGATGCTTTTGATGGAGGATGACCAATTCAGAGGGTCGAGGCCGATTCTGAGGACCTAAGGAGTGTGTTGGGGATGACCAATTATGTGGGTCAAAGCTATTCTGTGGGGTGAAGTAGAGATGACCAATTATGCGGGTTGAAGCCAATTATATGGGCTTGAAGATGAGGTGACCAATTCTGCGGTTCGAAGCTAATTCTGTGGGCTTAAGTAGAGATGACCAATTTTGCGGGTCGAAGCCAATTCTGCGGGCTTATGTAGGGATGACCAATTCTGCGATTCGAAGACAATTCTACGGGCTTAAGTAGAGATGACCAATTATGCAGGTCAAAGCCAATTTTGCTGGCTTATATAGGGATGACCAATTCTGCGGGCTTAAGGTGACGATGCAAGACTGAGGTCAATTCTGACCTAACTAAGGTGATGACCGAGGACCGAGGTCAATTCTGACCTAACTAAGGTGACGATCCAAGACCGAGGTCAATTCTGACCTAATAAAGGTGACGATCTAGGATCGAGGTTAATTCTGACCTAACTAAGGTGATGATCTAATACTGAGATCAATTCTGACCTAAGAGAGGTGATGACCAAGGACCGAGGTCAATTCTAACCTAAGAGAGGTGACGATCTAAGATCGAAGTCATTTTTAACCTAAGAGATGTGACAACCGAGGACCGAGGTCAATTCTGACCTAAGAGAGGTGGAGATCAAAGACTGAGGTCAATTATGACCTAAGAGAGGTGTCAACTGAGGATCGAGGTCAATTCTGACCTAATTAAGGTAACAATCCAAGACTGAGGTCAATTTTGACCTAAGAGAGGTGACGACCGAGGACCGAGGTCAATTCTGACCTAACTAAGGTGAGGATCCAAGATCAAGGTCAATTCTGACCTACATTTCCTTTGGGACAATCAGGGATTCTGCTGGGGGTAAAGATTAGACTTTGGATTCCGCTGGGGAATGACGAATGAGCTGGGGAAAATGTAGTGTCCCCCAAAGTTCCGCTGGGGAAATCTTTATGATTTCGGGGATTTGGTGGAGGAAAGGCAAGTTTGATGATGTAAACTCCATTGGGGAAGTGATTAGGTGGTCCAGGGTTTGGATGTATTGCTTGAGACCTTTGGGGCATAGGGGGTGTTCTTTAGAGATCCTCCGGGGACTTTGCCGGGAGGAGTTTTACTTGTTTTTTTTGGAGTTCCACTGGGAAAATGGGGGGTTTTGAGTGAGGGAGTGTGAAAATTTCTTGGTGGAAATTTTCTAAATCCTTCGTGGGATTTTTAGGAATTTTTTAAGAATTTTTCAGGGCTTTCTGGTATTTTCTGAACAAAATTTTAAGGGGGTGCCGATCGGCATGGTTCAAAGGGTGCTATTCGGCAGTGGCACGGGCTTTTGGACTGCCTCAGGAAGGTAAGGTGTCAGTGCCGATCGGTGGGTGGGGGGTCAGTGCCGATCGGCATGATCCTTGGCATCCTATATAAAGGGGTGAATTCCCTTCATTTTTCACAGCTTCTTGCTTTCTTTCTTTTTGTGATTTTTTTTTGCAAATCGTTCCAGCATTCTCATCTCTAAGAAATGGCTGCCTTTGTGAGCACTGCAGCGCATAGGGAATGGTTGACTGTTGATAACTGGGCGAACGTGGAGTGAAGGGCCAAGGCGCCTCTTGCTTTGGGGAGTGAGAACTACTTTGATGCGTTCGAGCCAGTTATGGATTAGCGAACCTTGCTGCGAGAGCCGCCGCTTCATCGCTCCTCGAGGGTGGTGAGACCTGGGGGTTATGTAAGTAACCTAACTTTTGGCATTCTTATCTTTTTTGATGATTTTTCATTCCTTCTTAAATTTTGACAAGGTTTCTTCTTTTTCCAGTCTGATATCTCTTTAAAGAACATGTGTGCCTGTGGGACAATGGGGCTTTAGGACGTCTGGGAGCATCTTCCACATGTGGTGCATTGGGTGGTATCCTCGGCGAGTTTTGGTAGGTTGGTGTCTACGTTGGATGAGACGCCTCGGTCGACAACGGTCTTATGCGCTTTGGGGGAGAGATGGTGGGATACTACCCAAACCTTCCCTTTCAATTTTTGGGAGATGACCGTGACTCCCATAAATGTGTAGTAGCTGCTCGGGATGGATTACGATGGGGAGCAGATAGAGGTGGATCGCTCTCTGAGGGTGAGGCCGGAGGTGGTGAGGCCGGCGCTTGGTGACGTAGGGAGGATAGTCTCTGGGAATTCCATCCGGTTGTCCTTGCTAAAGGATATTCTGCTGAGTAGGGTGGTTGATGTGGAGGATGGGCTGCAGGTCAGGCAGATGGATTAATTGTTCATTTTTTTGGTGCTGGGAGGTTTCATGGTGGCGTCGAGTGGCGACATCGTCCATTTGTGGTTCTTACCGTACTTGAGGATGTTTTCGAACATCTCTCTCTATGATTGGGGGAGACTGACTTTGGCGACCTTCTATTTTTCTTTGGGTGCATTCAGTCGGTGCTTTCGGTAAGCTTTTACTGGAGCCACGCATCTTCTTGAGGTATTTCTTTCCTTTCATGCAATTGCATTTTCCTTATGCGCCCCTTTTTGATTGTGAATTCCTATCTTTGGCAGACGTGGTTCTATGAGGTGATTGGTTGCAATACCCCGTTGATCGCTCTAAAGGACGATATCATTGGGGACTTCTACCGATTGTATCGATGGCGCATGGCCAATCGGCAGTCGAAGGGATCTCTTTCTCTGGAGGAGGTGCGTCAGGTCTTGAATGGCCTGAACCGTAGTTGGGTAAAACTCTTTCCTTTTTAGCCTTGGTTTTTGGCATGTTCTGATTTTGCATTGACTTATGCCTGTCGGGGATTTTTAGGTGACTTTTTACCCTTAAGGGACAACTATTCAGGACACGAGGGCGACCGGGGTGAATGCGCAGATGCGGCGATTGCTAGCGCATGAGTTTGGCCATTCTTGGTATCTGAGGGAGCGTGTAGTTCGGCAGATTGCTGAGGAGGAGGTGGTGGTGCCACCTGTACAACCTCCTATGTCTATGAGGCGAGAGAGACTGATGCTGGAGGATGCGAGGATCATGGTAATGATCAGCGAGTCCTACCTGTTGTACACTGATACGGCTGTGCCGTATGACTATATGGACTTTGTGACGAGCTGGTTGATGGCTCCCGACTTATATGATGCCTTTCCTTTCCCTCTTGCAAGTTCGAGTCGGGCGGTGGGGTCCTCCCACAGCAGCGGTGGTCCGTCGGCGTTTGCGGTGGCAATGAGTTCAGAGGTTCCCTTTGTACGATTGCATACCCCTTCATACAACAATCGGTGGGCTGATAGAGGGATGGTGCCTATGTTACACCGTCCTCACGCGATGGATCCGAAGGAGTTGTGTTTGATAGAGGAGGTTCTTTGTCCTGCATTATACCTTTCTATTCTTTTCCTCTTTTTGGTTACTTTTCTATTTTGATCCTTTATTGATACTGATTTTTCCTTCTTCTTACAGCAAGTTCGGGTGTCGAACACTTGGCTGAGGGATATTAGAGACTGGATCTCTTTGGTGACTGCCCACATTCGGGATGCAGTCCCGATTTCTTCTTGTTTGGTACCGTCTGCTTTGTCCCGGGAGGACTCTCACTCGGGTAGCGGTGGTGCGTCGACTCGCCATAGGGGAAAGAGAGCGCGTCGCAGGGGTGGAAGCTCTTAGAGAGAGGGGGAAGGGAATGTGAGAGATAATGTGGGTTCAGGCTGAGTCCCGTTGTTTTTTGCTTTTCTTTTATTTCCTGCAAAATTTGATGTAACACAGAAGAATATATATATGCGATGCGATGGGATTTTTTTTATCCTTTGTTAATGATGAATGAGTGAGTGCATGCACATGCGCTTTTTATTTTGTTGCTGAGACCGTAAAAAGAGATATCATTTTTTAGGGATTTTGAGGAAATTTTTAAGAACGGGAAATTATATAGGGGTGGAAAAGGATTGTTGAAATTCTATTGAGAATATTAATTTACTTTTATTGAGCTTCTGATTTTGAAAAAAGAGGAAAAAGGAAAACTTCCAAAAATAGGGGGTTGACGATCGGCAAGCCAATTCAATGCTTTGATTAGTTCCCTCTTCAGCCTTTTGGTACTTTGTGGGGTAGGATTCCCTTCGATTTCTGTAGGGATTATGTCTTTTGTGAGGGTTCTCAAGTATAAAAAGGGGTAGGGGTGGAGTGTTTTCATCACACCTTCACATTCTTACTTACTTGCCTACTATCTCTTAGTCTTGCAAGATGGCTCTCCCCGGTAGCATTAAGTTTGCTAACTACCTCAAAGCCTTGGAAGCTATGTGTTCTTATAATATCGACTACGATGCTTTCAATATGCGTCGAGTCTCCTTGTGGGGCAATCGGTCCATTGAGTGGAACATGCTGATGGCGGCAGTACAATTTTGGTACCTTAAAGACTGTATTCCGCTTTGGGTTGGATAAAGTTTATCCTACCAACGAGAAATTTTCTGCCATGCTGGGAATAAATCACAGTGTTGCTGCAACTTTACCCGAATTTTCCTATTCTCTTAGGTATTTTCTGGTTGGTCTTCTTCGTAATTTGCCTTCGGTGACTAGGTCACTGGTTGCTGGAGGAATGATCTCCCTCCTGGTGGTGTTACAGTCTGTACATTTGCAGGAAGTAAGTGATGCTGTCTATGTTGGAGCCGTTACTTTAGGTCTGGTTTCAAAATTACTGTTGGAGACTGGGGAACTGCTGCTGGATCCGCAACTTGTAGCCATTTCTTAATGGATGCCATACCATCGCAATCCTGCGGCGGTGATACTGGTGGATTCCCTGAATGCTCTAGATGCCTGGCGAGAAGGTCGTTCTGACTTCCTGCGAGGTAGCCCCATGATGCTATTCATGTGGTTGTCTGAAAGACTCTGCCTGGTGACTCTTTGAGAATATCCTTTGTCGGTTGTACCCAACTTCTTTTTGCATCACTTTTTCAGTGTTGGCCTAGATATTGAGAGCTGGGAGAATTGGCTTGTGGAGCATAGGGCTCGGAACCTGTACTAGTCAGTGCCTTGGTGGGGACAGTTTCTGCCTGTTCTGGGGTTAGGAGAATACCCATATTTGCGGCTGGTTAGTCTTAGTCAGACCTCTTTTTATTTACCTTGGCGTATTCTGCGCTAATTTGGCTGGGCACAGGTCGTGGCACCTCGGACACTAAATTTCTTTCCGATAGAGGATTTGACTGAGCATCTGCGGTTGTGTCTTGGCTCTTTGTGGGAGAGTCGACGTCCGTCGACTCATCCCTTCCAGTTTGTTGGGAGAGTTTGGCATATCCCTAGGGATTATATGAAGTGGTTGTGGAGGAGAGTAGTCAATAAGATGTTGGCAGTGGAGACTAGACAAAAATGACTTATCTCTTTTGACACCGTGGAAGGAGGTGTTGTGGTTTTCTCAAAGCTGGTTCAAGCTTATCGGTTCGTGGAGTGTCTGTGACACTCTGTTCAGGCAGGGGAAACTTGGGGACCCCAGGATGCTGATGATGATGACGGAGCGAGTTCCTCTGGTAGCTGTGGGTAGGACTCCGGGAGAGTATATTATGTAATGGGTGATAAATGTGAGGATATTATTTTGGCTTTTTTTTTAGGATGGTAGGGGGAAGGGAGTTATCCGTTCCTTTTCTTATGTAATATGTACCGCAATTTCTTATTAGTGAAATAAAACAAGTTTTTGATCATCCATCTATGCCCTTTGATGAATTTTGTGTTGTGTGAATAATCTATACCGATCGCTAAGGAATACATAATCCTTTTGTTCAAGTATATGTTGGAATTGACCGTTGTTCTCGGAGATAAGAAAAGAATAGTATTTTGTGAAAAAGAAAGGGCCATGCTCATGTAAGGTGTATGAGATGCCTATGTACCTTAGGGGTTTTTAAAAAGTTTTAATTTTGTTTGAAAATTCTTTTTTGCAGAGGATCAGGCCCACGGAGTTCTGGGTAGGGGAAATGAAGATTTTTTTTAGAATAAAAGGGAGACGAGAAGAGTCGTAGCGCGCTGAGATTTCAAACTAGGGGTAGAACTTCTTGAGATGGTCCAGGTTGATTGAACGAGCCATCTCTTCCCCATCTAAATCGATAAGCATGGCGGCACCGTCGGTGATTGTACCAGCAATTAGCTAGCTCAGGATCTTTTGTAGTGACGAGCTCATTGTGGTAGCAGTGGGTTGGTTTGTCTTCCTTTTGAACTAGGAAGGGGGTCATAGTTATTCCTTCGAGCATGTCGACCATGGAGGCCAAGGTAGCGAGAGCATCGACTAGGTTATTCTTTGCTCAAGGTAGGTAATGGAAGGTGATATCTTAGAATTGGGAGCCTAGTTCTTATAAGTGGGCATGGAAGGGTTGGAGTTTCTCGTCCTTGACTCTCCACTTTCTGAGCACTTAACCGATAATGAGGGAGGAATCCTCGTATACATCTAGGCATTGAATACCTTTCTTGAGAGAAACTTTAAGCTCTACTGTGCATGCCTCGTATTCAGTCATGTTGTTAGTGCAAGGGAAATCCAACTTGATGGCGATGGGAGTGTTAGAGTCATCCGGGGCGATCAGAAGTATCCCAATGCCATATCCCTTTTTATTGGTAGCGCCGTCAAAGAACATTTGCTAGGGGAGATTATCCTGGGCAGTGCAGAGGATGTTTTCATTTGGGAATTCGGAGATCCAGACATCGGCTTCATCCATGGGGTAATCAGCGAGGTAGTCAGAGATGGCTCTTCCTTTCATGGCTTTCTACGTGACGTACACAATATCGAACTCGGCTAGGAGCATCAACCATTGGGCCATTCGGCTGGACAAGGCGGGTTTCTCAAGCAGGTATTTAATGGGTTCCATTAGGGATACAAGTTTGATGGGGAAGGCGAGCATGTAGTGTCGCATCTTTTGGGTGACCCAGACAAGTGCGACACACGCCTTTTCCAAAGCAGTGTAGTTAACCTCCTATCCGACCAATTTGCTACTGGCATAATAGATGGATCTTTCTTTGTGGGAATATTCAAGGTATTGGGTTAGCAAAACCCTAACTGCAGTGTCGGTTATGGTTAGGTATTGGAGCAAGGGGAGACCAGGTTGTGGTGGCATGAGTGGTCAGATATTATTTGATTCAGTCAAAGGATTCTTGGCATGCCTCGTTCTAAACATTAGTTGAATCCTTTCGGAGGAGTTTGAAGATAGTTTCGCAGATGGAGGTTAACTGGCTGATGAACCGGTTGATGTATTGTAATTTCCCAAGAAAACCTTGGACTTCTTTCTCTGTTCGGGGAGGTGTCATCTCAAGTATGGCTTTCATCTTGGCAGGATCTGCTTTTATCCCTTTCTCACTGACCATGCATCCCAAGAGTTTTCCTTTTGCAATGCTGAAGACACATTTCTGTGTATTGAGTCTCATCTGATACTGTCGCAGTCGTTCGATGAACTTTCATAGAGAAGGAATATGACCTTCTCTAGTTTTGGACTTGATAATCATATCACCTACATAGGTCTCCACTTCTTTGTGAATCAGATCGTGTAGGATGGTTGTGGCAGCCCTCAGGTTGGTAGCCCCAGCGTTCTTGAGACCAAATGGCATAACAGTGTAGCAAAAGGTTCCCTATGGGATGATGAATGCAATTTTTTCTTGGTGGTCTGGGTGCATTTTGATTTGGTTGTATCCGGCAAACCCGTCGATGAATGAATTGAGAGCATGACTGGCTATGTTTTCCACGATCATGTCGATATTGGGTAATGGATAATCATCCTTTGGAGAGGCTTTGTTCAAATCCCAATAGTCTACACACATCTGAACTTTTCCTCCTGATTTCGGCACGGGCACTATGTTGGCTACCCATGTGGGATATTCGATCACACGAATGAAGCCTACGTTCAATTGTTTAACCACCTCTTCTTTGACCTTGAGAGACCATTCGGTGCAGAGATTTCTCAACTTTTGTTTAACCGGATTGTAATCTGGGAGAGTGGGGATCTCGTGCTGAGCTATTTCAGGATCAATGTCGAGCATATCATCGTAGGACCATGAGAAGACATCCACGAATTCCTTTAGAAATTTTTTGAGTTATGTACGCTCATGCTCGTTAACGGTAGCCCCAATCCTAATCTCGCGTAGTTGGTTACTAGAATCAAGGTTAATAACAACAGTCTCTTGTTCATTAACTTGAACACGGTTATGTTGTTTATTATTAACCTTATTTAGATTAGTTAAGAATTATTCATTTGCAAAATCATCATCATCAAAAGTTTCATTAGAATCCAAACAGTTAATGTAAGGCACAACAAGATACTCAAATTCTTCATTTATTTCATTAATAGGAAAAATAGCATTGAGAACTTCATTAAAAGAGGACTCGATTACATTTGAACAAGGATAGACAACAGAAGAATAAATGGGGTAAACATTGGGATTAGGGGAGGTTTTAACAGGTAGAACTGGCACAGCATGCTATTTGAGGAGAAGTGTATCAGTAACTTTAATCAGTTGGGACCGATCGGGTGATGTAGTGCCTAAGTGAACCATGCAGAGTGTTAGTCCCTATGTCTGTAAGTTGAAGTAATCTTTGGAGACACTTTCCTCAGTCTCTTCGGTTTCTTTGATGAATGGTTGTACATGGTTTTGGGAACTCTCGGCCCATGGGTAGCTGTCTTGGAAAACGATCTCCATTCCAGGCTTCATCTTCTTGTCTGTATGGTCATACCATGGTTTCAAAAAGCCGCAAAAGTGGAATTCCTCGCCCTCTTTAATGAATCATCCATTCAATGAGTCACCTAGGATAGTCTGGATGCAGTTTAGTCTTCTCTTTGGTCGAGACAGGTGGATCATTCTGAGCTCTTATTCTGACGGTTGATACACCAAACCATAAGGAGGGAAAGAATTTTTCAGTTCAATTCACTCAAGTATACCTTGTTGTCTTTGTCCTAGCCCCAGTCCGAGCATGAAGTGCATATTGCTGAACATCTGAATCACATTGACGTCTCCGTGAGGGTCGTATTCTAGATAAACCCTTTCTTTGAAGTTGTCCCCTGCAGGGAGTGGAAGTGGCTCAACTTTAAATCCTAATAGGAGCATATCATTTGACCCGTGTTCTATATCAATGATTGGACTGTTGGTACTTGCACCGTCGGCATTGTCATTGTCGCCCGAGATGGTAATGACTTATCCATCAATGAAGAAATTTAATTTCTGATGGAGTAAGGAAGACACACCCTTGATACTGTGGAGTTAAGGTTGTCTAGCAACAGCTTGAAACATGCTAGGATGTCAATAATTTGTAATTTAACGAAAGGGTTTATAGGGACAACCCCTATTACAAGATTTATGGATCCCATCACCTCCCGACGGGTATTATCGTAGGAATGCACAACAGCGGAGGTTGGAGCGAGGTTACTTTCCTTCAGGCCTAAACATTTGAAGGTTCTCAATGGGCATACATTCAAGGTGGATCCATTATCGACATGAGAGAGTGGCACAACCTTCCCCATAACTTCGATGGAGATGTTGAGTGCATGATTGTGGTTTGGACCAATCTTGGGGATTTCTTCTTCGAAAAAGGATAGCATTCGAGTCGAGGTCAAGGATCCGACCAAATTTACCACTTCTTCTGGTGTGGTAGAAGGATGAACTGTAGGTCTAGTGAGCAACTTGATCAAAGCATTTATGTGTAGGTGAGAAGATATGAAAAGCCCCCATAGAGTGATGTTAGCTTGAGTTTTCTTTAGTTGATCAAGGATCTTGCTCTCCTTGAGGGTCATCTCTGGCATAGGAAGCTTTTCAACACCCTTCCCCTTGTCATTTTCTGGTAGTGAGCTTGGAATCTGGTAATGCCTCCCTGATCTGGTCATGTGATTTACTAAAGAAGGGAAGAACATGAACCCTGTTTGCTCATCAATCTCGGGTTGTTTTTACACCTTGTTTATTTCTCCGAAGAGTTCTTCAAAATATATCATTCCACATGTCGGCTACCGGGCTAGTTTTCTCAAAAGCTTGTTCTTCATTTAAATCTTCGAATTCTTCCCCCATCCGGTGGCAATAATTCTGTCTTTCCATGCAAAGTCAATGCATTCCACAACTTCAACGGCTTCTTTATATAGGTCATCCCATTCTGTGGGGATATGTAAGGGTGAAGGGACCAGGCACCCCTGTAGCTTCAGAGTATCAAGTAACTCGATCATACTGCAAATGTTGTTGGTTTGCCTGACTAATTTTTCCATGATCTGGGCGACATCATCCAGGCTGACTTCATCGGTTGATACTACCCAACTATCTGACTCTCGGGCCCATTTTCATGCTTCCAAGAATAGTGTACTGAATCTCTGGAAATCAAAGATCACTTGTGAGAGAAATTTTAGCCCGAACTCTAGGAGTTGGCTTAACACTTGTGACAATTCCATACTTCCATTTTCAGAACGGGTACGGACAACGATACATGCTCTGGTAAGGAGTGACAGTGCCTGATCAGCGAGGCTAATAGGGTGTAGGAGAGAATATGGGAAAATTTGGAGAGGTTTAGGAAAGTATATGGGTGTGATTTGAGTTGAGGGATCGAATTTTGGGTTCTCTTCTAGAAAGATGGCATTGGCGTGATTTGGAAGTGGGTTATGAGTAGTGTTTGGCTTAGGATTGGTTGGTGGGGCGATGGTACCCCGGTCTATTAGACCTGGGATTATGTTTCAGAGGTGAAGGCATTGGTCGGTGGTATGGCCAGCAGTTTGGTGAAAGGCGCAATGGGCATCTGCCTTGAAGTTTCTTGGGAGTGGATTTGGCAATAAACGGGGATCCAAAGGTTTAATAAGGTTTCGGCTTAACATGGCTTGATAAAATTTGGAGAGAGGAGCATGGAGATCGGTGTATTCCTTTCGAACTGGGATAGAGAGGCTTTCTGGTGCCTATGAGGTGGTTGGTTGAGAGATATTGTTGATGGTTGAGACTGTAGCACTGGAAGGCTTGTCATATTTTCTGGGGGTGAACTGTCCGGACACCTTCTTTGGGTCAATTTCCATTTTCGCAAGACCTTCCTCAATTTCTACTCCTGCTTCTTTGAGAGCTCGGAAGTGGGGATAGTATTGTCCTCCCATCATTGCTCGAACATAGGGTAAGAAGTTATTCTTCACTATGCTGACTTGTTCTTCCTCGGGAGGCCGATTGGTCATGGTTGCTGCTTTTTCCCTCCATCGGGCGATGAAGTTACTGACTGATTCTCTAGGGTTTTGTTTGAGCATCTCTAAATCACAGCGGGTGACGTCAAGCTCTTCATTATATTTGTACTGTGATATGAATTCCTGGGCCGCATCCTCCCAGCTACGAATTCTGGACTCTTCGCGAGACAAAAACCATCGGAGAGCGCTATCATTCAAAGTTTGCTGAAACAATTGGGCTATCACTTCTTCAGAAGACCTTAGTAGAGTCATGGACCGGTGATAACTTTGGAGATGAACAATCGGGGGTCCACTTCCCCCAAATTTCTCAATATTTGGCATCTTGAACTTCTTGAGTAACCTCGCTTTAGGATAAGGAGACATGTGGGTATAGTCCACGTAATTTTTGTAGATTCTGACTTGGTCAAACTTCTTGGTGAGCCTCATGAGGTCCTCTTTGACTTTGTTCAGTTCTTCTTCCTTCGGATCAATGATCACATGCAAGTTAGCCCCATGCTGGGCAAGATTCGACATAGGAAGCTGGGCAGGCGGCGACCCATTGACAGGAGGGACACGTGGAGCGTGCTGATATTATTTAGGAATCCAGATGGGATCGGGTGGATCCATAGCATGATGTAATAGTGCCTCGAGTTCTTGAGGAATGGGAACCAGGTTTCGTTGCATCTCTTGGACCTCAATTTGGAGGTTGTCAATCTTGGACACAACCAGAGCTAGGACTGCCATCAGATCCGGCTGCACAACGGGTACTTAATCCGAAGCCAAAAAGGAGCCAGGCCAAGGGCTTGCTATCGACTTGAGAAGGCGTAAAATAGGATTTATTTTTTGAGAAAAAGGGATGACAGTTTTTTTTCGAGATTGAAAGAGAAAATATTTTTGGATTTTTGATAAAGAGGGGAGAAATGTTTTTGGATTTTTGATAAGGAAAGGAAAAAATGTTTTTGGATTTTGGATAAAGAAAAAGGAGAATTTTCCCTTTGGAGACGGTCTCAGCATGATTATTATAATTATTATGTTTTCACTTGTATTAATTCTCCTAAATGCAAAATGAAATGCCGGACAGGACCCGAGCCTGGAAAAATTGGGTTTGTAATATATGCAAAGCTATGGCTGGACTTGTGACCAGGCTCACGGATAGGGTCCCGTTTTAAAAATGAGCAAAAATTCGGGCAGCAAGCTGACCCGGAATTTTGGCAGAGTTTCGGGTTGAAACCGATAATCTAACATGTGTGTCCTAGGCTTGATACCTATATGCGGGTATGTAGTTGGTTGGGTGAATTGGAAAGGGGTCCCCTCTTTGGCGTGACTTCCACGATATACGTATTGCTCTTGCGAACAATCGGTACGTGTGGAAAAGCCATTTGATATACCTGAGTGTATCTGAATTGCCTCACCATATACCTCGCGGGGACGGTACGCGTGAGAGAGAATTTGATATACTCGGAGTATGTGAACGAGTAACCTGCAATATACCTCCCGTCATGACTTCGGTCAAGAAGTAGGATGCGGGGGAACCGTTCAATATACGTCGAAGGTACTTGGCCAATGGAAGGTGAGATTCATATCGCTTAGGCTATCTGCTCCTTGCCGGACCAGCGCCCATCACGAAGTGACCCTCCAGTTTCTGGGTAAAATTTGGTCAATCACAATGCTCTTTGGTGATGTCGTGTGAATCATGCATGATTCTCTTATTAGTATCTTATGAGAATGTATTTCTTGATTATGCCATACAGGGAGCAAAGTACAAGTACCAATGGTACGCCAAGTATGGATGGGTGGTGTGTGCAACATATGGATATATGTGATCCAAGGTGCACGTGGTGTGAAGTGTACATGGATAATTTTCAATAAGTGTGTGACTAGAAGCATAAGCATGAAAAAGGGGAACATGCAAAAATGGAAAGGATATAAGGAAACATAACATCCATGTAAATAGAGTCTAGCCCTAAAAAAAATCCCCAGCAGAGTCGCCACTATGGCCATCCCCCCTCCGGATCCTCGTGGCGGGCGGGCGAAACGATGAACGATCCTAGGTCCCACGCGTCCCTCTCGGAAGCGCTTCGTCTGGCGTCATTTGGGTGAGGAGTAAAAATGTAGAGAGATTAGAGTCGCCAGTCTATTTTACTCAAACTAGACAAAAGAAAGGGAGTCATCCCGAAGGATAGCATCCAAAGACATACTGATGCATACAAAACCAAAATGATTCGAAAAGGGTCCAGAGGATAAGTTACAAAATGGGAAGGTGTTAGGCACCCATTCCGCCCTTTCGATCTCTCATGGATTTTTTTTATTTTCCTTTATTTTCCCCGTGATATGTGTGCATGTGTATATATAGTGGAGATAGGAATCCTCGACTTGTATCATGGAAGAGATAATGCGAATTATTCGTAGGAAGGTATAAAAATAATATTAGAAAATAGGATTTAAGCGATTATCCTTACGTTGACCGTTATGATGGAACGATAACGTATGCGAAATAATACACCACTAAGAACAAATATATGTATTTATATAATATAAGAGAGTGGAGTTTAGAGAAAATATAAAATGAGAGAAAAAATAAAAATAGGACTCGAGTCTCAGGTTTTACCCCGAGACGCCTACGTAGCCTATAGAGGCATCAAAGTCCACGTAGTTCGCATGCAAGATGAGGGGTGGGGTTTATCCCATAAATTCAATCGGGGGGATTCTCTTATTTGTGTGTGAGTGCATGTGTAGAAAAAGTGTTTTAGCTGTGAGAAAAGTGTAAGAAATGTATGAGAATTCCCATTTGGAATTTATGAGCAAAACCTCTTTTTCTTGTTTTTTGAGTTTTTATTTATATGAAAATAAGAGATGTGTAATAATAATAAATAAAAGGTATATTATGATGTGTGAGATGAGATCATAAAAGTGCTAAGTAATAAAAACAAGTTATTGCGAATTTATGAGAATTGAAGGAGAGAGTTGAGAAAATTAGACCTTCTTGAAGATCTTGAGCTTGATCTTGAATGTTGGAGAGCACCCCTTAGACTTGAATGATTATGGAGGGTAGTGAATTCATCAAGTTTGATGAAAAGGATGATGAAAAGTGAAATTTGGAAGGGGATTTGGGTGTGGAAATCACGCTGACTTCGAGACAGGTTTTCTGGATTTGCTGAGAGTGATATATATCAGATCTGGGCTCTCCTTGAAAGTGAGGACAAGCCCTCCTTTTTATAGGCACGGGGCATTGCCGATCGTCATATCCCTGGTCCTGCCTATCGACACCTACTGATAGGCAGGGTCTGGAACCTACTGTTTGGCAGTATTTTTCAGGCCTTTTTGGAAATCGGCTGCAGAACGCAAACCGTTGATCAGAATCACGCACAGGGTGGACGTTGGAAATGTAATTCAGATACCTTCAAAAGTCCTTGGACCGCTCCCAGGTTTGGGAGTTGACTTTGGGTCAAATGTGGCTCAGAAGCATTCGTCGGTCCACTGGACGGGGAATAGTCGGACGCAAACGGATCGTTCGTCCGCATGGTACGTCAGAATCGCGCATGGGGTAGACCGTTAAAAAGGTTGGGAGATTTAGTTAGACATTACAAGGAGTTTGAATTGGTTCGGGGATTTGAATTTGGTCAACCGGGCCCTGGAAGCATTCGGTGACCTCTCAGAGGAAAACGGATCGTTCGTCTGCACCGTAAGCCGGAATCGCGCACAGAGCGGACCACTGGAAAGGGGTTTTAGTGACCTTCAAAGATTAATTTAGTCTTGATCGATTTGAAGAGTTTACTTAGGTCAAACGGATCTCGGGATTACCCAGTGGCCTCCTGATTGAGTTTCGGGGGAAAACATGTCGTTCGTCTACATGGTAAGTCGGAATCGCACATGGGACAGACAGTTGGAAAGGGGTTTCAGTGCCCTTCGAAGATTCATTCAGTCTCGGTCGAGCTGAAGGCTTTGACTTTTGGTCAAACGGAGCCTGGGAGTGCCCGATGGCTTCTAGGTCAGTACTCAGGGTATGACTTGGGTTTGTAGTGATGAAGGGAGGTGCTAGGGGCCTAAGGAGATTTTAGGGGGTAATAGAATGGGGTTTCTACAATAATAATAATAATAATAATAATAACAACAACAACAACAACATCAACAACAACAATAATAATAATAATAATAATAATAATAATAATAATAATAATAATAATAATAATAATAATAATAATAATAATAATAATAATAATAATAATAATAATAATAATATATCTGAAGTAGTATTCAATAATCAGTATGATGATATTACTCAAATTAAAAATTATCAGGTTTTGAAAAATTAAGGTTGCAGGGGGTTTCTAAAGCAAGATAACCCATAATTATTTGTTTTAGAGGCTTAGGGTTAATAGTAATACAATATAAAAATCATTCCAAAACCTTTGGAGATAAGTAAAAATGTCAAACCAAAACTCTAAAGAGAGGCATTCATATGATAAATAAAACTAGGCAGTTAATATTTTGATTCCTATAGGCAAATGATATTACTGTGGGTATAACGGTAATTTATTCCCTGGTTAAATTGTATGCTATGTAAGAATAAGTTCAATTGAATCAGGTTCAGTTGAATTCATTGTTTCGAGATCAATATAGGGATTTTAAAATTGAATCAAGCATAATATATTCCGAACTTCACAAAGGAGTTCATAAATGAGAACAAGGTATCCAGACTATCATCTAATGATGGAGCATTTTGTGTAATAATATTGAATTAGAATAACCTACTATGGTTGAAAATTATGCTGCTCATTCACAAGTTTATTTGAATTTTACATTAGAGTTTGTTTGGGAAAATGGTTTATAAGGGAAAACATATTGGTGGTATTAAGCTCACATAGAGGGTTTATGTAAGATTTCATCTGATCACAACTATTTTAGTTATTTATTGGATCAAAAATTATGTTTCACTACAAAATTCATAATATTTTTGGGGATATTAAATTTTTAGTGATATCTAGAATCACGGTAATTTTGGAAAGTAATTAATAGTGGTTATAAGGTGTATGGTGGGGGTTAATTATTCACAATTCGTTGCCAGGGTTGCGTTAAAGTTGGGGAATTTTATAATTATTGAATAGGATCCAGTAAGTAATGTCGTTACATTCTAAAGAGTAGAACGATTTGTCTTAATATTTGTAATGCTTATACCTTTTCCTAAAAATATTCCTAATGCTCATCAAGGAATTCTTTTATTTCTTTTCCTATTTAATCCTATTCAGATACCATTCTAACATAAGTAATCTAGTCTCGTAGTCTAGTGGAAATAGTATACAGTAAAACAAGAGTACAATGCGGAAGATGAAAATTAAAAGGTCAATAGAAAACTGTGATCACTTTTAAATATAAAAAAGGGATTCGAAATGAAGTATTTCATTTTAAGGAGAGTGTCAATTGAATAATTCATACAAAATAATGGTGTTGTATGTACAAACTTGTGGAGTATATTGTATACAATCCCTTCCTGAGATAACTTTCTTAATATGCCTCTAAACTTTTAATAACATCTTGATAATCCTAAAATTATTTAATGATTCTATTGAGCTTATAAAATCCGAATATCTAAATTAGTTATGTCTCTCAAAATTATAGTTCCCGAATGTTTCTCATAATACTTATGTAAATATATCAGTCTTGCAAACTATCGTTTTACCCTTAAGATCTTTCCCTAGGAAAAATCCTAATATCCCATATATCCGTCATGTAATTGAAGATTGACATTCCTTAATTTATGTCTAAGAATCCTATCCTTACTATTCTTATGAATTGAAAAATATCCTTACTCTAATCTTAACTCATTGTTACATAAGCTAATCTTAAACCTAGCTTCGTATCTAATACCAACTTATCACACCCTGATATATCAGGAGTAGTGTTCTAAAAAACGCGCCTAGGCGCGAGGCTTTTTTGATATTCCCCGTTTAGGGCCTAGGCGTGGACAAAGGGGTGGTCAACATTGGTCAACGTTTTTTTAAAAAGGCGTAAAAAAACTCGTTTTTTGGGAGATAAAACGCGCCTCAGGCGGCGTTTTTTTTATTTTCATTTTCGTGGGTAACCAAAACGACGTCGTTTTGGTTGCTTTTAAACCAAAAAAAAAACCTAATTTGTGTTTGGTTAACTGAGCTCTGCCGTTTTGGTCCAAAAGAAACAAAACCCTTTCGTTTTTCACTTTGTTCTACAGAAATTGAGCTCTTCACTTTCGTTTTGTCAACAAGAAATAAAACCCTAATCGTTTTTCACGATCGGCCCTGTTCTAAAGGTGAGTTCTTCACTTCGTTTTTCATTTTTCACGATCGGTCATGACTTTTAAACCCTTTTCAAGATCAGTTCCCTGTTTTTCACGATCGTTCCTGTTTTCGTTTTTCACGATCGGTCGTAACTTTTAAACCCTTTTCAAGATCAGTTCCCTGTTTTTCACGATCGGTCCTGTTTTTCATGATCTATTTTTACTTATATAAATATACTTTGAATACTTTACAATCAATTTTTTACATGACTTTTAATTTCTTTTCCAAACTGTAATAGTTTTTTTCATTTTACACGATCTAAATAAATGTTTGTTTTGCTTTAACACCTAATCTGTTTTAGGAATGTTGTGCCTGCATCTGTTTTAGAATAACACACTATGTTGACTCAATGTTCTGCTAAGATATGTGTTGTAATTTCTGTAATGCTGAAATGCTGAAATGGTTTTCTTCAACTGCTGTAATGCTGAAATAGTTGAACTGTAATGCTGTAATAGTTTTGTAGCAGTTGAAGACCACTGTAAACTGTAATAGTTTTTTTCAACTGCTGAAATACATGCTTTCAATGGTCTAGAAATACATGCTTTTAGAACCTGTTTCTGTTTTCAATATAGGTTAATGGATCCAAATGAATCTTCGTCGATGGCATCTAATGAGGCGTCATCAAAGAAAGATCTTAGTGATGTTGGATGGGAAACCGCGATTCGTGCGAATCCAAATGACAATAATGATATCAAGTGCACATTGTGTGGAAAAATTACTAAAGCAGGAATCTATAGACATAAAATTCATGTGTCTGGAATCAAGGGGTTGGGTGTTGCACCATGTAGTAAGGCTAATGAAGAGCAAAAGGCCAAATGTATTGAGGCGCTTGAAGAGGCGAAAAATAAGAAAGTCCAAAAATTGGTGAGTGATAAAAGTAGGAAGAGTGAGGTAAGTTTAACGAATGAGGAGGAGGATGAAGAAGAAATTGAAAGTCTTAAAGGTGGGAGTCGTAAAAGGGCTTTTCGTGGTCCCATGGATCAATTTACGAGGCAAATTAGGTTGGATGACTCATATTTATCTGCTTGCATGGAGAAGAAGCAACAAAATATTAGACAAGAAAAGGGCATTAGCGATTCATCAATATTTGGCGAAGTGGATATATGAAGCGGGGGTACCTTTTAATGCAATTGACAATGATAGCTTCAAGAATTTTGTTGATGCGGTTGGGTTATATGGCCCGGGTTACCAACCCCCTTCACAGTACCAACTGAGGGAGCTTCTTTTAAAGGGGGAGATGGAGTCCACCAAAAAAGAACTTAAAAAGCAAGAGGAGGAGTGGAAAGCGAATGGGTGTTCAATCATGACCGATGCTTGGAGTGATAGAAAACATAGAAGTATAATGAATTTATGCGTGAATTGTAAGTTAGGTACCACCTTTCTTTCTTCAAAGGAAGCGTCGGGTGATGCTCATACCGGTACTTAAATATTTGAGTATGCGAATGGGTGTATTAAAGATGTTGGGCCAGAAAATGTGATTTAGGTGGTGACTGATAATGCAACTAACAATATGGTAGCGGCGAATTTATTGGCTTTAGAAAGGCCAAACATCTTTTGGACCTCATGTGCTACCCACACTATTAACCTCATGCTTGAGGGGATTTCTAAGCTTCCCACCTTTAAAAATGTGATCCAAAAGGCAAAGTCATTCACTATTTTCATTTATGCACATCACAAGACTTTGTCATTGATGAGAAAATTTACAAAGAAGGAGATAGTTAGACCGGGAGTCACAAGGTTTGCTACTTCTTTCTTAACTTTACAAAGTTTGCTTGACGAAAAACAGGAGTTGAGAAATATGATGACTAGCAATGAGTGGGATGAGACTAAATGGTCTAAGAGTAAAAAGGGGAAGGAGGCTTTTGCTATTGTTGTTCCAAATGAGTTTTGGAATTTGATTGAGTTGTGCTTGAAAGTGTTCACTCCATTAGTAAAGGTGCTTAAACTTGTTGATGGTGATGTTAAGCCTGCAATGGGGTTTGTGTTTGGGGAGGTAGTAACGGCTATGGAGGAAATCAGAAATGCATTGAAGAAAGAGCGTGATTATAAACCGTTCTTGGACATTATTGATACCAAAGGCAAGGGTCGCATTGATAGTCCACTTCACACAACGGGTTATTTGTTGAATCCGTTTTATTATTACAAAAATTTGAGTATCAAAGATGATCCAATGATTACAGATAATTTGATTACTTGTGTTGAGAAGTTCTTTCCTGATGATGATGCAATCCAAAATCATGTGCTAAATATTGAGTTGCATAAGTATTTCCAGAAGAAAGGTGGATTCGGCAAAAAGCAAGCGATTAGTGGATGTGAGAACAATGATGATAATTATAACCCTGGTATGTTACTATTCCTCTTTTTTATTTTTGTACATTTACATTAGTCACACTCTTTACATTGTTCTCACCCACCTATTCTATTCATTTAACATTGACTAGTTGGTTGGTGGGACTTTTATGGAAGTGGAACTCCAAATTTGAAGAGAATGGCCAAAAGGATACTTGGTTTGACTTCTAGTTCATCGGAGTGTGAACGAAATTGGAGTGTCTTTGAAGGAGTAAGTTACATAAATATCTTATTTAGTTGCTTTTTGTTATTAGTTTTGTAATTTAATTTCAAGTATACTAATATCCTGATATTTTGTTTTCTTAATGTAGATACACACCAAGAAGAGGAATAGATTAGATACCACGAGAATGAATAATCTAGTATTTGTGCAATTCAATGCAAGGTTGAAGAACAAGAATGATAAGAAAAAGAAGAAGGATAAATTGCTAGCAAGTGATGCTACTAATGCACAATCATGGATTGTTGATGGTTGTGATGATGATGATGAGAGTGTGGATGGCGTGGAGGCGGGTTCTGGACTTGCATGGGATGCGGCTGTAGAAGCGGCAAATGAGATTTTACAACCTAGAAGAAGCGGTAGAAATGTCCGTGATGAAAGTGAAATAAGGGAACCCGATGAAGAGGATTTTGTATCGGATGGCACAGAAGATGGAATGGATGAAGAAGATGATTTTGAATTAGAGTTCGATAAGGAATTAGATGATTAAACATGTTTGTTTAAGTTTAAAAGATTGTAATATTTATGACCTTATTTGAGAGATGTGTTGTTTGGTTGAAACTTGGGTTGTACTAAGTTACTAACTAATGGATTATCGTAGTGTAAGTTTATTAGGGTGATGTGGACTTGTGCACATGGAAAAGGGCTCCCAATGCATATATTGGTATTCAATTTCAAGGTATGTATCATTTTCTATTTTATAAGGGGCTATTTTGATTTTATTCTTATTGATTAATATTATTTATTTAAATTATTTTATTGACTACTTTGAATTTTGATTGCATGGAATTGGGTGATAACATGATGAGGACTTATGGAGCATGCATATGGAAAAGGCGTCCTAATTACAAATATACGGACATATTTTTCAGGTATGTACCATTTCAGTATTATTTATTTTTATTAGGTATGTACCATTTTCAGTATTTTTTATTAGCCTTGTTATAATTAAAAAATATTAAAATATATTAAAAAGGCCTAAACGCCTTTTCACGCCTTTTTACGCCAAGGCCCGCCTAGGCTTCTAAGGCTTAAGGCTTGGCCTCTACGCCTTGTCACGCCTCGCGTTTTTTAGAACCTTGATCAGGAGTGAATTTTATCTTAAAATAATGCAAAACCATAAATAAGTCATGCATACTGAACTAACTGAGAAATTTATTGATTTATAAAAATGTCTTACAAGTGTATTTAAACCATTTATCCTTATTATTCTAATAAGATATCACATTGCCTCTCTATATACAATGATTCATAAAGCATTCATCATTGCCAATATGTACCTGTCAAAATAATTGGAAGGAAAAGAATCAGCAAAGATGCTGATTAGATTTTGACCACTTATATATATATATATATATATATATATATATATATATAGGCATAAATTCTTCCCAATTTATCCCTTTAATTTAGTTACTTTTAGCACCTCGAACAACTTAATCGATTTGACTTTATCTCATAATCTTGCTACTGACTTGTCCTAACGAGTACATCGAGTTTCTGGTATTTCGTATTAATTTTGCAGGTATTTGATGTCAATTAAAGAAAGAAACAAATCGAAAGAATGGAGAAACAAAAGAAGGAAAGTCCAAAGGGAAAAATTGTAATTTCTACCTAGAATTCGGATAAGGAAGAGAAGTTGAAGATATCAAGTTTATGGGCACGTAGGAAGAAACGACACCTCAATTGGAGTCTCGGTGTGAAAGTTACCAGCAGTAAAAGTCTGAAGAAAAAAAGTCAAAGGAAGCCCAGACCGATCCGGCCCGGACCGGTCTGCATTGCCAATTTCCAGAGAACCCCGGACCGAAGACAAATTGAAGCTGAAAGAAATTAAAAGAATCGGTCCGGATTCCAAGCAAACCAAACCGCAGGAGGATCGTACCGGTCTGACCGTCGAGTTTTATTTTTTTATCCTTCTCTAATGGAGAGTCCTAGTGCAGCTAAAACTCTTGAAATTTTGTAGGGTATAAAAAGCCGATTTACTATCATTCTTAGGACGGGGAATTTAGCTAATTTTTCACTCTTTTCAGAAAAACCCTACCTTGGAGATAGCTTAGTATTTTAATTCCAAGATTGAAGATTAATCAGATTTCAGTGTTTACCAGTAATTGTAGTTAATGCTTTGTGTGCTTTGGTAAGATTAGTGAGTAATTTCCTCTGCTTAATTTCCTATTTTCATCATTCTACAAATTGCTCTTAGTTTAATCATGATTTCCTGCAATTCCAAAATCGTTTTCATTACTTTCATCATGGTAGGCAAGACTTTTAATGGTCGGGATGCACGAACCCAACCTGATGTTGTAGTTGTATGTACATAAAATTAATCCTCTAAATTTAATGGTTTGATTATGACCGTATTGCGTAGAAACACGAAAATTATAGATCTTTAGATCTCGTTTTCTTTCGGATAACTAGGATGATTTAGAATAAAATTCGGGTGTAACTATTGAAATACCGATATACTCGTTCTCTGATTAAGTATGACGCGGGCTTGAACCTCATATACGTAATGCTTGGGAGTACTAAATTCTGGGTCTAATTAATCATTTAAATTTACGATTAGTTTTATAACATCAATATACTAGGGTTGGGGGATTGTATTCCCGTCTTGTTCTTTCATCATATACGTTTACAGTTTCAAGTCAATTATCATCAGTAGTTTATAGTAGCTGCATTTCATTCATACTTTTGTGCATTAAAAAATTATTTTCAAAATTGCATCTAGTGTAGTTATTCCCAAAAGAAATCATATTTTCCTTTTTCTTTAGAGTCAGAGTTAGGATTCGTTCATCTTTCCAACGTCATTACAACTCTGTTGTCCTATTTCCCTGTGGATACGATCCGGACTTACTAGGTTTATTACTAATGCGACAGGCTTGCACTTGAGCCTAGAGAGTACACACTTCTGAGACACATTCTTAGTCACATCAAGTTTTTGGCACCATTGCCTGGGATTTAGATAGACTTAGGATTAGATCGAGTCAATCTAAAACTTTGACCAAAAATTTCCAAAAATCCAAAATCATATAAAAAATTCTAAAAGAACAAAATTCATCACCATCTCTCATAAGCAATTAATGAAAAATTTTAAACTCACTCCAACTCCCCATAATACTCCAACCCACATTCACGAAAACCCGATTGTTGAGTACGATCCTGATAGCCCTCACACTTCTAACGCTCCCCGGTTATGGGTTCCACCTCCTACCCTATCACACTCAATCTCAAATAACACGTCGTTTTCCTTCTTCGGACACACTTCATAGAGAACTCCAAGTATACCAAGCGAGGATACCGAATATTTGAGAGAGAGAGATGTCACAACACAGTAGTGCAGCCGTCGATGAGGGAGAGTCCCCGTATCATCCTTTGAGAGACGTCTTATATCCCGAGCGCACTGTCACTCCGGAATGCATTTTATTTCCGTACAATACGGGACAATTTTGATTCAAAAATGGGATGATCCAGATACATCCCACTTACCATGGAATGGATTCAGAAAAGCCATATGCCCACATCATGGAATTTGAGGAGGCGTGCGAGACTCTTAGCGATCAAACTTGCACAAAAGATGTGCTCCACCTCAAACTCTTTCCATTCTTGCTAAAGGATAAGGGTAAGACCTGGCTATGGTCTTTACCTCCAAACTCGATTTCATCATTGAACGAGCTACAATCCAAATTTCTCAAGACGTTCTTTCCTCCACATCGAACGAATTCCATCAAGGCTCAAATTCACACTTTTTGGAAATTAGAAAATGAGTCATTCGAACGATGCTATGAGCATTTCAATGAGTTAATTACCTCATTTCCCCATCATGGTTTTGATAAAATGCAAATCATCTCCTTTATCCATAATGGGCTGAACATTAACTCCAAGCAACTCGTTGAGACCAAGGGTAGAGGTCTGTTTGTCGACTTAGATTTCCCACGATGCTGAGCTTCACCTGAGGTATGTCGTCGAGACTACCCAATCCTGGGATACATCTGACCCTAATGCTCAAAATAGAAATCGTCAAGCGACCACCACTCCATCTGTGTCTGGCTTATTTAATGTAGAAAGGAATTCTATAACGGATAGTCGACTCGATATGCTTGAGAAAGGACTGCGAGACTTACGTGAGGAATGTGGAAGAGGACCAAATAGATCCATCCCAAACCCAATCGAGAAGGTGTGTGAGATTTGTGAGGCGGGTCATTCAAATGAGGAATTCCCGACTATACCCGCTGACAAAGTGATGCTTCAAGACCAAGTCAGTGGCGTAGAAGGTTTTAAGGGTAATTTCGGTGCCTCACACGGGAATTCTTACAAACCTTCATGGAAAAACCACCCTAGTTTTAGCTATGGGTAACAACATGCTGCGATGAATCCTAATTCACATGTTGCCCCTCCTCTACCACCGCATTTTCAACAAGCTCCACACATGCAAGGACAGGTGCAAGCACCACCACCTCAAGGAGCATACTTCCTCCACCGCGTAGAAGTCTCCAGGATATGATAAACCACTTTATCAATACCCAGACTGCAACTAATGGTAGGCATGAGTGCATGATGAATGACATGAATGCGAACATTTCCCAGTTGCAATCATCATTGAGTATCCAAGAGAATGGCAAGTTTCCTTCGCAGGGCCAAAGACCGCCCCAAGGTCAAACTAGTGTTAGCTCCACATCGACAGAACATCAGAAGAAATGTCAAGCTGTGACACTCTTCGTAGTGGGAGAGTCATTGTTTTATCACCTCACCCACACGACGCAACCAAAGACAAGGAGATTTCGCCCGGCACGAAAAAGGCCGAAGATGTCCCCTAGAATGAGCGTGAGAAAGAAGACACGAGTGAGACCGAGGTAGTAGTGAATACACCCATTGCGGCACCGTTTCCTCAAAGGTAGATTATTTCCCATAAAGGAAATCCCCATGATGAAGTGCTAGACGTGCTAAAGCAAGTAAATCTGAATTTACCTTTCCTCGATGCCATTAAGAATATTCCAGCTTATGCTAAAGTCATCAAAGACCTGTTAATGGCAAAGAGGAGGATGAAGGTAAAGAAAAATGTCTTCCTAGCACAGAACGTGAGTTCCATCCTACTCAATGATCTCCGACCCAAGTTCAAAGATCCCGGTGCACCCACCATTTCCTGCATCATTGGAGAAAATAAAATTGAGAAAGCCTTACTTGATTTGGGAGCAAGTGTCAATATCCTCCCATACGCCATCTATACGTAACTCGACTTGGGCGACCTCAAGCCCACAAACGTCACTCTCCAATTAGCGGATAGAACCATGAAGATCCCGCGAGGCATTGTTGAGGACGTGATCTTCTAAGTTGACACTTTTTAATTCCTGGTAGACTTTGTCATTAGGCAGACGGAGCCCTCCTATACCATAAGCAACCATGTTCCCATCACCCTTGGGCTCCCTTTCTTAGCTACGACTAACGCAGTCATCAATACTCGGAATGGGAGAATGCAACTCACTTTTGGGAACATGACTTTAGAGACTAACATCTTCCATATCGCCCAACAGGCGGGGGAAGAAGATGATCTTCACACGGTGAGCCTAATAGACAAGACCGTAGAGGATTATTTCGAGGAAACTTATTGTGGAGATGACTTAGGGTCTTGTTTAATTTTGAGCCACGGGAGTGAGGGGACGTACACTACATTCGAGAGGGAGGTTAAGGAGTTGAGAGAGTTATTTGATGAGAAAACGTCGGACGAGGACGCGAGAGATGTAAGTTGCGTTTCTAGATTCAAGGAATTACCACCGAGGGATACACACATGGTTCCCTCCAACGAAAAATTTCCAACCCTCTAATAGAAGAAACTCCCCTCCCATATTAAATACGCAAACCTAGGAGAGGATGAGACATTTCCTGTGGTTATCTCATCTAGCCTAGACGAAGAGCAGGAGGGTAAATTGCTAAAAATTCTAAGGAAGCACCAAGATGATTTTGGTTGGTGCATTGCTAATTTCAAAGGGATAAGTGCTTTGATTTGCACCCATAATATCCATCTTGAAGAGGATATCAAGCCATCGAGAGAAATACAAAGATGAATAAACCCTAATATGAAAGAAGTGGTGAGGACCGAAATAATTGAGCTATTAGATGTCGAGATTATCTACCCAATCTCGGATTGCAAATGGGTGAGCCCTATTCAAGTTTTCCCGAAGAAGTCGGGCATGACAGTGATAGAGAATGCTATGGGAGAGCTAGTACCCCAACGTACCACCGCCGGGTAGCGCGTTTGCTTTGATTATCGAAAACTCAATGCGGGAACTAGGAAAGACCATTTCCCCTTGCCATTTATTGATCAGATGCTTGAGAGAGTAGGGGGCCACCCTTACTATTACTTCCTTGTTGGTTATTCCGGATATAACCAAATTGAGGTAGATGTACCTGACCAAGAGAAAACAACTTTCAGTTGCCCTTTTGGTACGTTTTCCTTCAAACGTATGCCATTCGGCTTATGTAATGCACCCGCGACCTTTTAAAGGTGCATGTTGAGCCTATTTAGTGACATGGTCGAGAGAGGACTTGAAGTGTTCATGGACGATTTCAGCGTTTTTGGCACCTCTTTCGATCGTTGTCTTGAAAAACTGGAAAAAGTACTTGCCCGGTGTGTGGAAAAGAACTTAGTGATAAATTGGGAGAAATGCTACTTCACGGTCACCGAGGGAATAGTTCTTGGCCACATAGTTTCATCCAAGGGGATAGAACTTGATAGAGCTAAGATATATGTCATAGTTGATCTCCCCCCACCAAAATCGCTCAAAGACGTGCGCTCCTTCTTGGGCCACGTGCGGTTTTACAGAAGGTTGTTAAGGACTTTAGCGCCATTGCTAGACCCTTAAGCAACCTACTTATGAAGGACAACCCATTTGAGTAGACGGAAGCATGCCAAAGCACTTTTGAAAAACTGAAAACCATGCTTGTGTCCGCTCCCATCATGCAAGTTTTGGACTGGTCTTTACCATTCGAACTAATGTGTGATGCTAGCGATTACGCGATAGGGGCTGTTTTGGGCCAAAGAAAAGACAAACAGGCTCATGTCATCTACTACGCTCGCCGGACTCTTACCGGATCACAACTCAATTACTCCACTACCGAGAATGAGTTTCTAGCGGTAGTCTTTGATCTTGACAAATTTTGGTCTTACCTTATCAGTTCTCCCATTACTTGCTTCACCGACCATGCGGCATTGAAATACCTACTTGCAAAGAAAGATGAAAAGTCGCACCTCATAAGGTGGATCCTACTCCTACAAGAGTTTAATCTCTCCATTAAAGATACGAAAGGAGTAGAAAACGTCATTGTCGACCACTTATCACAGCTTTCGTCCGACGTACCTAGTGATCCAATACCCATAGATGAATACTTTTCAAATGAGCAACTCTTTGCTACCTCTTCTTTGCCCTTGTTTGCGAATATAGTGAACTACCATGTCACGGGAGCCGTCCTTCCCACCTGGAAACTGCAAGATAAGAAGAGGTTTATTACTTGGTCGCACATGTTTTTCTACGACGAACCATTCTTGTTTAAATATTGCGCCGACCAAATTATCCAATGATGCGTACCGGATGATGAGATCCCAAAAGTCATCCAATTTTGTCATTCGAAAGCTTATGGAGGCCACTTTTCGATGGAAAAGACGATCGCAAAAAATTCGGTAATACGGCCTATATTGGCCCACAATATTTCGGGATGTGAACGATGCTTGTAAATCTTGCAATAGGTTCCAACGGATGGGAACTATTACCCAACAAGACATGATGCCTCTTGCCCCCATACTGATTATTGAGATCTTCGGCTGTTGGGGTAATGACTTCATGGGCCCTTTCCCCCCATCATTTGGTTTCCTATACATCCTTGTCACGGTAGACTACATTTATAAATGGGTGGAAGCTATAGCTACCAAGAAAAATGACAACAAAGTGGTGATTAAGTTCCTGGAGGAACACATACTTTCCCGCTTCGATGCTCCGAAAGAGATAATTAGAGATAATGGCATGCACTTTTGTAATAGGCCATTCACGAAGCTCATGAGAAAGTATGGTGTCGTTCACAAGGTTGGAACGACTTATAACCCATAAATGAATGGGCAGGCCAAACTAGCGAATTGGGAAATCAAGAACATTCTCAAAAAGACCGTCAATACTACCCAGAAAGATTGGTCACTTAGATTGAACGATTCGCTATGAGCCTATCGTACCGCATACAAAAATTCGCTCGGAATGTCCCCTTTTCGCTTTGTGTATGGGAAACCTTGCCATCTTCCCATGGAATTAGAGCACAAGGCGTATTGGTCAATTAAAGAGTTAAACTATGCCATGGATAAGGCCGGTGAAGCTCGCAAGCTTTAAATAAATGAGTTAGAAGAGATACGCAATGATGCGTATGAAAATGCTAAAATATCCAAAGAAAGGATGAAACTCGCTCACGATAACATCATTCGATGCAAAGAGTTTGTTCCCAGACACAAAGTGCTTCTTTATAACTCTCGGCTTCATCTCTTTCTGGGCAAGTTGCGGTCAAGATGGTCTGGCCCGTTCGTTGTGAAGAATGTTTTCCCTCAGGGAGCTGTTGAGTTAGACGATTTGAAAGGGGGAAATACATTCAAAGTGAATGGACAACGCCTAAAGCCATATCTAGAGGTGTGTGTGGAAGAAGTCAACACCGTTTAGTTATCGGACCCCATTTACGGGGTAGAGTGAACTGCTATAGTGAGGTCGTCGCACCCCCGACGCGTATGGGGGTGAATTCTTGTTTATAGTAGATGAGAGTTGTGTGAGTAGGGAGAGTTCATAGGATTAGGGTACATTCAGGAGAGAGCATTCACATGTTTTGGGAAATTGAGTCAAGTTGCGTTGACCATAGATATCGAGCGAATTTTTGAGTCAAAAATGATAGGGATAATGGTGAGAATTGAAAACATTCGGAGAAGAGCGATCGAAATTAAGTGAGGGGAAAAATCAAGCCAAGTCAAAGAACCCGGATCGGTTCCTTTATTTTTTATCTAGACTGGTCCGCCCCAGACCGATTCCTTTATTTTATTGGCGGATCGATCCGGCTACGGAAAAGATCGAAGATTAAACGACCGGACCGGTCCGGTCCTAAGGCGGATCAGTCCGCTTTCTACAGAAATTTTTTCCCCTATTCCCTAGGTGCCCCCCCCCCCCCCCCCTTCTCCCCAATCCCTTCCCTCCCAATTCATCTCCCCATAACCAACCCTTTAATTTCCCTCCCAAATACACTCCCCCTTTCCCTCCGAACCCTTTCCCTCCATTTCCCAAACCCTACCCACCCTTCCCCTATAAATACCAACCCATAGCCGCCACTTTTCTTCACACCTTCAACCACCTCACTCTTCTCTTCTCTTATCTCTCCCTAATTTTCTAGAAACCTCTCCCTGTTATCATGGCCCAATGCCCCGCCCCTGTAAAATACGACTCCACCGACATCCTCCCCTCCGACCATGGTGAATTTCGTTCCCGCCAAGATGAGCGGTGGTGCAATCGGTTCTTCGGTCCGGATCACAAACTCCACATGGAGCGCGCTGTTCAATGGGATGGTCTGCCCAATTCCGTCACTGCCTTTTTCATGCCTCAGGGTTGGTGACGATTTCTTAATCAACCGTACGAAGCGGTTTGGGAAGCTGAGGTGCAATTTTTCTATGGCTCCTTATTCAGATGGGCCAATTCGAATCTCAAGCATATGTTGACGGCACCGTCATCCCTTTTTTGTTAGCCCTTCTCACGGTCAAGTTGGTTGAATATGACATTCCCGATGTTCAAGATTTCACCTACCCAAGGAATGTCGTACCGGTCGCCAAAGAATTGATTTTGGAGCGCATTGCCCCCGATGTTGCATGGAGTGGGAAAACTGTCGCTATTGGCCGTCATAATGAGAAAGCGTGCCTCACCTTCCAAATAGTATGTGCAAACATTTTGCAAACATCCAACAATTCAGCGATGCATCCCCGTCAGGCCACAATTGACCTACCACCTCTTCGATCTCAACACTCCCATTAACCTGGCTCGCACCCTATATGCCGACATCCTCGTCGCAACCATGGATGAGAAAGGGGCAGCACCACTTCCCTATGCACGTTTGATTACCTCCATCCTTAAGGACGCTAGCATTGAGTCCCCGCTTGATCGTACTCGACTCCCTGGTCCTTTTGGACAGGGAACCCGCACGTGGAGTGCCAAACAGCTAGCCATCCTTTGGGAGAGGTGGGTAAGTGATGATGAGGATGATGCTGCCTCCATTGAGGAAGATGAAGACGAAGAGTACGAAGAAGAAGCAGGTGCTGATGTAGAGATGGGTGACGTAGGAGCGGATGAAGAGTCATCCGACGAGGAAGATGACCCTGATTTTGAATGGGCGAGTAGAGACCTCACTAACCGTATGTCGTCCCTTGAGACGAGATTCAACACCCTTTTGTCCGACTACCATCGCGATACCAGCATGATGTTTCGTTTCCAAGCGGACATGTACCGACGCCAAGGGGATCCCAATGAGCCATTCCCATCGTACTTCTATGACCCCTATGGCCCCGACGTGCCCAGCTCTTCCCAACCACCACGCCAGTGAAGCCTTGGTTGTTTGTGACAGTTTTTAGTTGTTTCCCTAAAACACATGATGTATGCTCTTTGTTGTTTTTGTACCATAGCCCTGTTTTATAAAAATCTGCATTTTCTCCATTTTTTTTTATTTTTCGCACTTCTTATTTTGCCTTGTTTAGATTTTAGTCATTTTTGGTTGAGGACAATGAAAAAGTCTAAGTTAGGGGGGGTCACAAGTGTGTATTCCTAACACTTCACAAATTTTCAAAAATGCCCAAAAATCTCAAAAAAAATCATAAAATTTTGAAAAATCCAAAAATATTTTTTTTCAAAATAAATAAAAATTGGAATTCAAAATTTTCAAAAATATCATTTAAAGTCGGATTAAAGTCTCAAGTTGTAAAATTCAACACACACAAAGCCGAAATTGACCAAAGATGGAAATTGAGCAAAAATTTACAACTTAACGAATAAGTGTGGAGATTAACAAACCCGGTGAGATTCGAGCCTTTCATATTGGTGAAAATTATAAATCAATCCGAGTTAATTGTTAACTCAAAGTTCTTTTCAGTGCCTAAAAAGTCGTCGTGGATCTCAATCCTTTCATTTTGATCGGTTATGGAAAATGTGTGCGGTATTGCCTTAAAAAGTGCGCTACAAATCTCTAAACTTAATTAATCTCGAGACGCATACGATAAATTAATTAGTATTTTGGACAATGAAGTAGGCCATAATTTGTTACCCAAAAAATTTAGCCATAAAAGGTTATGAAAAAATTATCCCTTTTGTAACCCAAATTGAGCCGAATAATTTTTCCTTTCGTTTGGTACCCAGAAAAACCCATAAAGCTAGGAATTGAGAAAATCGAATATTTATCGAATAAAGTCCGAAAAGTGCATAAAAAGGGGGCAAGAATAAAAATAGATATGCTCAACAAAAATACCAAGAAAAGAAAAAGAAGTGAAAAATAGAAAAATATAGAAAAAGAAGAAAAAAATGAGCAATAGCCCGAAAAAAGCACAAATGGACATCATAAATGACTTTTTTGATTCCAACCTTCCCTACCATTTTCATTTTACCCAATATACCATAAAACCCGAAAAAGTCCTAACCGAGTCCAAATTACGAAATTGGTTACCGCGTGGAGAGCTAATACACCAAAAGATAATAAAAGAGATAATGCGTGAATAAGAGGCAATGCTCCCGTTTTTAAAATCGTAATCCGTTGATGAGATCCTATCACTATATAATTTCTGTCTTTCTACTTGTATGCGTGACTTTGCGTCCATTATATTTACTCTTTTTATCACGCATACCGAGAGAATTTCCATAATTCGAGAGACTCGTTTGTGAGAGCATTCCGTGAGAAATTGAATCAAAACGAATTTTCGAATAAGTAGCATAATGATCAATCGGTGGAAATTGGCGGTTAAATTTTTGGCTTCGCACATACACACTATGATTTGAGACTTGTAAATATGACTTGATGATGACTATTTTCTGGGAAAGTCTGAATTATACAATTTTTACGTATTTTGAATTTCCATGAGTCGAATTTTGTGGGTATATTCACTGCAAACCCTCACGAGACACCACTCGTCCTACTAGAGTAACACACTACACCAAAATGGGCAAATTGTCACCTTTCAGCCGGCCAGCCTTGTCATTGACCGTGACAAAAAAAACACGTGTTTTATGTCACGGTCATTGATCTTGACACGACCGTGACAACTAATTGTCACGGTCAATGACCTTGACACGACTGTGACAACTTTTCCAGCAAAAACCATTTCCCCCTTCTTTTTTCCCTCCCACCGTTCCCTCCCTCTCCCTCTCTCTCTCGACGCTGCTCTCTCTCTCTCTCTCTCTCTCTCTCTCTCTCTCTACTTTCAGGTCCAATTTCTCTCTCTCTCTCTCTCTCTTCCATTTATATATATATATATATATATATATATATATATATATTTGTGTGTATATATATATATATATATATATATATTTGTGTGTATAGATATATATATATATATATATTTGTGTGTATATTTATGTGTGTATGTGTATATATATATATGTGTGTATGTGTGTGCATGTGTGGGGGGTGGGGCAGGGTGGGGGAGGGGGTGGTAGAGGGGGGCAGAGAGTGGGGTGGGGTGGGATGTGTGTGTGTGTGTGGTGGTGTGTGGTGGGGGAGGGGGTGGTGGAGGGGGGCAGGGGGTGGGGTGTGTGTGGTGGTGTGTGGTGGGGGAGGGATAATTCACGGGCTTTAGGTAAACTAGGGTTTTATAGAGCTTCGCTCCTACTACTTGGGCAATGACTATACTAGGGACCAAAGATAAATAAATAAACTGGATTCAAAGTAAATACTAGGAAATCCCAATTTATAACTGTCTAATTTATATCCTTTATTTATTTAATCACGATACATTCCACTAAATAATCATGATTGCACTCAAATTTAATTATTTATAAATCACTCGAAAGAATGTGTTCTTATTATTAAAGTTGATTACGGTATATTATGATTCCCCACGTTATGTTTTCGATACCCTCTTGGTTAAATAAATTTTCTACTAACCGATTTTAATGAATATCTGATCAATTCCTTGATTCTAAAACTTAATTCTATAGGATTATAAAATAGTTCATCGGTCGGGTAAACAAAACATATAATCCAAATAGTTGATTACGGTATATTATCAAGGGGTATCACAATCCAAATTATTTGTTGAACGTGAATTCCTCCAAATTATGATCTCATACCTATTCACACAATGATTGACCAACTTGCGAGAATCTATTGTTCTAACATATAATTGAACTTCACCCATCGCAATCGAAGAAATAATTGTGAAAGAAATTAAATATCCATAACCCTAGGGATTAAGAATCTATGAACTTTTTGCAAACGATATGAGATTTCCCATGTTTAATCAAGAACATCCTTAGACTTGTAGGGGGTGGGGTGGGGTGGGGTGGGGTGTGTGTGTGTGTGTGATGTTCAATTTAGTTGGTGCACAAACTAACGGTCAAAGTAATAGTATATAATTCCAACATTTCAAACTACTTGAACATCACAAATGGATACGAACTTAAAATATAAATTAAGATAACCTTAGAATCTAATTAGGGTAAAAATATAATGGCATCAACTAACATATATACACAACACTAAAAGTAGACATCAATTTTATAAATAATTGATAATAGTTGGATAATAATTGAATAATAAACATCGGGAGGGGTGGGGGTGGGGGTGGGGGGGGGGGGTGAATATTATTTACATTCAAAATAAATAATTGATAATAGTTGGATAATAATTGGATAATAATTGATATTTTCATTCAAACTAAATATTTCATTCAAAAATATTGGATAATAATTGATATTTTCATTTAAATTGATAATAATTTTATTCATGAAATTAATTCAATTAGGTAAAACCCATGATAATGAAATTTATGCTACAATTATAATTATCTCATGTCATAATTTTATTGATAAACAATATATGTAGTTGTCACGGTCATGGTAGGGGAGGGGGTGGGGGTGGGGTGGGTAGGGGTGGTGTGTGTGTGTGTGTGTGTGTGTAGGTGCGTAGGTGTGCGTGTGTGTGTGGCGGTGGGTGGGGGTGGGGCATCCATTTAATAACTCTTTAAATATTTGGAAAAAACACAATATTACAAAATTGAAACGAAATGGTATTGACGGAACTTACACATACGTTATAATATAGACGGAACATTTTTTTATCTGTACTATTAATTCAATTAGGTAAAACGAAATGTGTACTATTAACATTTTTTTTATCTGTACTAATAACATTTTTTTACAGAATGTCTCCTTCAGATGTTAAGGCGAAGATGATGATGTTGTTTATGATGATGTCGTCTGGGTTTGGTGGTAGCGGAGGCGACGAGGGCTCCTCCGCCGCTAGGCTCCCCAAATATGGAAAATTTGGGATTATCGTCGAAAATAAGTCGGTGCTTTTAGCGAGATTCCTCGAGCTGCTAAAGACGGTCATCGGCCCGGAGAGTCCATTTTACAATGGCGCGGATCCGTCCCGCCCAAGGAGCCGATCTCATTGGCACAATGGAAAAAGTTCATTGACAATGAGATCGAGGATCGACAATTGGCATCTCGCCAATCGGGGAGGGAAAATCGGGCTAAAAAGACGGAAGTGCACTACTCCGGCCGGACCTCTTACGCTGAGGTGGAGCATAGGATGCAGGTAAGATTTAATTTATCTATAACTACAGAAATATATTATTGGATATTATTTTACTTTGCGGGGCCGATACTAATTTTACTTTACTTTATTTTATTTCAGGGGGTAGGAAGTGGGCCAGGGGGTAAGCCACATAGGCTCGATACTTATGTGGCTCTTCGGACGAAGAAGGGGAAGGACAAGGAGGTGTCCCCGAGCGTCGCGGCCACGATTGTAAGTAATACGGCAGTTTAATTATTTTTAATTACGTTATAATTTTTTAGTTTACTTATTTTACTAATCATGTGCTTTTTGTCGTTTCAGGCAAAGCTTAAGGAAGTGCATGAGTCGCAGTCTGATACCGACAAGGCATCTTTGTCCACAGAAGCACTCAGCCAAGTGCTTGGCTCTGATCGCAAAGGGAGGACAAGGGGAGTGAGCTCACGGGTGGCCAAATGTAGGATCATCGGATTGGAGACGAGCGACACCGGGTTGGCTCGAACGGTGGATTCACACGATGCGAAGCTGTCCCATTTGGAGGCGACGGTCCAAGATATGTACGCATTCATGAAGCGTACGTTGGGTGGAGACCGTAAAGGGAAAGGGAAAGGGAAGGAGAAGGCGGTGGAGGAGGAGGTGCGGGAGGACGAGGCGCAGGATGATGAGGATGTGGACCTCGCTGCTTCATCACCGACACGTTCGTACTTCGACGATCCACTTCCCTATTTGACGCCCTCCAACAGACCATTGTCGACAATTGGTTGGCCGAGCGTGTTCATATTGGACGTATTTGATGGCCAGCGGATAGGGCGGGGGTTGAGGGACCCGAATATCGTCGAGGGTGGAATAGTCCATGGACGTGTGCTTCAAGAGATGGAGTCCAGGGTGCTCGTCATGCATGTCATACCCCGGAAGGAGAACTCCCTATTGTGGTTGCACGAACAATGCGGCACGACGTATATTAGTGGGTGCGTCAATTCGTATGTCGTGTCGCCTACTCACCTCCTCAGTTTTATCCAAGACATGTAGTAACATTATTTTTAAGTTTGTCCATTTTAATTATATTTGGATTATATCGTCATGTATATTGTTTTTACTTTGAATATTTGGATTATATCGTCATGAATATATATTTGCATTATCTTTAGTTTGTGTTGGATATATGATGTTTGGAACAGGTACAACGTTGCTATAACAGGTACAAATATACTGCTGGGCAGTGGCGGTGGCCATACTTCCCAACAGATTTTTTTTAAATTCTTCCCAGAATTGTCACGGTCAATGACCGTGACAATTCTGGGCAAAAGGGGTCACGGTTATGTCACGGTTTATAACCGTGACAAACGTGTCACGGTCATTGACCTTGACACGACCGTGACACAAAACACGAGTTTTATGTCAAGGTCAATGATCGTAACGCAATCGTGACAAAAAAAGTTGTCTCGCCTCGAAATTTCACGATCATTGACCTTGACAAGTTGGATTTGTCAAGGTCAATGACATTGACAAATGGGCAGATTTGGTGTAGTGACATAAGGGTTTAAAGGCTTATTGCATATGCTAAATGCAATCGCTTGCCTGCGAAAAAGGTATTCTATCCCAATAAAATGATTTTCAAGAGTTGGGCCATACTATGATTCTTTTACATTGCTCGGGATGTGCAAAGTTCTAAGTTAGGGGGATTTGATTAGGCATAAATTCTTCCCAATTTATCCCTTTAATTTAGTTACTTTTAGCACCTCGAACAACGTAATCGATTTGACTTTATCTCATAATCTTGCTACTGACTTTTCCTAACGAGTACACCGAGTTTTTGGTATTTCGTATTAATTTTATAGGTATTTGATGTCAATTAAAGAAAGAAAGAAATCGGAAGAATGAAGAAAGAAAAGAAGGAATATCCAAAGGGAAAAAATTGTAATTTCTACCTGGAATTTGGATGGGCACCTAAAGATAAGTTGAAGATGTCAAGTTCATGAGCACGTAGGAAGAAATGACACCTCAATCGGAGTCTCGGTGTGAAAGTTATGAGCAGTCAAAGTCAAAAGAAAAAAGTCAAAGGAAGCCCGGACTGATCCGGCCCGGACCGGACCAGTCTGCATTGCCAATTTACAGAGAACCCCGGACCGAAGATAAACCGAAGCTGAAAGAAATTAAAAGAACCGATCTGGATTCTAGGCGGACCGAACCGGTCCGACTGTCGAGTTTTATTTTTTTATCCTTCTCTAATGGAGAGTCCTAGTGCCGCTAAAACTCTTGAAGTTTTGTAGGGTATAAAAACCCGATTTACTATCATTGTTAGTACGGAGAATTTATCTAATTTTCCACTCTTTTTAGAAAAAAACTAGCTTGGAGATGGCTTAGTATTTTAATTCCAAGATTAAAGATTATTTAGATTTCAGTGATTACCAGTAATTGTAGTTAATGCTTTGTGTGCATTGGTAAGATTAGTGAGTAATTTCCTCTGCTTAATTTCCTATTTTCATCATTCTACAAATTCTTCTTAGTTTAATCATGATTTCCTGCAATTCCAAAATCATTTTCATTACTTTCATCATGGTAGGCTAGACTTTTAAAGGTCGGGACGCACGAACCCAACCTGATGTGGTAGTTGTATGTACATAAAATTAATCCTCAAAATTTAATGGTGCGATTATGATCGTATTGTTTCAAAACACGACAATTGTAGATCTTTAGATCTCGTTTGCTTCTGGGTAACCGGGATGCTTTAAAATAGAATTCGAGTGTAACTATTGAAATACCGATTTACTCGTTCTCTGATTAAGTATCATGTGGGTTTGAACCTCATATACATAATGCTTGGGAGTACTAAATTCTGGGTCTAATTAATCATTTAAATTTACGATTAGTTTTATAACATCAATACACTAGGGTTGGGGGATTGTATTCCTGTCCTGTTCTTTCATCATATAAGTTTACAGTTTCAAGTCAATTATCATCAGTAATTTAGAGTAGCTGCATTTCATTCATACTTTCGTGCATTAAATAATTATTTTCAAAATTGCATCTAGTGTAGTTATTCCCAAAACAAATCATCTTTTCCTTTTTCTTTCGAGTCAGAGTTAGGATTCGTTCATCTGTCAAACGTCGTTACAACTCTGTTGTCCTATTTCCCTATGGATACGATTCCGACTTACTGGGTTTATTACTAACGCGACAGGATTGCACTTGAGTCTAGGGAGTACGCACTTCTGAGACATACTCTTAGTCGCGCCAAGTTTTTGGCGCCGTTGCCTGGGATTTCGGTAGACTTAGGATTAGATCGAGTCAATCTAAAACTTTGAACAAAAATTTCCAAAAATCCAAAAACCTATAAAATATACAAAAAACACAAAAAGATTCATCACCATCTCTCATAATCTATAATGCAAGATTCTGAACTCACTCCAACTCCCCATAATACTCCAACCCACATTCACAAAAACCCAATTGTTGAGTACGATCCTGATAGCCCTTGTACTCCTAACACTCCATAGTTCTGGGTTCCACCTTCTACCCCATCACACTCAATCTCAAATAACACGTCGTTTTCCTTCTAAGGACACACTTCAGAGAGCACTCCAAGTATACGAAGTGAGGATACCAAATCTTTGAGAGAGAGAGAGAGATGTCACAACACGGTAGTGCAGCCACCGATGAGGGAAAGGCCCCGTATCGACCTTTGAGAGACGTCTTTTATCCCGAGTGCACTGTAAATCCGATATGCATTTTACTTCCGTATAATGCGGGACAATCTCGCTTCAGAAATGGGATGATCCAGATACTTCCCACTTACCATGGAATGGATTCAGAAAATCCATATGCCCACATCATAGAATTTGAAGAGGCGTGCGAGACTCTTAGCGATCAAAATTGCACAAAAGATGTGCTCCGCCTTAAATGCTTTCCATTCTCGCAAAAGGATAAGGCTAAGACCTAGCTATGGTCTTTACCTCCAAACTCGATTTCATCATTGATCGACCTACAATCCAAATTTCTCAAGAAGTTCTTTCCTCCACATCGAGCGAATTCCATCAAGGCTCAAATTCAATCTTTTTGGCAATTAGAAAATGATTCATTCGAACGATGCTAAGAGCATTACAATGAGATAATTACCTCGTGTCCCCATCATGGTTTTGATAAAATGAAAATCATCTCCTTTATCCATAATGGGCTGAACATTAACTCCAAGCAACTCGTTGAGACCATGGGTAGTGGTTCGTTTGTCGACTTAGACGCCCACGATGCTGAGCTTCACGTGAGGTATGTCACCGAGACTACCTAATCCTGGGATACATCTGACCCTAATGCTCAAAATAGAAATTGTCAAGCGACCACCACTCCATCGGCGTCCGGCCTATTTCATGTAGAAAGGAATTCTATAGCGGATAGCCGACTCGATATGCTTGAGAAAGGACTGCGAGACTTACGTGAGGAATGTGGAAGAGGACCAACTGGATCCATCCCAAACCCAATCGAGAAGATGTGTACGATTTTTGAGGCGGGTCATTCAACTGAGGAAGGCCTGACTATACCCACTTACAAAGTGATGCTTCAAGGGAAAGTCAGTGGCATAGGAGGTTATAAGGGTAATTTTGGTGCCCCGCATGGGAATTCTTACATCCCTTCATGGAAAAACCACCTTGGTTTTAGCTATGGGCAACAACATGCTGCGATGAATCCTAATTCACATGTTTCCCCTCCTCCACCACCGCATTTTCAACAAGCTCCACATATGCAAGGAGATGTGCAAGCACCACCACCTCAAGGAGCATACATCCCTCCACCGCGGAGAACTCTCAAGGATACGATAAACCACTTTATCAATACCCAGACTGCAACTAATGCCAGGCATGAGCGCATGATGAACGACATGAATGTGAACATTTCACAGTTGCAATCATCGTTGAGTATCCAAGAGAATGGCAAGTTTCCTGCCCAGGGCCAAAGACCGTCCCAAGGTCAGACTAGTGTTAGCCCCACCTCGACAGAACATCAGGAGCAATGTCAAGCTGTGACACTCTTCGTAGTGGGAGAGTCGTTGAATTTTCACCTCCCCTATACGATGCAACCAAAGACAAGGAGATTTCGCCCGAAACGAAAGAGGCCGAAGATGTCACCTTGAATGAGAGTGAGAAATAAGACACTAGTGAGATCGAGGAGGTAGTGAACGCACCCACCGCGGCACCGTTTACTCAAAGGTTGATTCCTTCCCATAAAGTAAATCCCCGTGATGAAGTGCTAGATGTGCTAAAGCAAGTAAAGATGAATTTACCTTTCCTCGATGCCATTAAGTAAATTCTAGATTATACTAAAGTCATCAAAGACTTGTTGACGGTAAAAAGGAGGAAGAAGGTAAAGAAAAATGTCTTCCTAGCACAGAACGTGAGTTCCATCCTACTCAATGATCTCCCGCCCAAGTTCAAAGATCCCAGTGCACCCACCATTTCCTGCATCATTAAAGAAAATAAAATTGAGAAAGCCTTATTTGATTTGGTAGCAAGTGTCAATATCCTCCCTTAGACCATCTATAGGCAACTTGTCTTGGGTGACCTCAAGCCCACAAAGGTAACCCTCTAATTAGTGGATCGAACCGTGAAGGGCCCATGAGGCATAGTTGAGGACGTGATCGTCCAAGTTAACACTTTTTACTTCCCGATAGACTTTGTCATTTGGGATATGGAGCCCTCCTTTACCACAAGCAACCATGTTCCCATCATCCTTGGGCGTCCTTTCTTAGCTACGGCTAACGCAATCATCAATACTCGGAATGGGAGAATGTAACTCACTTTTGGGAACATGACTTTAGAGACTAACATCTTCCATATCGCCCAACAGACGGGGGAAGAAGATGATCTTCACGCGGTGAGCCAAATAGACGAGATTGTAGAGGATTATTTCGAGGAAACTTATTGTGGAGATGCCTTAGGGTCCTGTTTAATTTTGAGCCACGGGAGTGAGGGGACGTACACCGCATTCGAGAGGGAGGTTGAGGAGTTGAGAGAGTTATTTGATGAGAAAGCGTCGGATGAGGACGCGAGAGATGTAAGTTGGGTTTCTAGATTCGAGGAATTACCACTGAGGGATACACGCATGGTTCCCTCCAACAAAAAATTTCCAACCCTCGAATTGAAGAAACTCCCCTCCCATATTAAATACGCATACCTAGGAGAAGATGAGACATTTCCTGTTGTTATCTCATCTAGCCTAGACGAAGAGCTGGAGGGTAAATTGCTAAAAATTCTGAGGAAGCACCAAGATGCTTTTGGTTGGTGCATTGCTGATTTCAAAGGGATAAGTGCTTTGATTTGCACCCATAAGATCCATCACGAATAGCATATCAAGCCATCGAGAGAAATACAAAGACGACTAAACCCTAATATGAAAGAAGTGGTGAGGACCGAAATAATTGAGCTATTAGATGTCGAGATTATCTACCCAATCTCGGATTGCAAATGGGTGAGCCCTATTCAAGTTTTCCCAAAGAAGTCGGGCATGACAGTGACTAAGAATGCTATGGGAGAGCAAGTTCCCCAACGTACCACCTCTGGGTAGCGCGTTTGCTTTGATTATCTAAAACTCAATGCGGGAACTAGGAAAGACCATTTCCCCTTGCCATTTATTGATCAGATGCTTGAGAGAGTAGGGGGCCACCCTTATTATTTCTTCCTTGGTGGCTATTCCTGATATAACCAAATTGAGGTAGATGTACTTGACCAAGATAAAATAACTTTTAGTTGCCCTTTTGGTACGTTTGCCTACAAACGTATGCCATTCGGATTGTGTAATGCACCCGCGACCTTTTAATGGTGCATGTTGAGCCTATTTAGCGACATGGTCGAGAGAGGACTTGAAGTGTTCATGGACGATTTCAGCGTTTTTGGCACCTCTTTCGATCGTTGTCTTGAAAAACTGGAAAAAGTACTTGCCCGGTGTGTGGAAAAGAACTTAGTGATAAATTGGGAGAAATGCCACTTCACGATCACCGAGGGAATAGTTCTTGGCCACATAGTTTCATCCAAGGGGATAGAACTTGATAGAGCTAAGATAGATTTCATAGTTGATCTCCCCCCACCAAAATCGCTCAACGATGTGGGCTCCTTCTTGGGCCACATGCGGTTTTATAGAAGGTTGTTAAGGACTTTAGCACCATCGCTAGACCTTTAAGCAACCTACTTATGAAGGACAACCCATTTGAGTAGACGGAAGCATGCCAAAGAACTTTTGAAAAACTGAAAACCATGCTTGTGTCCGCTCCCATCATGCAAGTTTTGGACTGGTCTTTACCATTCGAACTAATGTGTGATGCTAGCGATTACGCGATAGGGGCTGTTTTGGGCCAAAGAAAAGACAAACAGTCTCATGTCATCTACTACGCTAGCCGGACTCTTACCAGATCACAACTCAATTACTCCACTACCGAGAAGGAGTTTCTAGCGGTAGTCTTTGCTCTTGATAAATTTGGGTCTTACCTTATCGGTTCTCCCATTACTTGCTTCACCGACCATGCGACATTGAAATACCTACTTGCAAAGAAAGATGCAAATCCGCACCTCATAAGGTGGATCCTACTCCTACAAGAGTTTAATATCTCCATTAAAGATAAGAAAGGAGTAGAAAACATCATTGCCGACCACTTATCACGACTTTCGTCCAACGTACCTAGTTATCCAATACCTATAGACGAATAATTTTCGGATGAGAAACTCTTTGCTACCTTTTCTTTGCCCTGGTTTGCGGATATAGTGAACTACCTTGTCACGGGAGCCGTCCCTTCCGACTGGACACCGCAAGATAAGAAGAGGTTTATTACTTGGTCGCGCATGTTTTTCTATGATGATCCCTTCCTGTTTAAATATTGCGCGGACCAAATCATCCGACGATGCCTACCGGATGACGAGATCCCAAAGTCATCCAATTTTGTCATTTGGAAGTTATGGAGGCCACTTTTTGACGAAAAACATGACCTCTAAAATTGTGCAATACGACCTCTATTGGCCCATAATATTCTGGGATGTGACCGATGCTTGTAAATCTTGCAATAGGTGCCAACGGAGGGGAGCTATTACCCGACGAGACATGATGCCTCTTACCCCCATACTAATTATTGAGATCTTCGACTGTTGGTGTATTGACTTCATGGGCCCTTTCCCCCATTCTTTGGTTTCCTATACATCCTTTTCGCGGTAGAATACATTTAAGTTCCAGGCAGACCGAACCCCAGGAGGACCGGACCGGTCCGACTGTCGAGTTTTATTTTTTTATCCTTCTCTAATGGAGAGTCCTAGTGCAGCTAAAACTCTTGAAGTTTTGTAGGGTATAAAAAACCGATTTAATATCATTCTTAGAACGGAAAATTTAGCTAATTTTCCACTCTTTTCAGAAAAAACCTAGTTTGGAGATAGCTTAGTATTTTAATTCCGAGATTGAAGATTATTCACATTTCAGTGATTAGCAGTAATTGTAGTTAATGCTTTATGTGCTTTTGTAAGATTAGTGAGTAATTTCCTTTGCTTAATTTCCTATTTTCATAATTCTACAAAGTGTTCTTAGTTTAATCATGATTTCCTGCATTTCCAAAATCGTTTTCATTACTTTCATCATGGTAGGCTAGACTTTTATAGGTCGGGATGCACGAACCCAACCTAATGTGGTAGTTGAATCTACATAAAATTAATCCTCTATATTTAATGGTTTGATTATGAACGTATTGCGTAGAAACACGACAATTTTAGATCTTTAGATCTCGTTTGCTTCCGGGTAATCAGGATGCTTTAGATTACAATTCGAGAGTAACTATTAAAATATCGATTTACTCGTCCTCTGATTAAGTCTGATGCAGGCTTGAACCTCATATACGTAATGCTTAGGAGTACTAAATTCTGGGTCTAATTAATCATTTAAATTTATGATTAGTTTTATAACATCAATACACTAGGGTTGGGGGATTGTATTCCCGTCATGTTCCTTCATCGTATAAGTTTACAGTTTCAAGTCAATTATCATCAGTAATTTAGAGTAGCTGGATTTCATTCATACTTTCGTACATTAAATAATTATTTTCAAAATTGCATCTAGTGTAGTTATTTCCAAAACCAATCATCTTTTCATTTTTCTTTAGAGTCAGAGTTAGGATTCGTTCATGTGTCCAACGTCGTTACAACTCTGTTGTCCTATTTTCCTGTGGATATGATCCCGACTTACCGAGTTTATTACTAACACGACAGGCTTGCACTGGAGCCTAGAGAGTACTCACTTCTGAGAAAAATTCTTAGTCGCGTCAATACACACATGTATATATGTATGTAGTAATCAAATGAAGCATAATAAAATATTTTCCATAAAGGAAGCGTAATCAAATGTTTTCCATAGAGGATATTAAGGATCTCATAAAGAAAGCCAAGGAATTCTGAACTCATAATTCCATACTTACCAGCTCACTAAGGGGGTATAAAAATATGTGAAAACGAGATATTTTCTCAATCAATTCTCTGATACCAATTTGAAAAGGATAGGCCCCCAACTTTTGAAATCTTATTACAAAAAGTAATTTCCATTTCCTTTTAAAAGAGATACGGAAGCGTTGATGGTTCAAATTAAACAAATTAACTAATTTTAATTTCTTTTCAAATTAAAATTAAACCAAGTGAAATTAAAGTTAAATAATTAATACATTTTTCACTTAAACCAATTTAACCCAAGTCCTAGAAATTTTCCTAAGTCATATTTTAAATATTTCCAAATTAGGCCAAACCAATTTTATCAAATTAAGTGATGACTTGAATTAAATTAACATTTACCTAAATAATTAGTTAGCACCAAATTAAAGATGAGTAGTGGTTTAAACCAATTTTATATTTTTACCTAATCATGCGTTCTAGGTGAGGTTTGTAAAAGATAAAATAAACAATGAATTACTACGCCGCGATGTACGAGAAAAAACCCACAACGGAAAAAAATCTTGGACAACCCTAGCCTCAAATCCACTATGTACGGTTTTATAAATACAAGACAGTAAGACTTACAACACTCGACTTGACTCCGTCCAATCCCCAACGTTTCTTCTTGTATCCACCTCTTCCCAGCGAATAACCACGAAGCTCCATCGCGGTCTCAGAATCCACCGATCGAACTTTTTCGATCACCGCCACCCGAACAAGGAGCCTTTATCCAAGTGGGTATGACAAGGCAAACAATCTTCTTATTTGTGGTATTTAGAAGTAAACCCAAACTTCTCTTCAATGTGATAGAGAACAGCCCAGTGCCAAACACTCCAAGAAAGATGTATATATATTGAAACTTGGAATAAACAAGATTATGGGTGTGTAAACCTTGATTTTGTTCTAAGGATTAAAACATGTTAACAAAAATTCAAGGGGACTTTTTCTTTGGAAGAATTAACTTTCAAAACACTCTAAGTGAGGAAAAGGTTATGAAAAAGTTTTACCAAAAATGTTGCTCCTGCACTAGTTAAATCTATCAAAAAGTTAGTCAGGAAAATTAGTGGAAAAACTGTAAAAAAAACTGCCCAAAAAATTATTCCCGCCAAATCTCGTTCGAATGAAGTCTCATTTGAACGATACTTCTAACGAAGTTCCAGTGGAAGATTGTTGGCAAACCTTGTTCGAACGACATTCTCTTTCGAACGACAAACTCGTTCGGACGACAATATCGAACGAAATGCGAAAAAACTAAAAATTCTATTTTTAGCCCAGAAACTTTTTTTAAAAGTTTTAAAGAAACTTTCTGAAACCAAACAATAGTTTAAACAAAACTTACACCCATATAAATATTGTTTCGAGCTCCTATATATATATTAAAATGCATTCATACCTTAAGAGCAATGGAACCATGTTGATGACGTAGAAGCAAGGCACAATAAACTCGTCAGTTTGATGAAGCTTTAAACTTGGCCGCTACGTCTTCAACTTTAGCATGTCATAGGCTTGAAGGTTGGTCAATAACTCTATCCTATGACTCAAACGTTTTTGTCCGGAATTGAGCCAAAACTACAAAGGACTCAATTGACGATTTTTGTCCTTATAAATCTCCCCCTTTGGCTATTCCGGGACAAAAACCAACAAGAATCTTAAAGGGTCGTCAAGCTCTACTAGACGTAACAAAAATGTCCCACCCAAATTAAAAAATACATAGCGTGACTCAAACACCCCAAGGATCAATATCTTTGCCGACAAAAGTTGCCATTTAGAAGAATTCCTGCACACTTAAGTAAACTATCAAACGCATAGGGAATATCAAGAATATTAAATGCAATTAAAATAAATACTCCCCCTAAATTAAATTCTCCCCTTTATCAACTGTGATCTACCTAAGAAGATCGCGACTCCCCCTAAGTTAAATCTCCCAAACTAAGATACGATTACAATAGGATTAGATACTATTTCTCCCCCTATCATTCTCCCCCTTTTAGTTCAGGAATAGACAAAGGATAAAACTAATTTAAACATGATGCATAAAGTGATAAGAACATCAAAGTATATGGGTAACAGTACCATAGCTAATCCATACAAATGATACTAAATTGACAAATAAGATTCTAAGCATGTGATATCAAACAAACTACGCAACAAACAAGGTAACAATTATGAATTGAAGCATAGATGGATTAGATAGCAAGGCAAAGACCAATAAAAACAATATCAAATATATGTATACATAATATATAACAAATAGACATGAGTTCACATATATAGATATAAACACCAAAATGACACACACAAAGATAAGATTTTCACACTCGTATGGCAAAAATGTGTCATATGGAAACAAAAGTGTTGGGGTGTCAACTAGTAACAATTAAATTTAAACCCAATCACTTAAAACATGTTCACGGAGTTCTCAATTGATTGAAAACTTCATCATATTTGAATATAACCTTATGTGACAATATAAATTGAACTCAATGAACAAACAGACACAATGCGTACAAGCCTAGCAGGTTGATGATTCTACAAACCAATAGAGTCATGATATTGAAAGCGCAACTAGGATAAATGAACATTGTGCAAACCGTTGATATACCATCCAATCTCCCTCAATAAGCATATATATTTGAATGAATATATCAAACAAAAATAGGCATTGGCAATTGTTTTTCTTTTTAATCCCATAATTCTATTTTTTGGCCTTTGGACAACGTATTTCTTTTAGGTCCATTTCAAACAGTGGCTTACTATTCTCAAAGGATAATAAATCCTTTCGGAGCCCTTCCCCGTGCACATTTATATATAATATTTTTATTTCTCACAAATCTCACGTGCAACGTATTTTAACATGCACTAGTCCTCCTAGGTCACAAGTATGTAGATGTCAAGATTGGTAGGAGAACACCTCACAAAGTTCAAATATAACATGTGACGATTAATTTCAAAAGAGCTCGTTCATGTGTGAATAGAGGCATATAAAAATAGAATCCCATTAATGAACAAAAAATCCAACTACTCCATGTAAGCATGGTAAAGAATATTTTAAGGATTGAAAATCTAAACCAAAAGTTCTAGCCACATGTGAGCGAAAAAGATGGAATTCTAACACAAGTGTATGCCACATAAAGTGTGTCAAACGAAAATACACACAAAAAAAATCTTTTTGAGTTTTTTGAAATTTTTAACCAAAAATAAAAAATATATACTCAAAAGACAAACAAAAATCATTTGAATTTTTCATTAAGCTTAAATTACCATGAGATAAAAACTCAAATGATAAACAAAAATCTTTTTGTATTTTTCATTTAATGCAAACTAAAATGAAAGAAATAGAATACAAAAGATAAACAAAAATCATTATTCTATCATGTGATTAAGCATGAAGCATAGACTAGAAAATGACTAAACATGCATACACCTAGCAATGATATATAATATGAAGCACAAAAAGCTAGAGTATGCAAACAAAACTAACACATTCAACCTTTAAATTTATCAAGGGAGGTTTCATGTGAAAACAAATGAGAATCAACAAATCTAATATCTAGCGCATCTAAAAATGATTTTCGAACCCATATAGATGTATATTTAAAATTATGGGATTTGGAAACTAATGAAATGCTAGACATAGACTTCCTATGGTTTCTTTTAAGATCAAAACAAAATGACCTAAGGTGACCTTTCCTACCATAATGCAAGCATGTGAAAACACGAGGAATGATACCTAAGGTGTGACCTTTTCTAAAGTCCTTGGATAAAGTTAACCCTCTAAAATAAACAATGGTTTTAGCTTTAGCAGCGAAAATATTTGAACTAGATGAGCTAGAATCATTACAACTACTACTCGAGTCTTGTAAATAGTTTTTCATTTTTAAAATTTTGGACTCAAGTAATCAATTAGACTCCTCAATTTTACGGAACTCCTTCTTTAAATTTTCTATAACTCCTAGAAGGTTATCATGCTCCCCCTTAATGTGAGCAAACCTGTTCCTAAGAGTCTTTTCTCGACTATCACTCTCTTTTTTGGACATTTCTAAAATATTAAAATTGTGATTTATGTCCATGAGCTTTTCACGAAAAATATCTTTTTGAGATAGGGAGATTTGCAAAAACTCAACTTTAGTTTTAAAACAAGAATTTTAATTTTCAAGAAATTTGATTCTTTTTGCAAATCTTATATTTAATTCTCTTAATTTTTCATTACACTTATTAAGCTCATTAAATTCATCTCGAATAGCAAAAACTTCATTATCATTATAAATGGACAAATTATCATAAAGGCGTCCCATCGAGAGATACAAAAAAATGAGAGTGAGTAAAAATGAACCCCCAAAGAAAATACAAGGAGCACAAAAATTATAAAAGCCGAAAAACGGATCTTTGATGCGATAAATTAGCGCTCCGGCTCTCATACCAATATGAAAGCGAGAGATTTTCTCAATCAATGCTCTGATAATTATTTTAAAAGGATAGGCCCCCAACTTTTGAAATCTTATTACAAAAAGTAATTTCAATTTCCTTTTAAAAGAGATGCCGGAGCGTTGATGGTTTAAATTAAAGAAATTAACTAATTTTAATTTATTTTCAAATTAAAATTAAACCAAGTGAAATTAAAGTTAAACAATTAATACATTTTTCACTTAAACCAATTTAACCCAAGTCCTAGAAATTTGCCTAAGTCATATTTTCAATATTTCCAAATTAGGCCAAACCAATTTCATCAAATTAAGTGATGACTTGAATTAAATTAACATTTACCCAAATAATTAGTTAGCACCAAATTAAAGATGAGTAGTGATTTAAACCAATTTTATCTTTTTACCTAAGCATACATTCTAGGTGAGTTTTGAAAAACATCAAATAAATAATGAATCACTACGCCGCGATGTATGAGGAAAAACCCACAACGGGAAAAAATCTCAGACGGCCCTAGCCTCAAATCCACTAAGTACGGTTTTACAAATACAAGACAGGAAGACTTACAACACTCGACTTAACTCCTTCCAAGCACCGACGCTTCTTCTTGTAACCACCTCTTCCTAGCGAATAACAACGGAGCTCCACCGCGGTCTCAGAATCCACCGATCGGACTTTTTCGGTCACCGCCACCCGAATAAGGAGCCTTTCTCCAAGTGGGTATGACAACGCAAACAATCTTCTTCTTTGTGGGATTTAGAAGTAAACCTAAACTTCTCTTCAATTTGGTAGAGAAAATCCTGGTGCCAAACACTCCAAGAAAGATGTATATATGTTGAAACTTGGAATAAACAAGATTATGGGTGTGTAAACCTTGATTTTGTTCTAAGGATTAAAGCATGTTAACAAAAATTCTAGGGGACTTTTTCTTTGAAAGAATTAAGTTTCAAAACACTCTAAGTGAAGAAAAGGTTATGAAAAAGTCTTAACAAAAATGTTGCTCCGCACTAGTTATATCTGCCAAAAAGTTTGTGAGGAAAAGTAATGGGAAAAGTGGGAAAACTATAAAAAAAAATGCCCAAAAAACTGTTCCCGCCAAATCTCGTTCGAAGAAGATTTTCGCTGAAACGAAGTCTCATTCGAACGATACTTATAATGATGTTCTAGTGGCAGGTCGTTAGCAAACCTCGTTCGAACGACATTCTCTTTCGAACGACAATATCGAACGAAATGCCAGAAAGTTGAAAATTCTATTTTTAGCCCAGAAACTTTATTTTAAAGTTTTAAAGAAACTTTCTGAAACCAAACAATAGTTTTAACAAAACTTACACCCATATAAATATTGTTCCAAGCTCCTATATATATATATTAAAATGCATTCATACCTTAGGAGTAATTGAACCATGTTGATGACGTATAAACGAGGCATAATAAACTCGGCATTTTGATGAAGCTTTAAACTTGACCTCTACGTCTTCAACTTTAGCATGTCATAGGATTGAAGGATAGCCAATAACTCTATCCTATGAATCAAACATTTGTGTCCGAAATTGAGCCAAAACTATAAGGGACTCAATTGAAAATTTGTGTCCTTACAATATGTAAACCATCAGTATAACCAAATAATATCAACCCAAAACCTTTGGGAAAAAGTAATCGGATAGACACATAATTAAAGCGGCACTCATGCGTATGTAGTAATAATCTTGTCTCTCAAATCTGAGACCATAGGCCAAGTAGAAATTTTTTGTGGAATAGCACAATAGTTTACTCCCTAGATAATACTGATGCTTATAATTTAAACATTTGCACTATGGTGAGGGGGGTAGAATTTATCCATAGGATTCATATTCAAATAACACTGATATTCAATAAAATAGGTAGTATGACAGTATTATAACATGCGTATACTAAGAGTATATAGGACCTATAACCATGTGATATCAATAGAAGTATAACAAATACACTGAAAGTATATTAAAAATGAAAAACCTACTTGTGCATTGAGTAGAGCAAGCTTATCTTTTCGTTCTTTATGTCTTGTCATATTTATCCTTAATTTTTAATGCAAGTGTTACTATGAATAATCTAAAATAAATATTTCACTCTACACGTAGCTTTGGTATGTAATAAAATTTCCGTGGGTGTTTGGGCAGTGAACACGTATTTATACACGTATATGATTCAAGTTATAGTCTTCTTTTAATTTTTATTTGGATAATTTCTTTAGAAAAATAATTTAAAATAATATTTTAATGGGTAGTTGGTACCCTTAATTAATAGAACGGCCAAATTTGACGTTATAAAAAATAGTGTAGAATTAAAAATATATAGATACCAAAATATTATATTCGACATTGCGAGTCCAGTGGTTCATTCCACATATTTTTCTGAACAACGGTTTAAAAGATATAAAATTTTAAAGATTAGACCTTTAAACAAATTAAACTAATAAAGACGTTTTCAAATTGTAACGATAAACAAATTTAGATCTTTAAAATTTTAATTCGAATTGTAATGATAATTTTTTTTATCCAATTTGATCTCTTCAACATAAAGCTTGCATCTAGGTGATAGAAGTTAAAATAAATAAATCAATCGCACAATACGCCAATATACGAGGAAAACCCGAAATAGGAAAAATCTCGGACGACTGAAGCATGCAATTCACTATGATATAGAATTACACTAGATGACAGATGACTTAATCAATGATTCAATCCCCACAAGACTTTATGTCTCTTTAATATTCAACCGCTCCTCCACAATGCAACATAGGAATTCACTCATAGGAGCTATCAAAATGCGTGAATCCACGCATGCCTTAGTATCCATCGATCCAAGCTCAACAACCATCTATGGATAGGAACACAGAATCCATCGCTTATTCACCGCAACACCACAAACCTTGTCCAAAGTCCACGGCATGAAATAGGTTCTCAACAGAAGATGTAGATAAATAAACTTTGGTGACTAAAAATAGGATCTTTAAAGCATATGTAAGATAAATATTGGAAACTAAACTTATAACGTGAAAATGAGAGTTCTTGGAAAGTCTTTGGAATAATTTTTTACAAAAAGAACCCTCAAAAGTTTCTCTTAAAACTCTAATCACACATCTTTATTTATAAGGAAAGTTGTTGCAAAATGATAGAGATTAAAGATTTGGAAAGAAATGTTTTAAAAAATAAAAATATGTGTACTCGTTTGATTTGAGCTGACTTCTTGTTCGAACAAAGTACTCATTCTCATTCGAGCATCTTCCATCTAAACTTAGAACAACGTTCCAGAGCGTACCCCAAATGAAATATTCTAGATCTCGTTCAAATGAAGTAATATCATTATAATGACACATGGAAACTCATTCGAATGGCGTTTCAAGTCGTTTTGACAAAATAGTGAAATTTTTAAAAAAATCTTTAAAACATTTTATTAAATTATAACACCCAATAATAAAATATCCAAGGCTCAAAGTAAATATGCATTCATACCTGTGTGGTCCTTGGAACTTGAAGAAGGAAATGAGCATGAGATATGACACGAAGATATAATATCTAAATCTTTGCCTCTATATCTTCATCCAAACATGTCAAAGTCTTAAAGGGAAAACATCAATCCTAATATATGACTCAAATTTTGTTATCCGGAATTAAGCCAATTATAAACATATTGACTCAATTGGAAATTTGTCCTTACATATTCAAATTCTCAGTCATCCATTTAATTGTGTTAAATATCTTGATTGAGTTATTTTAAGTGGTATCAGAGCGGTTTTAGAAGTTTTTGATCCTATACTCCTAAAACTATTTCTGTATTTTCATAATGAATGAGAAATTTTGAGAAATGTAAAAACCTCTCTAAACCCCCTATGTTTTATGGGCATAATTTTCCCTACTACAAAGTAAGGATGATTGCGTTTATTCAAGTCATCTTGGGTGATGAAGTCTAGGAGACTAATGAACGGATACTTACACCCTACTAAACCTTTAACTGAAGGTAATACCCCTAAGCGTTAAGAAACTGCCTAGTGAGTTTACAAAGGATGAGAAATATTGTCTCTATGAAATAATAAGGGTAAGAATTGTATATTTATGTCTATAAATGAACACGAATTTAAGAGAATTTCCACGTGCACCACATTTAAAGAAGCCTGGGACAGCCTTGTGGCTGCCCATGAGAGTGACGAGCATTCTAAGGATGGGAAAAACCCAAATGCTTGTACAATAGTATAACACCCTTATAAATGATGACACAAAGACCTTTTATTACTTATATATTAAGCTCACAGATATTACTATTAAACTTCATGTTAATGTTATCAACTATGATAGAAAGGAAATTATGCTGAAAATTCCTAGATCCTTATATGTTGAGTATGAAAACAAACATTATTCTATATAGGAAATGGATGACTCAAACCTCACTCCAGAATTGTTAAGTAACAAATTAAGAACTGTAGATATGGAATTAAATTATAAGAAACATTCTTCTTTTATTATAAAAAGATCAACCGAATCTAATATAGTCTTTTATTCTCAAATAACTATACCTAAGTTAAATGTGCCTGACTATGAATTAGAGTTAGATGAGGAGAGTGATTTTTAGAGTATTGATAACCAGATAGCCCTCATGAGCAAACATCTCAAAAGGATTACAAAGTTTAGGAATTCTATGGAAACTAAGCAAAGGAATACGATCAATTAATCCTTTTAAGTTCCCAAATCCCATGACAGTAATAGTGACAAACAGTTCTTTAATAACAATCAGAGACCTAAGAAGGAATTAATATTAGGACTACACCCAAGGCCCATGTGTGTAAGATTTGGGATGATTCTAATGACTTACCTGATGATGAGTTTGATCCATCCAACGTACATCAATCATTCATGTATTTTTATAATAAAAGTGTCTATTCTGATGAAAAAACATGTTTTCCTCTTGATGTTGTTATTGATTCTGTACTTGCTGACTATGTGAATGAAATGTCAAATGCTGATGTTGTTAACATTTTTTATGACTCTAGAGTATGTGTGAATCAAAGTGCAAATTCGTCTGACGAATTGAACAAATGTGTGTGTGTGTGTGTGTTCCAAACTTGAAGTTGAATATCTAGGAAACAACCCACACACTTCAATTAGTGAGTCCGACGATGATGACTTGCTGATATGCAAGAACTATAGAATCTGAAGAAGAGTTCCAAACTTGAGAAAATGGTAAAAAAATTTACTGAACGTATTGAGAGCTTGAGTGAGACTGTTAGGCAGAACACTAAGTACTATACTAGTTACTGTGTGGCTCATGTGACTGAAACTAAAAAAATTATTTTCAAAATCAATGAACTTTCTGAGAAAAATTCTATTTTAGAAGAAAGATACAATTCAACTTTGGTAGAACTAGAAGAATCTAAACAAAAAGTCTCAACTATTTTCAGTTAGTATCTTCATTTTGAGACCAATGTGAAATTATATGATAAAATAATCAGTTCTAAACAAATAAACTTAGACTACCAAATTGGCCTTACGTTTTACAAAAAATCCTAAAGGAACATAGAATGTTAATCAAAATTTTATTTGTTTCTTCTGGGACTTTACCAAACACACCAGACAAATAATTTGAAAATTTCAGAAAAGTGTCTTAAAACAACTAGTCTCATAAGACACTAAGACTATATGTCATCTAGAGCAGAAGACATATAATAAAGTAGAGTATGTTTACCCCCCCCCCCCCCCCCCCCCAATAGAGTATTTGGGCAAAACTCCAAAAATATGGCAGTTATACCTCATTTTCAAAATGCATCTAGACCTATTTTCAAAGGTTTAGAAAATACAGTCAAACCAACCTCACATCTATACTGTAGGTATTGTGATGTTTATGATCACTTTCTTACTGAGTATTTTAAAAAACGTCTATGTACACCAGTCTACGATAACATTAACTATTTTAGGAATGAATGCAATAATTTTTTTCTCCCATGGAAAACCAATAAAAAGTGTAACTTTAGATAGAAAAGTAAGTGGTTTCACACTAAAAGAAAGTCAGTAAGCCAAACCCCTCAAACATTTTGAAAATCAAAGCCGCAAAAACATTTCAAAATTAGGGCCATTTGGGTTAGAAAAGATGACTTGTTACCCATATTAAGGTGCAATTTTGTTATAACGACCTTTAATGTTGAATACACCTCCATTGGATGGTAACTTCATTCTGAGTATACAAAACACGTAACCATGGATGAGATTAAACTGATAAACACGACTAACTTCTTAATAGGTAAGTCTTGTTTGGTGATGGAGTCCCATCCTAAATAATTAGTAAATGAATTCTTTAATAGGGCCTTCCTATCCTTAATGACTTTTTATTAGCGAAAGGCTTAAAGGCCAATCTGGTGAGTATATCTCAATTTTATGATTTTGATCACATAGTTACCTTTTCCTAAACTGAATATGAAATTTTGAACAAATATGGTAACTTTATCCTTACAGGAAACAAAACATAGGATACTACTGCCCAGTTATTCCCAGTGATAGGTCCAAATAATTAATAAGATTAGATTACTCTAATATGTGTCATAATAGATTAAGTTATACTAATTTTATTAAGCTACATAGGTTAATCTCAAAAGAGTTGGTTAAAGGTTTACCCAAATAAAAATTTCTTCAAATATTATTTTTTGTTCCTTGCCAAGTGGGAAATATAAGAAAAGCCCCCCACAAGAAGGTTAAGGATATAATGAATTCAAAACCTCCAGAACTTCTCCACATGGACCTTATGTGTCATTCCCGTACTGTGAGCCTTTATGGTAACAATTATATTCTTGTTATTGTGAATGACTTTACACTATATACTTGGGTATATTTCATATATTTTGTTGGATTTCATGCTGATGATCTAAGTGCCATTAGAGGTACTAGACCGAAGACTGATTGCGTGTCACAAATGAGTGCTGAGGTGTTCCTGGGTTAAAGACTGGACTGTGGTTTCGCCTGCGGGTATTCGGGTGTCAAAAACTGTTGTATTTCGTTGTAACAGTGTAAGTTGCGATTTACAATTATAGTGAAATAAAATGGTTTTACCCAAAGGTTTTTTTTTCTGAACTTTGTGTCTCATACTTTATTTATGATGGTTTGACACTTGCACGCACGTAGCTACTTGATTTTAAGGGCTGAGTTGATTTGATTCATAAATTGACACTAATTAAATAAGTTTGTGATTGTAATTTGTGCAACTATATAAATCAATATCACATAAGGTTTTTCAGCAGATTAAAGTAAAATTTGACTTCCCAATCACTTAATTAAAGATAAAAATTGGCTATATGCAAGTTAGGACTTCCCCTTTTCTTATACGTGTCTAATTGAAATACTTTGTTAGTCGATTTTGTGTGCTCCGACCTTGTGTGTTTCAAAGCACGTCAATTTTTATCCCTTTCCCAAAATCAAAAAAAAAATCTTTCTTTTTCTTATATTCAAAAATCCCAAAAATATTTTCCCTCTTTTTGAAAATTCAAAAACCCCAAAAAGATTTTCTTTCTTTTAAAAAAAAAATAAAAAGCTAAAAATATTTTTCGGGGAATCATTTTTCTTCCACTATCCAACCCGTCATGGCCGAAGAACATCTTTTAAGGGACCACTTTACCCCCAAAAAACAACTCACGCAAAAGCAATTGGGATTGTGAATTGAAAACACAAAAGTTATGAACCCTCAAATGGTTGGAGAATAATAGAAAAACACATTATATCAAAAGCAGTTTTTCTCCACACGAAAATCAGTAGTCTGACAGCCTGTATATAATAAAATTTAAAGAGGTGACGGGTCAGGATAAACAACCTGTCGTTCGAACGAGACACGACGTCGTTCGAGCGAGACATGATCTCGTTTGAATGAGAACGCTGTCGTTTGAACGACAGTCACTGATCCCCAAAAAAAAATTAGGCCTTTAAATAACTTGGAAACCTCAAAACTTAAAACTTTTCACGGAATCAGGAAAACATTTATCCAAAACTTTTATGATAAAATGTTTTTGAAAAATAAAAACCATTTATAAAAATTACAAAAAACCGTTTTTCATAAATTGAAAAATATTTTATCTTTTACAAAAATATCCAAATACTTTTAATTAAAATGTAAATGGAACTTAAACATATTTTACCAAATTCATCCTTTTGGGGCTTGAATGTTGAAGTCTTCTTGAAATTCGAATCGTCTTGTGTAAATGTGACCTTCTTAATCCTTCGATGACTTGTAGCGGTATACGATATAAATAATTGTGACGGACAATGTCCTCACATCTGCGGGAAAAAAATCACGGAGTTTTATAAGTCGCTATTAAAAAAATGTGTCCCTACTTCCTTCAAAAAAAGCTAGAGGCTTGCCACCAAGATTGTCTACAAAGCTGCTTCAACGAAACGGTCGATTGGTACAATGCTGGGGACACCACAAACCCATTTTACTGGGTGGACACTAACGTGTCTAAAAGAGAACCGATCGAGGTTTTGATGGGTTGAGATGACTCCACAATTTTTCCTACAAGTTAATTTGTTCAGAAAGAGTCCTATGAACATCCTATCCTATGGGGATAGCTAGTTAATTGATTTTTAATTTTAGTGATAGCTAGGGTTGAACACAATGGATAACTGAGTGAGTCGGGTGATGAAATTCGTACTCGTTTCAATGATCGGGTGCGGGTATTAAGTCTAATTAATTTATCAAACCATTAAAAGGAAGAATATGCATAAAATAAAGTCACATAGGAGCAAATAGTCAAATAATAAATGGACTCGCTAACGGAAGATGCGCGAATGATAAAGAAATGTACCTCCTATGGCTTTTACACGCATGGGGTGAAGACCGAGTTGAGTCGACCGGAGGGGGGTGTAACTTCACTCATACCCAGGTGTCATACGAATCCAAAATAGAGAGGCTTCCAATCCACTTCAATGACACTATCTCTCTATTTTGTCCCGTTTCCCATTTCTCTTTTTCCTTTTTATTTTATTTTATTTTATTAGTAAAAACAATTGGTGTCTAAAGCACCGCAAATAAATGTGCAAGGCCTCAATAGTCCTAATACAAACAATCTAAGAAAATAAAAAATATATACAAAATGAACAAATGTGCATGTCATTAAACACTACTCCACTCGAGAATTCGACAACGAAATTTATAGAATCTTTATCTCCAAAAAATGAGCAAAGTCCATTGCTTACAAAGCCAACAACGACACCATTTGATAACTATCCTTTTGTTGTTTGTATATATCATTGTTGCAAATACTCGTTAGTTAAAAATACCTTTGTACCCCCAAATACACTAAAACATATATATGGAAAGTAAGGGTTATCAACCTAACTTCGTAATGTGGACAAGAGTAAAGTAAAGACTTAGTATGATTTTTAAAACAATGGTTAAAGGAATGTTTATTTTTACTAATAATGTCCTAATATTTACTAAACTAATTGAAAAAAACTAAAATAAGAGATGAGTGAGGTGAATAAATATGATAATAAATAAGGAATTAGACTATACCACATATATTGATTATTTTAATTAATTCATTCATTCATTGAAAATGTAACAAGATAATCATAAAGTTACAAGTCAACTTTAATCACAAATGTAATTTCAATATCACCCTTTTTGAAATTTAATTTCATCACTTTCACAAACTCTCAAAAATTAGAATTAAAATCTCTTTAATAAATCGTTTGCTAGGATAGATTTATTAAAAATGATTTAATCCTTGGAAAAATTATTTAGAGTTGAAATTTAAGATATAATATTACACTTTTTAGAAAAACATGTCTCTAGTTGGATTCTAAAACGAATATTATATCTCAAATTTGATTTTCTCTCGAAAATCATTTACCCTCTCTCGAGGCATAAATTAAAGAGTAAAAGTTAATATTTAAAGGTGAATAAAATAAACTAATTAAATTAATGTCAACATGGGTTTCATCTCACTCTTTGAATAGGGGGATTTAGCTTAACATGTGAAGTATTTTTACATATAAAATGTAAAAACAATCCATTAGAGGCAAAAAAGAATGAATAAAAGATGAAGAGAACAATATTAATTCAAGTCTCCTTGTATTTCTATTGAACCTGCAAGCTTTGATTTTGTAAGAACATCCACAAATTTGAGTTTTATAATAATATTTGACTCTTAGAATACAATTCACAAACTCACAATTTGTCTCTATGAATATAAATTTCATCACACAATTCTATAAAAAGATACGAAATAAATAAAGGCAACTCAACATTACAATAAAATTAAATCTACAAAGATGAACTAGAAGAATGTCTTCTTATTCAAAATCTTGGCTCCTTAAAATGATGGCCAAATGCCCTTTTTATAGGTAGAAAGAAAAGCTAGGGCACTTTTGGTATTTTACAATAAGATGGTTTAATAAATCTATGTATACAGATAAAAATATAGCTGGAAAGATTCCTAAATCTACACCTGTCCACCTCACTAAAAGAGATAAGCTCGGAGGGTCATCTCTTCCACATTCGGGTTCTCGATTTTATCCCGAACCGACACATCCCCAGCTACAGTACTATCGGCCTCGGCATCACCAACAGGCTTTGTCTAGTCTATAAGGTTTGTAGTATGAGATGTAGGCTCCTACTTTATCGACCCCTCAACCTGACTCAGGGCTAGCGATTCATCCAAACTAAAGGTCTTTAACTTCTCAGATTGGTGGGCGACCTCAGGGAACTTCATTGTTGCCCAGAGGCAACCAATGTGAGAACCTATTTTAAGGTACTTCACACTATATCCCAATAACTCTTCTGAAGATTTGAAAACCTCCATAACCTGATTCTGGGCATTTGAGATCCTGCTATCGACAACCTCCTTTACCTTACCAAAAATATCGATTATATTCTTATTATTCAGAGACTTGATGGCTTCATTATGGTTGTTGTTCCGGTTGGTTATGGCCTCAGAGTGTTGCTTATTCAGGTTTTCAACCTCAGTCTCCAACTCAACAATGCGTCTCCTCTGAGTCTCATCATTCTTCATGGATTGATGATCCTGGGGAATCTCAGGGACCTTCTTTTCAATCCACTGGTGGAGTTTCTCAAGGCAGATTGTTATCTTTATAAGATAAAATGTGTTACCACGAGACCACCTTATAGTTGTAACAAAAAATGAAAGTGACAAAATATAAAAAGAAGAATGACTTACTTGGACAACCCTCTGAAGGACGAAGTCATTCATCAGGGATATGTTGGTTGGCTATAGAAACCTGTTGTCAGACTCTGAGGTGTTGAAATCTAGGAACTCAATGGCCTTATCCTTGGTCCCCAATGCAGAGTCGGGGATACTTTTTAAATTTTCCATTTGTGCAGCAAGTGCATCCTATGAGGAGACATGGATGGCTTGGCTCGACCCAATGTTGGATGGGACCTCCATGCTTTTCTTACTCCGATGGGTTATGAGGAGATTTTACATACCCTTTACTTGACCCTCGGCTTGGTTGGGGTTGGAATTAGTAAATTTTTTGGTCTAAGGCACAGGGGCTGACTTCTTTCCAACTTATTTGAGAAAATTACCTAGGCTTGGAGCTTCCATATTCCACATCGCTTCTGAAGTATTTGGTGGTCAGTCTATAATAAGCTCAGACAGATGAAATAAGACATAACTGTTAGAGGAAATAATGTTACATCACTTACATAGCTCAGATAGAGGGTCTACCCCCATACCCGTTTGCTCTAAAAAATAAGGGTCATCAATTCCTCAAACTGTATAAGACCACCTTCCTTTCCCTGACTCCTAATTTTCTCAAGTTTTTTGGTGGATTCAATACTCAAGCCCGTATCAACTTTATCCAACATTGGAGCCTTAGCCCATCGTTGGGTAACTCAAGGCTCAGATGTCATGTAAGGGACATAAGGGCCGAATTTATAGGCTCCCAAAATAAAGAAGGGTTTTTTACCAATTAGTCCTGTTTACTAAGTATGTTGTTCAGTAGGTCCTATCATATTTTTTTTGGTCCAACATATCCCATGAAAAAAGATTTTTGGTTCAATAGGTCCTATTTGTAAACATAGAGTGAATATTCATTATATGTATGAATACGGCCTATTGGGAAAAATTATTGTGATTGGACCTATTAGGAAATGTCTTATGTAAATAAGACTTATTTTTCAAGCTCCCAATAAAGAAGTAACTAGGTTTCCAATTATGATTGGAAGTCTGGGTAACCACTAGGGTTTCCTTTTCAGACTTCCTAGCTATGAGATGATAGTATCCAGGCTGAGTCTTAGGCTAAGAGATGGTGTAGCGTCCCCTGAAGACACTAACTAGAAGGTCTGTATGAAAAACTATCTTCCATGAGGCGATAAATCCAAGGATAACTCTCCATGCATTTGAAGACAACTAGGTAGGGCTGAGACCAAGACTGTCTATAATGGCTCATATAGCCAGATGTACAGGTAGCCTAAAGCCGACCTTGAACATTTGTTCATAAACACAAATTTCTTCCTCTCGATCCTGGAATGCTCTCTCGTCGACCAAGGGTTCTATCATATTAATGGAAGGTATAATATTATTAAGATGTCTCCATAATAGAATGTTGACTTCAGTAACTATATCGACATAGTTTTTAGTACAGGAGTATCGAGTTTTTTCTCGGTTGCATCTTCATCGCCATTTTAGTCTGCAATCGGGACGACACTAGGGGGACGAGTCCTTAGGCATTATAAGTTCCGGTAAAGTGTTGCCCTAGAATAGACGTGAGAGGAATATCATTCATAGGGGTGGAATCATAACATCCATTCTTGTCTCACCGTGAGATGAGATGATCTACATCGAACAATCTGACCCCTGAGAAGACTCAAATCGATTTGATGAGGATTTGGCCTGGTTTGATGGCTCAACCAGATTAGATGGCCCAACTTGGTTTGAGGATGAGGCTATTGAATAACCTTCGGCCTCCTCAAACCCATTATAAAGGAACTCTATGACCACATGGAAATAATTGATACTCTCAACAGACGATTCGGACATGGAGTCACTGAGCTCTACAACTGGAGGATGAATGGTTGTGAGAGGGATAAGATATATAAGACGAAGAGTAAAGGCTTTGGTCTTACACTTGGCAGTTTCCTCAGCCCAGTACTTTCCAATCTCCCTAAGGAACCTCTCTCTCAGAGTTAGGAAATCTTCAGCTAGCTCACACAACTTCCTCAACATTCAAGGTACGACCTTCAACTTGGTGGAAATAATGAAAAAGGTAAAACAGTTAAAAGTTTGATTGGGGTTTGACTAAAAGATCAAAAGCAAGGAATGTGAAGAATTAAGGCCAAGAACACTCAAGAATAGTTTGAATACTTCACCAGAGAAGATGACCGGTGATTTACTGGAATGACCAAATAAGGGTAAAATAAGGCGGGGAAACCCTAAAACTACCAACAAACCCTATGGTAGCCTCTCTTAACCCTTAAACTAACTTTTTCAGCCCTAAAACCACCCTATAAATGCCTAATACAATCGCCGAAAAAATAACCAAACCATCAAAAAAATAAAGCAAGTATAGAATTGGCTAAAAATGATGAAAAACTAATAAGGAAAGAAGAAGGGGAGTAACTGGAAGGTGTAACTGGGCTGATAACCATTGGGACTTAGAAAATTCGCTGAAAAGTGCCTGGACAGTGGAGGAAAGAGAAAACTCTAGAACTGAGGAGTTAGCGGGAGAAAGGAGCACGCGTAAGTGTGGATAGAGAAGATGAAGTTTTAAGTTTAATAATTTTAAAGCCCCATAATGATGGGTTTCAACTTTCAATGTGACCATCATTAGGGTATTATTACCAAAGTGCACACATGCTGCCACCACTACTTGGGGAATACGCTAGGCCAAGGAATAGATGACAAGTGTCACTCTCTCATACACACCAGTACATCAGCATCAGACAAGTCAGAGACGTACCTTCATCAGTGTAACTTAACATTTTTACTCCTCAGTCTTGTATTTACATAAAAGACTAAGGGCTAGGGGTGATTGATATGCCAATATGAGACCTCGCCTCAGCTTAAGCCAGGAACGGCTCAAGCCGAACTTTTAAAGTGTGCTCTCTTGAGCCATCCTGTAACACCTGTCTTAACCTTGTTTGAAACTGGGCTGAGACCATATACCACCTTGGTGGGCCTAACCCATTGGCTCATCCATCTCAAGAAAATGAGACCACATCAGCTTGTTTCCAACTCTTATCTCATCCTGATGCAAGTCAGTTGAGACTATACTTGGCAATTACGAACATGTAATCTAGTGGAACATCATTGGTCTCATACTCGGCCAGGCCGACACCTCATTCCAGTAGGACACGTTTGACACCTAACTGATCGTGAGTAACGGGGCATGCGTGGGAGAGTGCACGTGGGCTACAAGCATCAAGTGAGAAAAATTGTCACAACAATATCATCCCCACATGTGAAGTATATCTTTTAATCATCATTTACATTCACAAAGGACAGATGGAAAGATAGTATTAGGTACTGGATATTGTGCATGACTCCTACATACCTGAGGTGTATATGACGCACCCCATCCATATAAATACTTGTCTTCTACGTCATTATAAAGGATCACAAATTGTCAACCCTACTGAAACTATGCCTAAACCTTTATTGAGAAAGATAAAGATTGAGTGCTTGTATCGAAAGGCCATTAGAGACCATATTTAGTGGATTTCACACACTCACACAGGAGACGTAGGCCCTTCAAAGGCTAAACCACTTAAATTTGGCATTTTCTTCCTCTTTACCTCATCTTTTCCTATATTACATATAATTGTTATACTTCATTATTGTCCTATTTTGAGCTTACTCAACACATTGATTTGGGGTTACCATTTCTATTATCATCACTATGTACTGACTTTTACTTCTTGTACTTATTTATTATAGTCTGTGATTGCCCTCTAACACCTTCATTAGTTGGTGGTGGAGTCTAAGCTCAAAGTCAAGTTAGCTAAACAGGCTGCATCCATGTTGGTCAACATGCAGACGAAACTTAACAACCAAAAGGACACTCATGAGGAAAATATGATTAATCTTTTGGACCATTATAATTATCGTCTCACTTGTTCGAAGGATAATCACAAACATAAAATGTCAATGCTTAAAGAGACTTTGAAGAACCAGGATGAGTTCGAAAAGGAGAGTCTGAAGGCTGGTAGTAAGTCGACTATGTCCGAGTTTAAGAGGTTTGAGGAGTTTGGAGGCTATGTTTTCCAGTACTTATATTGGGGGTCTAAGGTTTCCTATAGACGAGTGGTCAACTGATTCCTCGACCTCGTATCGAAGTACCCAAAGGTGGATGAGACTCTCAACTCTTTGACATTAGTTGATCCAAAGAGTATTGTTGCTCTTTAGGAAATTCAAGTGGAGATTGATAATTATGGGGTCATGGAGGTCGAAGTTGGTGGGGACAAGATGGAACAAATCGAGGAGGTGGACCAATTTGATGACCAATATGCCACTACCACCACTCAAGAATAATCGACCATCCCTGAATCCATAGTTGTTGATGACTTAGAGGTCGAGACTTAACTTGGAATTGTTTTCGCTTCTTGGGTGACCATATGTGGTCTCTAATGCCCACTTCCTTATTGTAAACATTATTCTCAACCTATTTTTTGGATTAACAATTGTTACTTCAATTATTGGCACCCCTATGTTGGGGTGTTTCTCTTGAACGAACACTTAATATACTTTACTTTATTTATTGTGTGTCCATACTTGTGTAGTGTCGGCCTCTCTATCTTTCTCCACTAATAATAGAGTTTCCTTTATAAAAATAATCTAGACTACGAGACTTATCTCATTTTTGCCAATTTATTTCTACTGAGTAATGGTGGAAAATGTTGTCTCGGCCAAAAAATGAGACGAGACATTATTTTCTGACTTTCAACTTGCCGAGAATCTTTCTTAATGATGCTTAGTCTCACCATAAAAATATTGATGTTAAGCTTCACCATAGCAATAATGATGTTAAGTTTCCAACCACTCAGGATTTTCATTGAGATATGCTTAGGAGACGAGACTCCGATCATTCTCGTACCGCTGATAGAGAGAGAGAGAGAGAGAGAGAGAGAGAGAGAGAGAGAGAGAGAGAGAGAGAGAGAGAGATTTAATTTTAACTTTCACCATAAAATAATGATGTTAAGTCTCACAATAAAAATAATGATGTTTATTTTAGGATATTTATTTGGACGAGATGTCTTTCCCAGTGGGTATGAGCATTAGTTTCACCATAATAATAGTCATGTTTAGTTTTCCCACCGCTCAGGGTTTTCATTGAGATATACTTAGGAGACGAGACTCCAAACACTCTCGTACCATCGAGAGAGGGATTAAATTTTCACTTTTACCATAAAATAACGATTTAAAGTCTCACCATAAAAATAATATGTTTATTTAGAGATATTTATTTGAGGAGATGTCTTTTACAGTGGGTTTAAGACTTATTTTCACCATAATAATAACGATGTTTAGTTTGGGATATTTGGACAAGACGCCTTTCCCGGTGGGCCTAAGCCTTTAATCTTCCCATCTCTAGAAGGATGAGATAGTCCTTAGAGTCGACACTCCAAGTAATCTTATCAAGATGAGAGGTAGATTTCACAAATATATATAGTCGTGACCTGGTATATGGATTTCACTAAACCACAATTCGAGAATGGTCATGAATTTTTGTCATGACCAGGTCTCCGAGTCATGGCTGAGGTCCATGACTATTTTCACCATAACCAAAAAAGTGGTCACAGACCTCATTCGTCGCCCAAAGTGAGGATCACAACCTCATTTGTGGGGAAGTATATGGTCCCATGGTCATGGGCTTGGGCCGTGACTAGGGGTCACGGACCTGGGCTATGACTAATTATGGATTAGGGGGTCATGGAACTGGGTCATGAATCCATGGTCACTGACCTTGGCCATGACTATTTTTTGGGAAACTATTGAATAATAATCAAGCCTAAAGATGTGACCATATCCATTTAATAAAAAATAAATAAAAATTATTTTTAGGCATCTGTGAAGAAGAAATCCGCATTCAACAACCAAATCATACTAAATATTTACAATATTTAGTTTTATTCTCAAATCGGGAATCCCATGATAACACGATTAGTTCATGTGACTTACATTGGTCCCGTGAGACGTGTTCATGTCACTTAAGGGATTGTTGTGGGTACCCCTCTAACTTCATGTTTTTAAGCCTAAATTTAGTTATTTTCAAATTTTAGTCCTATTCTCAAACCAGGCATTCTGTGACTATGTGGTCAGTTCCTATGAGTTACATTGGTCGCGTGTGAGGTGTTAGTGCCCCTAATGGGGCCATCTAGGGTCTGTTTTGGGTTTTCCCCCTCTAGTGGCATGTTTTTTAGCCTAAGTCTGATTATTTTAAAATTTTAATCATATTCTGAAATCGGGCGTCCTGTGACTATGCAATTAGTTTCTATAAGTTACATTGGTCCCGAAAAAGGTGTCCATGCCTTTTACGGAGCTTTTTAGGATTTTCCCCATCTAGTGGAATGTTTTTAACCTTAAATCTGGTTATTTTCAAATTTTAGTCCTATTCTCAAACTGGGCATCCCATGACTACATGATCAGTTCCTACGAGGTACATTGATCCCGTACAGGGGGTTCATGCTCCTAATGGGTCTGTTTGGGGACTATTTTGGGTTTTCCCCTCTAGTGACATGTTTTTAAGTGCAAGTCTGAATATTTTCAAATTCTAGTCCTAGTCTTAAATTGGGTGTTCCGTGACTACGTGATCAGTTCCTATGAGTTACCTTGGTCCAGTTTGAGGTGCTTGATAGAAAAGACTTTTGCGTGTATCTATCGTTGTCGAACAAGCCTTTATAATCTAAACCTTATGTACCTACAAAATATAACAATCTAAAGTATAACGGTAAGTAAGGATGTCAATCCACTTTCTGGGGAGTAAAGCAAATTGAATAAATTCAATTGTAATTCACTTTTTATTTTCTTTTTGTGCTTTTTCGCTTTTCTAATTTTTTTTTAGTTTTATCAATATTAAAACAATAAGGTGAGGTGAGGTTTAAACTAAACTAAACTAAATGTATTATGATAACAACTAACTAGAAATTTACTAAAATGAAAATTAAATTCTAAACTAAAAATAAGAGATAAGTGAGGTAAATAATTGTGAGAACAATCAAGGAGTGGGATTACACCACAAATTTTAGTTATTCTAATTAATTAAGTTAATTATTTGAATTCTCCCAAATTAATATCAAAACTACAAATCAACTCTCATTGCAAGTGTAATTTTAATAATAACATTTTAGAATATTAAGTTTAACACCTCACAACTCTAGAAAAATAAATCTACACTCCTTTTAATTAATCACCCGCTAGGATCGATTAATTAAAATTTATGTCAATCTTAGAAATTAAATTTAGAGTCACAATTCAAGTTATAATACCCCACTTAGGAAACCCCTATATCTAGTTCAAATCTAAAATGGGTATTATAATTAGAATTTCGATTTTCTCTCGAAAATCATTTATCCTCTCTCGAGGCGTAAATTTAAGGGTGAGGGATCAAAATTAACATTCAAAGGGATTTTTAAAGTAATTAAAATAATTAAAATAAAATAACCTCAAATAAGGGTTTTACCCCACCCCTTGAAAGGGGTTTTAGCCTAACGTGGTATAAAATATGACAAATTAATAATCAAATGCATAAACAATTAAAATAGAAGGGTAAGAGGACAAATCTTCAAACAAGTCTCCTTGATTTGCAAAATTGGACTCTAATCCTCCATTGAAATTGACCAACATCCATTCAAAATGATCTTTCCACAATATTCAATTACTTACAAACACTCATTTGAATCACTCAACAATTAATTTCTCACAAATATCTAAAAAAAAAAGAATAAAATAAAACTATTTACAAAGGATAATTTTCTCTACAATTCTCTCTCTAGAATTTCCCTATCTAAAAGCCTCCCTCTTATTTGATCCTTAGTTTTTGGTCTTCAACTCTCTTTAAATATAAGGCACATGGAGCATGAGGAGTGTGCACATGGGGGTAAATTGGGTAATGGAAGTGCACATGGGGTGAGTGAGGTGATAAAATATGTTTTGGGTTAAATGTGCATTTGGGTGCACATGGGAGTATGTGGGTTGTGAGGTTAGAGGGGTAATTTTGGAAAAGTATTAAGAAAGGGTATTATGGGTAATGGGAACAAAAGTCATTTATTAAACATGTGGAATTTGGGTTGGTTTTTGGTCTTTGGAATTGTTTGGTTTTTGTGTTTAAGCAGGTCACGTTCTTTTTTTGCCTTAGAGAAATGGGTTTGGGTTTGAAGAAGGGGTGAGGCTAGCTTTGGTTGAAATGGGCATGGGTCTTGGGTTTTTGAATTGGGTTTGTTTTGCTGTTGGAAATGGGTTGATGAGAGAGAGAGAGAGGGGATCGGAAGAGGGTCGCCGGCGGGTAAGCTGGGGCTGTCCACCGGAGGGGATGGCGGGGCGAGTAAGGTCGGGTTTGGTTTGGTGGACACCGGGTTGGCAGATTCTGGACAGGTACCAGCGGGGTTTGGGACACTGGGAGGGCATGGCAGGTCGGATTGGCGCAGGTCGGAGGGTGAGAGGTTGCCGAAGCAGGGGTCAGGCGAGGTCAACGCTGCCGGAGGTAGGTCGACAGGTAGGGGCTGTAAGGGGTGAGTTGGGTTGAGTGTTTGTTGATGGTGTTGGGTGAGATGAGAGTTGATGGAGGTTAGATTGGCTATGGTGGTTGTGGATGAGAGGGAAGATGGGTGTAGGGAAGAAGATGAATTAGTGGGTGTATTCGGTGTGTGAGGGTGTATGGTAAGTGGGTGTGTTGGATAGGATGTGTTTGTGTGTAGGGGTTATGGGTGATGTGTGTGTTTAATTTGAACCTAAATAAAACTAACACTAAAAAAAACTAAAACTAATAAAACTAAAAATCTAAAAAAAATCATACTTCTAATAATAAAATAACGACTCAAATTAAAAATGAAAGAAATAAAAATAAAAATAAGATCTAATAAAATTAAAACTAAAATTCTAAATAAATGTAAAATTAAATAAAACTAATAAATGAAATCCTAAAAAAAATCTAAACCTAATAAAAATAAAACTATTAACTAATAAAAATAAAGATGAAATAAAAATATACTAATAAAATATAAAAATAGTAAATAAAATCTAAAAATCCTAAATAAATCAAAAATAAATCCTAAAAATAAAAATGACTCAAACTAAAAATATAAAAAATATAAAATGACACAAATAAAACACAGACATGCTTGGGGTAAGTTTGGGCTAGGTTTAGGCTCGAGTTAGGGTACGGGAGAGGGAATTAGCTCCATTCTAACTGCAATTGGCCTCTAAATGTAGCTTTTGATACCGCAACTGCAGTTAAGCCTGCATGGCAAACATTTAAGCACATAAGACCCATATTGCCGAGTATTAGCAACTAAAGTACGTCTATTCGGGGTATAAATTGTACAGTTTTGGGTGCTTATTAGTGCTCATACCCTATACGAGGCCGTTTGGGAGATGTTTTGAGTTTCCCCCTTCTAGGGGAATATTTTTAAGCCTAAGTCTAGTTAGTTGCAGATTTTTGTCATATTCTAAAACCAAGCATCCCGTGACTATGTAGTGAGTTCTTATGAGTTAAATTGGTCCCATGCGAGGTGTTCGTGCCCTTATATAGGGATGTTTTTGGTTCCCCCTCTAGCGAAATTTTTTAAGCCTAAGTATGATTATTTACAAATTTTAGTCTTATTCTCAAACCATATGTCCTGTGACTACGCGATTAGTTCCTACGAGTTACATTGGTCTGGTGTGAGTTGTTCGTGCCCCTTATAGGGCCATTTGGGTGTTATTTTGGGATTTACCCTCTAGCGACAAGTTTTTAAGACTAAGTTTACTTATTTTAAAATTTTTGTCCTATCATCAAACCGAGTATCCCATGGCTATGCCATCATTTCTTACGAGTTACATGGGTCTCGTGCGAGGTGTTTGTACCCCTTATGGGGCCATTTAGGGGTTATTTCAGGTTTTCCCCTCAGTGGTATGTTTTAAGCCTATGTCTGGTTATTTGCAAATTTTAGTCACATTATCAATAGGGGCATCCCATGACAACGCGACCAGTTTCTACGAGTTACATTTGTCCCGTGTGAGGTGTTTGTGCCCCTTACGGGGTTTTGGCCCTCTGTAGTCCTCACAACAAGGTGTTGTTTATCCATTTTGGGTCTTCCAATGCGTTAAGATAATAATTTGGTACAATAATCTTCCAATTTTACACTACGTATGACTATTTCCCTTTCTAGCGACATATTTTTATGTCTAAATCTGGATATTTACAAATTTTACCTCTACTCTCAAACCGGGCATCCCTTGACTACGTGATCAATTCTTAAAAGTTAGATTGGTCCCCTTTGTGGTGTTCTTGCTGTTATGCGCCCATTTTTGGGTTGTTTTGGGCTTTCCCCTCTAGTGGCATGTTTTTAAGACTAAGTCTAGTTATTTAAAAAAATTTGTCTTATTCTCAAGCGGGGCGTCGTGTGACTACGTAATCATTTCTTACGAGTTATATTGGTCCCATGTGAGTTGTACGTTCCCCTTACGGGGCCGTTTGGGGGAAGTTTTAGGTTTTCCACCGCTAGTAGCATGTTTTTAGGACTAAGTTTGGTTATTTTAAAATTTTAGTCCTATTATCGAACCAAGCATTCCGTAACTACACGGTTATTTCCTACGAGTTCCATTGGTCCCCTGTGAGGTGTACGTGCACCTTACGGGGCCGTTTGTGGGGTATTTTGGATTTTTCCCTCAAGTTGTATGTTTTTAAGCCTATGTCGGGTTATTTGAAATTTTTTGTACTATTCTGAAATCGAGCATTATGTGACTAGGCGGTTAGTTACTATAAGTTACGTTGGTCCCGTACGAGGTGTTCGCTCCCTTCACGAGGTTGTTTGGGGGTTGTTTTTTCTTTTCCACTAAAGAGGCATAGTTTTAAGCCTACGTCTAGTTATTTTTAATTTTTAGTCCTATTCTCAAAGTGGGTATCCTGTGGCTATACGAGCAGTTCCTACAAGTTACATTGGCCCCGTACGAGGTGTTCGTGCTCCTCATGAGTCGGTTTGTGGGTTATTTTGGGTTTCCCCTCTCTAACAGCATATTTTTAAACCTAAGTTTGATTATTTGCAAATTTGTATCCTATTATCAAACCAGGCATTCCATGACTACGCGGTCTATTGCTACGAGTAACATTTGTCTCATCCGAGGTATTTGTTCTCATTACGGGGTTATTTGGGAGTGTTTTAGGTTTTCCACCTCTAGTGGTAAGTTTTTAAGCCTAAGTGTAGTTATTTTAAAATTTTATTCCTATTCTCAAACCAGACATCCCATGACTAAGCAGTCATTTTCTACGAGTTACATTAGTCCCGTACGAGGTGTTCATGCCTCTTGTAGGGCCATTCGTGGGTTGTTTTGGGTTTTCCACTCTAACAGCAAGAATATAAGTCTAAGTCTAGTTATTTATAAATTTTAGTCCTATTCTCAAACCGGGTGTCCTTTAACTACATAGTCAGCTCCTACGAGTTACATTGGTCATGCCTAAGGCGTTCGTACCCGTTACAGGGCCATTTGGGGGTTGTTTTGGATTTTCCACTTCTACCAGCATGTTTTTATGCTTAATTATAGTTGTTTTTAACTTTTATTCCTATTCTCAAATCGGGCATCCCCTCACTAAGCGATCAGTTCCTAAGAGTTACATTGGTCCTCTGCGAGGTGTTAGTGCCCCTTACAAGGCCATTTGGGGGTTATTTTGGATTTTCCCTCTCTAGTGGAAAGTTTTTAACTCTAAGTATTGTTATTTGAAATTTATTATCCTATTCTAAAACCATGTGTTGCGTGACTACATGAGAAGTTTCTACGAGTTAAATTGGTTGTGTGCGAGATATTCGAGCCCCTAACGGGTCCTTTTGGGGATTATTTTGGATTTCCCCCCTCCAGCGGTAAGTTTTTAAGTCTAAGTCTAGTTATTTGAAAGATTTTATCCTATTCTCAAGTTGGGCTTCCCGTGACTATACGGTCAGTTCTTACAAGTTAGATTGGTCGCGTGTGACGTGTTTGTGCCCTTTACGGGGCCATTTGGGTGTAATTTGGGTTTTCTCCTTTGGGAGCATGTTTTTAATTAAATTTTAGTCCTCTTCTCAAATTGGGTGTTCCATGACTACACAATTAGTTCCTACGAGTTACATTGGTCCCTTGCGAGGTGTTCATGCCCCTTAAGTGGCTAATTGGAGGTTGTTTTCTATTTTCCCCTCTAGAGGCATATTGTGAAGCATGAGCCTCGTTACTTGTAATTTTTAGTCCTATTATCAAACAAAACATCCCTTTACTACACAGGCAGTTCCTATGACTTACATTAGTCTCGTTTGAGGTCTTCGCGCCCCCTTCGGGGCCATTTGGGGGTTATTTATAGTTTTTTCCTCTAACGGTATGTTTTTAAACCTATGTCTACAAATTTTAGTCAGATTCTCAACCCAAATGTTCTATGACTACGCAGTGTGTTCCTACGAGTTACATTGGCCCCGTGCGAGTTGTTCATACCCTTTACTGGGCCATTCGGGTTTGTTTTGGGTTTTTCCCTTTAGATGCATGTTTTTAGGCCTAAGTCTAGATATTTGAATTTTTTAATTTTATTCTTAAACTGGGCATCCCATGACTATGCATTTTGTACATACGAGTTGCATTGGTCCGGTGCGTGATGTTCGTGACCTTATGGGGTCGTTTGGGAGATGCTTTGGGTTCCCCCTCTAGCAACCTATTTTTAAGCCTAATTCTAGTTGTTTGCAAATTTTAGTCTTATTCTCAAACTAGGCATCTTGTGGCCACGTGGTCAGTTCCTACGAGTTATATTGGTCTCGTATGAATGGTTCGTGCCCCTTACGGAGCTGTTTGGGATTGTTTTGGGGTTTCCCCTCGATGCGGTATATTTTTAAGACTGTTTGGTTATTTTACAACTTGTATCCTGTTCTCAGACTGGGTATCTCAAGACTATGCGCTCGTTTCATACGAGTTACATTGGTCCCGTGCAAGGTGTTCGTGACCCATGCGGGACTGTTTGGGGGTTATTTTAGGTTTTCATCTCAAGCAGTACATTTTTAATCTTATGTCTAGTTATTTACAAATTTCAGTTCTATTCTTAACTGGGCACTCCATGACTATGAAGTCAATTCCTACGAGTTACATTGGTCTCGTGCGAGGTGTCCGTGCCCCTTACACGGCCATTTGGGTGTTGTTTTGGATTTTTCCCTATAGGGGAATATTTTTAATCCCATGTTTGATTATTTTGAAATTTTAGTCTTATTCTCTAACTAGGCATCTTGTGGTTATACGCGCAGTTCATACGGGTTACATTGGTTCAATGAGAGGTGTTCGTGCCCTTTTATGGGGCCGTTAGTGTGATATTTGGGGTTTTCCCTCTCTAGCGCTATATTTTTAAGCCTAAGTCTGATTATTTATATATTTCAATCCTATTCTCGAACCATACATTCCATAACTATGAGGTGTGTTCCTACAAGTGACATTAGGCCCTTGTGAGGTATTTATGCCCTTTATAGGGCCGTTTGGAGGGCCATTATGGGTTTTTCCCCTCTAGCGACATGTTTTTAAGCCTAAGTGTGGTTATTTTTAAATTTCATTCTTATTCCCAAACCGGGTATCTCATGAAAAAATGGTCAGTTCTTATGAGTTATATTGGCCTCGTGCAAGGTGTCTGTGACCTTTATGGGGCCATTTGGGGGTCATTTTGGGTTCCCCCTTTAGATGCATGTTTTTAAGCCTAAGTTTAATTATTTATAAATTTTAGTCCTACTCTTAAATCGGGCATCCCATGACCATGCGATGAGTTCCCAAAAGTTAGTTTGGTCCCGGACGAGGTGTTCGTGCCCCTTACGGGGCCATTTGGGGGTTGTTTTGGATTTTCCCTCCCCAGGGGCATGTTTTTAAGACTAAATGTGGTTATTTTCAAATTTTATCCCTCTTGTCAAACTGAGCATCCTGTTATTACACGGTTAGTTCCTAGGAATTTCATTGTCCAGTGCGAGGTGTTTGTGCCCCTTTCGAGGTGAGCCTCGAAGAAATTTTGGGCATTTTTCACGAAATTTTTTAAACTCTTTTGCACAAAATTTTGAACCTTTTGCTAGACTTGCAAACCATGAAGAGACATAACCTATTTCTAGAAGTTGCATTTATTAACAAATTTATATTTGCCATGTGTTTACCACACATGAATAAAAACTACACACATAAGAGGTGGAAATTACCTTTTTTGATATTAAGGCCCTAAAATCATTCTTTGTGCAATTTTTCCTCTCATTTTGGGAAATTTCGTTCTCATGCTTCCTAAAGGTAAATTGTAGAGTTTAGACCATAATATATTGAATACATATAATTAAACAAGAATAATTTCATTTATTATGTAGCTACTTACTATCTCCAATCTTCAACTTCATCTTGCAATTTGAAGACATATCGAGCTGCTTTCTCGTATTGTAGATTAGTGAGTCTTACCTCTTCAGGGTTCTCAAAAGGAAATTCATCCTCAAACTCCTCAGGTTCCTCGATCACTCATTCTCCACGAGGATTAAACCTCCTTAACACTTTTTCTGGCATATGTTCCCCAGCGTATAGCGATGATTCCACAGTTACGTATTCTTTATCAATTAAACCTCCAATATACCGTGTATTCTTTACGTAATCTTTGAAGGTTTTCATCAAGCGCTCGAAAGAATACATCCAAAGATACCTAATTGGAATAAATAATAAAGCCTCATTGCATAAATGCACAAGCAGGTGGATGTCGATATCGAGTAAAGAAGAAGGAAAATATTTCTCTAGTAGATAAATTACCTTGGCTAAAGTTGATCTTACAGCTTTAATGTGCTTTTTTTCTATCAGTTTTGTACAAAGTAGGGTAAACCATAAACTTATTTTCATAATTTCCCAACGGAGGTCTCTGTGGTCGAAGAAGCCTAAGTAATAGAAGGATTAATTAAATGACTACGTGCCAATCGTGAGACTTGCACTATTTCAGGTCATTTGTTTTGTAGCTTACTACCATTCGCAAATCACCGTAATAACCAGTTGGAGTCTTCAAGTTGAACAATGTGTCTAAGATGATCTTTTTATCACTATTAGTCAAAGTGAAAGCAGACCAGAGATATAAATTCTTCTGTTTATAGGATCATTTTTAACCACAATTTCTTCTTTATTTTTATCAGATCACGACATACCTGCTATCCATATTTTGAATGATATTCATCCAGACATGTTCTTATCATATGTTCCGCAATATTCTTTTTCGTGTGCATGATATCAATAGTATGACATATATAATGATATTTCTAATGCAATAAGTTAAAAAATATTAAACGTATGGGCCATGCCTTCGTTTTACTAGGATTGTTTGGATCCTCCCTAGCTTTTCCCTTCAGGTTTACAAACTGAGGGTGCTTGCTTACATATGTATTTACCCCAGTCGTAACTATTGCCTTCTCCTCAATCTACTCACCAAAAAGATGAGCAGGTTCCGTCCTATGGTCGTGAGCGACAGGTAAGAAGTTAGACTTTTCATTCCTAAAAGGGTGACTGGTTGAAAGAAATCTATGATGACCAGTATAACTCATCTTACCACCATGATGTAGCCAAGTGGCTTCAGTTTCCTCCCCATATATGGAACATCCATAATAACCATGAATATTTCAACCGAACAAGGTCCCAAAAGTAGGAAGTTCGTGGATCGCCCACATAACCATTGCTTCAAGGGTGAAATCTTCACCCTTATGAGAGTCAAAAACCATCACACATTTATAACCTAACTCTTTAAGTTCTTTTATTAATGGAGCTAAGACTATATCAATATCATCGCCTAAAGCCTTCAGCCCGGGTATCAATAAAAATAATAATGTGAACTCTTTTCTCATGCACACAGTTGGAGGGAGACTTAAAGGTGCTATGAGAACTATCCAATAACTCTGATTAGTACTTAAATTACATAAAGGGTTAAAACCATTGGTTTGATAATGCAAGACGGAAATTGCGCAATTCCTCTGTAAATTCATGGTGTCGTGCATTTGAAAGTTGCCAGATGAGTGAATTAATCGGATAACGTCGACCCACCTCGCTTTGAGCGTGCCATGTCATTTCCTTGGCCTCTGCTATCCACAATATAGTGAAGAACCATTTTAATTGTGTCCCTAGGGGAAAATACTTCAAAAACCTTTGTGGAACTTGCGAGCTCCTGCGATATTTTACAGTCTTGTCTTTTCCATTCTCACATGCCACCTATCTACGCTCACTACGTACACGACGCTCATCTTTCTACTTATGCTCACTGCGTTACAATATGAAATCATACTTGCATGCATGAATAGATATGTACATCAATCTCTTCAGACGCTCATCATTCTAGTTATGTTGTTGTTTGACAAACCAAATTGACTCTTTCAATTATGCAAGCCAACCATTTCATATAATACCGAATGATTTTCATCATAATATTTATACAGCGGTCTAATCGCATTAGCTTTCAACCGTATATATTCTCGATCTTATGGTAATTTAACATCAACTTGTTCATTCACGTGGTCATAATGCACATTATCTGTATTCATATGTTTGTGGATTTGATGGTGGTGGACTCTGTAAGCATCATCAATTATGTCGGTCAAAGGATGATGTGCTGGCTAATTATGTGCCACTTCTACTTGGTGGGTTTCCATTATGTAGTTGGGTACCGTAATTCTTTTGAAAGATAAGGTACATTATTTTCACCATGGTATGTGCATATCTTATAGTCATGCCAAATTCCCCACTTAAGTAAATGCAACTCAATGTCTTCTAAAGATTTATATTTTTCGTTCATATAACGGGTGCACAGATACGGAATCTTGACACTTTTATGATTTCTATAAGCGTATTAAGAAATTCTTGGACGCGCTTTATGTAATTATTAGATATTCGGTTACCATCCACTTTTTATATTATGGGAAATGCATTAAATAATCTTCAAAATTAAGTTCACCTATATTAATAGGTTGAAACAGAAGTCTTGTCGCATATAAGAACACACAATTCATAATTCAATCAAATTATTCAACACAACTTAAATTCAAATTAAACAAATTAAAATAACTTAAATAAGAAAATATTATTACAACTTGTTCTTAAATATTACTAATTGTCTCCATGGTCTAGGCTTGACCAACAAATAAACTAGCCAAGTGATAAAACAATTTTCATAGTATTTTAGCGCATTCCATTCTCCATTGCCAACGTGCACAGGCATATCTCCGTAACCGTTGTATATTTCACCTACCCGCATCTCAGCCTCGCCTATCTGTAAATGGATATTATGTACTGGAGTTCTAACAATTAAAGAGACGATTGTGTGTAAGAGTGTGAACACGCTTGACAAAGATGGTCTGAATAAACACAAGTACAATATTTTTAGGTTTTTTATTTTATTAAACATTGAACCTCTAAACAAAATTAACCAAATTAAACTTAGCACCGATTTCAAACTTTTCTAGGGGAAAACTAATTTACCTAATTTTATCTTGTTATCCTAAAGCATGAATCTCAAGTGATAGAAGATAAAATAAATAAATATCCACAAGACGTCAATGTACGAGGAAAACCACAAAGGGAAAACCTCGGACGACCCAGCCAAATAGGTCACCATGAAATGGTTTTACAAAGTATAGACAATAGACTTACACAAAGACTCGATGCCCCACAAGCCTTAATTCTATCTTATCTTCAAACACACATCCACATTGCAATGTAGGAATCCACCCACACAAGCTATCACATCACACGAGTCCATGCGCACCTGGGTATCCACCAATGAGGCTCAACAACCATCAAACACCGAAATCAGCATGTACGAAGTCCATAGCTTGAAATAAGTTTTATCAAGATGAAAGCCTTTGGTACTCAAGCTTAAGAACTCAAAGCATAAGAAATATGGAACTTGGATCTTAAAACATAAAGGGCGAAACTTGGGGCTTGAAACTTTTGTAAACATGTGTAGAATAGTTTTTCGTCACAAGTCCTTAAAAATTCCGAGTCCAAAATGCCTTAAATACTATTTGCACATTTTTTGAGGTGACGGGTCTTTCGAACGAAACCTAGGGCAATTTGAACGAGAATAATATCTTGTTTGAACGAAAATCTGAGTTCATTTGGACGAGAATGCAATGTCGTTTGACCGGATTCAAATGAGTATCTAACGAGAAGTCCTTGTAAAGCAGTCAAACCTCATTAGATGTTCGTTTGATCCTTGTTCAAACGAGAATGCAAAGTCATGCGTACGAGATATAAAACTCATTATAACGAACTAAAACTCAGAAAAAAAAATTCTTAAAAAATTAAAAAAAACACACTTCTAAATACGTTTTAAATAAACAATTAACATGATTAAAAAATTTCCAAGAACTCATAATTAATATGCCTTCATTTCTATGAGATGCTCGATAAGCATGAAGACAAACTTGGCATGATAAACTAGACATAAAATATCCAATCTTTGAAGCTTGGATGCAACGTCTTCATCAAACAACGTCATCGGCTTATGGGTCTCAATAAGACAAAGTCTAACCTATAACTCAAATAGTGATGTCCGTAATTATGCCAATTACATACAAATTGACTCAATTTTAAATTTGTCCTTACAAATCTCCCCCTTTGGCCATTTCGGGACAAAACCAAACCAAAAATCCATGGGCCATCAAGTTCTATAAAAGACTCATTACCCAACCCCAAAAAGGAAAAATAGTACAGACGTTCAACCAACACATGAACATGAGTAGCTTTTCTTTGCTTGAAAACTTTACCGCATCAATGTAAACCTATAGTCATGCACAATTAAATACACTTTCAAATGCATAGAGAATATAACAAGTATAAATCCGTAAATGAGAAACATATAACAATGTCTAAAACAATCTCAACCTAGGTAATACATGTCCCCTTAAGATAAAGATGCTAAACATGCAAAGGAAATATACCATCTCTCCAGCTTTTTCTTCAGGAATAGACAAAAAAAGATAGCATAAACAATTAGTCCCCCAAAACAAAATCTCCACCTAAATACGCGATCGAAAGATACCAATTTAAGAAAATTTGGTGCCAGAATTTTAAATATAGGGAGAAGGGAATAAATGTTGCAACGGTGTAAAGTGTAATAGACAACCAACTTGGAAACTCAAGCACAAATAATCCTAATGAGTTTAGCATATAATAAACATGAACTATATGTAAATTGTAAAGACTCAAAATGTGATACCGTATATAATATATACAAAATATACTAATGAAAATATGGAGCACATATATAGGTATAAACTACCACAAAACTCGATATAAAACACATAAGCTTTTCACACTAGCATAATATTGATGTGTCTAAACATGTGGGATGGAATGAATGGGCATGAACTAGATACAAATGAATTATAACCCAAACACTCAAATATGTTCAAGAAGTTCTAATATATCACAAATCTTTATGAAACTAGGAGTTAGCCTCAAGTGGCAAGATAAATCGAACTTAATGAACAAATAAGCATCATGTACACAAGCCTAGAGTATTTGTGATTATACAAATCAATAGCGTCATGAAAAAATAAGCATAACTAGGATTCATTGTGCAAACTCGTTGATCTTAAACTAAACATCCTCAAAAGATAAACATATATCATATTTTCTTTTCTCAATTCTTTTGGAGCTATTTCTTATGAAATATCAAACAAACTAAACTATGTTGGACTTTGGCCATTTTTAAGTTTTTATTGCCTTTAATCTTTTCATTAAGCTCTTGCTAACGATGGCTTTCCCGTAAAGGAGATTTGGTCCTTTCGTTGCCCTTTCCCGTGCACCCTTTTATTTTTCAATACTAATCAAAATCGCTCACGGGAAGCGGTTCTTACATGCACAAATCTTCTATAGTCATAAAACATGTAGATAACAAAATTGATGGCAGAACATCTCAAAATGCTCAAATATACATGAGAAATTAATGTTCAAAAATCTCATCCATGTGTGTGCGGAGGCATATATAAAGTTGAATCCATTAAGCCAATCAAGCTCGAAACAACTTCATGATAACATGGTTAAGAACAATCTAAGAATCTACAATCATAACCAAATGTTCTCGTCACATGGAAAGTATGGAGTGAATTGGATTCAAACAAACCAATATGCCATACCAAATGTGTAAAACTAAAATACACAAAAACCAAATATCTGTTTGAGTTTTTCTAAAATTTTCAAAAGAAAATACCAATTTTTAAAATTTTTGAGAACAAACTTTAACTCAAAAGACAAACAAAATATTTTTGCATTTTTCATTATAACTCAATAAAATAAAAATAAAATACAAAAGATACACATGTCATAATACTAGCAAATATATATCATGAAGCATAACTAGAATATGATAAACAAAAACATGCAAGCAGTCACCCATAAGATATAACATGTGAAGAGTCATGTGCAAGCATGCGAGAATCAACCAATCGAACATTTAGCGCCTCTTAAAAAGATTTCCTAACCAAAATAGATGTATGGTTACTGCGTCGGGTTTTGAGAACCAAGGGGACACTAGACTTCAACTTCCTAGGGTCTTTTCTAAGATCATAACAAAAATGCCTAAGGTGACCTTTTCTATAATAATATGTGCACGTGTAGACATAACAAGGAATGGGACCTTCGAGTTGACCTTTTCTAATACCCTGGGATATAGTTCACCCTCTAAACCAAACAATGGTCTTGGCTTTAGCAACAGAAGCATTAGAATCAAATGATCCACTACCATCTCTACCAACACTACTTGAGTCTCTTATGTCATCTTTTAGCCTCAAAATTTTAGACTCAATCAAGGAATTATACCCCTTAAATTTTAGGGACTCCATCTTCAAATTTTCAATCATTCCTAAAAGGTTATCTCGCTCCCTCTTCATGCAAGCGAACTTATCCCTAAGAGTCTTCTCACGTGCTCTCAAATAATTAATCAATTTATGATTGTCCTCATTGCCACGTAAACAAACCCTCAAAAATTTAGAGTCCTCTAATTCTTTCTCTAAAAATTGTACTCTATCATCACTCTCTTTCTCGAAATGTTTTAAAATTTTTAAATTAAGATCCATGTCCACAAGCTTCTCATGAAAGAAATCTCTTTGAGCTTGAATAATTTGTAAAAGTGCCATAGCAATTCTAAAATTAAAATTTTCTTTCTCAAGAATTTTAATGCTTCTCGAAAACTTTAAATTCAAATGAGATAAACTTTCATCACAGTTATGAAACTCATTAAACTCCTCTTGGACGTCGAAATTGTCATCACTAAACACATTGAACAACTTATCACTACTGGAATCTATCGAGAAGGAAAAAACAAACCCAAGAGAGCAGGATATATAGCCACCTTAAACAACACTAACCAAGGATATACACGATAAATTAGTGCAATCCGCTCTAATACCACTTGTAAGCATGTGAACATGATTCATAAGGATGGTCCAAATAAACACAAGTCCAATATTTTAATGTTTTAGATTATTAAAGATTTAACCTTTGAAAAATATTAACCCAATTAAACTTAGCATCGATTTCAAACTTTTCTTGTGGAAAACTAATTTACCAAATTTTATATTTTTATCCTAAAGCATGCATCTAAGGTGACAGCAGGTAAAATAAATAAATAAATCCAAAAGACGTCGATGTACGAGGAAACCCCCAAAGGGAAAACTCTCGGACAACCCAGCCAAACAGATCATTATGATATTGTTTGACAAAGAATAGAAAATAGACTTACACAATAACTCGATCCACTGCAAGCCTTAGTGCTCTTCTATCTTTAACAACTCCTCTACAGTGTAACGCATGAATTCACCCACGTAAGTTGTCACAGTACACGAGTCCACACGCACCTCGGTATCCACTGATGAGGCTCATCAATCATCAAAGACCGCCACCAGTACGTACGAAGTCCACCGCACGAAACAAGTTGTGTCAATATGAAAGAAAAAAACTTTGGATCCCAAACTTAAGATATCAAAGCATAGGAATTATGTAACTTGGATCTTAAACATAAAGGGTGAAACTTGGGGCTTGGAAATTTTGTAAACACGTGTAGAAAAGTTTTTGCAAAAAGTCCTTAAAAATTTTGAGTCCAAAACGCCTTAAATACTGTCTGCACGATTTTCAAGGGGGTTGGTCGTTTGAACCAAAACTAGGGTCATTCAAATGAGAATAGCATCTCGTTTGAACGAAAACCTGAGTTTGTTCGAATGAGAATGCAGTCTCGTTTGAACTAACTTTAAACAAGATTCTAATAAGAAGTCCCAGTAAAGCAGTCCAACCATATTAGATATTCATTTGATCCTTGTTTTAAAAAGAATACAAAGTGATTCGAACGAGATTTAAAACTCGTTATAACGAACTAAAGCTCATAAAATATTTTTCTTAAAAGATTAAAAAAATAGTTACAAACATGTTTTAAATAAAAAAACTAACACCCTTAAAATATTTCTAAAAACTCATAATTAATACGCATTCATACCAGTGAGATTCTCTATAAGCATGAAAATAAACTTGGCATGAAATATCAAATCTTTGAATCTTGGTAACAATATATTCATCAAATAATGCCATAGACTTATGGGACCAACAAGACAAAGTCTAATCTATGACTGAAATAGTTTTATCCAAAATTAGGCCAATTACATACGAATTTGCTCGATTAGAAATTTGTCCTTACAAATTGCACGTGCCAATAACCCTACTATTGGCCAATTCTTTGAAATAGTACTACTCGTCATAGTCACCACGAGTGGATGACAATGATACAAGGACTGGGGCAGGTGGAGGCACTAGGGAAGGGAATGATGAAGGAGGCGGCATTTATGATGGGAATGTTAAAATATGCGACAATTATGAGTGGAAACCTTGAGAGGGGGGATAGGGAAAACCTTGAGAATAAGGGTAGGATAAATCTTGAGGAGGAATTGTGGCCCGAAAACCTTGAGTAAATAAGGACGCGTGGCATCCGACTACACTCGTCAAGACTCCCAAGTTACTTTCAATATCTTGGACATACCCATATGTCTTCGATGAACTTTCCTTTTGTCTTGAGATACGATTATGACCGAAGAAATCTCGTTCATAAGAGGTGTAGTGTGTTTTCATTTATTTTTTGGTATTTTCGATTTAAAACCTCTCATACTTCTTCTTTTGTCAGTTCTAAAGTCCTGAGTCAGGGAATCGTTTTTAGTTTCATCATAAGGGCTCGAACCGGAGTGACTGCTAATGGTCTCAATTGATTTCTATAGCGTGAAATTATAATTAGTCTTATAATTTTAACATTACGTTATATAACGTGTATATATATATAAATATATAACTGTTCATACTCACCAAAATTTGAGCCAAGTGTTCTGGGGATTTATTATCTTTTTCTCTTCGGGCATGCATGTACAAGTTGGCATGACTAGGTTTTTATTGACATATGGATCACCGTTTCTCATATCTGGTCATTCACTCTTCAAATCTTCATAGGATTTGGGCCGCAACATGTGGATATCAACTTGTTCTCCCTATTTTGTTTACTTTTATCCCTATGGACAAACTTTATTTCCCTCGCCTCATTTTCTAAAAAGTTTTTGGCATTTCAACATTCAAAGGGACTATGTCTATCAGAGCCAAAATATCGGCGCTCAATGCCCCTTCGAGAAATATCTATGTCGAAGATTTCTCCGATATGTTCTCAGCTATTTATCAACTTAAAAAAGAACCATTTTCTTTGAACAGTTAGGGAATGAGAACCACTTACATAATTGGTCATAAATGTCATCCTTGATGGCTTGATCAACTGCGTTCCAGTTATCTACTGCCCCGACTCCTACATTCATTTTCTCAAGAGATAAACATTAGGATATAAATATTTGGAGGCTATTTTTATTTCCAATGGGATTATTCCCAAGAAAGGAAAACCCAATGGGATTTTTCTCATTTGCTCGGGAGGTGTTGGGCTTGGTAAGTAGAGGCATTAGAGTAACAGGGGTTTGTTTCCTACTCGTAGAAAGAGTATTGCATTGAACCAATGGTCTAGTAGAGAATTTCTCACCATCTGGTGATGATAATTATTATTGGGGTGATGGAGATGAGAATCCTGGTTGGGGTGTCACCTCATCACATGGTGCATTATGTCCATTACGACTCAACATTATCTGTCATAAAAAAATAATAAGCAACGAAATCATTATAATAACACGTTTATGACTAACTAATCAGGTTTAGGACTACATATATGTATATACCTTCTCATAATAATATTTTAAAATATGTTTAATGTGTCTGATATCCATCCATTCGATATTACTTTTTAAAAACCTGTGGATTTTTTCACGTGGCCAACTAGGAGGAAGCATCTCTATTAATAATGTATAGTTGTCCGTGGCATGAACTCAGAATCCAATCTTCTACAACTTATTGTCAAGATTCAATTTAATGTTCATATGTCGCGAGACATCACACTCTTGGTCAATGCTCTCTTTATGTAGTTGTATCAACAAAGGTGAATTTTTTTCTACCTTCTCTAACAACGAAGCTACGCCGGGGATACGTCGGGATTTTGTACACGGAATACTTTCTCTATGACCTCATCCCATCTTTCTGGTACGAAAAATTGAATACGATCAAATAGGTGCTCTTGTTGGAGATGGACTCCAGGATTTATAAGGTAGTTAAATTGTTTGATCTTCTTATTTGCATAATTGTAAATATGAGTACACTCTAAATGGTGCACACTAATAAAAAGGTATAATACGATCCAATTGCAACCTCTCGTACTCTTGTGGCCATTGATTATCACCGTGCCTCATTTTTCCTGAGAAAAATATATAAGGGTGTGAATATGAGTCCTATAAGTAGCGGATCTAATTAATCATTAACTAATTATTATGTTTCAAATGATCCAATTTAAGTTTATCTTATTTTAACATATGAGTCCTATGTGTATTGATGTAAATTGGAACTGTACGTATTAATGTGCATATAACCAATTTTTCTATCCATTTCATTAGTTCCTTGCAAACGACTACCTACCTCCACTTCTCTTATTGTATGTTGATCGATATCATCAATTCGTAGTCATATGTCGAAGAGAAAAAGGAGATTCAAGGTGGTGAAATGAAACATAATGACTTATGATTCTATAAAGATAAGAGCACAAAACTATGAGCAAGGTAACATGTAGATGACCACTAGTATTAGATATACAAGGTTCATTTGACATTGAGTTAAGACTATATTACAGTCATTAAAAGTCCTGCTCCATATTTCACTAGTGATTTCAACTCCATCTCGATAAGTTTTGCATTTTCACCATTCAATGTTGTGAATGTTTCAAAATTTTGTATTACAGAATTCCACACATTCATACTACACCAAAAACATTATTTAGTATTCTAACTAAACTCAAAATAATTGGGTTCTAACGCCATAAAATCCAAATTTAATTACTATTCCAAATTGAATTCCAATACTAGACCAAATAATTGTGTGTGTGCATGTGTATGTGTATGTCCATGTGTTTGATTTAGTCAAAACTTTAATAGTACTTTATGTTTGTATATGTATGTGTAATTTTTTTGATTTAGTCAAAATTTCAGTACTAGTGTATGTGGGTATACACACACATACACATACATTGCAATAGCAGGGTATTTGGGTATACACACACATACACATACATACACACACATATACATTTAGTTCCTAATTTCCAATACCAAGGTATTTGGGTATACACACACATATACATACACATACACATACATACGCACACACGTATACACACATATTTACACATACACATGCACATAGAATATATATATATATATATATATATATATATATAGAGAGAGAGAGAGAGAGAAAGAGAGAGAGAGAGAGAGAGGATGGCAGTGGACCTGAAATGTAAAGAGAGAAAGGGTTGTTAGAGAGAGGTTGTCGGAGTGAGCAGTGTAGAGAGACAAAAAGGAAGTGAGAGTAGAGAGAAAAAGAAAGATTATATCGCATGAAGATAGAAGAAATAACAGGTTCCTATATCAAAAGGTTGTGGTCACGACCTTTGTCCATGACCATTTCATTTTTTCCACGTCAGCAACATGATCACGGTCCATGATCGTGACCATGTTTTATGGCGTGTATAAAATAAATGGCCAGCCAAGTGTGGTCATGGACAATGGCCATGGCTATTATTGTGACAATTTGAAAATAATCACGACCCAAAGCCGTGACCAACCTATACTAAAAACATTGACTTGGTTATAGACCTAGTCACAGTCCGGGGCTGTGACAAATGTTGGCGGGTATTTTAGGTCAAGTTTGGTCCTCAGTTGGTCATGTACCATGTCCGCGACCCCCATGGTCACGATTTTAGTCCATAATAGTGTCCATTGAATATCACCCCTATGCTTGGCCATCGTTTGAGTCACACTAGTTTTGGTTGTGGTCATGGTCATGGTCTTTGGCCACAACCATGGTACTGGGCTGTAACCATTGTGCCATGACCATTCTTGGTTTGTGGTGTAATGATAATAAATAAGAAAAGAAATTATCAATACAAGACACACACTTTCTTTTCATCCATTGACAACTGACTTTGTATAGTAACCTATCCATTACAATTTTCTTTTCAAATACTCAAATTTAAAAACTATCACAAATTAAATGGTACACTTTGATAGTCCTAACTTTTTGGTGAAATCTGGATTAACTTTTACGTCATCATCAAATTCTTTGTAATTCTGGTTTGTCTGAATGTCCCTTTTCTTTGGCATTTAGTCTTTTGACAAAGAGTTTCATTTTTTTACTCTAGTCTTTGATTCCATTGTTATCCACATATTTCCCCATTTTTCCATGTTTCAATAGTTTATCAATCTCAATCTCGTGTATCAAGGTTTAACATTGATCAAGACGTGTTCTGGGTGGAATTCATACCATTTATTCTTGCTAATCCTGTCTATCTAGTTCAAGTCTTTATCGTCTTTGATCTCATTCAGTATGTGATTGGGGCTAATAGTGAGTGGGGTGTAATTAACAAATTTGTTATCATTTGACTTCTTCTTCCTCTATTTATCCTTATCATTATCTCGTCTCTGCCTAGATTTTTTGTTACATGACTTCTTTTAGTCTCCTCTTTTGGCTACCATGGCCTCCTCCGCATTCATGATCCTCCCGACCTTAGCCAAGAGTTTGGTTATTGATTTTGGAGGATCTTTGCAGACGCTCTAATAAAGTTTTCTAGGATGAAGACCACCAATAAGGGTTTTCATCGCAATGTTCTCATCATAATCTTTGACTTCCAACTTCTCTTTATTGAACTGAGATATAAAATCTCTCAATGGTTCAATATTTCGTTATCTCACGTTCAATAGATGAGTTAGTCATTTGGTAGGCTTCATATCGAAACATAAATTATAGATAAACTTCTTGGCCAACTCTTTAAAATTTTCTATATTTCCCCTCAACAGACTAGTATACCATATATGGGCAAGACGAGTGAGAATGCTAGATTACACCTATCATATCCTCTTATCTGGAGTGGAATAGATGTCGACTGTTGACTGGTACATTTCTATGTGGTGAATAGCATTGGTGCTCCCATTATATCTAGGTGTCATAACTGGTGGTTTGAACTTACCAAGTGTCGAATAGACAATAATGGTTGGTACAAACGGAGAACCCTCTGTATATCCCCTATGATTGGGGTTTTGGCTCTTGATGAGATAACAAATCTTATCCACTAGACTATGGATTCAACTGTTCTAAGGCTTCTCATTTTCAGCAATGTTATCTCTTGAACATTCCACCTCAGAGATGACACTGCATATGGATCTTCTGTTTGGCTCATTATTTACCTCTCGACATTCTCTTTTGTCTGGATGACGCCTTGGATGAGCTTGGATGAGATGACCAGTTATCCTTATCCCAAAGATTCTATTTGAGATTATGTATCGACTACATCGCTCGTTTGTGCTGAGACGATCAAATGTTGATCCTCTACTTAGCCTTATGAACTCATTATCCATGTCATGACTATGGGGAGTGTTTTGAATACTATTACCATGATGAGTAGGAGGAGGGTCTTACTCGGTTAGTAGGATGTGTCCTTAATCTCGTATCATTCATCATAGTCTTAGTTACACTTCTCCTCACCTACCACATCCACAGGTCCACCTTGCACCTCCTTGCCAAGGCAAAGACAATGAAGGTCAGTGATCTCCCTTATCCTCAGACTATATTTAACCTTTTTGGTTGGAGCTAGGGGTGGTCCCCTCTCATTCAAGATGACATGATAAGATTCACAATCGGGTCTTCTAGAATCTGTCTCAATATGCCTTAACAAAACGTCGATATATGGTTTTGCATGGCCTATTGACTATCCACCAGAGATCTCAGGGTCACCATGATGTCGGCCATCTCAGATTGAGGAGGTTCTTGACTAGAACCAACCTCGGCATTTGACGGTGGATCGAAAGACATCTCTAATCACAAAGAGTAACAATCACAACAAAGGTGCAAAAAATAGAAAATATGATGATTCAAATAAGATGTTGTTGAACTCCTCCACCTAAACTCTTTCAATGGTGATTCAAATATAACAATGGTGAACTTAAATCATTACTAGTGAGGAAAGAGAAACCCAAGATAAATATAAGAACAATAAATATTTTCCCAGAGACGACACCAATTTGATGATACGCATATCATACAATGGATTCACACAAAGTGTAGGTATTGCACAAATGTAGTAAGACTATAATTACCAAGTAAATTAACAGAAGATATGACAGAGAATATGGATAAATACAAGTCTTTAAGTGATTCAGCCTTAGACTATGTCCATTTTAAAGAGTATAAGAGTGATTTCACTATAATGGCACACTAATGGCTTTAAAAGGTACATCCCCAACCTTTCTCTCTCTAGAAAAAGTTTTAAAAAGTAAAAATAGGGTTTGTAGATGTCCATCCACGTGAAGAACATATATTATGTCTTATATAAGTTGGGGGTGCACAATGTCACCCATAGTATGCATCCCACACCCAGATGAGGTCATAGGCTATGAGAGAGTGCTAGTTATATGTGCTTAAAGTAAGATCATCATGAATAATGTTCCCCCACGTGGGTTATTGATCTTCAATAGTAGGTTATTGTCGATATAAATAAAGTTACCTTATCATGCTTTCCATGCCTGTGAAAATGTGTTCCAGGTAGGAGGTCTTAATCTATCCAAGAATATATAAGGCCTTGATTTATGATGCGGGCAGAGACAAGTCAGGGTGGTTGTTGATGATCGACGCACCCTTTTAGGCTATGTTACAGTCCTGCAATATTCGTGTCATCTGAGGTTGATACCCATGTTGATGTAGGTGGGGTTGGTCTCCTTTATTAAACAAGACTATGGAGCCTAATAGGTTGTCTGGTTGTCATCTGGAGGGGTCCTTTGTGGGATAAGACCACTTTGGGATGATAGTAGGCTAGGTTGAGAGCATTGATCTCTTTTAAAGGATGAGTGTGTAGTGTTAATTCTTCTCGGATGCCATATGGGTGAAACCAGACTTATGTATATTAGTTGGCAATATATTAACGAGCCATTCAACATACCTGGAAGTTCGAATGAATCTATATATAAACAACCTCTCTATTTCTTCTTTTATATTGGTTGTGACTTTTAGGTACATTTGTCTTGGTAATTTGTTGACAGGCTTGTAGACCTCCTTTATTGGTAGTCTCTGATCCACCAATTTCCTTTCTAAGATGGGTAACTCATCATATTCCCAATAAAAAAAGTTTGTTTAATGATGTAAAAGGTCTATAACCAAGTATTGGTAGTCTTTGATTAGGTTATCACTGATGTAGGTGACTCTTTTATTTTGTTTAGTTCCCAAATTGATTTTTATTAAGGGATTCAATTGATTCACCATAGTCTCTTCATGTTCTATTGGCGGAGTTGTTAATTTTCCATTTCTTGAGGAACTTCATTCTCTATATATGTTATTCAAAGACTTAGTAACCCAATTTATGGTATTTTCTTTACCAATTCTAGTGAATAATTCCAAATCTCTGAATTTGTACAAAACCATGGTCAAACTTTCATTGGCCTGCTGAATGTTAATGGGTGTTTTATTCATTAAAAAATTGTTTTACTTTCTTTAGTTTCTCCAATTAGACCAAAAACCACCTCATTCTAGCCTTCATCTGAGACTTCTCTTCTCGTACCTGTGGCACCAAAGCCTCCTCTGCCTTTACTGGCCCCTTGTTCTCTTATAGCGCCTTACCTCAAAATAGTTGGAACTTGTATGAAAAGGTAATGGATTAACCTCTACTTCCTCCATAAGTCCATCTTCCTTCATCAAAACTAATTTCTAATGCACAAAAGAAGGAATACATTTATTAGAATGAATTTAATACCTACCAAGTAAATCATTAAAACTTAGTTTTCCGTAAATTATAAAGAAATAAGTTTTGAATTTTCTAGTGCCTACTTCAATGTTGACTGGTAGTACACATTTGGTAGACCTTTTATCTCCAAAAAATCTTGAGATAATTATTTAAGTCAGAACCAATTTAGTATTTTGTTTGTTTTTTAAGATAATATTGAAAATGGCATTATTTTAATAGCTTCACCATTATCTACCAATATTTTATTGATCAAAATCTCATTTATTCATGATTTTATAAACAAGGTATACATGATTATTCATATTCTTAGTAGACTCATAGAACCCATATATAAGGTTAAGATAAGTTAAAAATAAATCAAAGTTTTGTACCACTGACTTTTCATCTTCAACCACTTCCATGGAAGATACCTCTTAAACTTCTTCACTTCGAACCTCTTTGGGAGGATCATACCGATATTGATTGGAACTTCATGAGGTAGAAAACCAAACTGGATGAATTATTTCTGGTCAACTTCTTGATTAGTAACTATGGCATCTACTGCCATAATCTATTATTTTTCTTCTTCACCAGATGAATTATCCCCACCCACACTTATCGCCCTCTCCAACTCTTTGATCCTTTAAAACTATAGGTCTAAAGAGGAGTTACTTTATTCTGGTTTCCTGTGGAACTTTGAATTTGTTTTTGATGATGAAAAGGAAAAATCCATCTGATCCGCTAGTATGTACAATCTCAGAGGCCTCTTATCAGGCCATGTACTTTCGTTAAATTCTTTTTTTAATGAGTTATAGAGATCACCACTTTTGGTTCCCTTTTCTTTAACTTAGTCCGTTGCACTATATTTCATATACTAGGGCCCGCATATTGAGGTTTAATTTGCTTTCGTCTCTTTGTCATATTATTGAACTATCGGGTCTTAGATTACAAACCAATCAGGTACTCCTTTTACTGTTAGGATTAACTTTAAGACTTGCAGGTCTTGAGTTGTCCCTAAATTGATGAAATTTTGCCCCCTTTAAAGATATGCCTAATGTATTAGTTACTTCTTTACATTTTAGCGTTCCCTTGGGGATGCAAAATGACTAAAGAATAGTCTCAGTTTCCTAAAGGGTTTACTTTGAACTCCCTTTTTTATTTGGAATATTGGGATTTTGGCTTCATAATTATTCCCACTCTTGGTACTCCCCTGTTATTGCTTCCCTTTAAAATCACAAAATGGAATATTTCAGCATAATGTTCACCACACCTAATACATAGGTGTTTCATTGCCTTTTGGTCAGGTTCTTCAATTACTTCATTCTTTGAAGCCTTAGGTTTAACTTTTGTCTTCATTATGAATTAGACATGCCTTTTGTTCCTTGGAAGCTAAATGGACTGCACATTTTCCCCACTTATTTGACTTTGGGGAGTGATTCCTAATCCACTTCCATGATGCTTTCTTTTTTGGCAGGGAATTTGATTTTCCCCCACATGATCAATTCTTGGACCCTGTCATAAAACACATATCAAGCATTAGTTGAGTAAGAGAAAATATTATGCCATTTGCCATCATTCTTCCTTTTGATTTCATTTGGTTTTTCATCATTATCATGTGGTTTAAATATTTTAGACTTTAAATGCTAGTTAGTCGACCTTGCAAATGTCAAATGAGTATATCTTTATCATCCCTTTTGATTTATGTGAAAAATATTATGTTGTTGCGTCCTTTTGAATTAATGGTTCATGGATTATAGTATTAGTTCCTTTTATCTCAACATCATCTATTTCAATGTTAGTATCCTTATAATATGTTTTAAAAGAAACAATACTCCTTTCGTGCTCTTCTTCTAGAAGGGATTATATCTAGCCATCTTGAGAGTTAACTCTTCTAAATTTCTAAACTTAATGGAATCAAATTTCTTTCGAAGCCTAGATTCTAGACCATTTTGTGCTAATTTCAAAAATCCACACTCGAGTAGGATTATTTTGTGTTTACTCCTAGCCCTTTTAAGAAAATTTATGAAGATAGTATCCTTTTCATGTGATTTTTTACCTAATCTAGCCAAATCAGCCATGAAAATCTCTAGCTGGGGTTACAAGAATTGTGAATGAAATATATCTTCCATTTGTTACCATGTTTTGACAAAATTAGGAGCAAGATTATGAACCATTTGAAGGTTGCATCAGTGATTAATTTTTAAAATAAACGTAACCCGAAGTAATCAATTATTCCCACACCAACATATCGACTAGCGAACCTAGCAATGTGTTCTATAGTGGACTCACTTCCATCCCCTGAGAAAAGGGGAAAATTTAGAAGTTTAAAGGCTTTTTGAAATTCTATCCTCTACATCCATTATGGATATGGATTTGTGTAGACTGGGTCTATGAACCCTGATCCTTTGGTCCACATATTTTATGTCTTAGGTTCACAATCTCATTACTCCCAACTCCCCTATTTAGTTGCCTATTTTTTGGGGCAGTTACTTGGTTCAACAAGGTAGTTGGTTGCACCAAAAGTGATGGAACTTGTGGTGGAATAGATTGTTGTGCTTGGTAAGGCATTGACTGGGATCCTTTAAGAGTTTGGTTATCAAACCTCATAGGGTTTACCAACCCCCGAGTTCTTGTTTGAACATTGGATTATTGATAATCCTAAGGTTTGAAGCACCCAATAAGCCTAAGTTGATATAACTTTGATATGATATGGTCATTTCTACCTCTAGTAGAGGTACTCTTCCCATTAGGTTGTTATAACCCAATTATTGGTAAGTGCTGGGTAGTCCCTAACCTTCTAATAGGTTTTCGATACTTATACTAGTGGTATTGGGATATCCTGACATCCTTATATTATTTTCAAAGTTAGTTTCACTTTTATTAGGTCTATAATAAACAAGATGGTTAGGGTTAGGTTGAGTAGTTATGCTTACAACAATTTTTGGTCCATACGTCTAACCATTGGTTGCCATACCATTGGGTAATGTGAACATGTTGGACAATATGGTGATCATGTCATTTAGATTTGTACCATATTTCTAATATATCAAATACTGGGTTCGTTTGATTGATTAATTGGTCTTGAATGTTTGTTGGCACACCAACTGCTAGTTTGTATTGAATATTCTTAGACTTTGGACCCATTGGAATATTAAAATATTAACTGCAAGCCACTAGTCCCAACTATTGGCTTGTGTCAATCGTTTTTGCTCTGAAGTAGTGATATGTTGATTGGTTAAGACAAGTTTTCCAACATTTTATATTATATCCTCGCTTCGATGTGTCTTAACCATTTGTAATCACAATATATACCTAGTGTCCCACCAGGATTGAAAAAAATATGTATGGGTTATTTTCACTTGGCTTGGTAATTAAAGTTTATTAGGGTTATGAGCATGACAAGAAAGGTTTCTAGTCTTGCCAATCGAAGATCTTATCGTAGTGTCAATAGTGTCAATATCAAGTGATTGTATTGCATTTGATGCATTAATTAAAAATAATTATGCTCCTATTATGGAAGACTTCAATGAAAGTACTAAATTGTGTTAATTAACTAGGATGAAAGAAACTATAAATTGTGAGAATTAAATTACAAGTAAAGCTTTGGAATTTAAAGAAAAGAAGGTGAAATAATTTAAATGATTAAACTACGGGATGTAAAGAAAGAAATTAAAGATAACAAAAATAAAGGCAATAAAATTTTATTAAACTTGAAAGAAAGTTACAAATTATTGTACAATATACTTCAAAAGAAAGAAATGCAGTAAACAATGAAAAGAAAAGAAAAGAAAATTAAAGAAAGGATAAAAGTATGTGAATATGATTTTTGGTGAGGGAATCATCTCTTCCTTTATGGGCCCGCTGCTTATTTATAGAGTTTATTTCCATTAAACATAACTACTTTGGTAACTGATGGGCTGTTATTCATCCAATTAAGTATTTTTTCTTTAGGTTCACTAAGCCCCTATTGAAATTGTCCCCTTAAATGTTTAATACCTCGTCCAAGCTGTGAAATTGTCCCCTTACATGTTTACCTAACCTCAATCGTATCACATATGCATTTTGCCAGTTACTTAATTTTTTTATATCATAATTGGGCTGTTATTACATATTTACGACTTATATGAAAACACCTCCTTGGGCTGTGATAATTTGGTGTAAACACTAGGTACAAGTTATTTTTCTAGAACAAAGACCTCATCTTTGTCCCTAAAAATCCGAGGGATAAGCATTTCCCACTCTTTTTCGGATGATCCTACTAGTTTGTCTGTGCAAATGGACAAAGAAGTTATATAAATTATGCCAAAAAGAACATCCATATGAGGAAGATTAAATTAAAAATCAAAGTGACTTATGAAGCTCCCATATATGATAAAGGTTATAAATAACCCCAAGGCCCTCAAGGATGGGAAAAAGGTGATATGCTCAAACATTTTAAATACTCACTTTATTACTTTATTAACATGTAGCCAAGTACTACGATTGAGGTTAGGTAAAAAATTATTTATTAAAGAGAAACCATAGACCAACTCTTCATTTCACCATAAAAATTAGGAGGATGTAATAGACAAATACACACACACTCTCTCTCTCTCTCTCTCTCTCTCTCTCTCTCTCTCTCTATTAAGTGGAGGTTCTCCCCATTCTTGAGGAACCTTGATAGTGCCTTCTTAAACCTCCTCATTCAAAAATTCCCATGAACAACTGACAAAGAAGTAAGTTCTCTTCCGATTATTGTTAGAAGTTTGGGAAATCCTCACTAGCTTAGACTTGGGGTTATGAGGGCTTTGTAAATGTAACTCGGGAAGTTCTTTAAAGATATGACTATGTAAACACTTATAATGATATCACTTGTGGTATGGTCGGCATGAACCTTCCTCCAAGCAACAATTGAGTCGACGTTTTATTCTCTATGAATTGAGGCCAACTAAGAAGATGATATGCCTAATTTAGACAAAATATCCCTTATAAAGGAAAAGGACCCTGAAACCTAATGTATAGATCCCTTCATAGAATAAAATCTCTGGGGCATTCTTTAAATACCGACCTGAGGTGACTTCATAGTAATAGAAGTGTTAATGTTATATGTGTGTTGTATCCTATATTCCTTAAGGCGATCAATTATGGTTTTTTAAAGGATATAACGATAGAATTAAACTTCATAAACCCTGTCATCTTCAATAAATAAGTCATTAATATCCTAGTAAAGAAAGATAAAGCTTCTGGTTGATGCTATAGGAATATGCTATAACACCGCATCATACATCTCATCCCTAGGGTCTGATGGTTTACTAGTGTTAGTGTGCCTTTTGGAAGGGCCTACTCCAGCCTCTAATTGATAGGCAGCCTTAGCAGAGGATCTGCCAAAGGAACACTACACCAAATCTCTTATATTGCAACTAATAAAAAATTTAATTGTAAGTTTTCAGAACACTTATAAATTTTGCAACGATTTTAAACACTTGCAAAATTTATAAGTGTTAAAAACCTTTGTAAAATAAAAAAAATATAACACATATAGGACCTAAAAGCACGTATCTCTCATGTGCTTAAAACTTAACCCTTATGTGAAGCGTCAAAATACATTCACTGTGATCCTTATTTTCATCCTTCCCAGGTATTCAAGATTAGATTTTGTGCCTAACCCTTATCTTTCTCAATCCCCAATCTCGAAAAATCGCAACATAATCGCTCATCTATCTTCAACGATTGTCACTGTAGGTAAGATTTTGTGATTTTTCCCATTAGTTTGCTACGTTTTCTTAGTTATGGTTAGAAAAATTCTAGGGTAAATAATTTGACAGTGTATTATGGATTGTGGATGATTATACTATGGATTTTGGATTATTATTATTTTTAGGTTGGGTTACCTTATTTTCAACAGTTCGAGAATTGAGTCTTCGAACACTCAGTTCTTGCCACATTATAACTGGTCAAGGTCCTAAATGAGGACATTCCTAAGGGATTATTTTAAGTGCGGGGATCGTCTCAGTCCTAGTATGATTTTTCATCATGGCTTTGAAGTAATATTCACTCAAACTCGGAAAATTACTGGCCATGGACACGTCACCTAGACGACGAGGGAGAAATGGTCTAAAATTGAAGCTTTATGCCCTTATTGGAGAAATGGTAACCCTAAATGGGCCATCGGTACAATAGGTTTAGGGATATATGAATGATATGGGGGTTGACCTAACATATCCATCAACCTCTTAAGGGTAAGAAGGTTTTCCTCATCCAAATACTTGTTAAGCTCTCTAAAGAAATCGTCAAAAATATTGGGCATTAAAAAATTAAGGATGGAATTAAATGCACAAAATTTAAAGATCAAAACGAGAAAAAATGATTGAAATTACTTAAGAACAATAACAACAAACAATTCTAAATTTACAATCTATGATTTTAATGGAGAAGAAAAAAACTATAATGAATAATGAAATTCAGTCAGAAAAAGATCTAGAGGAAGAAATTCTTGTCAAAATATAATAACACCAAGAAAAACTTTATGAATTTTAAGAGAACTCTATAAACAAAAAGTGTTAACTTGATAAGTTTTCAGATAGATGGGAATGGATAAGAACTCAACCTTATAAAGAGAAGTAATGGGATGGGACTCACATATGAAACCTAATTTCAAGAAGTGTAAATGATGAAATACGGAACAACTACAGATAAAAATGCCACGTCTTATGTTTGAGTAATAAAACCACGAGCAAAATCATAGGAACTTCAGCCTATGGACCCTCGACTTCAACATTTTGGGGTCAATCATCTCGTCTGGCTTTGGACATTCGGATTTAAGATTTTGGGGTCCATCAGCTCCTTAATCTTTGAACCTTTGACTTTAATATTTCGGGGTCCATCAACTCCTTTGGACACGGATCTTTGGATTCAATATTTTGGGGTCACTAAGCTTTTTTGGTCTTAAACCTTTGGCTTCAACATTTTACAGTCCCTTAGATCCTTCGGCCTAGGACATTCGACTTTAACATTTTAGGGTCCATGGTCTCACTTGACCTATGTGTTGGGACTAATGACCCCCAATTTTTAAATCTTATCAAAACTAATTTCAATTTCCTTTTAAAGATGCGGAATAAAGATGGAAAATTTTAATTTCTTTCAAAATTAAAATTAAACTTAACTCAAAGTTAAATTAAATTAATCAAAAAATTAATTTTTCACATTAACAACTTGATTCAATCCATGTCCTAGAAATTTTCCTAACAAAATAATTAATCCATATTGCAAATTAGGTCAAACCAAATTTTATCCAATAAAATTAATGACTTGAACAAAATGAATTAAACATTACCCAAATTAATTTTAGCACCAACTTAAACATGAGTAGTGATTTAAACCAATTTTATCTTTTTACCTAAGCATGCATCTAATGTGATTTTGCAATAGATAAAATAAACAAATAACCACTACGTCGCGATGTACGAGAAAAATCCCACAACGGGAAAAAACCTCGGACGACCCTAGCCTCAAATCCACTAAGTACGGTATTACAAATACAAGACAGTAAGACTTACAACACTCAACTTGACTTCGTCCAAGCCACGATGCTCCTTCATGTACATACTTCTGCCTAGCAAATAACCACGGAGATCCATCGCGGTCTCGGAATCCACCGATCAGACTTTTTCTGGTCACCGTCACCCGAACAAGGAGCCTTTCTCCAAGTGGGTATGTCACAGTAAACGAACTTCTTCTTTTTGGAATGTAGAAGTAAACCCAAACACTCTTCAAACGGTAAATATAAAATCGGTGCCAAAACTCCAAGCAAAGTATATATATTAAGGAACTTGGATAACCTAAACAATTGGGTGTAAACAAAAGTTTTTAAGAATTTTTCTTGAAAAATAAACACTCAAAACTTGTACTCTTTCTTTTTGAAACTTTTTCTCTCAAACTCTCTCTTGGAGATTGTAGTATGTGAAAAAGTTAGTTCCAAAATATTGGTTCCCGCACTTAATAAATCTGGCATAAAATAGTAGGGAAAAGAAGTGGGAAAAGTGGGAAAACTGTAAAAAAAACTGCCAAAATTCCTGTTCCCGCCAAATCTCGTTCGAACGACTTTTCGTTCGAACGACATTCTCATTCGAACGACTTAACTAAAGATGTTCCAGAGGTGAAAAAGGAATTTTGTTAGAAGTCTCGTTCGAATGACCTAACAATCTCGTTCGAATGAGATGACAGCTCGATCGAACTACATGGTAATCTCATTTGAACGAGATTCCAGTGTGTTTCGAATGACGTGTCAGAAAATCATAAAATAAAAAAATATTCATTCTAAGTCCAAAACTCTTTATGACAAGTTCTAAATATATTTTCTCAGTAAAACAAGGCCGTTAAAACAATTTATAATTTTTTTTATAAATTAAACCCAATAAATTTCCAAAGCTCCTATATATATATAAAATGCATTCATACCTTAGGAGCATTGGAACCAATGTTGTTGACGTTGAAATGAGGCACACTAAACCTAGCATATGATGAAACTTTAGACTCTTGGCTGCTACGTCTTCAACTAACACATCATAGGCTTGGAAGGATACACTTGAACACTATCCTATGACACAAAATATTTTTGTCCGGAATTGAGACAACACAACATTAAGACTCAATCGGAGACTTGTGTCCTTACAAATCTCCCCCATGGCTATTTCGGGACAAAAACCAAACAAAAATCCTAAAGGGCTGTCAAGCTCTACTAGACTTAAAAAAATATCCCACCCAAAATAAAAATTACATAGCTTGACTCAAAACCCAAGGATCAATATCTTTGCCGACGATTAAAGTTGCCATTTAGAAGAATTCCTGCACACTTAAGCAAACTATCAAACGCATGAGGAATACGAATATTAAATGCATATAGAATAAATACTCCCCCTAAATTAATTCTCCCTTTTATCAACTATGATCAACCTAAGAAGATAAATACTCCCCATAAATTAATTCTCCCCTTTATCAATTATGATCAACCTAAGAAGATAGAGATCTCCCCCTAAGTTATATCTCCTAAACTTAGATAAGATGACAATAGGATAGATACCATTTCTCCCCCTATCATTCTCCCCCTTTTTGTTCAGGAATAGAGAAAGGCGATAGAATTAATAAAACAAAAGTGCATACAAACCATAGAACATGAAAACATATAGGTAAAAAAAGGATAACTAATCCATACAAAGAATAAAGGATACCAACTAAGATGCAAGAAAATGATACCACTATGATACGTAAAGTATTAAGCATGTGATATCAACAAAGAATGCAACAAGATAGATACCAATCATGAAGTAGAAGCATAGATGGACTAGAAAGCAAGGCAAAGACAAATAGAATACCTCGTATATGAGAGAATAAAAAATATCATTAACGCACACGCATATACACTAGGTATAAATACCACACACGACACAAAATAAAATAAGATTTTCACACTCGTATGGTAAAAATGTGACATATGGAAACGGAAGTGTAGAGGTGTGAACTAGTAACAATTAAATTTAGACCCAATCACTTAAAACATGTTCACAGAGTTCTCATTTGATTGCAAACTTCATCACATTTGAATTTAACCTCATGTGACAATATAGATTGAACTCAATGAACAAACATACACAGTGCATACAAGCCTAGAATATTGATGATTCTACAAACCAATAGAGTCATGACATTGTAAGTACAACTAGGATAAACGGACATTGTGTAAACCATTGGTATACCATCCAAACTCCATCAATTTAAGCATATTATTTGAATCTTTTGAATGAATAAATCAACTAAACAAAATAGGCCTTGGAAAATATTTTATTTTAATGCCATTATCCTTTTAGCCCTTTGGACCACGTATTTCTTTTAGGTCCAAACAAACAGTGGCTTACTCGCAAAGGATGATTTTTCCTTTCGGAGCCCCTCCCCGTGCAAATATATATATATATATATATATATATATATATATATATATATATATATACCACCTGTGACACCCCGACTATTTAAATACCGGGTAGCTACTCCTTTATTAAATTAAATCAAAATGCCAAGTTGGCTCAGTTAATAGCATCACTGTCGAAAACATTTTATTATTACTAACCACCTAGTATTTAAAACTAAGTTGCCAAATTTTAATTTAAGGTCTGATTAACATGCAAGTATAATGAAGAAATAATAACACCATTCACCATAATGAAGTAATAGAATAACCGTAACATGATATAAATAAAACTGGAGGAAAAACTCCTCATAACATAATCCCACAACTGAAGTAAATACTGAAATACTAAATACTGAAATGAATACATGCCAAAGTCTGAAAACTGAAATGGAAATGTATCTAATAGAATCTGGGCAACATGCCCTACAACTGAGGAAAAATGAACAAGGAATCCAAATGATATAAGCGTCTAAAAGCAAGTCCCTGTAGCTTCCACAAGCAGCTACAGCTCGTCATCTGAGTAAGAATCCTATGCATGGTGTCCTTGTGGCTGGGCACCTAAAATGGTTTTACAAAAAGTAGATTTGAAAGCAAACGGGTCAGAGCCCGAATGTGTATATTTTAAAAACCTGCAAGTGCTTTAAAAACATTTAAAACAGTATATGCAAAGTACATGTTAGGACGTGCTCTCACATGATAAACTCACCTCTCATCTTACTGTGCACTCCTAACGTTCCTGTACCCATTCGTATGTTATCTCATAACTATCTAAAGAGTTTCTAACACTGCTACTCGGTTCACGTTATAAGTTCCATCATTAACAATTAAATAGAGAGTTCTACTTTAATTCCCAAGTTCCCAATTATTAACTAAACCATGTATTTGATAAAAGATCTCTTTTTATCTTTCAAAACATTACCATAATTATACTCACAATTTATTATAATAAATTCCTTCTCGATTAACCGTATATTTTTCACATCATAAATATACAATACAAGCACCCAAAGGCTAAGCTGCGGTGCACACATACTCTGCTATCCATCCCTGTACATCACGTACATAAGGATTACAAATTCCGAATCTCTCAGGAATTGTTGGAATCAACACCACACACATAAATGGAGGCGAACATAATTCAATCATATCCATGGTTACGTACATACCTACGCTCCATAGTCAGCTGGCTTATTAACTCACAAATAAGTCATTCTCTTGAACTATGTCCTCTAGGCACCAATCTAAATCCGGGCAACACAAGGATAAGAAGGTCCTAAGCGAACGTAACCTCCGTGATAGCAAGTATGGTAGGTATGTCATACACATAAGATTATATACTAAGCATTCACACATCTTAGATATTTCAATATTAATAAGGGTATTCTCTACATCCTTATACCATTATTCCCAATTCATATATTTCAAGTATCCCGACAATATATAAGTTAAATAGTCGACACGTCTCACGTCGTAATATCTTAAACTTAAAACCTGTCTCGAATAGACTATTAAGTTCCCATAATTCCCTCATATAACATCGCTTATACCTAAGGTCCTTACTTCTGCCCCAAACCTTATTTCATCAAATTGTTCAAATTTGTACTATTAACCCAAATATTATCTCACATAACGAATTTCATTAATTTAGAATAACTCCTCAAATTAAGTTCCAATTAATGTCCAATCTCAAAATCATGCCTACTGGTCTTCCTTAAAATTTAGGGTAATCACAATGTCTCCAATAATATTATCCAAGGGTTATCATCATAAAAATTCAATTAAGGAAAACTTTATTCATTCTGGGAGGGTCGATCGATTGACCTTGACCTTCGATCGATCGATTGTGGTCGATCGATCGACTGATGAATGTCGATCGATCGATTACACAGGTCTGTTACGGACTGCTTCGTTTTGCAGTTACAGTTTCGTCCCAATTCACCATTTTTAAGCATGAAACTTCAAGATAAGGTCACTATAACGTTATACTAACATCCTATATCAGTAATAACATTCTAAATCCCATAATTCATCATTTAAAGGCTTACTTTGGATTAAAACTACATCAAAATAATTCCCAGATTTCTTCCATTCAAGAACATCATTAAGTTTCTTCTAATTCTACCTTTTGATCATCAAGGTTCTGTTTTCAACATATAATTTCGTCCAGAATATACTACATGAAAATCCTACATAAATCATGGCTTTTATCTTTCAATTCATGGGTCTAATTTATCTCCAAAAATCAATTTCGAAAATTCCTAAACATGGAAACATATCTTGAATTAAAAGAGTTTAAATCACTTGCCTTAATTATCTCAGAATTTGGTGTAGAATCTTTGTGACAAAGTTGTTCCTTCTCTCTCTTTTCTGCAGAATTCTTCCCTTCTCTCTTTCTCTCAAGTTCTTCTCAAGGTTCCCTTCTCTCTCTCTCTCTCTCTCTCAAGCTTTTCCCAAGGTTGAAGATAATGGAGAATGGAGGTGTGAAATGGTTTGTGGGAGTTGAATTGCTATATCAACTTCTCCCGTAGCCCATAATGATATATAGTGGGGTTAGTGGGTTAAGTGGGTTAAGGAAATAGTCAGCTTATTAATTCCATTTTCGTCACTTTTTAATTCCCAAAAATACAAATTACCAAATTACCCCTTAAGATGCCGGTATGGCCCACAAATATCCCGGGACCCAAACTAAACTTCCGGCTAGTGTTTTCTGACTATCTCGACCCTTCCGGACGCGTTGGCGCACTCAAAGCGACCATACGGTTAATGGAACTAAAATTCACTTTTTAAATTAATAAGATACCATGACGTGGCGGTCACACGCGTAAAATAAAATTCCCAAATTGCCATATATCAAACACGTGACAATTTCAATATTACTAATATTCATATAATGCCAAGTATGCACATTATAATAAAATACTAACTCACATCTCGTTAATATTATTATCCGGATTAATTTCCAATTAATAAACATTTAATTCAATTAATCCCCAAAAATAAATAACGCAGAAAATACGGGGTATTACATACTTCCCCCCTAATAACTGAATTTCGTCCCGAAATTCGGAACTAGAAAGTACCTGGTAAGAATAACTCTGGATAACGTTCGCGCATCTCATCCTCGCGCTCCCATGTGGACTCCTCGACATTATGATGTCGCCACTGAACACGTACTAACGGGACTATCTTTGACCGCAGTTTCCGCTCACTTCGGTCCAAAATAGCTATCGGCCCCTCCTCGTAGGAGCTATCTGGCTGGAGATCAATGTCCTCCACAGCAATGAGAGAATGAGACAAATTATCTCTAAGGTATTTCCTAAGCGAGGAAATATGAAACACATCGTGAATCCGATGTAAATGCTCCGGTAACCCAAGTCTATACGCAACTGGTCCGATCCGCTCAATAATAGGAAATGGTCCCACATATCTCGGTGCCAACTTCCCTTTCTTCCCGAAACGCATAATCCCCTTCATAGGAGATACTCTGAGCAAAACCTGATCCCCCACTTGGAACTCTCTGAAGAATCTCTTCGCATCAGCATAACTCTTCTGTCTGTCCTGAGCCACCCGAATGCGACTGCGAATCAATTCTATCCTTGCCGAAGTATCCTGAATCACTTCCGGCCCAAGTAGTTTGTTGTCCCCCACCTCCAACCAACATGCTGGGGAACGACAAGGTCTACCGTACAATGCCTCAAATGGAGCCATGCCAATGGTGAACTGATAGGAGTTGTTGTAAGCAAACTCCACCAGTGGAAGATACTGCTCCCATCCACCCTCAAAGTCAATGGTGCACATACGTAGCATGTCCTCCAACATCTGATTTGTGCGCTCGGTCTGCCCATCGGTCTGCGGGTGATACGCCGTACTTAACCGCAATTCCGTGCCCATGGCCTGCTGAAAACTTTCCCAAAACCGTGAAACAAATACCTTGTCTCGGTCAGACACGATATTTAAGGGCACCCCGTGAAGTCTCACTATCTCTGAAATAAAGAGCTGGGCATACTGTCCCGCAGTGTAATCTGTCCTGACGGGTAGAAAATGAGCGACCTTCGACAACCTGTCCACAATCACCCAAATGGAGTCGTGCCCTCTCTGCGATGTAGGCAACCCCGTGATAAAGTCCATAGAGATGCTCTCCCACATCCACATCGGGACCTCTAATGGCTGTAGCAGTCCTGCCGGTCTCTGATGATCCACTTTTACGAGCTGACAAGTGGCGCATTTTGAGAAAAACTCGGCAATATCTCTCTTCATCCCGCTCCACAAATACTGACGTCTCATGTCTTGGTACATTTTGTCCCCTCCGGGATGTACCGCGAATCGTGAGCCGTGCGACTCTGCCATCACCTCATGCCGCAATTACTCCCCTTCTGGAACCACCAATCTCCCATTGAGGCGTAATCCCCCGTCCGAGCTAACGGTATAGGATTCGGCTCCTTCTGCTAATAATCGAACTATCTGTTCCTGACAGAACGAGTCATTTGCCTGTGCCTTCACCACCTTCGTGACAATTTGCGGTGTAACAGTCATCACAGACATGAATGATCGGGCCACTGCATCCTGGTGTCCCAATTCCTTCCACTTGGCCTTCCATACATCTGCCACCTCATCTACCGGTCTACGGCTCAACGCGTCTGCCACCACGTTAGCCTTCCCCGGGTGATACTGGATATCGAACTGATAATCTTTCACGAATTCAAGCCACCTCCGTTGCCGCATATTCAACTCCTTCTGCGTGAATAGGTACTGTAGAGACTTGTGATCCGTGAACAATCGAAACTTCTCCCCCAAAAGGTAATGTCTCCAAATACGAAGGGCAAATACCACTGCCGCTAACTCCAAGTCATGAGTAGGGTAATTCTTCTCGTGAGGCTTAAGCTTACGGAAAGCATAAGCTATGGCCTGACTCTCCTGCTGCAGTACACCTCCAAGTCCTTGTAAGGACGCATCGGTGTAAACAAGGTACTCAACTCCCGGTCTCGGCAATGCTAACACAGATGCTGAGGTTAACTTGTCCTTCAACTCATCAAATGCCAACTGACAGGCATCACTCCAAATGAATGGCACACCTTTACGGGTTAGGTGTGTCATGGGACCCGCTATCGTGGAGAAACCCCGAATAAACCTCCTGTAGTAACCTGCTAGGCCCAAGAAACTACGGATCTCTGTCGGTGTCGTGGGCTGTCCCCACTCCCTCACCGCGGATACCTTCCCCGGATCAACCGATATTCCCCGGTCGGAAATAATATGACCCAGAAACTGCACCTCCTTCAGCCAAAACCCGCACTTCTCATATTTTGCATACAACTCATTCTGGCGCAGTGTCTGCAAAACTAGTCTCAAGTGCTCGGCATGCTCCTCCTTTGTCTGAGAGTAAACCAAAATATCATCGATGAAGACAATGACAAACTGGTCTAGGTAATCCCTGAACACCCTATTCATCAAGTCCATAAATGCTGCTGGAGCGTTTGTCAAACCAAATGGCATAACCCGAAACTCGTAGGAACCATATCTCGATAAGAACGCAGTCTTCGAGACGTCCTCCTCCCTGATACGCAACTGATGGTATCCAGATCGCAAATCAATCTTTGAGAAGTAAGAAGCTCCTCTCAATTGGTCAAATAGGTCATCGATTCGAGGCAACGGATACTTGTTCCGTATCGTGACCTTGTTTAACTCCCGGTAGTCCACACACAACCTCAGTGAACCATCCCTCTTCTTCATGAACAACACAGGGGCACCCCAAGGTGAAGTACTCCTCCGAATAAACCCCTGACCCAACAACTGCTCAATCTGATCCCGTAACTCCCTCATCTCAGCTGGAGCCATACGGTACGGTGCTCGTGCTATAGGTCTCGTATCGGGTAACAAGTCTATAACGAAATCTATCTCTCGACTGAGGGGTAGGCCTGGTATCTCCTGAAACACATCAGAATACTCCCTGACGACTGGGATCGAATCTAAAGGAATCACAACCTCCTTAGAGGTATCCTCCTCAATGTAATATAAATGCGCGGTCGAGCCTCCCTCTGGGCGAGGCATCGCCACAACAAACATCTCTTGCCCCGGAATGGCAAAAACAATGCTCCCACCAAAGCAATCAATCATTGCTCTATGATCAGCGAGCCAGTCCATACCGATAATAACATCGTGAACATGCATATCTAGTACCAACATGTCCGCAGGTAATACCAAACCACCAATCTCTACCCCCACTCCCCGACATATAAACAATATAAGTGACCCATTCCCCAAAGGTGAGTCGACACACGTAACTGTGCTCTCCGCTGTGGCTAACAATCCTAACGAGATGTGAATTAAATGTGTATTAATTGGAAATTAATCCGGATAATAATATTAACGAGATGTGAGTTAGTATTTTATTATAATGTGCATACTTGGCATTATATGAATATTAGTAATATTGAAATTGTCACGTGTTTGATATATGGCAATTTGGGAATTTTATTTTACGCGTGTGACCGCCACGTCATGGTATCTTATTAATTTAAAAAGTGAATTTTAGTTCTATTAACCGTATGGTCGTTTTGAGTGCGCCAACGCGTCCGGAAGGGTCGAGATAGTCAGAAAACACTAGCCGGAAGTTTAGTTTGGGTCCCGGGATATTTGTGGGCCATACCGGCATCTTAAGGGGTAATTTGGTAATTTGTATTTTTGGGAATTAAAAAGTGACGAAAATGGAATTAATAAGCTGACTATTTCCTTAACCCACTTAACCCACTAACCCCACTATATGTCATTATGGGCTACGGGAGAAGTTGATATAGCAATTCAACTCCCACAAACCATTTCACACCTCCATTCTCCATTATCTTCAACCTTGGGAAAAGCTTGAGAGAGAGAGAGAGAGAGAGAAGGGAACCTTGAGAAGAACTTGAGAGAAAGAGAGAAGGGAAGAATTCTGCAGAAAAGAGAGAGAAGGAACAACTTTATCACAAAGATTCTACACCAAATTCTGAGATAATTAAGGCAAGTGATTTAAACTCTTTTAATTCAAGATATGTTTCCATGTTTAGGAATTTTCGAAATTGATTTTTGGAGATAAATTAGACCCATGAATTGAAAGATAAAAGCCATGATTTATGTAGGATTTTCATGTAGTATATTCTGGACGAAATTATATGTTGAAAACAGAACCTTGATGATCAAAAGGTAGAATTAGAAGAAACTTAATGATGTTCTTGAATGGAAGAAATCTGGGAATTATTTTGATGTAGTTTTAATCCAAAGTAAGCCTTTAAATGATGAATTATGGGATTTAGAATGTTATTACTGATATAGGATGTTAGTATAACGTTATAGTGACCTTATCTTGAAGTTTCATGCTTAAAAATGGTGAATTGGGATGAAACTGTAACTGCAAAACGAAGCAGTCCGTAACAGACCTGTGTAATCGATCGATCGACATTCATCAGTCGATCGATCGACCACAATCGATCGATCGAAGGTCAAGGTCTATCGATCGACACTCCCAGAATGAATAAAGTTTTCCTTAATTGAATTTTTATGATGATAACCCTTGGATAATATTATTGGAGACATTGTGATTACCCTAAATTTTAAGGAAGACCAGTAGGCATGATTTTGAGATTGGACATTAATTGGAACTTAATTTGAGGAGTTATTCTAAATTAATGAAATTCGTTATGTGAGATAATATTTGGGTTAATAGTACAAATTTGAATAATTTGATGAAATAAGGTTTGGGGCAGAAGTAAGGACCTTAGGTATAAGCGATGTTATATGAGGGAATTATGGGAACTTAATAGTCTATTCGAGACAGGTTTTAAGTTTAAGATATTACGACGTGAGACGTGTCGACTATTTAACTTATATATTGTCGGGATACTTGAAATATATGAATTGGGAATAATGGTATAAGGATGTAGAGAATACCCTTATTAATATTGAAATATCTAAGATGTGTGAATGCTTAGTATATAATCTTATGTGTATGACATACCTACCATACTTGCTATCACGGAGGTTACGTTCGCTTAGGACCTTCTTATCCTTGTGTTGCCCGGATTTAGATTGGTGCCTAGAGGACATAGTTCAAGAGAATGACTTATTTGTGAGTTAATAAGCCAGCTGACTATGGAGCGTAGGTATGTACGTAACCATGGATATGATTGAATTATGTTCGCCTCCATTTATGTGTGTGGTGTTGATTCCAACAATTCCTGAGAGATTCGGAATTTGTAATCCTTATGTACGTGATGTACAGGGATGGATAGCAGAGTATGTGTGCACCGCAGCTTAGCCTTTGGGTGCTTGTATTGTATATTTATGATGTGAAAAATATACGGTTAATCGAGAAGGAATTTATTATAATAAATTGTGAGTATAATTATGGTAATGTTTTGAAAGATAAAAAGAGATCTTTTATCAAATACATGGTTTAGTTAATAATTGGGAACTTGGGAATTAAAGTAGAACTCTCTATTTAATTGTTAATGATGGAACTTATAACGTGAACCGAGTAGCAGTGTTAGAAACTCTTTAGATAGTTATGAGATAACATACGAATGGGTACAGGAACGTTAGGAGTGCACAGTAAGATGAGAGGTGAGTTTATCATGTGAGAGCACGTCCTAACATGTACTTTGCATATACTGTTTTAAATGTTTTTAAAGCACTTGCAGGTTTTTAAAATATACACATTCGGGCTCTGACCCGTTTGCTTTCAAATCTACTTTTTGTAAAACCATTTTAGGTGCCCAGCCACAAGGACACCATGCATAGGATTCTTACTCAGATGACGAGCTGTAGCTGCTTGTGGAAGCTACAGGGACTTGCTTTTAGACGCTTATATCATTTGGATTCCTTGTTCATTTTTCCTCAGTTGTAGGGCATGTTGCCCAGATTCTATTAGATACATTTCCATTTCAGTTTTCAGACTTTGGCATGTATTCATTTCAGTATTTAGTATTTCAGTATTTACTTCAGTTGTGGGATTATGTTATGAGGAGTTTTTCCTCCAGTTTTATTTATATCATGTTACGGTTATTCTATTACTTCATTATGGTGAATGGTGTTATTATTTCTTCATTATACTTGCATGTTAATCGGACTTTAAATTAAAATTTGGCAACTTACTTTTAAATACTAGGTGGTTAGTAATAATAAAATGTTTTCGACAGTGATGCTATTAACTGAGCCAACTTGGCATTTTGATTTAATTTAATAAAGGAGTAGCTACCCGGTATTTAAATAGTCGGGGTGTCACAGGTGGTATCAGAGCATCAGGTTCTAGTGTCCTTTAGGATCTGAACGGCTTATTATGTTTTCCGCTGAGCTTTCTTTGATATAGAGCCCTATATTTTAGGACTGTTGTATTCTTTTGTTTATGCTACGTTCGTCAGCTATTTTAAAGTTTATAAATGCGAACTTGTAGACTTTATTCTTATTTCAGAATGCCTCCACGACGTGCACCACGAGTTCCCAGGAATGCGGCGCCAGAACCACAGCCCGCACCGGTTCAGGGCATGATGAACGCCGCTGAGGTTGCAGCTATTGTAGCCCAAGCGGTAAATGCCGCCATTGCCATTGTTCAGCAGGCACCGCCTCAGGCGCCGGTTTCCGCGCCAGTTCAGGCAACTTCATTCCCGTCTGCTTGGGAACGTGTACGTGACGCTTTTCAGAAAGCGCATCCGCCAGAGTTTGCAGGCAGCTCAGATGTAGTAATCTCGAGCCAATGGAGGAAGGATATACAGCGGCACTTACGGATGTATGAGTGCACGGATGTTCAGAAGCAGGTGCTAGCTACTTTTAAGCTAGTTGGATCTGCGTTGCAGTGGTGGGAGTCTATTACCACCGTAGAGGAGAGGGATACTCTCACTATACATGAGTTCTGGGTGCGGTTTGACCGCAAGTACTTTCCGTCAGCGGTTCATACGGAAATGAGGAGGAGATTGATGAGTCTGAGGCAGGAGGGCAAGACCGTGGCCGAGTATGAGGCCGAGTTTACTAATTTGTTGAATATCGTTCCTGATGAGATACCGACAGAGAAGAAGAAGATTGAGAAATTTACCGACGGGTTGTCATGGAGGATCCGTCAGCATTTGTTAGGGAACCTTTCGTTGGCCACGTATTCTGATGTGGTTAACGCTGCATTGTTACATTGCCAGGACCACCGTTTTCATATGGCCGAGGGCAAGAGGTCGGGAGAGTCTAGCCATCAGGGCAGGACTGGAGGACATGGTGCCAGTGGGGCACAATCTTTTCAGGGACAGAGACAGGTAGAGCAGGGTTCTCAGCAGGGGGATCATAAGAGGTTTCGTTCAGGGGGTTTCAGGAACAGTCAGGGAGGATTTCGGAATAGCCAGCAGGGTCATAACGGTCATCAGGGCCAGTAGGGTCAAAATGGCCAACATCAGCTATTTCAGCAGGGCCAAGGGAGGAATGGTAACGGCCACCAGGGCCGGGGACAGCAAGGGAAGAGGGGAGGGAACTTCCCAGGAAAATGTTTCATTTGTGGTAAGATTGGCCACAAACGTCAGGAGTGTCCTGATAAGGACCGGGTCCCACAGCAGCAGCAGCAGGGTGCTCGACAGGAGCCACAGAGGCCACTCTTTCCACCAGCCCTCCCAGCTCCAGCTCAGATTATTCCAGCAGTTCCTGTACAGCAGGGGCAGCTACAGTATGGACGTGTTTACAACGTCCACCAGGCTGCAGTTCCACAGGCACCGCCCGCGATTGAGGGTACGTTTCCTATCCATGGCACTATGGGTCGGGTGTTATTTGATACGGGTGCTACACATTGTTTTATAGCTACACACTTCGCAAAGGCGTTAGGATTGTTAGCCACAGCGGAGAGCACAGTTACGTGTGTCGACTCACCTTTGGGGAATGGGTCACTTATATTCTTTATATGTCGGGGAGTGGGGGTAGAGATTGGTGGTTTGGTATTACCTGCGGACATGTTGGTACTAGATATGCATGTTCACGATGTTATTATCGGTATGGACTGGCTCGCTGATCATAGAGCAATGATTGATTGCTTTGGTGGGAGCATTGCTTTTGCCATTCCGGGGCAAGAGATGTTTGTTGTGGCGATGCCTCGCCCAGAGGGAGGCTCGACCGCGCATTTATATTACATTGAGGAGGATACCTCTAAGGAGGTTGTGATTCCTTTAGATTCGATCCCAGTCGTCAGGGAGTATTCTGATGTGTTTCAGGAGATACCAGGCCTACCCCCCAGTCGAGAGATAGATTTCGTTATAGACTTGTTACCCGATACGAGACCTATAGCACGAGCACCGTACCGTATGGCTCCAGCTGAGATGAGGGAGTTACGGGATCAGATTGAGCAGTTGTTGGGTCAGGGGTTTATTCGGAGGAGTACTTCACCTTGGGGTGCCCCTGTGTTGTTCGTGAAGAAGAGGGATGGTTCACTGAGGTTGTGTGTGGACTACCGGGAGTTAAACAAGGTCACGATACGGAACAAGTATCCGTTGCCTCGAATCGATGACCTATTTGACCAATTGAGAGGAGCTTCTTACTTCTCAAAGATTGATTTGCGATCTGGATACCATCAGTTGCGTATCAGGGAGGAGGACGTCTCGAAGACTTCGTTCTTATCGAGATATGGTTCCTACGAGTTTCGGGTTATGCCATTTGGTTTGACCAACGCTCCAGCAGCATTTATGGACTTGATGAATAGGGTGTTCAGGGATTACCTAGACCAGTTTGTCATTGTCTTCATCGATGATATTTTGGTTTACTCTCAGTCAGAGGAGGAGCATGCCGAGCACTTGAGACTAGTTTTGCAGACACTGCGCCAGAATGAGTTGTATGCAAAATATGAGAAGTGCGGGTTTTGGCTGAAGGAGGTGCAGTTTCTGGGTCATATTATTTCCGACCGGGGAATATCGGTTGATCCGGGGAAGGTATCCGCGGTGAGGGAGTGGGGACAGCCCACGACACCGACAGAGATCCGTAGTTTCTTGGGCCTAGCAGGTTACTACAGGAGGTTTATTCGGGGTTTCTCCACGATAGCGGGTCCCATGACACACCTAACCCGTAAAGGTGTGCCATTCATTTGGAGTGATGCCTGTCAGTTGGCATTTGATGAGTTGAAGGACAAGTTAACCTCAGCACCTGTGTTAGCATTGCCGAGACCGGGAGTTGAGTACCTTGTTTACACCGATGCGTCCTTACAAGGACTTGGAGGTGTACTGCAGCAGGAGAGTTAGGCCATAGCTTATGCTTCCCGTAAGCTTAAGCCTCACGAGAAGAATTACCCTACCCATGACTTGGAGTTAGCGGCAGTGGTATTTGCCCTTCGTATTTGGAGACATTACCTGTTGGGGGAGAAATTTCGATTGTTCACGGACCACAAGTCCCTTCAGTACCTATTCACGCAGAAGGAGTTGAATATGCGGCAACGGAGGTGGCTTGAATTCGTGAAGGATTATCAGTTCGATATCCAGTATCACCCGGGGAAGGCTAACGTGGTGGCAGACGCGTTGAGTCGTAGACCGGTAGATGAGGTGGCAGATGTGTGGAAGGCCAAGTGGAAAGAATTGGGACACCAGGATGCAGTGGCCCGATCATTCATGTCTGTGATGACTGTTACACCGCAGATTGTCACGAAGGTGGTGAAGGCACAGGCAAATGACTCGTTCTGTCAGGAGCAGATAGTTCGATTATTAGCAGAGGGAGCTGAATCCTATACCGTTAGCTCAGACGGGGGATTACGCTTCAATGGGAGATTGGTGGTTCCGGAAGGGGAGGAATTGCGGCATGAGGTGATGGCAGAGTCGCACGGCTCACGATTCGCGGTACATCCCGGAGGGGACAAAATGTACCAAGACATGAGACGTCAGTATTGGTGGAGCGGGATGAAGAGAGATATTGCCGAGTTTTTCTCAAAATGCGCCACTTGTCAGCTCGTAAAAGTGGATCATCAGAGACCGGCAGGACTGCTACAGCCATTAGAGGTCCCGATGTGGATGTGGGAGAGCATCTCTATGGACTTTATCATGGGGTTGCCTACATCGCAGAGAGGGCACGACTCCATTTGGGTGATTGTGGACAGGTTGTCGAAGGTCGCTCATTTTCTACCCGTCAGGACAGATTACACTGCGGGACAGTATGCCCAGCTCTTTATTTCAGAGATAGTGAGACTTCACGGGGTGCCCTTAAATATCGTGTCTAACTGAGACAAGGTATTTGTTTCACGGTTTTGGGAAAGTTTTCAGCAGGCCATGGGCACGGAATTGCGGTTAAGTACGGCGTATCACCCGCAGACCGATGGGCAGACCGAGCGCACAAATCAGATGTTGGAGGACATGCTACGTATGTGCACCATTGACTTTGAGGGTGGATGGGAGCAGTATCTTCCACTGGTGGAGTTTGCTTACAACAACTCCTATCAGTTCACCATTGGCATGGCTCCATTTGAGGCATTGTACGGTAGACCTTGTCGTTCCCCAGCATGTTGGTTGGAGGTGGGGGACAACAAACTACTTGGGTCGGAAGTGATTCAGGATACTTCGGCAAGGATAGAATTGATTCGCAGTCGCATTCGGGTGGCTCAGGACAGACAGAAGAGTTATGCTGATGCGAAGAGATTCTTCAGAGAGTTCCAAGTGGGGGATCAGGTTTTGCTCAGAGTATCTCCTATGAAGGGGATTATGCGTTTCGGGAAGAAAGGGAAGTTGGCACCGAGATATGTGGGACCATTTCCTATTATTGAGCGGATCGGACCAGTTGCGTATAGACTTGGGTTACCGGAGCATTTACATCGGATTCACGATGTGTTTCATATTTCCTCGCTTAGGAAATACCTTAGAGATAATTTGGCTCATTCTCTCATTGCTGTGGAGGACATTGATCTCCAGCCAGATAGCTCCTACGAGGAGGGGCCGATAGCTATTTTGGACCGAAGTGAGCGGAAACTGCGGTCAAAGATAGTCCCGTTAGTACGTGTTCAGTGGCGACATCATAATGTCGAGGAGTCCACATGGGAGCGCGAGGATGAGATGCGCGAACGTTATCCAGAGTTATTCTTACCAGGTACTTTCTAGTTCCGAATTTCGGGACGAAATTCAGTTATTAGGGGGGGAGTATGTAATACCCCGTATTTTCTGCGTTATTTATTTTTGGGGATTAATTGAATTAAATGTTTATTAATTGGAAATTAATCCGGATAATAATATTAACGAGATGTGAGTTAGTATTTTATTATAATGTGCATACTTGGCATTATATGAATATTAGTAATATTGAAATTGTCACGTGTTTGATATATGGCAATTTGGGAATTTTATTTTACGCGTGTGACCGCCACGTCATGGTATCTTATTAATTTAAAAAGTGAATTTTAGTTCCATTAACCGTATGGTCGTTTTGAGTGCTCCAACGCGTCCGGAAGGGTCGAGATAGTCAGAAAACACTAGCCGGAAGTTTAGTTTGGGTCCCGGGATATTTGTGGGCCATACCGGCATCTTAAGGGGTAATTTGGTAATTTGTATTTTTGGGAATTAAAAAGTGACGAAAATGGAATTAATAAGCTGACTATTTCCTTAACCCACTAACCCCACTATATGTCATTATGGGCTACGGGAGAAGTTGATATAGCAATTCAACTCCCACAAACCATTTCACACCTCCATTCTCCATTATCTTCAACCTTGGGAAAAGCTTGAGAGAGAGAGAGAGAAGGGAACCTTGAGAAGAACTTGAGAGAAAGAGAGAAGGGAAGAATTCTGCAGAAAAGAGAGAGAAGGAACAACTTTGTCACAAAGATTCTACACCAAATTCTGAGATAATTAAGGCAAGTGATTTAAACTCTTTTAATTCAAGATATGTTTCCATGTTTAGGAATTTTCGAAATTGATTTTTGGAGATAAATTAGACCCATGAATTGAAAGATAAAAGCCATGATTTATGTAGGATTTGCATGTAGTATATTCTGGACGAAATTATATGTTGAAAACAGAACCTTGATGATCAAAAGGTAGAATTAGAAGAAACTTAATGATGTTCTTGAATGGAAGAAATCTGGGAATTATTTTGATGTAGTTTTAATCCAAAGTAAGCCTTTAAATGATGAATTATGGGATTTAGAATGTTATTACTGATATAGGATGTTAGTATAACGTTATAGTGACCTTATCTTGAAGTTTCATGCTTAAAAATGGTGAATTGGGACGAAACTGTAACTGCAAAACGAAGCAGTCCGTAACAGACCTGTGTAATCGATCGATCGACATTCATCAGTCGATCGATCGACCACAATCGATCGATCGAAGGTCAAGGTCGATCGATCGACCCTCCCAGAATGAATAAAGTTTTCCTTAATTGAATTTTTATGATGATAACCCTTGGATAATATTATTGGAGACATTGTGATTACCCTAAATTTTAAGGAAGACCAGTAGGCATGATTTTGAGATTGGACATTAATTGGAACTTAATTTGAGGAGTTATTCTAAATTAATGAAATTCGTTATGTGAGATAATATTTGGGTTAATAGTACAAATTTGAATAATTTGATGAAATAAGGTTTGGGGCAGAAGTAAGGACCTTAGGTATAAGCGATGTTATATGAGGGAATTATGGGAACTTAATAGTCTATTCGAGACAGGTTTTAAGTTTAAGATATTACGACGTGAGACGTGTCGACTATTTAACTTATATATTGTCGGGATACTTGAAATATATGAATTGGGAATAATGGTATAAGGATGTAGAGAATACCCTTATTAATATTGAAATATCTAAGATGTGTTAATGCTTAGTATATAATCTTATGTGTATGACATACCTACCATACTTGCTATCACGGAGGTTACGTTCGCTTAGGACCTTCTTATCCTTGTGTTGCCCGGATTTAGATTGGTGCCTAGAGGACATAGTTCAAGAGAATGACTTATTTGTGAGTTAATAAGCCAGCTGACTATGGAGTGTAGGTATGTACGTAACCATGGATATGATTGAATTATGTTCGCCTCCATTTATGTGTGTGGTGTTGATTCCAACAATTCCTGAGAGATTCAGAATTTGTAATCCTTATGTACGTGATGTATAGGGATGGATAGCAGAGTATGTGTGCACCGCAGCTTAGCCTTTGGGTGCTTGTATTGTATATTTATGATGTGAAAAATATACGGTTAATCGAGAAGGAATTTATTATAATAAATTGTGAGTATAATTATGGTAATGTTTTGAAAGATAAAAAGAGATCTTTTATCAAATACATGGTTTAGTTAATAATTGGGAACTTGGGAATTAAAGTAGAACTCTCTATTTAATTGTTAATGATGGAACTTATAACGTGAACCGAGTAGCAGTGTTAGAAACTCTTTAGATAGTTATGAGATAACATACGAATGGGTACAGGAACGTTAGGAGTGCACAGTAAGATGAGAGGTGAGTTTATCATGTGAGAGCACGTCCTAACATGTACTTTGCATATACTGTTTTAAATGTTTTTAAAGCACTTGCAGGTTTTTAAAATATACACATTCGGGCTCTGACCCGTTTGCTTTCAAATCTACTTTTTGTAAAACCATTTTAGGTGCCCAGCCACAAGGACACCATGCATAGGATTCTTACTCAGATGACGAGCTGTAGCTGCTTGTGGAAGCTACAGGGACTTGCTTTTAGACGCTTATGTCATTTGGATTCCTTGTTCATTTTTCCTCAGTTGTAGGGCATGTTGCCCAGATTCTATTAGATACATTTCCATTTCAGTTTTCAGACTTTGGCATGTATTCATTTCAGTATTTAGTATTTCAGTATTTACTTCAGTTGTGGGATTATGTTATGAGGAGTTTTTCCTCCAGTTTTATTTATATCATGTTACGGTTATTCTATTACTTCATTATGGTGAATGGTGTTATTATTTCTTCATTATACTTGCATGTTAATCAGACTTTAAATTAAAATTTGGCAACTTACTTTTAAATACTAGGTGGTTAGTAATAATAAAATGTTTTCGACAGTGATGCTATTAACTGAGCCAACTTGGCATTTTGATTTAATTTAATAAAGGAGTAGCTACCCGGTATTTAAATAGTCGGGGTGTCACAATATATATATATATATATATATATATATATATATATATATATATATATATATATATATATATCATTTTTATATCTCACACAAATCTCACGTGTAACGAATTTTAACATGAACTAGTCCTCTTAGGTCACATAACATATAAATGACAAGATTGGAAGGAGAACACCTCACAAAGCACAAATATACATATGAAGTTAAAATTTCAAGAGAGCTCGTGCATGTGTGAATTGAGGCATATAAAAATAGAATCCATTAAATCAACACAATATTCAACTACTCCACGTAAGCATGGTAAAGAATATTTTCAGGATTGACAATATTAACCAAAAGTTCTAGCCACATGGGAGCGAAAAAGAAGGGATTCTAACATAAGTATATGCCACATAATGTGTGTCAAACTAAAATACACAAAAAACAAAAAATCTTTTTGATTTTTTGAAGCTTTTTGAACAAAAAAAATTTACTCAAAAAACACACAAAAATCATTTGTATCTTTCATAAAGCCTAAATTACTAACAAGGTAAAACACAAATGATAAACAAAAATATTTTTGTATTTTTCATTTAATGCAAACTATAATGAAAGAAGTATAATACAAAAGATAAACAAAAATAATTATTCTAGCATGTGATTAAGCATGGAGCAGAGACTAGAAAATGACTGAACATGCACACACCTAACAATGATATATAATATGAAACACAAAAAGATAGAGCTTGCAGACAACACTAACACATTCAACCTTTAAATTTAGTAAGGGAGGTTTCATGTGAAAGAAAATGAGAATCACCAAATATAATATCTAGCGCATCAAAAAATGATTTCCTAATCCATATATATGTATATTTAAAACGATGGGATTTGGTAACTAATGAAATGTTAGACATAGACTTCCTAGGACTTCTTTTAAGATCAAAACAAAATGACTTAAGGTGACCTTTCCTACCACAATGCAAGCATGTGTAAACACGAGGAATGATACCTAAGGTGTGACCTTTTCTAAAGTCCTTGGATAAAGTTGACCCTCTAAAACAAACAATTGTCGTAGCTTTAGCAACGGAAATATTTGAACAAGATGAGCTAGAACCATTACAACTACTACTCGAGTCTTGTAAGTCATTTTTAATTTTTAAAATTTTAGACTCGAGTAATAAATCAGACTCAAAGCTGAGGCATTGGTAAGACTTGCATCGATGACTCGAACGGAGATCAGATGGTCAATGCCTGTGGAAATTTTGTTGAAGCCGAGCATTGAAGCTGACGGGGTCATCATGAATCTCTGCATGAACTTGAATTTGGGGGGGGGGGGTCTTAAATGCATCCTAACGTCGACTACATCAGGGATAAGAAGATACTAGAATCCAAAGCCGATAGAAGAAAGATTAAATACTGTGCGGCTAAGTTCACCATCATAGGTCACGTACTATACAAAAGAGGTTTCTTGCTCCCAATGCTTCGGTGGGTACACCTCAAAGATATGAAATATGTTCTTCGAGATGTGCATGAGGGATCATTCATGAATCACGTGGGTAGACAGTGTCTGGATAAGAGGATCAATACTTAGGGATACTTCTGGTCGACTCTGGCGAATGACTCAGTTGAATATGTTCAGAAATGTGACAAATGACAATATTTTTCTAGCATCCCTTATCAACCTCATCAGCCATTGTCGTCCATAACAGCCCCCTAACCATTCACATTGTGGGGGATTGACCTAGTCTTCCCCCTGCCTAGGGAAAAAGGAAATTATTGGTTTTTTTATCATTGCAATAGACTACTTTTCGAAGTGGGTAGAAGCTGAGGCTATGATGATAATTACCAAGACAAAATGATATAAGTTTATTTGGATAAACAGCATCTGTAGGTACGATCTCCCAAACACCCTCATATTAGAAAACCATAAGTCGTTTAAAAACAAATCCCTAGAATCATACTACACGAGGGTCGGCATCAAGTAATTTTACTCCTCACCTGCCCAACCTCAAGCTAATGGTCAGATTGGGGTACAAACATAACTATTTTTGGATGTGTTAAAGAAAAATCTTAAAGACACAAAAGTGAAATGGTTTGATGAATTTTATGGTGTCTTATGGGATTATAGAACCACCGAGAGAATTCTGACAAGGGAAATGTCGTTTATGATGGCTTATGGGTCCTAGGTAGTAATTTTAGCAAAGGTTGGGTTTCCAAGCCACAGAGTCCAAACTTATGACCCAGAAGCCAACCTTAAGGAGAGAAAGCTAGACCTAGACCTAATTGAATAAATGTGGGAGGACACCGAAGTAAGGTAGTCAGCTTATTATAACAGAGCGTCCAAGTTTTATAATAAAAGAATGAAGTATGTCCCTATTGTTATGGGAGACCTCTTGCTAAAAAGGTTTTGCAAAAACACAATAAGCTACACCCTAATTAGCAAGGGCCTTATAGGGTGACAGAGGAGGTCATCTCGGGCACATATCGGCTCCAAAATTTTGAGGGTGAACCATTCTCTAATCCTTAAAATGTGGAACACTTAAAAACATATTACCAATAGTCCTTCAATTTTGTCTCTCTATGTCATATTCAGATTTTTGTCTTCTAGTTCTACTCAATGAATTATATTTCATACTCAGTGAATTATGTTCCAAGATTACCTTCAGTCGTATGAATAAATTTTTTTAATTAGAAATGTAACAAGTGTTATCTCCTATCTCTATGTATCCAAATTTTTCCGCAATTGATTTTCATGGCATATTAGTATAGAACATCATTTAATATGATGGCACCTTCAATAACCTTTTCTCAGTGATATTAGAGTGGTTAAGGAGTCTCGGCTTCAAAATATCATTCCAAGAACGTCGAGAGGATAAGAGATTCCTTTAAAATATCACTTGAGTGGTGAAGATCAAATAAAATCGTTAGATATGGCTAATGCATAACATCATTTTACTATGGAGTATCAACTAATAACTCTCGCTCGATGATACGAGAGTGATTGAGGAGTTTCAGATCCAAAATATCATTCTAAGAACGCCGAGAAGGGGAGAGATTCCTTTAAAAGATCAATTAAGTGGTGAAGAGAAAATAAAATCATTTAGACATGGTTAATGTATAACATCATTTTATTATGGTGGATCAATTAATAACTCTCTCTCGGCGGTACGACAGTGATTGAGGAGTCTCGACTCCAAAATATAATTTAAAAATTCCGAGAGGGTTAGATTCCTTTAAAAATCACTTAAGTGGTTAAGAGAAAATAAAATCATTCATATGTATTGAATGTATAACATCATTTTGATCTGGTGGACCAATTAATAACACCCTCTCGACGGTAGGAGAATGATTGAGGAGTTTAGTCTATAAAGTCATCTTATAAAATGATGACAAAAAGCCCCATGAAATAACCTACTTAAATTTCAAAAGTTTTGTGATAAGCTAATATAAACATGAGAACTTGTTAAGGAAAATAATTAGCTCAGACACAATAGGTGATGTTAAAAATTGCAAACATGTCATTTCAATAACGGGACATGTCAATTGTTCTGAAGGAGAAAAAAATGGGAAATTACTACAGATATAATTCTTTAGCATAACTGTTCCGAAGTGCGACTGTTCAAGTGTTAAATTTTACACAGAAAAGGCACATGTGACCACAAGCAGTTGCCCATAATGAATAAAGTCTAGTACTCCACCAACATCTGTTCGGTCTCAGCCGGCATAGCAGAGGCCCCAATCTGTTTAGTAGTGTTGCCTTCTTGATCGCCCACCCTCCCTGTAGCCTCCAGATAAAAAATATTTCTCTCGGTCATGGATGCAATAGTGTCAATCTCAGCCTGAACTTATCTTAGAACTTCTACACTCTTTAGATTAGCCAAGCTGAAATAAATAATAACCTTGACTAGCTGAGAATCAGTAGTTGACGGTTCTGGGCACAAGTTGGATATGCGACGACAAATTACTTTGACGCCTTTCTCCATATACTAAATAGCATAGTCAAAAAACTCCTCGGACTCCTTAAAGTCCCCAAAAGATTTCTCAGTCGCTACTTTCAGATTCTCAACCTCATTTTCAGTTTGTTTATTTAGCTTCTTCTCTAGCTCATCAATCTTAGCCTTTAGTTCAGACTTTATAGTATACATCCTCTCTTTGTGACTTGTCCTGTACTTAACAACCTTGGCGTCGTAATCAATCTTGATCTTGGAAAGCTTCTCCTTCAGATTCTCGTTCTTTGACATGACATTATCAAACACCTTGACTTTTTTTCAGCCTCGCTTGCCTATAGCTGAATGTTTTGAAAGTCAATGATTGACTGCAAAATAAGAAGACAAGTTAGTACGAATGACACAACACTTGAAGAAAAAAAAAGAACGAAAATTCACCTAGTTGGCCCTTTATAATGCAAAGTTAAAGACTCTAGAGGGGTCTTGAGCATAAAAATAATGATTTTTGCACTCGGGGATAATCGTAGTAAGGGCCTCTCAGGACCTTAGCTGACTCCCGAAAAGAGAGTCGACGTCCATGCCCAATTAGGTCAAATGAGCTGCCGGTGTGGTGTTTTCTTTTATGGGGATGATTGGATTAGTTGTTTGACTTCTAAGGGTGTCCTTTTTCTGTTTTGAAGAGGGGGGTCTGGTGGAAGTACTCTCAGGTACATCCTTTCTTTTCTTGGCCCCTACGGCAACATGAAACCCCAGTAGTGGTTGATTTTTGCCAAGGCTGTGTCGGTTTTGTATTTTTGCCCTGTAAAAGGGCCAAGATATTTCCTGTAATACGAGGTTCCATTTACCAAGCTTGATTTGAGAAACCTTATGGATGATCTACAAATAAAAAAAATAAATGTTATCGGCCTAAGTAGGAATAAATCGAGAGTGAAGTTAAAGTTTTTAAAAAAATCTGTACGGAATTCAATAAGGGGTTCAACCGCCAATCTTGTGCACTCAATCAACTCAGGATCTACCAGATCCTCAAAAATGACAAGGACCCCATCTTTGCCTGAGCCATATATAATATTTATATTTGTATGGACATCAATGCTTAGGCCGGGATTCATCTTGGCCGATATGGAGACTCTGTTCCACTTCTGAGGGACTCTCGGCTCATCAACGCTAGAGGTTACACTGTTGTCAAACTCCTAATCCCAGAATACAAAGAAATAATGAGACTTCCAGTTATGGTTTGAATTATTTTTAATTTGAATAAGTTTTTTATCTTAACGTCGAGCTACAAAATGGAAATAGCAGGGCACAACCTTTGTTGTAAAAATAATGTAGCAAGCTCGAAAGATATCAATTGGAAGGTCTTCCTTGTATCCTATCATCTAAATTTGAACAACCCCAAGTAATGTTCTCCAAGCGTTGGGTGTTATCTAAGGAGGGGAAAGGCCGATAAAGTCAATTTCTAACATTTTTTCACAAATGGATATCTCTCCCTCAACTTTATTGTTTGAGTCCCGATCGTCCTCCGGGGGAACCTTCATCTTGATGGATGATTTAACACCATACAGGCATCTCCAAACAATGAGATCATTATCTTGAACGTCACTTGGTATGGTTGAGTCCTCATTATTCTCCACAATAATATGAGCCTCACCACGCGAATCACAACTTACAAACTCATCCCTAGTCATTATCGGGATAGGAACTATCATAGGAGGCACGTTCTAAGACACTTCTACCTCTGACTCATCATCAAAGATATCATATACTTCAGGATCAGGATCCCCTACTGACGAGATGAAGTTTTGACGGGCCCATCATTTCTATGGCTCGGTCATCTAACACTCCTATGAACGATAAAGAGGAACCCTTATAGCTTCTTCAAAAGAGTCGACCTTAGATCTTTCTTGTCCAGTATAAGGTTTTTGAATATGATCAGCACTATAGACCGAGGAAAAGGGGGAGGACAAGGAATCTTTTGAGGACACAACTAACATTGGGCACTCAATGAAATCACAACTCTATACTCGACCAAAGTTGGGTATGTAAGGAGTGGGGGAGGCGGAATCATATATAGAGGAACGGGGATGAGTGGAAGTTGAGACTCAACTTCAGCCTTTTTTGTAGCCACAACCTCGATCTTATGTATCTCTTGTAGAATACGCTCTCGAAGGTGGGGAAACTCTTCTCCTAATTAGAATAACTTGCGATACATGAAAAACTTAAGTGCAAAATTCACTAAAATTGACTAAAGATCAAAGCAAGGAATTTGAAAGTTTCTTTGTAAAAATAAGTCAAGAACAAAATGAACTACACTGGTGAATTTCAATCGGAAAACCTACTAGAAAACACAACCAAAACCAAGAAATCACAAGCTCCACCAAATCTCAATCGTAAAGTGATGAGTAAGAATAAAATATTCCTAAAACTACCCTAACACCAACCTAATACCACTAGAAATGGTGGATAAAAAATGATAAACGATAGGAAAATATGAAACAAGGAAAAATGAAAAGAAAACTTGATATAAATAAAAAAAATGGAGGACAAAAATGGTACCTGGGAATAAGGAGACAATGGAAAGAATAAAAATGAATGAGAAATTCACCAGAGAACAAAGATTGTAAAGAGAGAAAGAGAGAGAGAGAGAGAGAGAGAGAGAGAGAGAGAGAGATTTGTTTTGCACTGGAATAGAGAATGCTATAATAAAGAGAAAGGTTGAAGAGTTAGTTTTTAAACCAACTCAAATGCGTGCGAAATCCCATGAAAAATCATTAAAGCACAATTCTCAACATAGCACGCGTCAACGCAAACACATGGGATACACGCTAGTCCACTCATTAATTAACAAGTGTTAACCTTGAGGTACTAAAATTATGTCATTGACAACACGCTCTCCCGTACCAGTCAATGAGATATACTATGATATTAAGGGGATATGTGACTTTTTGGTGCCAGGCGATCTTACACCTAAACCTCCCATTGACATTGAAGACTAAGGTCTAGGAGGTAATTGATATATATAATTCTGGTATCATCTATACGAGACCCACTCTATAATACGTCCCCTCACAGACCACATCAGACTCATCATATATTGGTCTCCTCACCCCTTGGGGCATGCTTTATAATCTCGGCCTCCATGACCTATTCATCTAGTGACTCTCATTGTTGACCATTGAGCACATAACTAGACTTATAGATAGCGGTCTTATGTCGGCCTCACCAGTGTCATCCTTCGATACTTTTATCAGGCTGAGACCTCACCACAATCCACGCTTGCCAAGAACATAATAAGTCCATCCATGGTCCTGCCTCTAGACTAATGTACTTAGTAGTCTCAGCCAGCCAAGACACAATAGCTCCAACACAATTTACATAGGTGGAACAAGTGACAAGGATAATACTAGGAAATGTTACTAAGGCGTTCATAGCATATCAGCCCATGTGAAGGGAATATTTTCTCATCATCAATTATACATTTCATTGTACAGCTGTCACACTCTCATTGGACATTTCATCTTTCTCGTGTAGACTTCATATTGGTGGGTGATATTGCGCACCCTCAACATTATAAAAGACATTCATCCACATCCTTTGCGAGGATAAATCATCAACTAACCTTATTGTTATACTGCATTTGTAGAGATAGAAAGAGAGAGCTAGTACTGAACTTTAATGACTTTTAGCCCTTGTTTATAGTGAAAACACTTTTATATCTTGCATAATGGGTTTAGGCCAAGGCCGAACCATTTAAATTCCCGTCTTCTCATTAAATCTCACCCCTCTACTTATTAATGTAATACTCCACCATTGTTACACAAATCTAGAAATTAAGCTCTGAGTGATATTTTGTATCATCAGATACCATCACTAATAGATATACAGTACGACACGTGAAAGTAAAACTAACTCATCATAATCCTAACAACTAAAAATAAAACTACTACATAAATTCCACTCGAAGGAATGTAAAGAGTGATAAAATGTGAACACGTAGTCCCGACACCTATATCCTATATAGGCAGCAACAAGTGAAGATGCAAATTTTGAGACCAGGGATGAAGCTACAATGGCGGCCTAGGTTCGAAAAATTAAAGTCATAAAGAATATTAGAAAAAGTTTAAGTATAATAAGATTATAACAGAATTTGTGCCACAATATAACTATGCATATTGCTATTGTATTATAGTTGTTCTTAAGTTTAACGTAACCCAAACCAACCTAAATATCACATGTGTCTAAACCCAAGCCCAAGTGAACCTAGGATTATGTATTATTCATCTCGACTAAATATAACTAATAGATCCATAATAACTCTACACTAAGTATAACAAGTGTAAAGAAAGATAAGTAAAACAGTCACAACATCAACTATCACCATAAGTAGGGTCCTAGTCACATACAAAATTAAATGGGCTCCACCCAAGTCCTCGCATAATGAAGGCCTACTCAAATGACATTGAGGATCTCTCACACATACTTGTTAGAGTTTATTACGACCCCCATAACCTTAAACATCAACAAGGGATAATCACTATGCCTTCACACCAATCATATGACCCATACCCAAGATATATGATAGGATCCCCCCATTTTATCACCACGTGATAACACGGCTATGTTAGCACATAGTGTCTGGTGTAAAATCACTAGGGTAAAGCCTATCTCTATTATCGGGGTACTACAATGATCAAAGTCATAGGCATCCTATATGATATCGCTTTTATTGTGTAATGCCGTGAGGACTCATAACAGGTATGTTGCTCATAAAACAAAGAAAATTATACCTAATAACACAAAGTTTACTATGTCTTAAATAATATTATTTAATATACTAAAACCTCATAAAGTTGGGTATTCAACTACAGTACCAAAATCAAAGACCTCCAAACAATATTATTCCCTTACTTCATTATATATAGGGGACCTAGAAACCACCTTAATCGATCACTATGTCCCAAAATTTATCCAAATCAATAATCAACCCAACCTTCGGCCAAACCAAAGGGGTCGATCCATCGACTGTCCCAGAAATCATATTCTTCCTTGTTACGGGTTTCAAACCCCGAAACCTCCATTAAAGTACTCCAAGATCCTAAAACCATAATGAAAACCCAATCTCCTTCATGTATAATTGTAACCATTCTATTATAATTCCAACTCGAATTCATGAAAAAATTACCCAATTTCAAATTATGTAATTAACATGGTTATTATCTTAATTAAGTTGATTACAAATTCAACTAATTAAACATGTACATCATATTATAATTATATGAGGTTTAGATTTAAATGAATAGAAATATTATAACACAAAATCAAGTATTATCAAACTCTAAATAAACTTTCCTAAATCAAAATTGTGGAGAAATTATGGTATGAACCTCCCAATTCCTCTTACCTTTTTTTGAAGTTCCTTCTCTCTAGCATTAGGGAGCCTTTCCAATTATAAAGTCTTAATAATAAAAACCCTAATGGACCTAAAAAAATATAATCTTGATATTAGGCTTTGTCCAAAAATGGTCTTATCGAAATAATCCCTAAAACATTTCCAATAGATCTAAAACACTACTCATGTCCTATATTAACCCAATGGTCCTAAAATCCATGTTTTTATACTAAAGTTAGACATTATACACGTTCCAAAAGCAACCCGAGACATTCCATAAATAAATTACTAATCTAACTTGGTAATTTTAATAAATTAACCTACAAGGGTCCAAAAGTCAAATATTTAATTACTTCTTAATTTAGTGCTACAGAACATTATATGAAACCACTTCACTATTGTTAGAACTTGACATCGAGGTGATAATCTAAACATGGAAACCTTGGATACTAAATCCATGGCCATTCCATAGTCGCTGATAACACGCAGTCACGTTAAAATATTTTATTAATGTTTTACTGTGCATTAAGTATGATTTGAAATAGAATTCATATAACACATATAAACATATAATACATATCAGCATTTAAATAGTGACATCACGTGTCACTCGAAAAACTAAAATAATTTCACAATTAGTTTAATGCATAAAAATATAGGGATTACATTACTCTACCCTTAAACTTGGAATTTTTTCCTCAAAATTCAAAATTTATACGTGAGTAGAATAACTCTAGATATCTCGCTCATGTGTCATCGTATCCCTCCCAAGTAGACTCAACCTCACTTGGTGCCCAAACTGGTATATAACTAATGGAATGACCCTCGATCACAGAGTCTGCTCTCTTTGGTCAAGAATACATTGTCAGTTCTCATCGTAGCTAGCGTCCGACTATAGCTCACTCCCATCGAGGTCAATGTACTTTTAGGCATCTTTGTCCCTCAAAAATTACCTAAACATGGATACGTGGAAAACATCGTGTACCTGTTGAAGATGATCAGGTATGGCCAAATAATATGCCACTGAGCTCACCCTATCCAATATCATAAAGGGACCAAGGTATTGGGGACCAAACTTCCCCTTTAATCCAAATCTGACCACTCCCTTTATCGAGGAGACCCTCAATAACACCCGATACCTCACTTGAAACTCTAGTTTACTCTTACTCTTGTTAGTGTAACTCTTATTTCAGTCTTGTGCTACCTTTATCAGTGATCGGATCAGTGTCACCTTCTTAGAGGTTTCCTGAATGATGTATGACCCAAACATCCCATGTTCCTCTAAATCTACCCAATAACTTGGTTAATGGTATGGTTGCCCATTCAATGCCTCATAAGGAGTCATCCCAATAGTCAGATAATGATAATTTTTGTTCTATAAGTGGCAAGTGTGTGTACCAGCTTCCCTTGAGATCTAACATAAAATCCTAAAGCATGCCTTCCAGCATCTGGTTCACCCGCTCAATCTAATTGTCTAAATGAGGGTGAAATTCATGTTCATACTCAGTTTTACCTCCACTACATCCTGAAAACCCCTCAAGCAACGAGAAATGAAGGTATTTTCCTTATCGGACATGAGATCCATTTGTACCTCATGAAGTCATACTATTTTTCCACAAACAATGTGGCGTACTGCTCCATGGTGTAATTTGTTTGAACAGGAAGGAAATGGGTCACCTTTTTTAGCCTTTTGATAATAACTCGTATGAAATCATGTCCCTTATGAGATCTCATTAACCCCATAGTAAAATCCATAGAGATGATTTACCACTTACACTGAGGAATAACCAACGTCTATAACTCCCCTCCCATCCACTTTTACTAGCTAAGAGGAGGCAAATTCATACACAAACTCAACCACATCTCTCTTCACCCCTGACCACCAATATGATCTTGGCATATCCTGGTACATTTTATCCCCTTCGTGGTACACCAATCGTGTGCCTCAGCCAAAACGTCTCTCCTCAACTTAGAATCCTCTTGCACAACCAACCGTCCGTGAAATTATAATTTGCCATTTGAATTGGTCGAGAAGGAAGGGAGCCCTATTGATATAAGATGTCATACCTTCTCTTGAGAGAAGTAGTCTAAAGCATGTTCCGATATCACTCTACCACATTGGCCGATGTAATGGTCGTAACTCCTAAAAAGGCATCTAATAAATCCATATCACGTGTGGCATGCTATTGCACTACCCAAATATTCGATAAATCCTCCTCATACTCTACCCATAATGTTGCTAATGTAATAGTTAATCTTTGACTTAATGCATCCTCTAATACATTCTCCTTCCTCGGTCGGTATAAAATTAAAAAGTGGTAGTCATTCATAAACTCTATCCATCTCCTCTATCTCATATTCAGCTCTCGCTACATGAACAGGTACTAAAGACTTTTGTGATGGTAAAATAGTGTGAACCTCTCACCCAGCAAATAGCGTCTCTGGATAAAAAGTGCAAAAACTATTACCATTAAATCTAAGTCATAAGTAAGGTAGTTTCCATCATGTGACTTAAGATTACAAGAAGCATAAATTATGGGTTTCTTCTTCGGCATCAAAAATCCTCCAAACCCCTAAAGCGATGCATTGGTATAAAATATGTACCCGATGTTGCCCTGTGGTAAATCAAGAACATTTGTGATAGTGAGATTTTCCTTGATCTCCTCAAATGCTCAGTGATAGTCAACACTTCACATAAATGGTACTCCCTTTCTGGTGAGGTGAGTCAGTGGCCCGACAATCTTCGAAAGCCCCTAGATAAACCTCTTGTAGTACCCATCCAAACCCAAGACCCTCGTAACCTCAGTGGGCATCGTGGGATTTCCTAAATCTGTAATAACTGATACCTTTCTGGAGTCCACTAAAATGGTTGCCTCATATATAATGTGCCCAAAAAATTTCACTTCTTGGAGGCAAAACCTGCACTTAGAGAACTTGGTGTACAACTTGTTCTCTCTAAGAATAAAAAAACATCCTCAAATAATGTTCATGCTCCTCCTTTGAACAAAAATGTATTAGGATATTATCGATGAACATAATTTTGAACTGGTCCAAGTGTGGATGAAACACCTGATTGATCAGGTCCATGAAAACTACTGGCATGTTGGTTAGCCAAATAGTACGACCCAGAACTCATACGATCTATAGCGCGTAAGAAAATATGCCTTCAAAATTTCCTCATACCAAATACCTAACCGATGATACCCTGAGCACTAGTCAATCTTTTGAAAAGAATGACACACCACTCAACTAGTCGAACAGGTCATTGATACACGACAACATATACTTTTTCCTTGTCATGACCTTGATCAGCTTCCTATAATGGACACACAGTCGGAGCGAAACATCCTTCTTCTTTAGAAACAATACAAGATCTCCCCGTGGAGACGTTATTCTTTATATGAACCTATGACTCAACAGATGTTGAATCTGCTCCCATAACTCCCAAATCTTTAATGGATCCATAGAGTACGGTTCCCTCGCTATGGGATTGGTAACCAGCACTAAGTAAATGTAAAAATTTATCTCCCCCGTAAGCGGTAAACTTGGTAACTCTTAAAATACGTCCAAAAACTCCTAAATAATGAGTATCAAGTCAAAAGAAAATCTGATCTCCTCAGATGTACTCACATTGATATAGTATAAGTGCATGCTAGAATCTCCATTGAGTCTAGGCATAGCAATAAATTATATCTCCCGCCTTAGAATATAAAACATTATACCATTCCTGATGCAGTTAATCTAGACGTGATACATTGTTAACTAGTCTATACCCAAAATAATGTCATACATAGACATATCCAATTATAACAAGTAAAAAAACCACAGCCGATCGATCTCGATTGCCAGGTACTCATAAACTAAATGTAAGGCATCACTTGTACCTACTGGGGTATCCACGTGCATTTATAAGAAAAAATTTCTAATAGAGTCAATTTTTATGTATTGGCTTAATTTCGTTTTGAGAAAATAGTTTGAGTCATATGTTAGGAATTACGTTGGTTTATCCTTCAGAGCCTTTGATGGGTGTGATTCAATACCGTAGCGACCAAGTTAGAGTGTCTACATCATCTTGTCATGTTTCATGACATGATTCATCTTCAACATCCATCGATCTCTTATGGTATGAATGTGTATTCACTTTTAATCTTTGGATTTATTTTGTGTTAATTTATAAAATGTGTGAGGCCATTTTTTATAAGAAAATTTTTAATTGAAAATTTTCTTTTTTATGAAAAATCGTTTGAACAACCTGTTCAAACGAGATATCATTTTTCGTTCGAATTACCCATTTTTCTTGTTCAAATGAGATTCTTAATGTCGCTCAAAGGACCTTAAAAACGAAGTTAAAATGAATTAAATTTGGTAAAAATGGAATTTCATTCGAAGTATTTTCGAACGAGATCATGCTCTTTGTTCAAGCGAGGCTATTTTTTGTTCAAATGAGATTATGAACTTTGTTTAAATGAGCCTACTCATTTCATTCGAACGAGTTAATGTCTCCACGAATTTTGTGTTCCTATATAACTGAGTGCTGGTAGCTTATTTTGGGGGGAGATTTTTTGAAAATTTATTTCCAAACATAAATCCAAAAGCCTCCGAACCCTTGTTTCACCCAAGTGTTTTGAGATCCAAGTTTTAACTAATATGCTAGTTTGAGATCTCTTGTTCTAAGTTTGTTTTCTCATCATATTAATTTAGAAAAGTTTTGTACACTGGAGTATGTGCCTATTAGATGTCTACATATGGTGGAATTTATGTGTGTTGCGGCTAGAAGCGATGGACTCCGTGTTAAATATATTGACAATTATTGGGCATGGATCAGTGGATACCGAGGCGTGTGAGGAGCACACATTATGGCAGTGCATAGCTGGACTCCTAAGTGTTATCGTGAAGAGAAGGTTGGAGTAAAAAAGATGCGTCATGGCTTGAAGGAGTCAAGTCAATTGTCGAAGTCATATGTCATCCTTATGTAATTCCTTATCATAGTTAATTTGCATGGCTGGGTCGTCCGAGGTTTTTTTCATAGTGGGTTTTCCTCATACATCAGGAATTGTGTGATTGATTTAATTTTAGTCTTTCTATACTCACCTAGATGCATGCTTAGTCAAGATAAAATATTGTACACTATTCATGAAAACAATCCGTTTAATTAGTTCTATGTTTAATTGGGTTGATTAAATATGAAAATTTTACAAATTGGTGTATGTTTGGAAATCTATAAAAAAATTGTGTTTTCAACATGCATAGACGCATATGTCCCTATATCTACCATACCCGGTGAAGAAGAAAAACTAAACCTTGAAAAATAATGTGACGCTCACATGTCTTAAAGTACATGAGCATAACTATCATAAACATAAAACATACCCTCAATTTCTTAGAGTTGTGGTGGATGGTCCTGCTAGCAGAAATTGAACACACGCCCATAATGCAGTTGTGGGCGCCCTAGCGCTTAAGCCCTTAGAGGAGTAATGTTAGATGCTACAATGTGGGCAGCGTGATGAAATTGGGGTGGGAGTTGTAAGACTCTATTGATGCCCCTGATAATGATGGTCGTGTCTTGCCTTATTGCCTCAAGGAAAACTCTGAAACCATTGAGCTATCATTCCACACGCGAAACATGCACCCTTGACAGGGAGTTATAGATAACATCTCTATTGCCCCTAATCCTGGTCATGGGGGGCAGTCCTGCGACCTTTGGACCTTGCCCTAACCTATTTATCCCTTCTAACCATGGCTTGGGTGGCCTTGTCCATGATCGGCCTATCGGCGATGGTTATCCCCTCTGAATCACTTAAGGGGCTTCTCCTTTTGTGTAGGACATCTATAGTCTTCGACCCTTGGTTGACTCCCCCTTTCTCATTCTTAGGATCTTTCTCCCATTGAAATAGTCATCATAAAGGATTAGGGTGGCATCCACTACATGTGTGTACGTAGTGAATGCCAAGTTTCCTATCGGTACTTGCTTGATCCTCAATGCCAAGCCTTAGATAAAATGGTCCATATTTAGCTCTTCAGAACTCTCAATATTTGGTGCAAAGTTAAAAAGGCGAGTTTACTCGTGCTCATATTCACTAATCGTCAAATTATCTTACTTCACCCTATCAAACTGGGCTCTCTACCTCTTCTGTTGTATTAAAGGGAAGTGCTTTACCTCGAACGTACCCCAAAATTGTGCCATGATAAACTGCGACCTATGCTCTGTGGTGGTAATAGACTCCCACCAATATAAGGCATCCCTAACCAATATGAAAATTGCAAGGATCTATCGCTGTAAATTTGCGCACTCCACCAGTCACAAGTTCATCTCAATACTGTTCCTCCATTGTAGTACTACAATAGGGTTTGTAGATCCCCAGAACACTGGTGGGTGTGATTTCTCGAAAGAAATCATGTCTCGCTCCCAAGAAGAAGTTTTATAAGGTGTCGTTATGGATGAAACCATAGGTGGTGGCAGTGGTGGGGGCAATTGCGGCTGCATGGCTATCATAGTCGCAACCACTATTTGGGTGATGATAGAAGCTAAATTTTTCGGCACTATAGCTCGCGCCTACCACTGCGGTGGAGGTGGGGACTACTATTGAGGTTGTGGTGTGGTTACCTCTTACTCATCACTCGCGTTCGGTCTCTCTTGTCCCTGGCGCATATGGGTATTCACCACAAAATGATATTAGACAAAAGTGTATCAACAAATGTACGAGAAAAAAGAGTACAAAAATCAAATTAAAAATCTTAAAAATATCAAAGAATGCAATATGAAAAGGCAATGTTATGATACCAATAATGACATCGTGTAAAATCTAATAATATGTTGATCAAGTATAAAATAAATAATACTAGAGTCTATTCAACTCCATTCCATTCTAAGAAACTGACAATAAAAATAAACTGCGTAAAGTAAATGGTTGCATCATAATCATGTGGAAAACCCAATAAAATCTGATACCATCATTAACATAAATAAATTATGACATATGAAAGTAGCACTGACTCATCATAATCCCAACAATTGAAAGTGATACTACTACATAAATCTGACTCGGCTGAATGTAAAGAGTGATAAAGAAAGCCAGCCTGGAAGACGTCATAGGCATCCCATAAGGATATCCCCTCTAGTATGTAATACCACATGGAGTCATATTAGGTATGTAACACATAAAATACAAGAATAGTACACATAAGCACTCAAAGTTTACTATGTCTTAAATCATATTACTTAATCTACTAAACCTCATAAAGTTTGGCATTCGACTCTAATACAAAAATCCAGGACCTCTAAACAATATTATTCCCTTATAGAGTTATATATGGTTGACTTACAAACCACCCTAACCGATCACTAAGCCTAAAAATCCATCCAAATCTATTATCAACCCAACCTCAGGCCAAACCAGAGGGTTCGTTCGATCGACTATCATGGGTCAATCGATCGACTGTCCTAGCAATCATCTCATTATGTATTACGAGTTTTGAACCCTCAAACCTCCATTAAAGTAATCCAATATCCTCAAACTAGAATTAAAACCCAATCTCCTTCATATATATTTGTATTAACATCAATCCAAACCCGTGCTTAATAATTAATTGAATTATAACACGATTAAAGGGTTAATTTTAAATTTAATTCAAGAACCCTAGTATATGTAATCTAATCAATTTAATTCAGCTTTACATCGATTTATTTAATTAACATGGGGCTTTTAATTGATTAATAGTAGATAATCAGTTCCTAACCATTCTATAATGATTTTTACTTGAATTCATGAAAAAATTACATAATTTCATATTATGTAATTAACACGAGTAGTATCTTAATTAAGATAATTTCAAATTCAACTAATTAAACATCTAAATCAGATTATAATTAAATTAGCTTAAGATTTCAATGAATAGAAATTTTCTAAAACAAAATCAACTATAATGAAAATCTAAAAAATTTGCCTCAATCAAAACTGTGGAGAAATTATGGCAAGAACCCCCCCAATTTCTCTTTTCCTCTTGAAATTCCTTCTCTTTAGACTTGGGGAGCCTCTTTAATTGTAAAGTGTGAATAGTTAAAACCCTAATGGACATTTAAACATCTTAATACCTAAATTAGGCGTAGTCCATAAATGGGCCTCATCTAAATGAGCCAAAAAACATGTCCAATACGTCTAAAAGACTACCCATGGCCTATACTAAACCAATGGTCTTAAAAACCCATATTTTAAAAGTAAAGCGGACATTATACGCATTCCAAAAGCAACCTGAGATATGCCATGAAATCAATTACTAATTTAACTCGACAATTTTATTAATTTAACCTACAAGGGTCCAAAAGTCAAATATTTAATTACTTATTAATTTGGTGCAACATGACATTACGAAAAACTACTTCAGGATCATTGGAACTCAACATCGAGCGGATAATCTAAACACGAAAACCCCCGATACCAAATCCACGACCATTCCATAGTTTCTCATAATACATAATCACATTAAAATATTTAATTAATGTTTTACCATGTATTAAATTCGATTTGAAATAAAATTTATATAACATATATTAACAATTAAAACATTTATAAACATTGAAATAATGACATCACATGTCACTAAATCAAATAGGATAATTTCACAATGAATTTAATGCATAAAAAGATGAGGTATTACAATGAGATCGGCCATAAAAAAGTCCAAGAAGGAAGCAATGTCTGAATATCTCATTTTCTATGGGTTTTAGGCCTAAGGCTTTAGTATATTCATCGTGTCAATGCTAAGTTGAAGGATCGACTTGTTCGCTACTATCATGGTCTTACTAACGAGGTAAGATCTTATTAAATGAATGATGAGGAGGGTAAATTCATATTGGGAGAGTTTGATGCTGAGGATGGTGTGAGGACTAATGAAGAAGCTAAGAGAACTAAGCATATTGATATCGAGCCTTGGGAAGGGCTTAATGAGAAAAATTCCCCTCGTGGTCCTAAAACTATTAAAAGTGGTGTCGTCATCGATGTATCTTCCTTAGACAATGGATTTATTGAAAAAGAAGAATCTCCATATGACTCCTTTTCCATTTTTTCTAATTTTTGTATCTATTTTAGACGATTTTCTATGAATTCAAAAAATTATTATTTTATTTGTAGTTGAATATTTCCTCCCAACTAAGGGGTTAAACATATTCTTTTTATGTCTATGAAAATAGCTATTTATTTTTGTGTATTGTTGAGTAATGAATGTTGGATCTTTGTTAATTGCTTATGTAATACTCGTCCATCACGCATTTGCTCTTTCATTTTCCATGTGAATGTTTTAGATGATCATAAATTATATTTGAGGAATGTTAATACATGTTACCCATTATTCTTAGCTAAATCATCATATTTATATATCCCTCAAAATTGATATATGAGTAGGATCTTGGAAATCTTTGGCTAACTCACATAAGTCGAGGTATGAGGTGGAATCTAAAATGGTTTTACTCGGTTCATTCTCTAACTAACTGATATACATAATTATGACCTTATCTGGAAAAGACCCAGTTTCATTGCATATCCCCTCATAGCTTATCTCGGACTCGTCTTCAGTAAGGCCCATGACATGTTGGGCCTAGTCAAGCAGTATCAGCCTCCGAGATCCATTGTAGAGAACATCCACTCTCGCTCACAAAAGTAACTATTGAACACAAGACTTGGTTGCACCCTATCTTGGCTCATCCATCGTCATCAGGCTGAGACCTAGCACAACATTTTTGGGATAAACACCACTTTGCCCCCCCCCCCCCAAAAGGAGGGTCACCTCACCACTCTCGGCCAACAAAGACCTTACTGCGCCGATATAAGAAAGTCATGAGGAACACGTGATTTGGACATCAATGGGACACGTGGACAAAACTGTTATAGCAGATCAACCCCACGTGAAGGGAATATTTGATCATCATGATATAGACATGCACATGATAGTTGACACTCTCTCATTCGCTCACTTATCTCATACACACAGACTGCATGCTTAGGGTGATACTGCGCACCCCCAACACTATAAAAGGATACTTCATAATCTTCATAAAGGATCATAATTCAAAACCCATACTGTTACTATGGTGAAATATCTTTGTAGAAAGATAAATCTTGTAAATCGATTAATGGCTTCCATCCACCATTTATAATGGAATTATGTCCTGTTTGCACAGTGGATGTAGGCCAAGGCCGAACAACTTAACCAGTTGTCTCTCCATTTGTCTCTCATCTCATTTGTTATCTATGTTTTCCATATATTATTACTATTATTCCATCATTTTTATATAGTTTTATAATCTTGAGTTACTCACTGGCTTGAGGTTGTGATATCTCCTATATCATCATTTTTAGCACCGTCTGTGGGAAGAGATTGTGTTCTCCTTCTTCTTCTTCACTTGAACATCCCTCTTTGCCTCTGGTGGTGATCAAGATCCACTGTCGTTGGGCCTAAATAACCATTGAAAGAGATTGGGTGGTGTTTTTCAATCTTTTCCTTAATCAACTCTTTTCTAGTTATGTTATTTCATCTATTCTCTCCTTGTTTTTTGATTAAAACCTCCTGAAATAATAAGTGACCCACTGTGTAATGACAGAACTGGCTCTAACCATCTACCTCCTCAGTAAAAAATAACTGATGTGGAAGAGGCATTGAGATCATTGGTGGCCAGCCAACAATGGATGCAACAATAGTTTATGGCCTTTAGTCAAAGCGTGACGGGTAGGATTCATGAGGATCCAACACCGAATATCATAACGCTGGTAGCCAAAGAGGTGAGCAGGGAGACGACCACCCCCGAACCCAGTCAAAGAAGAAAAACACCACCACTGATGGAGGAACATTTATAATCTAGTACGCCTTTACCTTGGTAAGAAAGTTCGGGGGTGGCCAGATGACCAAGACTGTGATCAGAAAGATTTTTGGGAGAGATATGAGATTTTTGGAGACACCTATCTCCCTAGAGCAGCACCAACACAAACCCACCAAGGTAATAGCAATATGACTCCTCCAAGGAGCCGACGGAGAGGCTCGACGTTTGATAGGTTGAGCTGAGGAATGGGCTTTGATCATCTCGGTAGAAGATTGGACTTCGATCGACATTCTAGATCTCATGGTATAAGTAGCATGAGGGGAAACGGTCGCCATTAAGATGAAAGACCGAGATGATATTGTGAAAGGGAGGACAAGAGAGAAGTCAAGAGTCGATAGAGAACTATCGCTTGAGGGCTAATACCCAAGGCAGTTGAGATAGAAGGGGGTGGAGACAAGTAGTGGCCGAAGATAAGCTATGGAACAGTTCCATTCAAAGGTTGGAAAACAAGATCGGCAGCTTGATTAAAGGTAAGTCCCAAATCGTCGAGGTTACGTCGAGGGGTAACCTTTTGTGCCAAGGATTTTCAATTATCCTACCACACCCAGGTTCAAACCTCCTAGTGTAACATTGAGGTATGAAGGGAGAAAAAATCCTATAAAACAGATTAATATGTATCAGTCATCAGTTGATATTTACTCAACACCTGATGAGATGAGATGTTGAGCCTTCTCAGGCACTCTTACAGGCACAACACAGGCTTTATACAGAGCCTTACCGAGAGTCTCTATAGAGAATTTTAAGAAGTTAGCAGAGAAATTCATCCAAAACATCAGCTTTGGCATGGATCCACTGAAATTTATGACTCACTTCTTCTGCATCAAACATGGGAAGAATTAACCTCTGAGAGAGTATATCTCTCGTTTCAATAAAGAGAAGTTGGAGGTGGAATTTTACGATGAAAACCTATCGATGACAACACTCATTAGTGGTATGCAACCATGGAAACTTTTGTGGAACATCTTTGAGGATCCTCCAAAGACCATGAAGGAACTCCTAGACGTGGACGGGAGGATCATGAACACGGAGGAGGCCATGGAGACCAAAAGAGGGGACAAAAAGAAGACTGTTAATGGAAAGTTCGGTAAGAATAAGGATAAAGAGGGGAAGAAAAGGTCAAATGATGACAAGTTTTCCAAGTATAATACACTGAATCTAAGCCTAGATTTGATACTAAATGAGAGTAAAAACTATAGAGAACTCAAATGTCCTGATAAGTGTAAGTCCCCTCCTCACAAGAGGGATAAAATAAAGTGGTATCAGTTCCACCAAGACCATAGTCACACGACTGACAAGTGCTTCTCTCTCAAGAACGAGATAGAAAAACTGTTGAAACAGGGATATCTCAAAAAGTATGTGGACAAGAGTGGTGGACGAGATAAGGGAAGAAATAGATTTAATGGAAGAAAGGATAATTAGTTGAAAAAGGAAGTGTAGGCAGATAATAATAAAGAAGGGTGTGACGATAGTGGGGACGACGATCCTCACTTTTTAGCAAAAATATTAAAAGGGGATCTTTAAACATGATCTACTTTAGACATCAAAATGATATGTGGTGGCCTGGAAGGTAGAGGCACTGAGCCGGTAAGCTGAAAGGCTCAAATGGTTGAAGAAAAGGCAACACCAAAAAGGGTTGAAATAAACTCTACACAGATTGAGGAAAAATCAGATAAGTTAAAAAAGGTAGACATAGACAACCTTGTGGTTGGAATATCACTGTTAGACTTTAAGGGAATATTGGCACCAGATGATGACCATTATCAATAAAAGAGTTCAAAGCTATGATGTGCCTCGTATCCTGTTGATGGGGGGAGTTCGGTCGATGTTATGTCTCGGAGTGCTTCAAATGCCTAGTACTGAGTAAGAAAATATTAGTTCCATATCACTAACCACACAGCGGCTTCCACGAAGAGAACGTACATCCACTGGGAGTGTATGGGATGGATGTCAGTATGCGTAACTATCCGAGGTGCTTAACTAAGAAAGTTAGATTTTTTTTATCATTAAAGATCACTTTTTGGTGGCTTATAACATTATCTTGGATAGATTGGCTGATTAGTCATAAATTCTTCCGAATTTATCCCCTTATTTTGTAGGTTTTAGCACCTCGGACTATGTAATTTATATTGAATTATCTCATATATGTGCTACTGACAATTCCAACATAGTGCTTCAAGTTTTGTGTATGTTGACGTAAAAATTCTCCATCTACGAGGACCAATCAGAAAAGGACACATGTAATCCTACATGGCAATATTCGCACCCGAGGAGAGTTGGTCGGTACCCGAGGAGAGTTAGTCGACACCCGAGGAGAGTTGGTCGGCACCCGAGGAGAGATAGTCGGCACCCGTGGAGAGTTGGTCGGCATACCAACCAAGAAGATCAAAGGATAACTATGCATTTAATGTGCATTAAATGCAGATGACAACGCATTTAATGAGCCTTAATGTATATTTCTACTGTATCAATAGATGACAACACATAGCATACCAAGCAATTCAAGGAAGATCAACCATCATAGAAGGCCAATAAATAGATTCATTGAATGTAGACATAAATGTCTACATACAATGAATCTCTTTATCTCCCATCACTATAAATACATGTATTCCCTTAGCCAAAGGGGGGGAATTGAGAGACACCATTCACAAGATACGCAACCTTTATCTCTCTACACCATATTGTGCTATTGTAAACCCCTGGGAATAAAATAACAGTGGATGTAAGCTTTATTCATAGCCGAACCACTTTAAAAAACCTTTGTCTCTTATGTGTTTGATGTGATCACCATTTCATCTTCAATCATCATCTTCATACCTTCATTTTTATCTGTTGTTGATGTCGATAAGATAACATGGATGCTATTTCTAGTCATCAACAGATTGGCGCCGTCTGTGGGAATCGTGTTACAAGAATTGTTCTCCATCAAAAGCTAAGTTTTTATTTTCTCTACGTATATCTAATTGTATGCATGCATCTTTTTATTCAAATCATGATTCTCATATGTTTATATCCATAAATTTAGAGATAAAATCAATTATATATTGTGCATACATCTTTTAATTCAATCATGATTTTATATTCATAAATTGTAGAATCAATTTTTACAAATCTGCATAAATGTATATTTCATAATCACAAAGTTTGAAAAATTTGTGTACATATTATATTATTTCTCTTTTAAGGAGATAAAATAATTTCTTTGTATTCATAAATCTCTTTTATATGAGTATATACATATTTAATTCATTTGGAAATGTTTTAATTTAGTCATAATTTTTATATGCACTAACCATGTTATCGATTTCAATTTGGGGATCTGGTGAATTTTAGACTCATAAATATTATACAAATCCTTACATATACGGATCCACTTGAAAATTTTCTGAAAAGACGCTTAAACATGGATTAAATCAATTTGTTGAAACCCAACGTGTTTCCCACTTTTATAATTTTAGGAGATAAAAAAGACAGTTTTCCTAAAAAGATTTTTCTGTACATCAAAAATAAGAATTGGTATTTTTTAGTCCTCAGATATCTTCAAGATCAAATATTTTATTATATTTTTGAGAAAGAGATAAACATCAACGAATTTATCACCACAAATATGTATTTGGTTCTTATATTAGATCTTGATTTAAAACATTTATCAAATTAATAAAGTAAAAGTGATCACTAATACGATCTGGAAATCGAACCGTCAAACCAAGTATATATATGATGATAAAGCTCTAAGGGAAGCTAAATCGACAGAAGAGATCTAGACGAAATGGAGAAACGTTTATGAATAACTTCAAAACCGCTGATATCTCATTGGCCCAATTTTAACAAGGGCACAAACTCAAAATGGTGAACAGACCATCAAAAATAAATAAAAAATCGTTGGAATTCTTTTTAAACAGGGAATTTTCTTCATTGAACAGTCCACAAACGCATTTTCAATCAAGTCCTGGTGGTCAACGACCCATTGGGAGAGGACAACGACAGCAAAAATAAAAGACAACTATTCAGATGTCTCTATTACTGTTTGATGGAGGATTAATAGGCGGCGGAACACTTATTAGAGATTCATTGGTCGGTGTCATTTGGTATGATGTCATTACCCAGATAATGGATCTCAGACTTGTTGATTAACATCATTGTAATACAACGAAGAGGCAGTAGCTGAATCATCAGATCAAGATATCTCCACCGTTTATTGTTGTTCAGCCATATAAATTTCGTACAGTTGGTGAGTATTTACACCAAGGGACGTCCCCTGACCTCGTAATTGTTGGTCAGAGGTTTCAGTTTGTTGATCGGTATTATAGTCGCATAACAGTTTCTCAGTCGGAGACTTTAATTTGCTGGTCCGCATCAAGGTCCAACCACGTAGGCGGCGACCACTACTACAACTTCACCAGAGGTCGGCGTTACATATCTTATGGTCTGAAGTACCCATTAGCTGGTTGGCGTTACATATTTTCTGGTCGGTACAGGTTTTCATTTGGTCGACGACATGGCGGCACCAGAATCAAGATTGGAACATGTTTGTAAAAGTCGAGAAATTCCTGGAATTCAGGTCGGCAAATTCTATTTCTTCATCGGCAATACTGTTGTGATACCAAGAATTTTCTTAAGTCAAGAGTAGCTCAGGTCGGGGGGTCCTCGATTATGGGTCGGCACCTATTACTATTCGGATGCATTTGATAATGGTCGGAGATATCAGGTGCTGATCTAATGTTGGTCGGAGACTGGGACTGCACATTTATCAGTTTTTCCCGATCTACCATCACTGGTCGGTAATGACGATTTCATAAGGCATAAAAGAAATTATTGGTCAGAGCCATTTTTGTTGACAGGCGGTAAGGTGTTCGCTTAGGTCGCCAACACCTATTATTGGTCGGCCATACCAATTCGTTGGTCGATGATATTTACGCTTCAATTTCTCGTATTGTTGTTGGTCGAATATACCAGGTTGTGTGGGTTGCAGTTGGTTGGCAACTCTTAAAAGCTCAATCCCATACATCATCAACATCAACTATCACTCCTCTATTTTAATCTGAATTACGAACAAGACAATTTCGCCGGGTCATTTAGTTGGTCGACAACTCCTATATGTTGGGCGGTTGTTGTTTTGCAACAGGTCGGCGACAGGTTTGCCTGGATGGAAGAAGATCATCGTCAACGTCTCACTAGTCGACGTCAACTCATCGTTGGTCGACGACAGCTATTGTTGGTCGGCGATTGTTTGCTCATAAAAAATGGAAGAATGAAGGAGTGGAAATTGTGTTCCCCCAGATTTCTCATTTTGACTTTGTCCAAATCATCACCATGGTGTTAAAAAGACAAATCCACGCCTACCATTTATTAATTCATACCTTTCTAACACAATAAAAATTTTAAATACTTCAAAACTAATTATTAAATACTTTGGAAAATCAACTTATATAAAAAAATTTACTATAGTTGAAATAATTTTATAAAAAACAAAATTATGCCTTACTTATGGCATCTATTCAATAAAAAATTAGCTCATATGACGCACATTTGGGACAAGGCATATTATTTCATATTTCGAAATTGATATTTAGTTGCCCAGATTATTAATTTTGACAAAGTCAAAATCATCACCATAGCTCCCTACTATTTCTTAATTCACACTTCTCTAATAAAATAAATTTTGTAAAGAAAAATAAAATATAACCCAAAGCTTTACCTTAGCATAAATTTTCTGAACCAATTTATATTTGGTCTTTTACTTAAAATTAAAATGCCTAGCATTTTTATCAAAATTTGCTCATGAAATACATGTGTGGCACAAAAATATTATTTCATATTTTGAAATTTTTATTATTTTATGCTGATACACATCACATATTGTTTGGCTAAATAATTATTCTCATGACAATAATTATTTGATCTAGTCTCGACAGGTGCTCGGGCAGCTTATTAAAATTTCATAGGGACGAGATTCAATCCCGATGAAAGCTCTCGTAAACCTCTGGAAACTAGTATTGCTCGACATCAGGCAATTTTGCCTCGACATATCAGCCAACATATATTATTTCATTTTTTGAAATTAATATTTTTATTTCTCAAGCATATACCTATCATATATTTATTGAATAATTAAATTATTCTCATGAATAATCAATTCAGCCTACACATATGGTAGAGCAAGATATTAATTTTTATAGGTACAAGACTCAACGCCGACGAATGCTCGAAAACAATCTGGAAACTATTATCATTTCACCTCAGCGAGGCATTATATATTTTATTATTGCTCGGAGATATCGGCTCACGCACAAATTATTCTATATATCCCTTGGGATTCATATTGTATATTCATCTCAACACGGAACTCGGCGAGATATTCATATTCAGCTCCGAGGAAGAACTATAACATTTATTATATTTCACCCCCAATGAATAGTTGGTCGGGGTAATTCTTATTTATATTCAGAATGGAGCTCGGAAACTTTCTTCTCTCTATATATATTCAGCTTCAAGGATGTCTCCAACAATTATTATATCTTATTCCCAACAATCCGGTGGTCAGCTCCGAGGAAGTCTCCATCATTTATTATAAAAAATCCGCCAACTAAGGTTGGTCGGGAATAAAAAAATTTCACAGAAACGCCAACTACGGTTGGTTGGGAAGAAAATCCACCAACTAAAGTTGGTCGGGAATAAAAAATTTCCCTGAAACGCCAACTACAGTTGGTTGGGAAGAAAATCCACCAACTACGGTTGGTCGGGAATAAAAATCCCCCAACTACGGTTGGTCGGGAATCAATCTCCATCAACTCCGGTTGGTCGAACAGCAGACAGCAGGTGGAGCAAATCTTATTGTCTATGCAAAATAAGAAAATTTGTCAAATAACATACTTCAAGGCCGAGAAAGCATTCAAAATTCATATTCCACACTTGGGGGCTTCTATTACAAATTCAGTTGTTCATTCGGTGGCACATTCTTATAACATCATGCAGTCGAGCATCAAATTCAACTCCATAAACTTACATAGTCGGGGCCCCGACTAATTATCATTTAGAAGTTGTTTTTCTTGCTCGAAAATTAGTCTTTATATTAAAGTTCAGGAGGCGTATTTAGAAGTTCAGGATGTGTATTCAGAAGTTATTATGCACATGATATTGAAGTTCAGGAGTCAAATTCAGCATCTACAACACTGAGATCTTTACTACTACTGTCCCGACCAATATTGAAGAAGAAGTTGTATGAAAATGTTTCGAAGTCCACCACTAGCTTGGTACTAATCAGATTGAAGAGTTGAGTTCAAAAGCTAGTATGTTACTCGATAAAGTATTTAGAGGAGCATAAATCAGAAAAATCAAGCACGTGAAGTTAGCACTCAGTTTCTCGGCACAGGAGGCAGTTGGTCGGATAGCAAACCAATCAACATACTTGAAGATTATGACAAGATACAAGCTACATACTATGGCATGGCTGCATCCAAATTCCCAGGGGTGATACATAGCACACATTCACTTGACGAACGGAGTTCCTCAAAAGAGATATTAGCAACCATCGATCAGCCTGCATCATATGTCATCCAGGAGATAGTGCACTTTATGTTGAACAAATCAAGAAGTTAGATCAAGAATTTTATGAGCACCGAGAAACACTGCAGAATAAATACTCCATCCTTTCAGTAAACCATCGAGCATGGAGCATTGGGGGCTTCTGTTGACGCAAAAATTCTCCATCTACGAGGACCAATCACAAAAGGACACATGTCATCCTACATGGAAATATTCGGCACCCGAGGAGAGTTGGTCGGCATACCAACCAGGAAGATCAAAGGATAACTATGCATTTAATGTGCATTAAATGCAGATGACAACGCATTTAATGAGCCTTAATGTATATTTCTACTGTATTAATAGATGACAACACATAGCATACCAAGCAATTCAAGGAAGATCAACCATCATAGAAGGCCAATAATTAGATTCATTGAATGTAGACATAAATGTCTACATAAAATGAATCTCTTTATCTCCCATCACTATAAATACATGTATTCCCTCAGCCAAAGGGGGGGAATTGAGAGACACCATTCACAAGATACGCAACCTTTCTCTCTCTACACAATATTGTGCTATTGTAAACCCCTGGGAATAAAATGACAGTGGACGTAAGCTTTATTCATAGCCGAACCACTTTAAAAAACCTTTGTCTCTTATGTGTTTGATTTGATCACCATTTCATCTTCAATCATCATCTTCATACCTTCATTTTTATCCATGTTATCTTATCGGCATCAACAATGTATTTTTCATGCTTTTTACTGGTATTTGATGAAAGTGAAGAGAACACGAATCCAAGATCGAGAAATCAGGATTGGAATGAAAGTTAGAGGGAAAAATGGTAAATTCACATCTAGAGTTCGGATGAGGGACCAATATGGAAATTTAAGACCTCGCATCTACCAGTACGTAGGAAGAAACAACATCCCAAACTGAGCCCTGAGTGAGAAGTTATTGAGTTTCAAAGATGAGAGAAAATCAAGAGAAAGGAAGAAAGGGAGAATTCCAGAATCGAACCAGACCGGGGTTGGTCAAAATCAAACTAATCCGGGAAGCATGAAGACTCTGTATATATTTGGCTCCCGAACCGATCCGGATACTAATGAAAATGAACCGGTCCGATGCCATTAAGAACTTTGCATAAATTTGGCTCCCAAACCGATTCGGATAATGATCCAAATGACTCGATCTTATGCCTTTAAGAACAATGTATAAATTTGGCTCTCGAATCAATCCATTAAAGAAGAAAACTGAACCGATTTGGATGCTACCAGACTGAACCGAAGATTCCCACTGGACCAGTTCGGACAAGATTTTTTTGATTATTCATTTCTAATTAAGAGTTTTACTTTGCTCCAAATCTTGTAAAATTTTGGTATGTACTTAATTTAACTTAGTGCCAGACATTAGGGGGTTCGATTATTCTTACTTTGATAGGGCACTTGCATTCAAGAACCCTAGGTTTTTTTTTTTTTGCTACAGTAATTCAAGGTTTAAGATTTAATTCCAGATTTCTTCATTGCAAGTATTGTTTAATTTTCGCTTTTAATTATTTTCATAGTTTAGTTTTATTAGTCATTAAATTTAGGTTGCAATTCTTACTTCCAAATTTCTTCTCAATTTCTCACATAGCTATGAATTTCTGCAAATTTAGTTGTGAGGTAGTATTTACTTTAATCATGTCCGACTAAGTTTCCAAGGTTTGGGATGCATGAACCCGACCCGATGTAATTTACATGTGTAGAGAATTGGTTTTGAATTGAAAATTTATTGGATCGTGTTTTGTAGTACACACAACCATCATAGACCTTTTAACCTCATTTTCCCTAGGTAACCTAGTTATTTAAGGATGCGATGCGCGTGTTAGCTATTCAGTACCGGATAATTTTTACCTTTGATTATATATGATGCGGGCTAGTATCCTTATATATGTAATGCTTGGGATTACTAAAGACTAGGTTTGATCAACTTACTAATTCAAAAGCTAGTATTATATCCGGTAAATGTACTGGGGTTTGGGGGATTGTCTCCTAACCTATCTTTCCCTTATTCATATTCACTTGACTGCAGTAGTTTATTACTGTGCATTTAGTTAGTTAGTAGTTTAAATTTCCTTCACATTTAGTTAGTAGTCATTTAGCTCACAATTAATAATCTTTTTATTTTCTTCTCGAGAATTAATTTAGGGTTAGCCTTCTGTTCCTATGTCATCATGCGCTTTCGTCCTAGTTCCCTGTGAACGACGATCCCGACTTATCGGATTATTACTTCAGCAACACGCTTGCACTTAAGCCTATATAGCACGCACACTAGATACAAATTTGTGGTCGCGTTAAGTTTTTGGTGCCATTGCAGGGGACTTAGGTAGACTTTAGGTTTGTAGATTGAATACCAAATTTGATTCCAAAATTTAAAAAGCCAAAAAAAATTTTAAAAAAATTCAAAAAAATTCAGGAAAAAAAAAAAAAAAGAAAGAATCTCTCAAAAGCCCTTTCATGCAAAATAAAGAAGAAACTCATCAAAATACTCCAATAAAAATTCACGAAAATCCCATCATAGAGTATAACTCTGATAGCCCCCATAACCCTCGCGTTCCACAATTTTGGGCTCCACCTCCTACCCCTCCGAACTCCATCAAGAGTCACACGTATAGAACACTGAGTGAGGATTCTGAGTCCATTGGAGAGAGAGTCATGTCAGATATCGCTAGTTTTGGTACGGGTGAGGGAAACCTACTCTATCGTTTGATGAAGGAAATCTTATTTCCTGAGAGAACTGTCGCACCTAGATGCATTATACTCCCATACAATGCTGGACATTTCCACTTTCGTAATAGGATGATACAAATTCTTCCAACTTTTCACGACATGGATTCGGATAAACCATATCTCCATATCCGAGAGGTAGAGCTAAGACCAAACGTTGGTGTTTACCACTAAAATCGATCATATCATGGAAGGATATGAAATCCAAGTTTCTTTCAAAGTTCTTTCCATGACATAAAACTAAATCTGCCAAAGATCAAATTCAAGCTTTTTGACAACAAGATCACGAGTCATTTGACAAGTGTTGGAAACGATTTCAAGAGTTGGTTAACGCTTGCCCCCGTCATGAGTTTGAGCAACATCACCTTATCTCTTTCTTCCATCACGGGCTTACTATAGCGTCTAAACAACTTGTTCAAACAATGTGTGAAAGACCATTTTGGGAATTAAATGAAAGTGATGATCAGGTTCATCTTAAGTATGTCGCCGAGAGTACTCAAGCATGGGACACATCCGATCCTAATGCCCAAAACTGACCTCGACAAGTCTACACCATTCCAACTGCGTCTATTCTATGCCAATTGAATCATGATACCTTGGTTGACCGTCGACTTGATCAATTTGAGAAAAGTATAAGATACCTACTCGAGGTACGACTAAGAGAAGCTACCAGACCCACTCGTGCGGTGAAAGAAATGGTGTGCTCCATTTTTGAGGTGGTCCATTCAAAAAAGGAATGTCTAACGATACCCACCTACAAATCAATGATTACCGAGCAAGTAGAAGCAATAGGAGGGTTTAAGGGAAATTTTAACGCCCCTCATGGGAACACATATACCCTTTATGGAGAAACCATCCTAATTTTAGCTATGGGCAACAACAAGCAGCGTTGAATCCACATTCACATGTTGCCTTACCTCCACCCCCTCCTCAATTTCAGCAAGCGCCACCTATGAAAGAACACATGCAATATCCACCTCCAGGCCCATACATTACCCCACCACGGAGGACTCTTGATGACAACTTAATCTAGTTTATCCAATCTCAAAATGCAACCAATGCCAAGTTTGAGCGTATGTTCATTGAGATGCATATGAGCTTATCTAAGTTGCAATCTTTGTTGAGTGTACAAGATAAGGGAAAATTTTCGGCTCAAGGTCAAGCCAATTTTAGCTCTATATATTATGATCAACAAGAGAAATGCCAAGTCGTCACCACTCTATGTAGACGACGAGTCGTTGATTTATCATCTCCCCCACACGAGAAGCCAAAAGACAAGGAGGATTTGCCCAACATGAAAGAGTTCGAAGATGCCCCTTGAATGAAAGTGACAAGGAAGACATTAACGAGCCTGAAGTTTTTGCGAAACCGCCCACCTCTACTCCACCTCAAAAGGGAGTCTCCCGTACACATGTGCTAGATGTTCTTAAGCAAGTGAAGCTGAATTTGCCATTCCTTGATGCCATCCAGTAAATTCCCGCCTATGCCAAGGTCATTAAAGATCTTTTGACTATGAAAAGACGACTAAAGGTGAAGAAGAATGCCTTCCTAGCACATATTGTGAGCTCTGTTCTACTTAACGACCTTCCACCCAAGTTTAAAGATCCGGGTGCACCCACAATCTCATGTGTTATTGGAGAACGTCAAATTGAGAGAGCCTTGTTGGACTTAGGTGCGAGTGTTAATATCCTTCCCTATTCCATTTATAGGCAACTTGAGTTGGGTGACCTTAAGCCAACACGAATCACTCTCCAATTAGTGGATCGCACAATAAAGGTGCCTCGAGGGATTGTTTAGGATGTGATAGTCCAAGTGGACACTTTCTACTTCCCGATAGACTTTGTCATTTGGGACACAGATCCCTCCATCCATTCTAGCAACCATGTTCCCATCATTCTAGGCCACCTAGGCCTGTCAATGGGTCAGGTCTAGACCCGAACCAGAACCGGACCCGACCCGTATAATAGGGTCTGAGCATATTTTTTTGGACCCGATACCCGAATAACCGAAGACCCATTTATTAAACGGGTAGAGTCTGGATCTTATACAAGACCCGGACACAAAGACCTGACCCGGATTGTACATTATTATTTTTTAAATATATATACATATACTATAAATTTATATATATTTATAAATATATCTTATCAATATAACATGTAAGTAATATATATAAAAATATATATTTATGTATGTAATAAATTTAAATAATATATTTTTTATTTATACATATTATATTCTATAATACATTACAAAATATTTTAATTTAAGATTAAAAAATAAAGATGGGGGATAATATAAAATAAATGTATATATTTGGCCAGATCCGGACCCAAACCCGAGACACGAAGACCCAAACGGATTTGGGTCTGGATCCAATATTGTAGACCCGATGAAGACCCGAACTCGGACCCAAACCCAATGAAGACTCGATTACACAGATTTGGATATCCCTAAACCCAACCCAGCTTTGACCCGTTGACAGGCCTAAGGCCACCCATTCTTAGCTAATGCTAATGCCTTAATCAATACACGAAATGGAAAAATGCATCTCACTTTTGGTAACATGACCCTCGAGAAAAACATCTTCAATATTGCTAACCAAATAGGTGACGAAGATGAAATCCATACGGTCGACCTCATAGAGGAGGTAGTAGAAGAGAACATTGAGAGAACCATGGGTGGGGATTCGTTAGAATCATGCCTAGTGAGAGGTGATGAGAGTTAGATCTCTTACACCGAGTTTGAGCGAGAGGTAGAGGAGTAGAAAGCCATATTAGACGAGGGAACGTCATTAGAGGAGTTGAGAGATGTTCGTTGGGTTTCTAGATTCAAGGAACTACCCCCGAGGGAGTCATGCTTGACACCTTCTGAAGAAAAATTTCCTACCCCCGAGTTGAAAAAACTACCCTCTAATGTGACATATGCTTTTTTAGGAGAGGATGAGACATTTGTTGTCTCCTCTAGCCTAGATACAGAGTAAGAGGGTAAGTGACGCAACTCAGAATGTGTTTCAGAAATGCGTTCACTCTAGGCTCAAGTGCAAGCCTGTCGCGTTAGTAATAAACCCGGTAATTAGGGTATCGATCCTCAGGGAACTAAGACAACGAAGTTGTGACGACGGGAAAAGACGAAGGAATCCTAACTTTGACTCTAAAAAGAAAAAGAAAATGATTTGGTTTTGGAATTGATTAAACTAAATGCAATTAATGAAATTATGAAAAGATGAAATTATACTAATTTACCTAAACTGCTAATGAAAACTGATTTAAAACTGTAAACTATGTATGAGAAGATCAGGATGGGAATACAATCCCCCAACCCTAGTGTAGGGCAGTTATAATATTGATCATAAATTTAACTGATTAATTTGACCCAGAATTTAGTAATCCCAAGCATTACGTATACGATGTTCAAGCCCACGTCATACTTAATCTGAGGATGAGTAAATCGGTATCGTGATAGTAACACTCGAATTGCATTCAAAATCATCCTGGTTACCCAGAGGCAAACGAGATATAAAGATCTATAATTATTGTGTTCCTACGCAATACGGTCGTAATCAGTCACTAAATTCATAGGATTAATGTTATACACATGCAACTAACACATCAGGCTGGGTTCATGTATCCCGGCCTTGGGAAATCTAGCCTAGCATACTTAAAGTGATGAAAACAGTGTTTGATTTGGAGAAAAACATGATTAAACTATAGAAAATTGGTAGAATGATGTAAAACAGAATTAAACAGATGAAATTACTTACTAATCTTACCAAAGCACTCAAAGTATTAACTAGAATTACTGGTAAATACTGAAATCTGATCAAAGCTTGAATCTTGGAATTAAAAGAAAAAACTGTATCTAAACTAGGGTTTTTGAAAGAGAATGGAAAATTAACTAAAATTTTCCGTGAAATAATAAAAATAATCAAATGGGTTTTTATACCCTACAATAATTTAGGTGTTTCAGCTACACTAAGAGTCTCTTTAGGAGAGGATAAGATTTCAGAATCTCGATGGCCGGACCGGTCCGAGCCTTAGGCAGACCAGTCTGCCTCCCAAGCATATCGGTTCTTTTATTTCTGGGGCGGATCGGTCCGGTCCGGACTGGTTCTTTTATTTTTCATCCTTCTTCAGTTTGCTTTCGATCCGGGGTCTTCTGGAGGTTTGCACAGCGAACCGGTCCGGGCCTGTTTGACTTTTTCCTCACCTTTGACTTCTCATATCTTTTGTTTCGGGACTCCAATTGAGGTGTCATTTCTTCCTATGTTCTCATAAATGAGATATCTTCAACTTCTCTTTAGGTACCTCCTTCGAATTCTGGATAGAATTTATGCTTTTTCCCTTTTGACTCTCCTTCTTTTCTTTCTTTATTCTTTTGGTCTCCTTCTTTCGCTTCTTGACATCAAATACCTGTAAAAGCCATACGAAATACCAAAAACTCGGTGTACTCATTAGGATAAGTCAGTACCAAGATTATGAGATAAATTCAACTCGATTACGTTGTTCGAGGTGCTAAAAGTAACTAAATTAAGGTATAAATTAGGAAGAATTTATGCCTAATCAAACCCCCTAACTTAGAATTTTGCGCATCCTGAGAAATGTAAAAGAATCCTAGCACGGCTCAATTCTTGAAAAACATTTTATTGGGATAGAATACCTTTTTCGCAGGCACGCGATTGCATTTAGCATATGCAACTAGCCTTTAAACCCCTAGGTCACCCTAGTGGGACGAGTTGTGTCTCGTGAGGGTTTGTAGTGAATATACCCACAAAATTCGACTCAAGTAAAAAATCAAAATACCTAAAAATTGTATAAATCAAACTTTCCCAGAAAATAGTCATCATCAAGTCATGTTCAATAGTCTCAAACCGTAGTGTGTGTGCACGAAGCCGGATATATAACCTTCAATTTCCACCGATTGATCATTACGTTACTTATCCAAAAATTCATTTTGATTTCAAATTCTCAAGGAATGCTCTCTCAAATGAATCTCTCGGAATGTGGCTATTCTCTCGGTATGCGTGATATAAAGAGTAAATGTAATGGATGCTAACTCACACATATAAGTAGAAATACGGAAATTTCATAGTGATAGGATCTCATCAAAGGATTATTGTTTTAAAAACGGGGACATTGCCTCTTTTTCGCACATTTTAATCTCTTATATTACCTTTTGGTGTATTAGCTCTCCACGCGGTAACCAATTTCGCAATTTGGAATCGGTTAGGACTTTTTCGGGATTTAAGGTATATTGGGTAAAATGAAAGAGGTAGGGAAGGTTGGAATTGGAAAAGTCATTTATGATGTCCATTTGTTCTTTTTCCAGGCTATTGCTCATTTTTTCTTCTTTTTCTCTATTTTTTATGTTTTTCACTTCTTTTCTTTTCTCACTATTTTTGTTGAGCATATTTTTTTTTTCTTGCCCCTTTATATGCACTTTTTGGACTTAAATTCTAAATTTTTCTATTTTTCGCAATTCCGAGCAATTTGGGTTTTTCGAGTTATCAAACGAAAGGGACAATTTGTTTGGATAAAATTGGGTTACAAATTGGGTAATTTTTCTCTACTTTTTCTGGCCAATATTTTTGGGTGACAAACGAGGGCCTACTTCATTGTCCAAAATGCCAATTGCGTTACCATATGCGTTTCGAGATGAATTTAAGTTTAGAGATCATTTTTAGCACGTTTTTCATAGCAATATTGCACACATTTTTCATAACCGATCAAAATGAAAGGGTTTGAGATCCTCGACGACTTTTTAGGTGCTGAAAAGAACTTTGAGTTAACAATTACTCGGATTGATTTAAAAACTCGCAAAAAGTGATGGGCTCGAATCTCACCGGGTTTGTTAATCTCCACACTTATTTGCTAAGTAGTCAATTTTTGCTCAATTTCCATCTTTGGTCAATTTTGGCTTTGTGTATGTTGAATTTTTACAACTCGAGACTTTAAACCAACTTTTAATGATATTTTTGAAAATTTTGAATTCCAATTTTTATTTATTTTGAACAAAAATATTTTTGGATTTTTCAAAATTTTATGATTTTTTTTTTAGATTTTTGGGCATTTTTGAAAATTTGTGAAGTTTTAGAAATACGCACTTGTGACCCCCCTAACTTAGACTTTTGCATTGTCCTCAAGAAAAAAGGACTAAAATCCAAATAAAGGAAAATAATAAGTGCGATAAATAAAACAAACAAATGGAAAAAAATGCAGATTTTATAGCAACAAGACTGTGGTACAATTACAAGGAAAAGCATTCAAACATGTGAACAGGGAAAACCAACAAATGTGTAAAAACTGCAGAACCACATCAAGCTTCACTGGGGCGGGTGATGGGAAGAACTGGGCGCGTCGGGGCCATAGGGATCATAGTAATAGGGTGGCAGTGGCGCATTAGGATCCCCTTGGCGTCGATAAATGTCCGCTTGGAAATGGAGTATCAAGCTCGTGTCGCGACGGTAATCGGTCAAAAAGTTGCTGAAGTTCATTTAAAGTGCCGCCATGCGGTTGGTCAGGTCTCTACCCGCCCACTTAAAATTCGGGTCGTCCTCCTCGTTCGCCGACTCTTCATCCGAACCAATATCCCCCATTTCAACATCCGCCCCGGCTGCCTCTTCTTCCTCGTCGCTCTCGCTTGAGGCAGCCTCCTCTTCACTATCATCTCCTCGTCGTGCCCGTAGGACATCTAGTTGTTTGGCGCTCTTAGTGCGGGTCCCTTGTCCAAAAGGATCGAGAATGCGAGTATGATCGAGCGACGCGGCTATGCCAACATCCTTGAGGATAGAAGTAATCAAATGGGCATAGGGCAATGGGGTAACACCCTTCTCATCCAAGGACGCGTTGATGATATCGGCGTATAAAGTGCAGGCCAAGTGGATGGAAGTGTGGGGGTCAAAGAGGTGATAGGTTAAAGTGGCCTGCCGGGGCCGTATGGTGGAATCGTTGGACGTTTGCAATATGTTGGCTCACACAATCTAAAAAGTGAGGTGCGCCTTCTCGTTAAGGTGTCCAACGGCGACGGTTTGCCCCATCCAAGCCACGTCCGGTGCAATACGGGCCATGATGACTTCTTTGGCGACCGAAGGGACATTTCATGGATAGGTGAATTCTTGAACATCCGAAACATCGTACTCGGCCAACTTGGCCGTGAGAAGAGCCAAAGAAAATGGGATGATATTCCCATCCACGTAAGCTTGGGCCTCGAATTGGCCCGTCCGAACTAGGGTGCTATAAAAGGATCGAACTTCGGTTGCCCAAACCGCTTCATAGGGTTCGTTGAGGAATCGTCACCAACCCCTAGCCATGAATAGGGCGGTGACGGAGTTGGGCAGCCCCGTCCATTGGACAGCGCGCTCCATATGGAGTTTACAATCCAAACTGAAAAATCGATGGCACCATCGCTCCTCTTGGCGGGAACAGAATTCTCCATGGCCGAAGGGGTGGATGTCGGTGGAGTCATACTTGGTGGGGGCATCTCTTTGGGCCACGAGAAATAGGGAGAGGATTTGCTGAAAATTGAAGGAGAGAGAAGAGAGGAGTTTGGTTGAAGGTGTGAAGAGAAGGGGAGGGTGTGGGTGTGTATTTATAGGTGAAGGGGTGAGTGTATCGGTTGGAATTGGAGGGAAAGGGTTTGGAGGGAAAAGGGAGTGAATTTGGGACGGAAATTGAAGGGTTGGGAGTTGGAAAGACGAATTAGAGGGAATGAATTAGATTGGGGAGAAGGGCGGTGAATCTAGGTAAGGGGAAAAAAATATATCTGCAGAAGGCGGGCCGGTCCGATTGGGGACCGGATTGATCCAGGTCTTAATTATTCAGGCAATCTAACTAGCGGACCGATCCGCTTTAAAATTAAAGGAATCGGTCCGAGGCGGACCGGTCCTCCCTTAAAATAAAGGAATCGGTCTGACCTAGGGTTTTTGGGCTGGATTTTTTCCCTAACCTGGTTTCGAACGCTCTTCTCCAAAAATTTACACTTTCACAACATACTCCCGATCAATTTTTCTCCAAAACCTCTCGATACCAATGGTCAACGCGATTTGACTCAATTTCCCAAAAATGTGAATGATCTTTCCCGAATGTACCCTAAACCTAGCAACGCTCACTACACACACGACGCTCTCTACACACACGACTCTCACCCCGTACGCGTCGAGGGTGCGACAACCTCGCTGTAACAGCTTACTCTACCCCGTAAATGGGGTCCGACAACCAAACGGTGTCGACTTCTTCTGCACACGCCTCTAGATATGGCTTTAGGCGTTGTCCATTCACTTTGAATGTATTTCCCCCTTTTAAATCATCTAATTCAATAGCTCCGTGAGGGAAAACATTCTTCACAACGAACGGGCCAGACCATCGTGACCGCAACTTGCCTGGAAAGAGATGAAACCAAGAATTATAGAGAAGAACTTTTTACCCGGGAAGAAACTCTTTACGTTGAATGATATTATCGTGTGCGAGTTTCATCCTTTCTTTGGAAATCGTAGCATTCTCATACGCATCATTGCGTAGTTCTTCTAACTCATTCAATTGAAGCTTGCGGGCTTCACCGGCTTTGTCCATGGCATAATTCAATTGCTTAATCGCCCAATACGACTTGTGCTCTAATTCAACGGGAAGATGGAAAGGTTTTCCATACACAAAGAGAAAAGGGGACATGCTGAGTTGATTCTTATATACGGTACGATAGGCCCATTGCGAATCGTTCAATCTAAGTGACCAATCTTTTCGGGTAGGATTGACGGTCTTCTCAAGAATGTTCTTGATTTCCCGATTTCCTAGTTCGGCCTACCCATTCGTTTGTGGGTGATAAGTCGTTCCAACCTTGTGAACGACACCATACTTTCTTATGAGCTTCGCGAATGGCCTATTGTAAAAGTGCGTGCCATTATCACTGATTATCGCTTTCGGAGCACCGAAGCGGGAAAGTATGTGTTCCTTCAGGAACTTTATCACCACTTTGTTGTCATTTTTATTGGTAGCTATAGCTTCCACCCATTTAGATACGTAATCTACCGCAACAAGGATGTATAGGAAACCAAAGGACGGGGGGAAAGGGCCCATGAAGTCAATACCCCAACAGTTAAAGATCTCAATAATGAGTATGGGGGTAAGAGGCATCATGTCTCGTCGGGTAATGGCTCCCATCCGTTGGCACCTATTGCAAGATTTGCAAGCAGCGTTCACATACCGGAATATTGTGGGCCAATAAAGGCCGCATTGCAGAATTTTAGCGGCCATCATTTTTGTCGAAAAGTGGCCTCCACAAGCTTTCGAATGACAAAAATGGATGACTTTTGGGATTTCGTCATCCGGTACACATCGTCGGATGATTTGGTCGGCGCAATATTTAAAAAGGAACGTATCGTCATAGAAGAACATGCGCGACCAAGTAATAAACCTCTTCTTATCTTGCGGTGTCCAGTTGAGAGGGACGGTTCCCATGATAAGGTAATTCACTATGTCCGCAAACCAGGGCAAAGAGGAGGTAGCAAAAAGTTGCTCATCCGGAAAGTATTCGTCTATGGGTATGGGATCACTAGGTATGTCGGACGAAAACCGAGATAAGTGGTCGGCAACGACGTTTTCTACTCCTTTCTTATCTTTAATGGAGAGATTGAACTCTTGTAGGAGTAGGATCCACCTTATGAGGCGCGGCTTTTCATCTTTATTTGCAAGTAGGTATTTCAAGGCCGCGTGGTCGGTGAAGCAAGTAATGGGAGAACCGATGAGATATGATCGGAATTTATCAAGGGCAAAGAATACCGCTAGCAACTCTTTCTCCGTGGTAGACTAGTTGAGTTGTGGTCCGGTAAGAGTCCTACTAGCGTAGTAGATGACATGATCTTGCTTATCTTTTCTTTTCCCCCAAAACAACCCCTATCGCATAATCGCTAGCATCACACATAAGTTCGAATGACAAAGACCAATCCGGAACTTACATGATGGGAGCCGTCACAAGTATGGTTTTCAGTTTTTCAAAAGAGCTTTGGCATGCTTCCGTCCACTCGAATGGGGTGTCCTTAATGAGTAGGTTGATTAAAGGTCTAGCGATGGTGCTAAAGTCCTTAATGAACCTTCGATAAAATCCCGCGTGGCCCAAGAAAGAGCGCAAGTCCTTAAGCAATTTTGGTGGGGGAAGATCAGCTATGACATCTATTTTCACCCTATCAACTTCTATCCCCTTGGATGACACTATGTGACCAAGAACTATTCCCTCGGTGACCATTAAATGGCATTTCTCCCAATTTAGCACTAAGTTCTTTTCCACACACCGGGCAAGTACTTGTTCCAATTTCTCTAGATAATGATCAAAAGAGGTGCCAAAAATGTTGAAATCGTCCATGAAAACTTCGAGTCCTCTCTCGACCATGTCGCTAAATAAGCTCAACATGCACCTTTAAAAGGTCACGGGTGCATTACACAAGCCGAATGGCATACGTTTGTAGGCAAACGTACAAAAAGGGCAAGTGAAAGTCGTTTTCTCCTGGTCAAGTACATCTACCTCAATTTGGTTATATCCGAAATAACCATCAAGGAAACAATAGTAAGGGTGTCCCGCTACTCTCTCAAGAATTTGATCGGTAAATGGTAAGGGGAAATGATCTTTCCTAGTTCCCACATTGAGTTTCTGGTAATCAATGCAAATGTGCCACCCGGTGGTGGTATGTTGGGGAACTAGCTCTCCCTTAGCGTTCCCAATCACTGTCATGCCCGACTTCTTTGGGACGACTTGAATGGGGATCACCCACTTGCTATCCGAGATTGGGTAGATAATTTCGGCATCCAATAACTTGATAATCTCGATTCTCACTGCTTCCTTCATGTTGGGATTAAGCCTTCTTTGCATTTCTCTTGAAGGCTTGACGTCCTCTTAGAGATGGATCTTGTGAGTGCAAATCAAAGGACTTATCCCCTTCAAATCAGCAATACACCAACCAAAATTACGTTGGTGCTTCCTCAGAATTTTTAACAATTTACCCTCCTCCTCGTCGTCTAGTCTAGAGGAGACAACAACAGGAAATGTCTCATCTTCTCCAAGGTATGCATATTTAATATGGGAGGGGAGTTTCTTCAAGTCGAGGGTTGGAAATTTTTCGCTGGAGGGAACCATGCGTGTATCCCTCAGTGGTAACTCCTCGAATCTCGAAACCCAATTAACATCTCTCGCATCCTCGTCCGACGCTCTCTCCTCGAGTAACTCTCTCAACTCCCTAACCTCCCTCTCGAAGTTGGTGTACGTCCCCTCACTCTCGTGTCTTGACACTAGAAAGGACCCTAAGGCGTCTCCGCAATAATTCTCCTCAAAGTACTCCTCTACTATCTCGTCTATGAAGCTCACCGCGTGAAGATCATCTTCCTCTCCCGTATGTTCGGCTATATTGAAGATGTTGGTTTCCAAGGTCATGTTCCCAAAGGTGAGTTGCATTCGCCCATTCCGAGTATTGATGATTGCGTTATCCATAGCAAAGAACGGGCACCCAAGGATGATGGAAACATGATTTCTCGAGTTGAAGGAGGGCTCCGTATCCCAAATGACAAAATCTACCGAGAAGTAGAAAGTGTCAACTTGGACGATCACGTCCTCGACTATGCCTCTTGGGATCTTCACTATTCGATCCGCTAATTGGAGAGTGACCTTTGTGGGCTTGAGGTCGCCCAAGTCAAGTTTCCTATAGATGGAGTAAGGGAGGATATTGACACTTACTCCCAAGTTAAGTAAGGCCTTTTCGATTTTATTTTCTCCAATGATGCAGGAAATGGTGGGTGCACCGGGATCTTTGACAGTCCTATAGATTACTACAACACTAGTGGTGGATAGTTGCTATTTATATGCAGGTAGTTAAGAATGTGATTACTTTTTCCCCCAACCCATTTTTTTCACTATTCTGAGTACTTAAAGGTTGTCCTAGACTAATGTTCCTTTAATGTATAAAGGATAGTGAACAATATTCATCATTTGACTAAATTTCATAATATATACTTGGGCATACATGAGATTATCTGTTGCTAATAATGGGTACTGACGCCACGGAATGTCTAGTACTTGAGGTCAAGGAGGGAAGAATATGCATTGTCTATAAACCTTCATGATTCTTACAAGGATTATTGGGACCATCGGTTCCTTGTTAAGAACTGGAAACATTTCTCAATTTGACAAGGACATTCATGTTACGTGCTCTCCTTACAAAGATTGGCTTTGTTAGTTCATGTGATTATGCACATTAAACGTTAACCATATGCATAAAATTTATCCCGAGGTATCGGCCCAGACCTATTGTTTATATATTCATTTTAATTCAAAAACTTCGTTACTTGATGGGTTAAAAATACGTTCTAAAGTACACAATCGTTAGTTGTTAATCGGTATTATAAACTTTAACTCGAACCCCAATAATTCATAAGCGTAGATATCAATCTCCAAACCTACTAATTTATAAGTATTTCTAATTTATCCTTAGTCTGCCATATTAAACCCATTTAAAACCCACAATAAATTCTCCTACCACAAATTAAGGGATTAATTCTCTATTATTATTAACTCAAACGGACATTTTAAACAACTCATGACCAATTATAATATTAAGTTCATTAATTAGCTGATACGCATCACTTAATTTTAAATCTTAGCTATAAACTAATTATATTGTGACTCGGTATTATAAGAACTTACTTTAAAATGGGTGAGACCTGATGCCGAGGGAATAATCCAAACTAGGAAATCCTTTACACCTATCCCCTAATCATTCCATAGCTGCCCGTAATACTAAGTCACTTAAGTAATTATCTTAATGAATTATTATGAGTTAGCTAAATACTAAAATAATATATTACCAATCAATGTGTAACTCAATTACATAATACAACCTATGAAACATCTTAAAGTAATATCTCAGTCAAAGTAACAATTCTAATGTCCAACATCTCACATCCTAAAATGACATACTGGAATATCAATTGAAATAATAACTCATCAAGAACCAATCATCAATTTAAAATTTTCATAAATGCCATAAAAATATGGGGTATTACACACTACCTCTAGGAAACAAATGCCACGATAGGAAATTTTATTTGAAAACCACCCAGCATGGGTAGAAACGGAGGTGCATGAGGTATATAGTCAAATCGAGAAGCTATGTATACCATCTGCAGACTGGGATCCTATTGAAGACTTGAGGGACATTGAGATCTTCCGATAGGTAATAATGGAAGATGAAAAGAATTAGGCATTATGCCATCTACTAGAAACTAAGGAGACCTTTAAAGATTATATTTCTTACGACTTTCAAGAGGAACTGCCTTCTACTATTTGTTACCTCCCATTTAAGGAAAAGGCCCCTGAGGCTAACTACTTTGATGTACTAGATCGTCTGAATACCTTTGTGGATGAAATAAACTATCACTTTGTGTATCCAATTGTGAAAAATATAAATGATGATGAATGTGCAAATCAATGCGATGAATCTAATTTATATAATGGAGAGTTAAAATACCACTTAAAAGAGCTTAATAAAAAACAAGGCAATTGCGTGCAACTCATTAATGAAATGACAATGGTTAATTTAGGATCTCAAAATGAGATAAAAGAAATCAAAACAGGTACTTCCTTAGATTATTTAGAGAGGTCCAAACTAGTCGAACTTCTTAAGGAGTGTATTAACGTTTGTACTTGGTCCTATGCCAATATGCCATGAGTTGACGCTAAAATTATCGTCCACCATAAACCAACGTATTTATACTAAAAACTAGTCAAACAAAAGCTATGCAAACTCAGACCTCAATGGTCCATCAAAGTCAAAGAGGAAATAATGAAAAAACCCAACGTAGGTTTTTTTAGGGTGGTCAAATTCCAAACATGGTCATCCAATATCATGCCCATTTCGAAGGAAGGAGGGAAAGTGTGAATGTGTGTCGACTATAGGCACTTGAACAAAGTTATTACAAAAGATGACTACCATCAGCCAAGCATTGACATGGTCATCGACAACATTGCCAACCACACAATGAAATCTTTCATGGATGGATTCAATGGATATAATCAAATTAAAATGAACTCAGATGATCAAGAAAAAATAGACTTCACGACCCCTCAGAGGATATCTTCTTACACAACCATGTCGTTTTGACTCAATAATGTTGGTGCTACTTACCAACGAGGAGCTCTTAGTATTATTATTGGTCGTATACACACATTGTATTGTTTAAAAGTGTTTAAATGTTATTAAAATTCAATAGGCTCTATTGTTGCATAACTTAGTACTTAATAGAGTGGCTAGTATGTATGTATCTACTTGTTCCTGAAAATGTGTCGTAGTATTCAATACTCTCTTACTTGACTTTGGTAGTAACAGGTAATTGTTAGTATCTGCTTAACGTTCAGGATACTTTGTAATGTAAATTTCTATCCATGCAAACTACAACTTTTTTCTATAGTGTTTTATGTAGTAGAGTTAGAATGATATGGAAAATGTCTAATTTAAGCATATTTATGCAAGTTTAAGTTTGGGCATGAAATTATAAGATTTTGAATTGAAAATGAACAAATGAATTCATTAATTTTGGTGAAAAGATACACGAATTTCCTAAATATATAAATTAAAGAGTGAAGTTGAAAATGAGTAAATGACATAATAACAAAAATATGTGCATATTATGCAATTACCTTTAGATGAATTTTCTAAATACATAAATTGAATACAGCAAACTATTTTTGCTATTAGTTTGGAAAATTTAGTGTTAGTACCATTATTAGTAGTATACACACATCGTACTGTGTAAAGCGTTAAAATGTCGATGACATTGAATAGGTTCTATGGTTGGATAACATGTACTGAAAACAGTGACTAGTATGTATGTATTCTACTTGTTCCAGAAAATGAGTCCTAGTACTTTTAAATCATTATGGTGCATTAGCCCGAGATTTTAGGATAATACCCCCAAGTAAATCCTCTCCTATGATTTCAATTTCAATTTTCATTTGGGAAACCTTATTGCGACTTCAAAATTAAAGAACGATAAAAGTTCTAGAGGCCTCATTACTCCGTAACCCGGCTTTGGTCGTGACACGTAAATTGTTAGTATCTACTTAGCCTTCAATATCCTTTATGTTGTAAATTACTATACATTCAAACTATAACTTTGTATTTAGAGTGTCTTATATAGTAGAGTTGGAATGGAATGGAATATGTGTAATATAAGCATATTTGTACGAGTTTAAGGCTGGGCATGAGATTATAAGATTTCGATGTGAAAATGAACAAAGTGATTAAGTAATTATGATGAAAAGACACTCGAATTTCCTAATTCAATAAAGAGAACACTTAAATTAAACATGAATAAATAGTATATGAACATAACCATGTGCATATTATATAATTACATTTAGATAAATTTTCTAAATACATAAATAGAATAATGCAAAACCATTTTTGCTATCAATTTGGAACAATTTGTGTTAGTATGATTATTAGTCATATACACACATTTTACAGTTTATAAGTGTTGAAATGTTGATATTCACTAGGCTATATCGTTGCACAATATTTACTTAATAGAGTGTCTATTATATATGTATCTACTTGTTCTTAAATATGTGTCCTAGTATTTGATACTCTATTACCTAAATTTGTTGGTAACAAGTGATTGTTAGTGTCTAATTAACATTCAGTATCATTTATATTGTAAATTGCTATCCTTGCAAACTAGGACTTTGTTTTTATAGTGTTTTACGTGTAGAATTGGGATGAAATGTGAAATGTGAAATGTGTAATATATGCATATTTATGTGAGTTTAAGGTGAGGTTTAAGGTTGGGCATGGTATTGGAATATTTGGAAGAATAAATGGATTCAGTAATTATGGTGAAAAGATACTCGAATTTCCTAGATATATAAATCGAACACTAAAGTTGAAAATGAATAAATGATATATGAACATCCATATTATCCTATTACACTTAGATAAATTTCTTGAATACATGAATTCAATACTACAATGCTACTTTTGCTATTGCTTGGGAAAAATTTATGTTAGTGCTATTAATGGTCATACACACATTGTACTGTTTAAAAGTGTTAAATTTTTATTGAGATTGAATAAGCTCTATGGTTGGATAGTTTGTACTTAAAATAGTGACTATTATGTATGTATGCTACTTGTTTTGGAAAATGTGTACTAGCAGTTTTAAATAATATTCGTATGTTATCCTGATATTTCATAATTAAACCCTTTAGTTAATCCACTCCTATGAAATCAAATTTTCAAATACACGATGATTAAAATTCAAACACGTATTTTGGTGGTCCTCCTAAATACAATCAACCTTTATTGGCCTTTGATTTCGATTACAATTCCACATTTTAGACATTAAATTCAACACATGAAATGAAAACTTAATCATCGGCTTCTTCGATGTCGGTTTATGATACGCCGGTTTACAATGACGACATTTTTGATAGCTTAAAGGCGAAATAGGATAATGTGAAGCTCATATACACACATTGGTATTAAAACTTTTTTATCGCCCTAAATACAATAGTGAGTATGGAGATATACAACAGCAATAGGAGGTTTAGGAATACAATATGTATAACAGGTAATTTTAGTATCTGCTTAACATTAAGTATCCTTTATTGTTGGTCGTATACACACATTGTACCATTCAAACGTATGAAAATGTTATTTAGCTTGAATAGATACTATGGTTGGATAACACAAAGTTATTGAGATACTCTTTATTATAATTTTTTAAGGACTTTAAATCACTTCAAATTTAGATTGCCAAATTAGAGTTTGAAATGCTATATTCAATAAGTTTCAACTATCTTTATCGCTTATTCATTTAATTTATGTTTCTTCATTGAATCATTTTCGTTATCTGCATAGTTATTTCCATTAATTACTTATGTTGTTTCTATTTCTTAGTGTTAAGTGACTTACCTATTTATATAACTGGCAACCAGTTCTATTTCTTAGTGTTCACTGACTTATCTATTATATTACGACCACAATATCTACCAGTTGAGCATTTCAATTATCTGCATAGTTATTTCCATTATTTACTTATGTTATTCCTTTTTCTTATTGTTCACTGACTAATGTGTTTATGTCTAAGTGGAGGTTGCAATGGATTTCTCTCCTACCTTTTCCTTCTTAGTAGCTTGAAAAGAAACAATGTCTTCTAGTTAATTAACCCCATCCTTAGCCCTTTATGAATCTTGAAAAGTGCTGACCTAATTCTATTGATTGGTGTCAATGTTGGTTATGACAAAAACAATAGGTTCACCTCAACACATACAGACTGATCGCCAACCAACCTCTCATCATCATCATCATCATTTTGATAAAGGATTATCTTTAAACATCTCAGAGTCCTCGGGAATGCCAAGATTGATAAGGACTTCATCCCAACCATTTTTAAAGAAGACCTTCCTAAGGCATCCAATCTTTAATTTATCTTTGGAAAATAACTTGTCCCAGTAGTGGGTAAAGGCATCAGATTTGGCCTATGCAACTACAACCATGACCTCCTCAGTTTTGCCCTCACCTTGGTCTTGGAATTATCAACCTTAACTTTGGCCTTCTCGACATCATCTTTGGCCTTCTTGGTAGTAGAAACTAGGTCGGTAGACTCCTTAATCTTCTTATTGAGGTCGGCATTGGTAGTCTCCAACCTATGGACCTTTTGGTTAACCTTCTCCAACTTAACAATCTCAATTTCACCAGTTACTCAAGAAGCTGCCATATTTTTTTCCAAAGTAGTAGCAAAAATAGTTTTGCATTATTCTATTCATGTGTTTAGGAATTTATCGAAATATAATTATATAATATGCACATATTTATGTTCAGACATTATATATTCATATTTAACTTCAGTGTTCGATTTATTGAATTAGGACATTCGAGTATCTTTTCACCTTAATTACTGAATCCATTTGTTCCTTTTCACTTTAACAACTTACAATTTCATGCCCAGTCTTAAACTCTCACTTATATGCGTATATTACACATTTTCCATTTCATTCCAACTCTACTATATAAGACACTCTAAATACAAAGTTATATTTTGAATGCATAGCAATTTACACGATCTAGGATACTGAAAGCTAAGCTGATACTAACAATGTACGTGTCACTACCAAAGCTAGGTTACAGAGTAATGAGGCCTCTCGAACTTTTATCATTCTTTAGTTATTAAGTCGCAATAAGATTGTCCAAATGACAATTATATTTCACATTGTCCGATTAAACCGTCGAAAATGTTGTCATCGTAAACAAGCTTATCATAAACCGACACCGAAGAAGACGATGACCGAGTTTTCGTTTGATTTGTTGAATTTAATATTTTACATATGGAATTGAAATCATAGGAGAGGATTTACCTAGGATTGTGATCCAAAAATCTCGAACTAACGTACCATAAATATTTAAAAGTATTAGGACACATTTTTTAGAACAAGTACAATACAAACCTAGAAGTCACTATTTTAAGTACAGGTTTTCCAATCATAGAACCTATTCATTCTTAACAACATTTTATCACTTTTAAACAGTACACTTTGTGTATACTACTAATAATAGTACTAACTTATTTTTTTCCAAACTAATAACAAAAATGGTTTTGCAATGTTCAATTTATGTATTTAGAAAATTTAACAAAAGGTAATTGCATAATATGCACATATTTATGTTAATGAGACATTTATTCATTTTCAAATTCACTGTTTGAATTATATATTTAAGAAATTCGTGAATCTTTTCACCATGATTACTGAATCCATTTGTTCATTTTCAATTCAAAATCTTATAATTTCATGCCCAACCTTAAACTTGCATAAATATGCGTATATTAGATATTTTCCATTTTATTACAACTTTACTACGTAAAACACCATGGAATAAAAGTTCTAGTTTGCAAGGATAGCAATTTACACTATAAAGGATATTGGATGTTAACCAGATACTAACAATTACTTGTTACCACCGAAGCCAGGTTAGGGTAGCGAATAGTAGGACAAATTGTCAAGAACAAGTAGATACATACATAGTAGCCACTTTATTAATTGCTAAGTTATGAAAAATAGATCCTTTTAAATTTTAATAACATTTAAACACTTTTAAGTAGCACAATGCGTGTATACTAACAATAGTAGTATTAACACACTTTTTTTCCGAATTAGTAGAGAAAATAGTTTTGCATTAGTGTTTAGGTAATTTATCTAAATGTAATTGCATAATATTCACATATTTATGTTCATATATTATTTATTCATGTTTAACTTCAGTGTTTGATTTATTCATTTAGGAAATTCGAGTATCTTTTCACCATACTTACTGAATCCATTTGTTCTTTTCCACCTCCAAATCTTACAATTTCATGCCCAACCTTAAACTTGCATAAATATGGGTATTGTAGGAGGGTAGTGTGACTAGGTTCTAGTAAGAAATAGGAACGGGCGAGGCATGACCAACCTTAATGGACTCTGCCTCCAAGGTCTTCAAGAAATTCCAGAAACAACACCTAATAAAACCTTCCATTTCTGGTAGAAATGGAGTCAAGACTAGACACAATCCCTGTAAGAAGATGAACTTCACAACAATAATTGTAATTTTGAGAATAAAATCTCCTGAGAATGATGGTTGTCAAGGTGGGTCAGCACTAAGAGAGAGAGAGCAGGGAGAGAATACTATGTGGTCTTGGTGTGATTTTGATAGAGTAACACCTGACAAACAAAACCAAGTGTAAACCAAAGTCAGAAAGAAAATGGGGACAAAATTTTTTATTTGGTAAATATATTTTGAAATGGTAACTTATGGTACAAACTTTGTAAACTTGAGAGGGGACTCGAGGAACACCTTCTCTAAACAATTCATTTCTTGTGAGTAACCTTTTAGTTGCTCACTTTAGTTATGACTGGGTGTGAGTTGTGTAAGAACTTGAGTGACCCCTATAATCTCTCTACTAATATTCTCTCAATCTTAAAGTTTTAAGTGGTTGAGCTTGCTCAACAAATCTTGTTTTTTAGCCACCAAGGCAAGACTCCCAAGAGATCCCAACTGGCCTTTTTTATCCCTGCTTGCTCAACTAGGCTATATGTAAAAGAAAGTAAAATATTAGTACTTTAATATTTTCTGGGTAACAAATTTTGGGGAGGAGTCCACTCTAGATGGACTTCCTTGCCCTGTGTCTTTTTTGTAGTATGCCATTTGCAACAAAGGGGACACTATATGTGGACCTCCTCTCCCTTCCTCCATTTCTATAATATGTGAACTAGGGAAAAAGGGGGTTCTCATAATGAGTCCCCTTGCCTTGGCCTTTTTCCTATGGATTCACTTACTTGGAGAGGTTGCTCGTGATGAGCCCTCTCAAACTTTCTTCTTTCTGTGACTTGGGTCATGGGATGAGGGGCTTGCCATGGTGAGCCCTGCTCATCCAAGCCAATAATTTGTGGATTTAGTCTTGGGGCGAGGGGTTTCTCGTGATGAGCCCTCACCCAAGACAATTATTTATGGCTTTAAACTTGGGGTGAGGGCACTTTCTCTTATGGTTTGAGTCTTAGGACGAGGAGCTTCTCATGGTGAGCCCTCCTCATCCTTGCTTCATTTATGTGGCTTTGAGCTTTAGGATGAGGGGACCCTCTTAGTGACCCTCTTCATCCAATCGGACTTTGACTTTGAACTTAACATCTTGTGGAGGGGCTACTCATGATAAGACCCCCTCGCCATGTGGGCCTGCTCGCCCATTTGTTTTTCCTAAATTGAAATTAAAATCATAGGAGAGGATTTATCTAGGAGTCTGATCCAAAAATCTCGGGTTAACGCACCATAATGATTTAAAAGTACTAGAATAGATTTTCTGTAACAAATAGAATACATACATAGTAGTCACAATTTTAAGTACGGGCTATCCAACGATAGAACCTATTCAATCTCAAAAACATTTTAACACTTTTAAACAGTACAATCTGTATACACTAATAATAATAGCACTAACATAATTTTTTCTAAACAAACAGCAAAAATTGTTTTGAAGTGTTCAATTATGTATTTAGAAAATTTATCTAAAGGTAATTGCATAATATGTACATATTTATGTTGATATGTCATTTATTCATTTTCAACTTCAGCGTTTGAATTATCTATTTAGGCAATTTGTCTATCTTTTCACCATAATTATTAAATCTATCCGTTCATTTTCAATGCAAAACCTTACAATTTCTTGTCGAACTTGAAACTTGCATAAATATGGGTATATTAGACATTTCCATTTCATTCTAACTCTACTACATAAAACACTATAGAAACAAAGTTCTAGTTTTCATGGATAGCAATTTACACTATAACGGATATTCAATGTTAACCAAATACTAATAATTACTTGTTACTACCAAAGCCAGGTAAGAGTATCGAATACGAGGACAATTTTTCAAGAACGAGTAGATATATACATAGTAACCACTCTATCAAATATCAAGTTATGCAACCATAGAGCCGACTAAATCTCAATAACACTTCAACACTTTAAACATGACAATGTGTGTATACGACTAATAATAATACTAACATAAATTTTTCCAAAGTAGTAGAAAAAATAGTTTTGCATTATTCTATTCATGTGTTTAGGAAATATATATAAATGTAATGTACAATATTCATATATTTATGTTCAGATATTATTTACTCTCGTTTATCTTCAATGTTCGATTTATTGATTTAGGAAATTTGAGTATCTTTTCACCATAATTAATGAATCCATTTGTTCATTTCCACTTCCAAATCTTACAATTTCATGCCCATCCTTAAAATCGCATAAATACTCGTATATTACACATTTTGCATTTCATTCCAACTCTACTACATAATACACTATAAAAATAAAGTTCTAGTTTGCATGGATAGCAATTTACATTGTAAATGATACTAAATATTAACTAGACACTAACAATTATTTGATACTACCAAGTCCAAGTAAGAGAGTATCGAATACAAGGACACATTTTCAAGAAAAGTATATACACACATAGTAGCCACTCTATTAAGAAAAGTAATGCAACGATAGAGCCCATTGAATCTCAACATTTCAACTCCTTTAAATAGTACATTGTGTGTATACGACCAAAGTAGTATTTAATAGCAAAAATAATTTTTTCATTGTTTAAATTATGTACTTAAGAAATTTAAGTAAATGTAATTGTATAATATGCCCATATTTATGTTCATATTTTATTTATTCATGTTTAACTTCACTGTTGGATTTATGGATTTAGGAAATTCGAGTACCTTTTTTATCATAATTACTTTACCACTTTGTTCATTTCCACTTTGAAATCTTAAAATTTCATGCCTAACATTAAACTCGCACAAATATGCATATGTTACACATTTTCCATTTCATTTCAACTCGACTATATAAGACACTCTTAAAAAAAGTTATATTTTGAATGCATAGTGATTTATACAATAAAGGATACTGAATGTTAGGCATAGCATTTTACATGATAAAAAATTAAAGATATAACAATTTCTTAGATTGAATTCTTGTTCAACTTCCCCAAGAAAAAAACTACCTCCCAAATGATTTTCAAGATTAATTCAGAAAATCAAAGAATTTTCCAAATCAACTGGTCCTCCTTAGATCCATTTGAATGTTCCAAATGGCTAAGACAGTGTTTATCGATTTGGTACATTCCTTTGGAGGTGAATTTTTATAGTAAAAACAAGGATCATTTTGGCATAGCCCTTAAAACATTCTCTTGTATTCTGGTAGAGAAAGACTTAAATGAATCAGATAATGTACAAAATTTTCTTTAAAATTAGAATTGTATGGAGATTTTGTGTATGGAAGATTAATGAGGGAAATAATGATGGTCAGGCACGCCTAAGAGGCTGACAATTTTCTAGTCTCACCGTCATTTGTCAACCTTACTACGGAGTTTAATCATCACACTATGGAAGGCCTATATAGATACATGGCACCAATGGTAGTTACAATTCTATTTTAATAACTTTCGATATTTATAAAACTTAAAATCTTCATTTAATAGATAATGTGGAGAGTGGGTTGCACGACTAACAATATTAGACATTTTCCTTTAAGTTGATATACAATATTGGCTATAAGAAAAAACTTAGGAGTGCTTGGCTTGTGCCTCAAGTTTGTTCATATGAACAGTTGTATGTAGTGGTGGATTTATAATTTATTTATAGGGGCAATTTAATATGATTATATTTTAAGGGGGATTTACCCTTATACCTTACCGTTGGTTCGGCATCTGACCTTTACATTGGTTTAGTTAAGCCTTTAATTAATTGTACTTTGAGGTCATGTCATATTTTGACCCTAAGACAGTCAGCAATTTTTTTATAAATTATGATCATATTCCACTTTACTACATAAATTTCTACATTATAAAGTTGGCAAGCATTTTATGATTTGAATTTTGGCCCCACTATTACTATCGAAATTTGTTTCCTAAAAATTATAAGATGGGTAAATTTGGATTGATTTGTATTTTTATCCCATCTTATTACCCATTCAATAACATATAGCATACATACATAGTAGTCATTGTTTTAAGTACACGTCACCCAACAATAAAGCCTACTCAACATGTATTTTCATCCCATATTACAACCCATAGCCTATTCGATAACAAGTAGCATACATACATAGTAGTCACTATTTTTAGTATACGTTATCCAACCATAGAGCCTATTCAATCTCAATAACATGTTAACACTTTTAAACAGTACAATGTGTCTATACAACCAATAATACTACTAACATAATTTTTACAAACTAATAGCAAAAATAGTTTTGTAGTGTTCAATTTATGTATTTAGGAAATTTATCTAAAGGTAATTGGATAAGATGCATATATTTATGTTCATATATCATTTATTAATTTTCAACTTCAATGTTTGATTTATATATCTAAGAAATTCGATTATCTATTCACCATAATTATTGAATCCATTTGTTCATTTCCACTTCCAAATCTTACGATTTCATGCCCAAAATTAAACTCGCAAAAATATGCATATTTTACACATTTTCCATTTCATTACAACTCTACTACATAAAACACAATAAAAACAAAGTTCTAGTTTCCATGGATAGAAAATTTATACTATAAAGGACACTGAATGTCAACCACATACTAACAATTCCCTGTTACTACCAAAGTCCAGTAAAAGAGTATCGAATACAAGGACATATTATTCAGAACAAGTAGCAAACATACATAATATTCATTGTTACAAGTGCAAGTTATCCAACCATAGAGCATATTCAATATCAATAACATGTTAACACTTTTAAACAGTACAATGTGGGTATAAGACCAATAATAGTATTAACACATTTTTTTCTAAATTAATAGCAAAAATAGTTTTGTGGTGTTCAATCCATTTATGTAGAAAATTTATTTAAAGGTAATTGGATAATATGCACATATTTATGTTCATATATCATTTGTTAATTTTCAACTTTAGTGTTCTATTTATATATATAAGAAATTGGATTATCTTTTCACCATAGTTACTGAATCCATTTATTCATTTTCGCTTCCAAATCGTACAATTTCATGCCCAACCTTAAACTCGCATAAATATGCATATATTACTCATTTTCATTTCATTACAACTCTACTGCATAAAAAACTATAAAAACAAAGTTCTAGTTTGCATGGATAGCAATTTACACTCTAAAGGAGACTGAATGTTAATCAGATACTAACAATTACTTGTTACTCTCGAAGCTAGGTAAGAGTATCTAATACTAGGAAAAAATTTCAAGAACAAGTAGATACAGACATAGTAGTCACTTTATTATGTACAAGTTATCATAAATGACCACCAAAGAACGCGATGGTCATGTTTTCATTTCATTTGTCGAATTCCATGTTTTACATATGGAATTGAAATCGAAATCAGAGGACAATGAAGGTTGATTGTATTTAAGAGGACCACCAAATACGTAGTCGAATAATAAATCGTCGTGTATTTGGAAATTTGATATCATAGGAGTAGATTTAGCTAGTGGCTTAATCCCGAAATATCAGCGTAACGTACCAAAAATATTTAAACAGTGCTGGGACTATTTTCAGAATAAGCAGCATAAATCACTATTTTAAGTACAGGATATCGAACCATAGAGCCTATTCAATGTCAACAACATTTCAACACTTTTAAACAATATAATGTGTGTATACGACCAATAATAGAACTAAGAGAAATTTTTCCCAACTAATAGCAAAAATAATTTTGCAGTATTCAATTTGAGTATTTATAAAATTTATCTAAAAGATAATTGGATAATATCTACATATATATGTTCGCATATCATTTATTCATTTTCAACTTCAGTGTTCGAATTATATATCTATAAAACTTCCAGTTCCAAACATACAATTTCATGCCCAACCTTAAACTCGCATAAATATGCGTATATTACACATTTTCCATTTCATTCCAACTCAACTACATAAAACACAATAAAAAAATTCTAGTTTGCATGGATAGCAATTAACACTATAAAGGATACTGAATGTTAACCAGACACTAACAATTACTTGTTACTACTAAACCCAGGTAAGAGAATATTGAATATTACACATTTTCAAGAACAAGTAGATACATATATAGTAGCCACTCTATCAAGTACCAAGTTATGCAACCATAAAGCCTATAAAATCTCAATAACATTTCAACACTTTTAAACGATAAAATGTGTGTATACGTCTAATAATAGTACTAACATAATTTTTTCCAAACTGATAGAAAAAATAGTTTTTGCATTATTTTATTTATTTATTTAGGAAATTTATCTAAATTTAATTGTATAATATGCACATATTTATATTCATATATTATTTATACATGTTTAACATCACTGTTCGATCTATTGATTTAGGATATTTGAGTATCATTTCATCATAATTACTTAATCACTTTGTTCATTTTCACTTCAATATCTTACAATGTCATGCCCAATCTTAAACTCACACAAATATGCGTATATTACATATTTTTCATTTCATTCCAACTCTACTATACAAGACACTCTTAAAACAAAGTTATTGTCTGAATGCATAGCAATTTACACAATAAAGGATATTGAATGTTAAGGAGATATTAACAATTTACCTATAACGACCAAAGCCAGGTTACAGAGTGAGGAAACAATAAAACTTTAATCACTATTCAATTATAAAGTCGCAATCAAATTGTGCAAATAACAATTAGTATTACATTGTTCGATTTTTCCTTTAAACCATCAAAAATGTCGTCATCATAAACCAGCTTATCATAAAACGGCACCAAAGAAGCCGATGACGGAGTTTTCAGTTCATGTCTTAAATTCAATGTTCTACATATAGAATTGAAATTGAAATCAAAATCATAGGAGAGGATTTACCTAGGGGTTTGATCCGAAATCTCGAGCTAATGTCACACAGTAATTTAAAAGTACTAGGACACACTTTTAAGAACAAATAGATACAACATAATAGCCACTATTTTAAGTATAAGTTATCCATCCGTAGAGCCTATTTAATCTCAATAACATTTCAACACTTTTAAATAGTACAATGTTTATATACGACTAACAATAGTACTAACACAAGTTTTTTCAAACTGATTGCAAAAATAATTTTGCATTGTTCTATTTATGTATTTAGAAAATTTATGTAAATGTAATTGGATAATATGCACATATTTATGCTCATGTATTATTTATTCATTTTTAACTTCAGTGTTTGATTTATTAATTTAGGAAATTCGAGTATCTTTTCATCATAATTACATAATCTCTTTGTTCATTTCCACTTCGAAATCTTACAATTTTAAGCCCAACCTTAAACTCGCACAAATATGTATATATTAACACATTTTTCATTTCATTCCAACTATACTATATAAGAGACTCTAAAAATAAAGTTATCTTTTGAATGCATAGCAATTTACACGATAAAGGATACCGAATGTTAAGAAAATACTAACAATTTCTTGTTGTGGCCAAAGCCAGGTTACAAAGTAAGGATGCCTCTAGAACTTTTATCATTATTTAATTATAAAGTCGCAATCAGATTGTCCAAATGACAATTCTGTTTCACATTGTCTGATTTTTCTTTTAAACCGTCAAAAATGTAATACCTCAACCCAATGTTGCATTTATCTTTTATTTAGCCATGAGAGTTATTAATAAAAATAAAGGGTTATTGGTTAAAAACGACCATCCTTTTTGTTTAGTTTGATCCGATAGTCCTTATCTGATTTAAGGAAATTAATGGGCCAAATTACAGAACTAGAAATTTGCGATCGTTATAACAAAGAGGCTCTATCGTTAGAACGACTAAGCATGTTGTTCAAATGACTGCCTGGCCTGTTCGAACGATTAGGACGAAGTCAGTTTCCCCAATATGCTGCCAAGCGTTCAATCGTCAACTTCTTTCCATGTTAGCTCATGGGCCTGATCAGATATAATTTATTCTAATACCTTGAGTTATTTGTTTAATGTATTATATAGAGAAACGTGGGTGATAGGCAGTGACGAATGTAGCGCTACCAAGTGTGTTGTCAACTTTAGAACTGTAGATTTAGGAACCTAATGTCAGTTCATGGAGCTGACGGTGTGGATGGAACCCAGAATACAGATGTTGTATGACTTGTGGGATGTTAGTCTAATATCAGAGAGAGAGAGAGAGACATGAATTATAAACCAACCACACGGATCTGCTTCTGTCTTATACTGTCTCAATTGGGACCATTAGATTTCATGAGCTGTCCATTTATGGAAGACTCAACACCTGATATGGAGGTATTTAGGAGTAAGAAGCTTACCTTTTATACCTAAGAAACTAGTGGGTTGAGAGAGAGAGAGAGAGAGAGAGAGAGACGTAGAGGAGCCCAAAAAACACAAAACCCTTCATATTTTCTAAGTTATTTTCTCTCTAAACATAAAGCTCCCATGGAGGTTTTTGGCCATACTTCTTAAGGGTTGAAACCACCCACGTTAGCCAACATACACCACAAAAACCATCACTAGTAAGCCTGTAAACACCTTATGTGACCTTAGTAAACCCTAGATAGATTTTTGGGTTGAAGAAAAGAGTGTTCTTGGCATGATTAATGGGTATTTGAAGAGAATTCTTGATAATGAAGATGAATTTCTTGGAGGTAGAGGAAAGCATCTTTGGCACATTCTCAAAGTAATAATGAAGGCAAGATTAGAAGGGTTTTTAGATCCCCCTTGAGGCCACATTTGGAGGTGAGGGGTCCTCCATCTTCATCACCATCTCCACCATTTTAGAGCTCATTAAGGTGGGAACGACTAACTTTGATCCAAGTTTAATGTGTAGTATAAATTCAGCATGCTGTTTACATATATTAGATTAATATATGTAGGAAGGATATTAACTTCCATCCTAGTGTTGATCATTAATCATATTAGCATTTGTATGAAATGGGTATAAAAAAGAATGATTTAAAATGGGTTATGAAACATGAAAATTTTCACTGATATATTCATTTGACATTTTATGGGATAAAATGTGTCATAATGATGTTCTTAGTAAAAAGGGAATAATGGATATTTTAATGGAATAAAAATATAAGAAAATATTATTTGTGTGGACTTCTAGTAAAAGGAAACATTGGATATTTTTATGGAATAAAAATGTAAGGAAATGTTATTTGAGTGTGTTTCTAGTTTAAAAAAAAAGAAATAATGGACATTTTTATGGAATAAAAATTTGAGAAAATATTATTTTAGTGTGTTTCTAGTAAAGAGAAATAATAGAAACTTTTATGAAACAAAAATGTTGGAAAAATGTTATTTGTTGAAAATAAAGAATGGATAATTATTTCAAAGTACTGAATAGTGATATTGGGTGATTTATGAAAATGGTGTATTTTCTACAAATATTGATGAAAAACATTTTGTGAAATAAAATGTTTGCAAATGATGAAAACAAAATATGTTTAAACCATGTAGTAGGGTTTGTTGCGTTTAAACCTAAAATAAGAAAAGTTAGTGTGTAACTTAAAAATGTTGTAAAGGATTAACACTTGCGAAAATAAATAAGAAATTAAGGTGTAAAAGAGTTTCTAATTAGGTATAATATTACTCCAAGTGTAAAACGGTGTTAAAGGATTAAAACACTTAAGAAATTAGCGTAGGTGACTTAATAATGTGTTGGGAAATTAACATTTGAGAAATGGAGTTAAAGGTAATTTTGGAAACAAATGGATAAGATGGTAATGTTACTTAAAGTGGAACACTTTTATAGAATAAAAATGTTGGAATAGATGTTACACAAGATGTCCTAAACGAATATGATTTTTTTTAAACAAAATCAAGGTTAATATATGTAAGGGATATGAAATGGTAAATTTTCAAACTGTAATACAAGTTATGGCAGTTAGTCCCGAGTTTTGGCTTTGGCCAGGTAAAAGTTGAGAAATGGTTCCAAATGTCGAATCGGGTGTGTTAACTAAAGTGAGAAATGCTAAGTATGAATAAAGGAAGTCTTTACTAGATTTAGGTAAATTAAGCTGGATAAGTAAGGTTTTTGAAAGTAAAACGGTTAACGCATTCGCATGTGTATTTTTCAAAGGTGTATATATATATATATATATATATATATATATATTCGCATGCATGTGGTTGTAGCGTGTGAGTATTTCTTTTTGTCGTTCCTTTCTATCCTTCTTATATAAATTCCACTGGACATAGGCTCACACCCTCGCTTTGTTACGGCAAGTTGGAAGCAATTTCATATTTTGAAGGCATTACATAGATAAGTATATTTTATTTATGCTTAAATTTGTAGCTCTGTTTACTGGGACTTCGGGGTGCTCCCCATGGGTCTTTCACGTAGCTTAATTGAAACTGAAATCACATGCTAAATAAGTGGAACGTTGTTTAAAATAAAACTGTAATACCCCGTGTTTTTATGACTTTTAAATTTAGGGATTTATTAAATTTAATTGAGTTAAATTAATTTAATTTAATCCGAAAAATTGCTTTAAATATTTACTAGCGTGACAAGAGTTAGTAATTACTGGAAATTTGTTGAATGTTACTGGATGAGTATAGTAATATATGAGTTTTATTTTATAATATTGTCACGTGTGAATAAAATGACAATTATGAAAATTTAAGTCGTGATGCGCCTGTGTCGTGTCGGGACTAAATGTTGATTAATAAAAGTGAATAAATTATAAGTTGCTCGTATGGTCGTTTTGAGTGTGCCAAAGTGTCCGGAAGGGTCTAAATAGTCAGAAAAGTATACCCGGGGATTTAGTTTGGGTCTCGGGGCATTTTTAGGTCTATTTAACACCCCGGGAGGGCATTTTGGACATTTCACATTTTTGGGTAATTAAACCCACGAAAATTATTAGGCTATATCAGCCATTTGGAATAGTCCTTTAGGGCTAACAGACTCAAAACATTAGAACGGCCATAGGAGAGGGAATGAGAAAGCTTTCCAAGCAATCCAAGGCCAAAAAGTCTTCCGATTGCACCGCCACCACCATCAACGCGTAGATCCCGCGACGGGGAATGCGACAACACCAAATTCATCCACAAATCAGAACTTTGAAATTTCCAGGCAAGTATTTATCTTGCTTATTTTCATTAATGCATCGTTCATGTTAGTCTAGGTGATTAGGATGAGTTTGGTAGAAGAAAATTCATGTTGGAGATAGGAAAATCGCATGTAGTAATAATTTGAATTATAATCTGGAAACCCCTTCATATGTAGAGGCTTAACAACGAATTTTTGATGAATTAGGAGTAGAATTTCTGGAAAAAGACTAATTAGAACCATGTTGAAGAAATTTCTAGGGTTCTTGAGATTGAGATGAGTTTTGGCCTATTAATCCATAATTATTAATGAAAATTTGCATGCTTTATGTAGGAGATGTATAATATGGGTGTATACTGATTGTAGTACGAATTTTAGGGAGTTTGGGTGTGAAAAATCTTGATTTGGTTGAGCTTGGATGTTTGAACCCGTAATTGTTAATCTGCAGAATTCGCCATACCTGTTTGATCGATCGATCGAACCAGGGGTGTCGATCGATCGACGCATCAATCGATCGAGCTCCTGCCATCGATTGATCGACCCCTCCTGGCAGACTCATATTTTCCTTTTTAAATTGTTGAATCCAAATTAAATGAGTAGAAATCTTTGGACATCCTTATTAAAATATTTTGGAAGGTAAAGGAAACCAGTAGGACTTAAGAATAACTATGAGACCTTTAATCTAAGACGATGATTACATTTTTGGGATGCTTACACATAAGGGACGATGGGTTTGTGTATTAAAGGGAGAGACGCGTGAAATAGTTACGATGGAATAATAGATGAGTACCTGCTGATTTCTATACTTGGGAGGATAGAGTCCATGAGTGTTACGTAATAAGTTGGAATGATCCCTCAAATTAAAGTAAGAAATGAACGGTTATACGTAATAACTGAATAATGAGAAATAAGGACAAATGTCGTAATTATGGGTTATGAGATGTACCTAATTTGATATGGTAATAGTAGTATAGTTATATGACTGTGTTTATGCATATACTATCTATGTGTGAAAATCGTGCCCGCACTACTTGCTATCCTTGAGGTTACCGCGCTGGGACAGTCTTATCTCGATGGGACCTTTATGGGGGATATTGACTCGTACCCTAGAAGATAGAAATCCTTGGTACAGGATATCGAATCGATAGTTCAGACGGTTCTAAGAGACGTGGGGGCATGTGCTATCCTCTTAGAGACTTGGAATCTATGCTTCACCTCAATATTGTTTATGTATGTGTTAATACAGTTCGAGAGTGATTCCGAACTTGTATTTCCCTTAGTACGAGTGATACAGGGATTGGATAGCAGAGTATACCCGCACCATAATTTTTATGTGGGGTGATGTTAGAATATATATATTATACGAGTATTTAATATATATATTAAATTCTGAAATTTGGAATTTTATACTGTGCTTATGGTAAGTAAGAAATGTATAATGATTTCAATTTGGTTGTTTTGAAAAGCATAATATGATACTGGAAAACTTTATTAGCAAATAAGGTTTAAATGAGAACTTTGTGATCAAATGAAATTATCCTCTTAAACAATTAAATTGTTCGGTTTTAAATCTTACGAGTAACCTAAGATAAGTTTAACCATTGGGAAGATTAGTGTGATATAATATAAGTTAAACCATTGGGAAGATTAGTGCGATAGGCATGCACATTAGAAGAGAGGTGAGAATTTCTTAAGAGAGTGCCGCACTAATATGTTGTTGCATTGGCCTGTAAACATTTTAAATACTTACTAAACAAATTTTAAATCATTTACACTATCGGGCTCTGACCCGTTTCTATTTTTCTTTCTCTCTTGTATATATATGTATATATTACAGATTCCCAGCCACAGAGGCGTCTTGCATAGGATCCTTTGGAAGGAACGAGCTGCAGCTTAGGTGAGATTTGCAGGCCTCTTGCTTAGACGACCTCATTCATTTGATTCTACTCTTAGCATTATTTATTCCAGTTGGGCATGTGTCGCCCTTTCCATTATTCAGTTATTTAGCAGACATTGTGATTAATTTAATTTTTTTACTATGTTATTCCTTGGGATTTATTATTGTCAGGATGTTTTCATTTAAGTATTAAATGTTGGATTCAATTAGTTGAATATTTGATTATTCGGATTGTATGTTCGAGGATAGTTGTGGTGTGACTATTAAATTTTGAATTATGCAAAGTTTTAAATGATTGTTTATATATAATAAAATTTGGAAAGAAATGTCTAAAATTATTTTTGACACTTAGCTTAATTAATTAGTGACACTTAGCTTAATTAATTAGGGTGTTTAAATTGGAAAGGTTATTTTTACAACAGTGATGCTAAGAATGAACCAACTGTTCACCTTGATTTTAATTTAATAAAGGAGTGATCGCCCGGTATTTAATTAGGCGGGGTGTCACAAAAACTGGACTAGAAACATTATATAGGGTTGTTCCATTGCACTTCACACCTAGTGCTCGGGTCGGACCGGGTTGACCACGGGTAACCCGTAAATCCGGGTAGGGGTGTTACAGAAAATGTTATCATTGTAAACTAGCTTATCATAAACCAATACCTAAGAAGCCGATAACTGAGTTTTCATTTCATTTGTTGAATTCAATATTTTACATATAGAATTAAAACCGAAATTGAAATCATAGGAGAGGATTTACCTAGGGGTTTGATACAAATATTCGGGGCTAACGTAACATAATGATTTAAAAGTACTAAGACACATTTTCCTGAACAAGTAGAATATATACATAGTAGTCACTATTTTAAGTACAAGTTATCCAACTAAAGAGGCTATTCAATCTCAATAATATGTTAACACTTTTAAATTGCACAATGTGTGTATACGACCAATAATAATACTAACACAAATTTTTCCAAATTAATAGCAGAAATAGTTTTACAATATTCAATTTGTGTATTTAGTAAATTTATCTAAAGGTAATTTGATAATATGCATATATTTATGTTCATATATCACTTATTAATTTTCAACTTCAGTGTTCGATTTATATATTTAGGAAGTTCGTGTATCTTTTCACCATTACTTAATCCATTTGTTATTTTTCAATTCAAAAACTTGCAATTTCATTCCCAACAGCAAACTTGCATAAATATGTGTATATTACACATTCTCCATTTCAATCCAATTCTACTATATAAAACACTATAAAAACAAATTCATAGTTTGAATGCATAGCAATTTACACAATAAAGGATAATGTATGTTAACCAGATACTCAGTATTACATGTTACCGCCAAGGTCAAGTAAGAGAGTATCGAATAATAGGACACATTTTTAATAAGAAGTAGATACATACATAGTAGGCACTCTATTAAGTACCAAGTTATGCAACAATAGAGCTTATTAAATTTCAATAACATTAAAACACTTTTAAACAGTACAACGTGTGTATACTAATAATAATAGCACTAACATATTTTTTTTCAAAACTAATAGCCAAAATACTTTAGCATTATTATATTCACGTGTTTAGGAAGTTTATCTAAGTGTAATTGTATAATATTCATATATTTATGTTCAAATATTATTTATTCAAGTTTAACTTTAGTGTTCGATTTATTGATTTAGAAAATTTGAGTATCCTTTTAATCTAATTACTGAATCCTTTTGTTCATTTCCACTTCCAAATCTTACATTTTCATGCCCAACCTTAAACTCGCATAAATATGCATATATTACACATTTTGAATTTCATTCCAATTCTACTACATAAAACACAATAAAAACAAAGTTCTAGTTTGCATGGATAACAATTTACAATGTAAAGGATCTTGAATGTTAACTAGACAGTAACAATTGTTTGTTACTACCAAATCTAGCTAAAAGAGTATTGGATACTAGAACACATTTTCAAGAACAATTAGATACATACATAATAGCCACTCTATTAAGTTTACGTTATGAAATAATAAAGCCTATTGAATCACAACATTTCAACACTTTTATGCAGTTCAATGTGTTTATATGACCAATAATAGAACTAACATAAAATTTTCCAAACTGATCGCAATAGTAATTTTGCATTGTTATATTTATATATTTATGAAATTCATCTAAATGTAATTCTATAACAAGCATATATTATGTTCATATACTATTTATTTATATTTAACTTAAGTGTTCGATTTATTGATTTAAGAAATTCGAGTATCTTTTTATCATAATTATTAATCACTTTGTTCATTTTCGTTTCAAAATTTTACAATTTCTTGCCTAACCTTAAAATTGCATAAATATGCATATATTGCACATTTTCCATTTCATTCCAACTCTACTTTTCATGGATAGCAATTTACACTATAAATTATACTGAATCTTAACCAGATACTAACAATTACCTGTTACTACCAAAGTCAAGTAAGAAAATATCGAAAACTAGGACACATTTTCGAGAACAATTAGGGTACATATGTAGTGTCCACTCTATTAAGTACATGTTACCCAACGATAGGGCCTAGTTAATCTCAATAACATTTTAAGACTTTTAAATAGTAGAATGTGTGTATACGACCAATAATAGTGCTAAATTTTTTTATTTCCAGTAGCAAAATAGTTTTGCACTGTTCTACTTATGTATTTAGGAAATCTATCTAAATGTAATTGTATAACTCCGTCAGTGTTGCACTTAACTTCCTATATCTTTATGAACACTGTCGATCCCAAGCCCGAATAAATGAGGAGGGTTACGTTAGGTAGCTGACAGCCAGCGTAAAACTTTGTCATATCCTTATGAACATGAATCCTATAAATATACGCACTAATGCTAGCGTATTCCCCTTAAGCGACGCGCTGTGCCTACCACCGGGTGTATTAGAAAAATAGGCAAGGGGCATTGCGCCTACGCCCGGATATGATGAGAAATACGCGAGGGTTCCTGCAACAATCTGAACGTGTGCGGGTAAAGAAGCTAGTCCAGAATTAGGTTAGCGACTTGGAACATAGGGACTATGACGAGAAAATGGGTGTAGTTGACAGATACCATGATAAGAAGAAAATTTAACATAGCTCCTTTATAATAAACTAAATGGGTAGGTGAGAAAGCTATAGAAATAGAAAATACAGGGTATAAATTATAGTATACATGAAAGTATAGAAATAGTAACGAATTGGAATAATAGTAGATAAGAATTTTAAGGATGATATCATAACGGTTATTAAAAAAGGTGATAGACTTATACTTATAAAACTGGTATTAGGTGAAAATACAATAAATATTATTAGTTCTTATACACCCCAAGTAGGATTAGATGAGCATACTAAAGTACAATTTTGAGAATAAAAGGATGAACTAATTCAAGAAATACCCGTAGGTGAGAATATCTATATAGGGGGAGATTTTTAATGGCCATGTAGGAGAAGTTCGTGTAGCATATGAGATAGTGCATGGAGGATATGATTTTGGAGATATGAACGATGGCGGAGAGTCTATCTTAGATTTTGCGATGACTTATGATTTTGTACTAGTAAACACATGTTTTAAAAAGAGGCTTGAACACTTAATAACTTATAAAAGAGGAACACATAAGATCCAAATAGATTTTTTTATTACTAGGAAAGGAGACAGATTAATGTGTAAAGATTTTAAAGTTATCCCAGGAGAGAGCGTAACCTCACAACATTGGATAATGGTGTTGGATATAAATATTAAAAATCAATCACGAGTGTGAAAAGAGAAGATTAACTCACTAACTAGGTGGCGAAACTGAAAATGAGAGAAATTAGGACTATTTAAAGATAAAGTATTAGATGAAGCATCATGAAATACTGAAGAAAAGATAAGCATCATATGGAATAAGATAACCACATGCATTAGGAGAATATCAAAAGAATTTTTTGGAGAATCAAAAGGTAAGGGGCCACAATTAAAAGAAACTTGATGGTGAAATGAAGAAGTACAAAATATAGTAAAAATCAAAACGGAGTGCTTTAAAATATGGCAAACAAATAAAAATGAAGAAATATTTGAAAAATATTAGTGGGTTAAAAAGGAAGTTAAGGTGGTAAGTTAAAAGCGTGTGATGATCTTTATACAAAATTAGGAACACAAGAAGGGGGAAAATATTTATAAGCTTGCTAAGCATAAACCAATGGATGCCCCCGTAAGGAAGAGTGATTTAATTAGTATTGATAATGACACAAGGGGTAGATGTAACCTAAATTGACTTGGTAGTATATTATAAAAAGGGACATGATATCACATGGTTTAACAGAAGATATTACACTAGACAAAATGGAATGGAAAAATAGAATTCATGTAGCCGGCCCTAAATAATTGAGAAAAGGCTTTGTTGAGTTGAGTTGACTATCTAAATGTAACTATATAATTTAGTATTTATTTATGTTCATATTGTATTTATGTTTAACTTATGTGTTCAATTTATTGATTTAGGAAATTCGAGTATCTTTTCACCATAATTACTCAGTCACTTTGTTCATTTCAACTACAAAAACATACAATTTCATGCGCAACCTTCAACTCGCATAAATATTCGTATATTACACATTTTCCATTTCATTCCGACTCAACTACGTAAAACACTATAGAAACAAAGTTCTACTTTTCATTGATAGCAATTTACACTGTAAAGGATACTGAATGTTAACAAGATACTAATAATTACCTGCTACTACTAAAGTCAAGTAAGAGAGTATCAAATACCATGACACATTTTCCAAAACAATTAGGGTACATACATAGTAACCACTCTATTAAGTACCAAGTCATGCAACCATAGAGCCTATTAAATCTCAATAGCATTTAAACGCTTTTAAATAGTACAATGTGTGTATATGACTAATAATAGTATTAACACAATTTTTTTAAAATTGATAGAAAAAATAGTTTTGCAATGTTTTATTTTTATATTTAGAAAATTTATCTTAATTTAACTGCGTATACTCTGCTACAATTGCAATTATAGTTTTGCAGTTAATCGTCGAGAAACTATTTTCGTGTGACACTATATATATTACAAATTTAGCAATAATTATAATTAATAATAAATTTGCACTACGAATACTTATTTCATATAATGAAGAACAATATATATATATATATATATATATATATATATGAATGTTGATGTAATATTCGTTAAAAAATATTAATACGAGTTATAGGACACATTTTGTAGAATATGTAGCATACATACATAGTAGCAAATCAAAATTTTGCGATTTTATTTATTTATTTATGAAATATATGTAAACGTAATGCTATATACACACAAAGTTTTATATTTAAACTATTAAATCTATTTTTCCACCAACTTGTGGAGTAGTTGTTATATATCTATAAATATTACATCATTGAAATTTATTTTGAAACAAACATTATACATTACTCAACGTATAAGAAGTTCATGGAAAGAGCTAGGAGCCATACTAGTTTTGCAAATTTTATAATATTAGAGTTTAAGTGAAATATCATAACAAATTCGATGTACGTACAATTGTACTTCTTGTGCTCTGGTCAACTTCTTGCCTTTCAACGTTTTCAGTTTTTATTGTTGAACTTCTTGTTTTTCATGTAGGTTTTGATTTAGAAGTATAACTTTTCTCCTCTAACATTTTGAACTTGATTTTCATCTATATTTCATGAAATTACCATTTAGAACAAAAAAATGATAAATATAATCATACAAACAATGTTTTAGGGTTTTAGTCAAAAATTAAGAGGTGAAAATGTTTGACTCAAATAAAAAACATAGAAACGTAATATAACGTGATGAGTTTTAAAGATAAATATCTAAAATAAGCGTACCTTATCCAAATTTTTGAATTTTGCCAAAGAAATTGAAGAAAACTAGGGTTTCGAAATGAGAAAATTGGAAACACGAAAAGCTCTGTGCTGAGAAGAGGGTTTATGACAATTGCAAAGTAGACTGATAGCGTTTTGCGTCATATATCTGCTTATAATTGATTTGATTCGTCTTGACATAAAAATAGGGACTGCCTAGCGTAGTGATGGTTTATAAGGGTAAAAGTGTAACTTTATAATATAGGGTAGGAGGACGTTATTAACGTGTAAATAGAATATATTTTATTTTAAAAAAATAGAAATTATTTTTGGGGCATATACCAAATAGTCCCTCGAACTTTTTTTAATACACGTTTAGTTCAAGCCTTTTTATTTTGTCCCAAAAATTCCTTCACTATGCCACAAAGACTTTACCGTGCCTCTAGCGCGGACCTTTAAAGATAAGAGAATAAGGGACTTTTTGGTACAAAATAAAAGGCTTGGACTAAATGTGTATTAAAAAATGTTTGAGGCACTTTTTGGTATTTGATCCATTATTTTTATAAATAAAATATTGATTGTCCTATTTTCATAACATAAATGTTAGGAAGTCCTATTTTCATAAAATCCCTTAAAAATGCCATTATATAAAAAAAATAAACACAACAACAAAACCAATATTCTTCTTTAAAAAAATAATAATTAATAAAAAGGAAAACATAACCAAATCGGTGGCCTGTCCCAGCCCTCTCCCTCCATCGGTGGCCATCCCACCCCATTTCCAACCCAAATGGATAAATATGAATAAAAAACTAAAAAGGCAATGCATTCTGAGAAATGGGTACTTGAGTTTTAATGGTAATTTTTTCCTTTTAGAATCAAGAGATTGCTTAGATAAGGTGGGAAAAAATTTCTTCTTATTAATTGATGAATCAAGAGAGTGTCTGGGCTTTGAATTTGATGATGAATACTCTTGATAGTTGCCACTAGGTTTGGCCTTAACCAAACTAGATTTCATTTGGGTTTCCATATCTCATCTTCCGTGGAGGATCTAGAAATTTAGGTGAAGTGGGGCAAAAGTTTCGAGTGGTATTGGTGGTTCAGGGGCGTGAGCCCTCGAGACGATTTTTTTTGTGTTATTTCGAGTTTTATATAAAGTATAGCTTTATAATGCCCAAACAACTACTCTCAATTATTATTAAAAATAATAAATTAATTTTAACAAATAAAGAACACTTAATAAATATTCACAATACCTAAATTTTAGTAGCGATAACAATTGAATTTTGCTTAATATGAAGTACAAAAAATGAGTTAACTCACCTAGCACAATTAAGGCTCAATTCAAGCACACCTGATGAAACATAAACAACTTTATAAAGATCACATCTCCAAAACCTACCTTGAACTTTGAAGATGATCGATTGGACTAACCCTAAAAAAATTCAAATCTCCAGTAGGGCGGCCGCCCTACTTGGACCTAGTGTGGATCCGATAGTACTCATCTTGTCCCCTCGCCCGAAAAGGAATTCCCAAATTTGTGAGTGTTTTTTTTTTCAGATTTCAGTTTGATGTTGGAATGATTTAATGTATAATCTGGAAACTTTATGTTGCCGGGAAATGGTCGGAAATTGAGGTAGGGTTGGGGCTGTGTCGCCGAAAATGAGGGTGTATGATGGATGTGAGTAAATTGACTTTTTAGTCTCTGAACTTTTCAAAAAGTTTTTAAATGGTTCCTTATCTTATATTTGACTTAGTGTAGTCTTTCAACTATGTAACTTATTCCAAAAAAAGGATTCCGTCAACCTAGTCGTTATAACTTAACAACAAAAGCGTCTAATTTCATTTCTACCCTTATTGAACACTATTATTAGTCTAACAACTTTTTCCACCACTTTTCTCCATTTCCCACCAAAATTTCACCACTCTCGCCATGAACACTGAAAACACAACTCCAATCAAGATGTGTTTTCAGTGTTCAAGGAGTAGGTGGTGAACTTTTGGTGAAAAATAAAATGAATAGCGCCAAAATGGAGAAAATTGATAGGAAAAGTTGTTATTGGGCTAATAATAGTGTTCAATGAGGGTAGAAATGGAATTAGACATTTTGTTATTATGGAATCTCTTCTTTGGAATAAGTGACATAGTTGAAGGACTACATTGAGTCAAATATAAGATAAGGGACCATTTAAATTTTTTATGAAAGTTTAGGGACTATAAAGGTAATTTACTCTTTTTTTTATTGAAATTACTTATGTGCCCATAAATTTGGTCATGTGCTAAGCACGCCAAAGTTTTCCATTCAATTTAAAAAGGATTTTATACCCTATTAAAAGGACAAGCATATCGATATGTCCCATTTCATCACTTCATGGCAATTGCTCGTAAGATCAAGATGGGATGTCGAGCCCTTTTTATTTTCTTGATTGTTTTGGACTATCTCATCCATTGTGATGATTATATATATATATATATATATATATATATATATATATATATATATATATTATGATGCTCTTGTGCGGACTAGTCCGCATTTTAAGAATGCGGATCGAACATGTGTCACATAAAAGTGCACCTAGAAACTATCGCCTAAATTATAGGCACTCTCTCTCTCTTTTCTAGGCTCACCGCCAGGTGACACATGTCCGGTCTGCACTCTTAAAATGCGAACTAGTCCACACAAGAGCAGGACTGTATATATATATACTAGCGGATGCCCGTGCCCGAGGGCACCCCGATAAATTTGCCCCCGTGATAAAAGTCAGCCCATAATAACCCGCCTTTTTAAAAAAAAAAATAAAAATTAAAAAATATATATTTTTTAAAAAAAATATTTTTAAAAAACAATTTAATATTTAAAAATATATATTTTTTTTTAAATATATTAATATAAAATAATAAAATAATATATGTATGTATGCATGCATACATGCATGCAACACATAAAATGCCATGAATGTTTATCATGCATGAGTTACTATCCATAACACTATTGTCCCATATATTATATATATATATATATATATATATATTGCCCTTGTGCAGACCAGTTCGCATTTTAAAAATGCGGACCGAACATGTGTCACCTAACCGTGCGCCTAGAAATTATCGCCTAAATTATAGGCACACTTTCTCTCTCTTCTGGGCTCACCGCCAGGTGACATGTGTCCGATCCGCATTCTTAAAATGCGGACGGGTCCGTACAAGAGCAGGACTGTATATATATATATATATGGGGCATTTACCAAATAGTTCCTCGAACTTTTTTTAATACACGTTCAGTTCAAGCCTTTTTATTTTGCACCAAAAAGTCCTTCACCATGCCTTTTTGGCATGGTGAAGGACTTTTTAATACAAAATAAAAGGCTTGGACTAAATGTGTATTCAAAAATATTTGAGGGACTTTTTGGTATTTGATCCTATATATATTAATGATAATAATATAACTAAAGAAGGTATTTACTTGCACAGTAGACGTCATTGTAATAAAAAAAATGATGCCATTTTTCGAAACATTCCTTAATACAATTTCATAAAATAGTTGCGTGAAGTTTTTATAACCTGGGTGGTTAAATTGGGCAAACTCATCTTTTTAAATTTAACATATTTGAAATCTTAAACATTAGAGTTGGGGTGGGTAGAAAAATTAATCGTGTGGAAATAAAACCACCCTTGCTAAATTGATTTGGTTATTTTAAAGGTTTAATGGATACTTTTGATATTTCAGGAACCGTTTCGAATCAATTACGATAATTTAGAGGCCATATGAATAATTTACTCTTTCTGTTATTTGGAATTATAGTGGAATGAACCTTGTTTTAATCCACCCCTGTCGCTTTCTCTGTTTCACACATGAATATTTGTTTTCCTTCTGTTTGTATATTTATTATTTTTGGATTATGCTATCATTCTAACAAAATACATTTGATCTCAATACAAATACATAAGGAAATGGTAACCTAGAAACAATGTGAACTTCTAGAGAAACACAACAAATAATTATTTTATTGAAATCAACTAGATACTAAGGTAATAACTTCAACCTAAATCATTAAGAATTCAAGCTAATAATTTTCATTTCCTTCCTACCTCGTTATTAAATAGCCACACAAATGCATTCCTTTCAGCAACTACTAAAGCCTCTCTTCTTACTATGCAAGTACAATGCAGTAGCTGGAATGATTTTAATTCGTTTTTATTTGATTCTTCAACAACGGATAAAATCCTAAGATGATAAAATTAGATCGAAATGATATTAGGAACACCTTTTTCCCGTGACTCCAGTGTTGGTTTTGGCTCTCCTATTTTTTCAGTTTTGGTTTATTTACAAAATTTCCATTTTGGCTCAAATATATAAATACAAGTGTTATTTCTAGGTTTTAAGTGTGGGCATATTTGAGAGCTAATCAAAGGCAAAAAGAGATAGAGAGATACTTTGAGCAAGGTGAGTTCTTTAGGTTAGTTAGTGGTTGAATTTTGAGAGAGATAAGTGAGGTGTGTGTGTAACCATTGGTTCCTAGCAATTTATCTATTAAAGAAGATATCCTACCATTTGTGGATGTAGCCCAAAGCTTGGGTGAACCACACAAATTGTTGTTGCTTTGATTATTTATTTCTTGTATGTTCTTATTGTCTCTTCATTGATGATTGGTTGAATTGGTTGGGAGTTTACACACTAGTTCATTTACAGAACAAGGTCTTGGGTGTTTTCCGCACACCAAGTGTTTGATAAAATTCTCGTGTGAGTTTTATCGTCCTGGTCGCTAAAGATAGTCTTGCTTTAGTGCAACAAGTGGTATCAGAGCTTTGGTTACATTATTTTCCCGGTATTTTGGTTCGAGGTTGAATCAATTTTGACGTAGCTTTTGTTTTTGTTCCAAATGACGAAAAATGTGGAGAGTACTCGAGAATCAATCTCTACGAGCGGAGGCTCTAAGAGATGGGATCCGAGTTATGGATCGAGTAGCTCAATGAAGAAGAACATGAAGGCTTTTAATGAGAAGATCAATTTTGAGTTATGGAAAAGACGAATGCGAGGCGTTCTTGTCCAACATAGGTTGCAATTAACATTGTTGGGGGTAGAGGGACGACCGGTAGGCATGACCGATGTCGAGTGGATTGACATTGATCAAAGATCTACTTCGTGTAATGAAATGCTTATCATGGATTATGTGTTGAATAACGTGATAGCGGAGACCACGACTAAAGGCATGCGGGATAAGCTAGAAGAGATTTATTTGGGAAATTCATTGTCAAATAAATTGTTCCTCAAGAAGAAACTGTTCAAGCTTGAGATGAAGGAGGGTGAGGATATGATGAAGCATATCAACATTTTTAATGCCTTGATAAATGACTTCTACCGGATAGATGTTCAATTCATTGATGAGGATCGAGCATTATTGTTGCTTGCATCATTACCCGATTCATACATGCATTTTGTGACCACTCTCATGTTTGGGAAGTCTACACTCCGGTGCAATGAGGTTGTGCAAGATATTCAATCTCATGTAACGATGAGAAAGAAGGAAGGTGGAGGTGATGGGCATTCCCATAATGAAGGCCTTACGGTGAGAGGCAGAGGTGGGAAAAATGACGGGAGAAACTCCAACTGGGGATTTAATGATGGTGTTAGGTCTAGATCGAGGGTTGTTAGTGGTAAAGGGACGAAATGCTACAAGTGTCGGGAATGGGGTCATATGATCCGAGATTGTCCTTTGTGGAACGACAAGGTTAAGGGCAAGGTTGATTCCGATAGGGCAATAGTAGCGAGTGCGGATTATGAAGATGAACTTGGAGAACTTCTCACAATCTCCAAGGTTAACTCTATTTCCCAAGATCATTGGATATTAGATTCGGGATCGTCGGATCACATTTTCTCCAAGAGGGAATATTTTGAGACTTTCACGAAAAATAGAAAAGGTTCCATATCTTTGGCTAATGGAGAGAAGGTTGTCGTTGAGGGTGTTGGAATGGTGAAACTCAAGATGTTCGATGGGGTGGAATGCATTTTGGGTGGTGTGGCCTATGTCCTAAAGTTGCGAAAGAATTTGATATCCATTAGCCGTTTGGATTCCAAGGGTTTTCGGGTGTCGGTGGAGGGTGGAGTCTTGAAAGTCACACGAGGTTGTATGGTCCTAGTGAGCGAAAAGGAGAGAGAGGGGTTGTATCATCTAAATCAGACTTCGAGGAAGATGGGGAAGCGGTGTGAACAAGTGATCGAACGTTCGAGGCATGTCTCGTTTGTGAACAAAGCGGAGACATTGGGTGCTAGCTTTCTGAGGGTATACGGTAATGATGAGATAATACCTACTAGTGCAGGGTATGGATCAAAGTCCCCCTCTAGGGCCAACGGGTGACGTTGACTCGATTTAGTTGCACACATGCATTTGCTGATTATAATCGAGGAGGTGTAGGACTGTGATGGATTCGAGATGTGTGTAGCTAGTTCAAGTAAGGCCGATGAGTTATTGTTTACGAGCATTGGAAAATGGATTTGTGAGCATTAGCAAACCGGAGTCTTTCGTGATAAAGACTTGGCACATCTTTCGAGGGTGAGATTTGGAGGGTGTGGGAGGTGAGGAATTTTCACTCTTATCCATGGTTATTTCTCAATGTGGAAGATGGTGTTAATGTGTTTGAATGTTTTGTGTAAAGAGGGTATACGCTATATGTATTGTGTGGGGGTGTACTCACCGGGTTACATAAGGAGCGAGATTCATCATATGTTTACATGGGAAACATTCAGATGCATAAGATGGAGAGTTCTTAGTTTAGAACTTGGTACCTCGGCGGGTGGAGTCGTTTAGAGTCTTGGAGTGAAGACTTGCGGTAGGTATCTCACTTCATGGTAGAAGTTTGGGGTGGCTTAGCGTCGGGTGGAGCGTATTGGCTTGTTAGATGTCGGTATGATCTTCGAGAGAATTTTACGTTTGTATTTCGAGTTTGGTTGGATCGTGAGGATTGCTTGGGGGAATCTCATTAGCTTGGTAGATGGTGGGACGTTCTTCAAGCGGCTTCAATTTCAGCATTCTGGAGATTAGTTGGATCGTCAGGATCGCCAAGGTGGATTTTGTTGGTTTTGTCTCTCCTATTTTTTCAGTTTTGGTTTTTTTACAAATTTACCATTTTGGCTCAAATCTATAAATACAAGTGTTATTTCTAGGTTTTAAGTGTGGGCATATTTGAGAGTTAATCAAAGGTAAAAAGAGATAGAGAGCTACTTTGAGAAAGGTGAGTTCTTGAGGTTTGTTAGTGGTTGACTTTTAAGAGAGATAAGTCAGGCGTGTGTGTAACCATTGGTTCCTAGCCATTTATCTATAAAATAAGATATCCTAACATTTGTGGATGTAGCCCAAAGCTTGGGTGAACCACATAAATTATTGTTGCTTTGATTGTTTGTTGCTTGTATGTTCTTATTGTCTCTTCATTGGTGCTTGGTTGAATTGATTGGGAGTTTGCTCACTAGTTCATTTACGGAACAAGGTCTTGGGTATTTTCCGCACACCAAGTGTTTGATAAAATTCCCAAGTGAGTTTTATCTTCTTGGTCGCTAGAGATAGTCTTGATTTAATGCAACATCCAGGTCCCGTAAATGGCTTCAACAACTCATAAGGAATAACACCAGCTCCTGTCCTATTTTTCAGATTCAAATCCTTGTTCCTCTCATCAATAATCCCTTCGAGCTCCTTCAATTTCCCATTAAATCGTTTAAAAGCGGCCTTAATGACCGAATTATCCCCCCAAGAGGGCTCCATCTCCTTCCTGAGGTACTCCTCGTCAGGCGAGTGGGTAGACAAAACATCCAAAATTGCCATCACTTTCGTGGCTTGTATCTGCGAAGGAAAGCATTCCAACAACACATCCTGAGGCCTTAGTAGGAACCTCTTCATCTCATCTTCCTCGGGGTCCTCGATTGGCATGCTGGTTCGAGCCATTGTGGGACGATTAGGAAAGTAGCCCGTAAATATGTAGTGGCCGAAGTTGAGTGCTGCGTGGTGGACCGCGGTGGACCACGGTGACCCATATTATGGTGGTTAGTATCTGGAGGACGGGCCACCAAGGCTCGTCCTTTTTTTCTGCGTGGGCTTTGGTTCGAACCTCAGTCCACCAGGCTTGGAGCTCGATATTAGATTTTATCAGGGTTTGGGTTGGGTAGTAATGTGTCAAGTAGTCGGTGATCCACTGCTTAATTGTGGCCCAGAGGTTGAGCCCATCGTTGGCGAACGGGTAATCTTCGATTGTAAGTTTCAAGCCGTGCTCGGTATTTGAATCCTCCACAGCCATTCCCCTAATAGATAGTAACAAATAAAAAGTGAGGGATGCCTTTGAATTCTAACAACTCAAATCTTTTCTTGCCATTATATAATATAATAATAATTGTTACTAGAGTTGTATCAATGTTAATTGTGAGAAATTCTGTTATATCACATTACCTGTAAATATCTTCCCGGACTATTAATTTTAGAAATATATCTCTGCACCGTTCGTGTTTTTTTGTCCTTCCAATATTCATCCTACCTATTGATACATAAGGGGGCATTCCAGTTAAAGGAGTTGTTTAGGTTTTATTTATTTATTTTTATATTCTATTTTTTCCCATAGTATTATAGTTTTATAACATATGAAAAGGCACTGAATGGTAAGATTTCTTCATGCATTTCATATGATTTTCTTTCGTGTCCTTTGTCCCTTTGTTGTAGCTAAGGTTAAGGGGGCATTAATGGTACAACTTAGATAGCTTCTAGTTCATTAAAATATTCATAGAGGATGTTGCCCAAAAAAAGAAAAAAATCTCCCAAATTATAGTGTGTTGCAAAAATATATTTTTCGGAGATATACCATAAAAAAATTAATTTTGGTGACACGTATGGATACATAGCCAGAGGAGTTTCATGCAAAGTTCTTGAACCCACATTCCAGGATTTTGAATAGCTGAGAGGAGTTTCATGCAGATTCTTTAAATTCCGTGTTTTCTCAATTTTCTTGTATTTGCCTCTAGTCAAGCAAGTTCCCATTGTCTGGTTTGGGTTTTCTTTATTTTTTTCTTTTTATATCCTTCCAGTGAAAGTGAATCGAAAACTAAGAAGTTTCATAATTTAACCAAAAAATAACACTCTAAAACTATTTTAGAACTCTACGAAAATATGTTAGGATAGTTACCGTCTAATGAGGTCAGCTGGCAAAGTTTTCATGTCAAACCGCCATAGCTTATCATAAGCAACCGAGCTGAGCTTAACCGAGTATTTTCCAGGGAAGAAGGTTCTCTCGATGACTCCACCTGCATTGATAAGTTTCTCTCGAGAAACAGCATTGATTTCCATTATGAATCGAAAATGGGGATGGAGAAGCCTATATATCGGATGCATCGCGTTTAGTTGCCGATTAGTTGCTATTATGTATGGCTCTGTACAACAGTGAGTCCTCAGCCTGCAATGCAATGTGTAAATTAACTTATAATCAAAATTTAATGATATGTTTCCACTTTAAAAAATGATTTCAAATACTTACACGTTAGTTGGCTCAAATTAGCGACTAAGACCGTGTACTAGGGGCTTCACTTTGGGTTATTACTTTGTGTGTCTGTTGGGCTTGTTGACAGATGTCTATTGGGATTCGCAAGTAATTTTTATTTGGTTTTATTTTGCTCATGCATTGTCTTGGTTATATATAAAACAAGGTAAATCATTTTCCCCTAATTTTTTATTGGCATCGAGAGAGTGTCATTTACAGAAGCACGAAAGAGAAAAAGATCAAGGTTTTCTAAGGTTGATTTTAAGGTGAGATTTGAGTGTCATTAGAGTTTGAATTCTGCATGAGTGTAACTTTTGTATAATTCTTCAATTCTAACAAATTTTCTCGAATGGTGGACTTATTATCTCTTCGGTGGATAGAGGCAAGGTAGTTTTGCCAAACCACGTCGAATCTATTGTGGTCATCTTGTAGCTCATATATTTTTCCACCATTTTGCACGCACACACAAACATATATATTTTTTGTTTGCTTGTGTGTGACGCTATTGGTCCGCAATAACTCTTTAATTTAATTCTATTTCGCTGCATGGGTAAAGTGAATGTTCCGAAAGATTGCCTTTGTAATCTTTTAGAAGGTGACTCACAAGTCACAAGAAGTATCTAGTGATGGGGTGACAAGAAACTCCCAAAGAATTTATAAGCATTTGTTACTAGTTATTGAGTTTCACCAAGAGGTCCCAGTTATTTCTTAGAATGAATTTAAATAACTATTCGACTCAATTAATTAAATTAATCGCTTGTCATTTAATATGTGTGTGTGTATATAGTCAGGCTCTCCAACATACCTCATTAAACATACCTATGAACATACTTATTTTTTTTAAATAGTAAAAAATATAATTTTTACAGGGACACATTGAAATATCATGAACCTATATAAAAAATATCATCACAGTTTCTTATAATGTGTCCCTGTAATTTTTTACTATTTAAAAAAGTGGGTATGTTCATAGGTATGTTACTAGGAGGTACGATGAAGAGTCTCTCTCTCTCTCTCTCTCTCTCTCTCTCTTTATATATATATATATATATATATATATATATATTTGTTTGCTTGTGTGTGACGCTATTGGTCCGCAAAAGCTCCCGGATATAATTCTATTTCGTTGCATGGGCAAGTGAATGTTATGAAAGATTTACTTTGCAATCCTTTAAAAGGTGACTCATAAGTCACAAGTATCTACTGATGGGGTGACATGCAACTCCTAGACGAATTTATAATTATCCGTTACTAGTTATTGCGTTTTACTAAGAGGTCCAAGTTATTTCTTGGAATGAATTTAAACAACTATTCGACTCAATTAATTAAATTAACTACTTGTCATTCAAACACTATCCACAGTTTGTTTATTTAAATATGGAACCCCCAATAAAAATTAATAAGTGTACATGAGTATATAATCCAAGTATAATAATTAGCGAAACCCTCTCAAAAGTGAGTTTGCTAGTTTGAACTTCTAAGTAAAGAGCTTAACCATGTCATATACATTTTTTTATAAGTCCATTTCATATACAAAAATGAATTTACTCTTTCCTTAATTCCATTGGGATAGGCCACAAGATTCTTTAAAAATTGGCCTAGAGTAATTGAACCTAAGCAAAATTGAGGCACACACCTTGACCTTAACTGTTTAAACTTAGCTTTTTTTCTCTCTCTTTTTCCTTTTACGTATTTCAATATAAAAACTTTCGATGTATATAATTGGTCATAAAACTATAATTGTTCCTAATGCTACGCACCGAGTGTGCCAGTATGGCTAGTATAAAGTAGGTGAACATGGTCGTCCTTTTTGGGTTACTAGCTCACGGTAATACCAAATGCACCCGATCCCCCCTAAATATACATACACATCATTTTCAATTCACTATATATGCACATGTATATAAATAAACCCCACGTACTATTTAGAGTACTCACCAGTGAATGACAAGATGGTGATAACCAGAGTCATGGGCACAAACATGAGCCTTGGCTAGCCGACACAGCCAACAAGTGGTGGCATCCCATTGAGGCGTAAACACTTCCTTCCACTGCGGCTTGTCACCTAAAGGTTGCCGGGTGAGCTCAATGGCAAGAGGTCATAGTGTGCAACAGTCGATGAGGAAGAACAAGGTTCGCCTTTTATCTCTCTCACCTTGTTTATGAAAGGCAAGAACGTATCATGGTAATCCAACATGAACAACTTCTTTAGTTTCAAGGCCTACATAAAAAGATAGTATAATAACTACATTAGTTGTCATACTTTTGAATCCATTCATACCAAATTAAAGGCCAAGCGATGGGCTAAAGGCAAAATGCTACCATTCTCTCTATTAGCGTTTCTCGCGCTATGTTTTCATATCAGGAAATATAGAGGATGACGAGAACGAATTCCATTGCATCATGTTTATTTATTTTTTATCAGTATATTTACTGACTAGGGCAAGGCTACCAGTAAGCTAAGGGGATTAATTTATTAACTTTTAAAGCATAGTCAAATAGAAATTTTTCAACCATATTTTACAAAAACATTAAAATAAAATTATAGTATTATATTTTGAGTTATTTAAAATAATACATTTTAATATTTATTCTTTGACCCTTTCAAAAGTTCTATGATCTAATCGCGGTGTCCAAATTTCAGTGGTGCAAGTGATTATTCTTGGATAGAGAAAAGTGTTAAATTAACCAATGGTTTATTCTAAATGCTTTAATGAGGCTAGGACTTTAAACTTAGTTTTAATTCAACATTACTAATAAATCATCACCCTTTTCTTCTTTTTAATCTCTATTTTAAGATAATGCCTTATTTTAGTACTTTTCCTTCATTCTTTTTAGAAGTAACTTTGCATACGTATATCACGAAGAAAAATACTTAAATCAAGTGTTACCAAACACTTTCAAGAAAAATGGGAAAAGCAAAAGGTATTTTACACAAACAAGTGGTTGTGTTTGATGATACAATATAATTATTTTTTTCCAAACCTCATCAACAGTCATACATCCTTTGATTTCTCGCTCAATTATTTCTGTGGTGATTTTTTATTCAGGTGGACCATATATTTCAGGGTCTAATTTGCTCTTCAAGCATTCCTACACGAGACAAGTAAAACAATTCAAAACCTTGTGTCTTTAGTCGTATAATTGGACGGCACAATAATATGGCATGCGTTGTATTGAGTACTATAGAAATCCTAAGAGTATATAACAACGAATTTCTAATTGGACCAGCAAGAGTTTAATGAGAGAGTTCTTCATCTCTAAACCAAGCAAATTTATCCCCTCGAGAACAAAAAAAAATAAAGATAAACCAGATAGGGGACAAATACATTGTAAGACCATCTATAGTGGAGTTGAGGCTACAATAGGTAGCTTAAAGGTATAAATTTATGTCGGAATGGATAAGTCCTCCTTAGACGATAGAAAACGTAGGGTTAAACAATTCCTCGACATAGTGAACCAGACAGAAGGGGGTAATTATCCCAATTTTTGGGATTACAATATGTTGATTGTTCGCGTAATTTTTCAAAACTCTAAAATAAAAGTAAGGGGTCACGAATATTTAGTCCCAGTTTTAAAGTTTTATTTGTACCCACTTCTGTATTTCTATTTTTTTTAGTCGTTGGTCCTATTGTAACAACTCTAAGACACGTGTTATTATCTTTGGAGAGAAAGAGAGGGGACTACAAGACGGTAGAGGGTGGTTTTGGATGGTTATGAGACTTAATACAATTTAAAAAATACATAGGAGGAAAACTAAAAGCATTTAAGAATGAGACTAAACTAAAAAAAACTATAAATATAAAGAGGGGGAGTCCTTTTTTTACCGTCTGAAAGAGAATCATACAAATGAAGTTGCAACGACACTATTTTAATAAAAGAGCGGTGATCCATTATGTTATTAAGATAATATAGTATTTTAGGAATTACTTCTATTGTAGATTCAACCCATGTGACTACACACATATATATCCTGCCTGGTCACTAATTTGCGCCTAAGTTATGGAAATTTAGTTCTTTCACAACAAATAAGAATTAAATGTGTTAGTTATGGGACCTGCATATTATTTGAAGCTGTAAATTTTTGCTTTGAAATATGTTTTTGTTCGATTTCTATTGATCACAGAATAATGCCACGGCATTGAGACGTTGACCATTCATTGGTTAGGCATAGGGACTCAGTCCCTACACTGTCATCCACTGAAGGGGATGACCAATGAATGTGTGTCCCATGTCCAAAGGACAGTCTCAATCACGAGTCAAATATAAAATGAGTTTAAATTTGTTAACCTTAGTCAAACGAGTGAGTCTCTCACCTTATTGGCTGACTTGCTAACACTCAATAAATTTGAAGTAAATTATTAGCTGAATGGTTAATGTTTACGACAATACAGTCAATACCTTTAATAAAGGGAGAGAGGACGAGACATACTATCCACCATTTTAGGGGTTTCAAAGAGTAGAAGACTATCTTGTTGATCAAAAATAGCTTTGACAAGCCTGGGCAACACAGAGCCGAAGATGCCTTGATTTTTAGGCTTAGGTAAGATGACCCCTTCATCATAGAGAGTATCTATAGCAGTGAAATAAGGAAAGCCAAGGTTTGGATCAAGGAGATCGGTCACAATCAGTGGGAGAAGCGTGTGAAGCACGAACTTGAGAGTCTTCACTGAAAATGTCAACTGCTTTATTTCTGAGAATGCCTCGTCCCCTGGCACATACATGTTGCTGCTTCTCTCCTCAGATAATGGGTCTAAAAATTAATCAAATTGTAGTTATTATATGTTTCAATTATTAGTTATTGGATCACACAAACTCATTACTTTGTTCAAATCCTTCTCTTCAAATGCATATTTTCAATAACCTAAAATCATGCCCCCCAAGGTTTAAAATTCTTGAGCCCAAATTTTTATTCTCAATAAATTTATGCACTATTTCTCATGTGTATTATGATTAAGTCAAACACATTTGATCTTGATTATAATGGAAATCACATGCTCTAATGCCAATTTAATATTTAAACAAAATTAAAAAAAAATAGTTGCAGAGTTTTATGATGATCATATTTTGAGCTGTAAGAAAATATTTTTTATGTGAATCTCAACATGCCCCTCTCTTATGGGTGGACTCCGCTAGAAATGTAAACAAAATATATATATATATATATATATATATATATATGGCACAGCCCACATCAAATAGAAAATAACGAATTCAGCTCCCTAGAGGGAGATACAGACCAACTAGAATTAAGAAAAGCATAGGAATTTTGACATATCCAATGGGCAATTGAGTTCTGACGCCTTGGGACCCACTTAAAGTTCACATTCCAGCCATTCATAATTTGTCTAATATCAACAAGGATGGGTCTAATTTATCATGGGTCCATCCCCCTACTGTTGCAACAGTTGATAAGCTTTAGGTTGTCGTTGATCAGAGTGAAGGAATTTATTTCGCTCTATTTGGCTGCAAGACACGCTTCGCGGACCGCTAACACCTCTCTACCAAGAGCTGAATAAGCAAATATGAATTTTTGGAATCCCAGGATAAAGTGCCCATTGGGATCTTGCAAAATCCCTCCCAAAGCTGTTGAGTTGGTATGAGAGCTAAACGTTGCATCAACTCTGAATGTGGCGCAGGTGGGGTAAGCTCTAAATACTGTATCATTTCTAAGTTCTATGGTAACTCTGGTTGTAGGGAGCCTAGGCTCATGAGAGGCTCTCTGATAGTTCTGAAGAGAAACAGGTTCTTGACATTAATGTTGACAACCATTTTTGTGTAACAATTCTCCCACGAAGCATCCATATTGTAGATATTATCAACAATGATATTAACAGGACAATAGCTCCCATTAAAGATGATATTATTTATGTTTGTCCAAATAGACCAGAGGGGAGCAACCAACTATTTAAGAGCTTTAGAAGCAGAAGATACCGAATTCTCTGTTTCAATAATGTTTGAAAACCACCCCAGCATGCTTCTGGCGTCAGAACCACTCCAACGTTCCTTTAACCCACATTTGTCCCAAATATTTTCAGTAAGAGAGCATCGTGAGAAAATGTGTTCTATATCTTCCACTTCGTCTGTGAAAAAGGCACATAGAGGAGATCTTGAACATTTCCTTCTGAAGAGGTTTTCTTTGGTAGCCAAACCATTATTGGCTACTTTCTATAAAAAATGCTTCAGCTTTGGAGGGACTTCCATCATCCATAAAGCTTTCCATAGATTTAGGTGTGGTTGAAAGGATGAAGAGGTATGTGAGGGTCTAGTTTTCATATTGAGAATTTTGGTGGCTTCCAAGTACCCAGATTTCACCGTGTAATCCCCGTTCTTGCTAAAGTGACAAACCAGGGAGTCTTTGGCTCCATTATGAGAGGTAGGAATGCATAATACCTTCTCAGCTTCTTCTCTGTTCAGTATCTCTCTGATTCGTCTTGCATTCCATTCACCAGATTATTGGCAAATGAGGTCCTTGACTTTCTGTTCCAAAACTCCCTGAGGTTTACAAGAGGTGAGTTTAAAGCCCTCCATGGAGGGAATCCATTTGTCTTCCCAGATTTTGATATCTGCCCCGTCCCCCACATTCCAGTGCATACTATTCAGGAGTAGATCTCTACCTTCCAGGATACTCCTCCATATAACAGAAGGCTTATTTCCCCTCTTAGCTTCGATAAAGGATGTTCTTAGGAAATAAATGGTTTTGTGGGTTTTAGCCCAGAGAGCATCTAGATTTTGAATCAGCCTCCACCCTTGTTTAGCTAACACGACTATATTGAAGGAGGAAAAGTCCCCAAAGCCCAATCCCCCTTGTTTAAGGGGGAGGGTAAGCTTAGACCATTTGGTCCAGTGTATTTTGAATTTCTCTTCTGAACCTCCCCACCAAAAGTTGACCACCATGGAGTTAATCTTATTGCAAAGGGCCTTAGGAAGGAGAATACAAGACATAATGTAAGTAGGAATGGCTTGAACTACAGATTTAATAAGCACACTACGTCCACCCGGAGAAAGAAGAAGTTGGTTCCATCGCCTCAGCTTTTTGGCCACCTGCTCCAAAATGAATGAGAAGTTGTGGGTCTTTGATCAAACCCGAGAGGTGGGAAAGTCAAGATACACTACTTTGGGGTCCATTTCATTGATTTGGAGCAGGTTGCAAATTGTTCTTTTATCATCCCATTAGTATTAGAGGAGAAGTAAGCCCCTGATTTCTCGAAGTTTATGCTTTGTCCAGAGGCTACCCCATACAGGTTGAGGAGACTAAGAACCTCCATGCATTCATCATTATTTGCATGAAGAAAAAGGATGGAATCATCCACAAAGAAGAGGTGTGAAAGGGTCGGGCATCCTCTGTTCATTTTAATGCCAGAAATCCGACCATTAGCCATCGACCTCAATGTTGATACCAAAATTAATGCGCTGATGTGGACGAATAAGATGAAGACACGTGTCAATCTACATGGCGCAATAGCAACGAGGAAGATCATTTCCCGACCAACCGTGCTTCCTTCCGAACAACGAGAATACACCGAGAAACTCTATCACACCGAGGTACTCTAAGTATTCCGAGGAACTCTTGATCAACAAGCAACTAAGGCGGTCTGAACTGCATCTCGGCCGTATCATTAATTACCAGACGGACAACTGTTCAACTATTCATTATATTCTTGACGCACACGCTGCATTAAATGTATTACCCTTTCATATGTATATCATTTAATGTATTGGACCTTTCATGTACAGCCTAAAGGCTATAAATACCTTGTATCATCCTCAATTCAGGGGGACCGGAATTTCTTGAGAGAATTTGTAATCAAGAATTCCACAAACACTCAGCAATAACATAACAGTGGACGTAGGCTTTATTCCTAGCCGAACCACTTTAAAAATCTTTGTCTTATTTATTTATCTGTGATTGAAAAATTAGAGCGATCTAGTTTTTTACATCAACAGATTGGCGCCGTCTGTGGGAACGTGTTACAAGCGTTGTTCTCCACCAAAAGCTAAGTTTTTATTTTCTCTACGTATAATCAATTATACATACATCTTTTGATTGAATCGTGATTTTTATGTTTATATACGTAAATTAATTGTCCAATTTTTATCTGCAAAATGTTGCATCTCATGATTTTTAAATCATAACTATTAGATTCATCCTTATTTAGAAATCTGAAAAATAATAGATTTCATAAATCATAATTCTTTGCTTGATTCTCAAGTTTTAATTTTATATCATGGAATAAATATTTTAAATGATTACATATGCCAATATATACGACGATGATAAGATTTGATCATTTTCATTATTGATTTTGAAATAAATTTTGTAAGATATTTGATGTCTATTCAAATTCCCATCATATTTTTAATAAAAGAATGGGAAAAGGTTAAAGACAATGAAAAGTCTTCTCATTAAAATCATGACCCAGATCTATTTTCTCTCTCTTCAAGTTTGAGTCTCTTTGCATTCACAAGTTTGAGTCTCTTTGCATTCACTTTTATGAATTATATACTTAATTTGGTTCATCTTCCATCTATGTCAATAAAGTCAAATTGATTGATTTTTTATATAAATTTGGTAATAATTTCGATCATTCACCATATTTTTATCTCTCCAAATAGGGAATAGGAAGGGATCAATATAAAAAATAATTTTCTCTCACCTGAAAAATCATTACTCACCTCTTGTAAAAGAGGATCAGTAAAATAATCATGACCATATCAAGACTCTGGGCACAAATTTGATATGTTGGCCCCTCGTTCATCACATCACAAGGTTTCTTTGTCGAAATCACACGATCTAGTGGGTTATATATTTATTCATTTAATTAACATTCTTAAGGCTTAAATTTTACATTGAATGTTATTTTTTGATCTAAAGATTCGAGATATTCTGGTCATCCAACCATATATTCTATAATTTGAGATATCCTTAAATGTTGGTCAGCAACATCCATGTTGTTTGTCGGCAGCAGTAGAATCTTGGGGTATTAAAAAATGCTAAGCACTCATGATATTTCTTTAAACACGAGTTCGGCTTGGGGACAAACAGGGGACTTAAGTCTTTTTTAACTTATGATCACCCCAAAAATATTTTTAAAACCAAGTGATAAATAATTTTCAAACAGCAACTAATACCTGATTAGTTGTTGGAGATTAAATACCTTTACGTCTTATTTATGATGCATATTTGATAATAATTCGTCCATTTCACACACATTTGGCATATTATTTTATATTTTGAAATTTTTATGCTGATACATATCATATATTGATTGGATGAGTAAATTATTCTCATGACTAATCAATTCAGCCTACACATATGGTAGAGCAAATTATTAATTTTTACAGGCACAAGATTCAATGCCGACGAATGCTGAAGCACAAATTATTCTATATCCGTTGGGATTCATATTTTATATTTATCTCAGCATGGAGATCGAAAAATTTCTTCTCTCTCTATATATTAGGCTCCGAGGAAAAGCTACAACAGTTATTATATTTCACCCCCAACGGATAGTTGGTCGAGGTAATTCTTATTTATATTCAGGCCCAGATATCTTCTCCAGCACAAATGATTCTATATATCCATTGGGATTCATATTCTGTATTAATCTCAACATGGAGCACGGCGAGATACTTATTATCATATTCAGCTCTGAGGAGAACTATAACATTTATTATATTTCACCCCCAACGGATAGTTGGTCGGGGTAATTCTTATTTATATGCAGGCCCAGCAAAGTTCTCGGCCATATTCTTATGTTCTGGAAAATATTATTCTTATTCGGCATTCTGCAATTATGCCTCGACAAGATACTTATTCAGCTTTAAGGAGAATTACAACATTCGTTCGGATAATTCTTATTTATATTCAGGCCTGACAACGTTCTCGGCCATATTCTTATGTTCTGAAAGATCTTATTCTTGTTCGGCATTATATGATTCTACCTCGACGGATCGGCGAGGCACTTTATTATTTTTAATTATTCTTTATATCTATTTGGATGCATATTCTATTCTCATTTCAGCAAGGATGTCTCCAGAATTTATTATATCTTATTCAGATCTAAGGATGTCTCCAGAATTTATTATATCTTATTCAGATCCAAGGATGTCTCCAGAATTTATTATATCTTATTCAGATCCAAGGATGTATCCTGCATTTATATTATCTTATTCCCAACAAATCTGTTGGTCAGCGCTGAGGAGGTCTCTAGCATTTATATTATCTTATTCCCAACAAATCTGTTGGTCAGCGACGAGGAGGTCTCCAGCATTTATATTATCTTATTCCCAACAATCTGTTGGTCAGCTCCGAGGAAGTCTTCATCATTCATTATCAATTACCACCAACTCCGGTTGGTAGACAAAATCCAACTCCGGTTGGTAGATAAAATCCAACTCCGGTTGGTATTGGTCGATAAATCTCATTCAAAGTTCACATTCCACAGTTGGGGGCTTCTATTATAAATATATTTGTTCATTTGGTGGCACATTCTTATATCATCATGCAGTCGAGCATCAAATTCAACCCCGACTAATCACTTTCTCAGGAGGAATATTGAAGTTCAGGAGGTATATTGAAGTTCAGGAGGAATATTGAAGTTCAGGAGGAATATTGAAGTTCAGGAGGTATATTGAAGTTCAGGAGGAATATTGAAGTTCAGGAGGTATATCGAAGTTCAGGAGGTGTATTCAGAACTATCAGGACATGATGAAAGAAAGCGAAAAGTATTCCACCGAGGAATTATGTCAGACCAGAAATTAGAAGACAAATTGCCTATATGGAGACTATATGTAGATGGCTCATCTTGCACTACAGGTTGTGGGGCAGGAATCGTTTTGAACAGCCCAGACGAGGTCGACATGGAATACGCCCTACGTTTCTAATTCAAAGCTTCTAATAATGAGGTTGAGTATGAGGCCATGGTTGCAGGTCTTAATTTGTCAAATACTATGGAGGCACAACAGGTTATTGTCTTCAGTGATTCTCAATTGATCGTAAACCAAATGTTGGGAATATATGCATCCAAAGGAGAATTGATGATCAAGTATCAAGCAAAGGTGATGGAGTTGGTATCAGAGTTTGTTGTTGTTCAACTGGTAAGAATATCAAGAACGGAGAATGTGAGAGCATACGCCTTGGCCCGATTAGCATCAGCTACTCGTACCGAGCTGCGATTGAAGCATTAGAAAGTCGGAGCATAGATGAAGACCTGACGATGAATATTATTACCCTTGATTTAGGAACATCTTGGATGGATCCTATCAGAGCATATATTAAGGAGGAACAATTACCGGAGGATAAGCTCGCTGCTAAGGAACCAAAGTTTAAAGCTGCTCGGTATAATGGTATTCGGAAGATAAGCTCGCTGCCAAGAAATGGAAGTTTAAAGCTGCTCGACGAGGAATTATGGCAGGTTTGAAAAGATGTGTACATCCCTCCGAGGTGAATTGATTAAAGAGATCCATGAAGGGTCCTGTGGAGCCCATGTAGCAGGTCGAATACTTTTGCAAAAGGTGATGACGCAGAGATACTACTGGCCGACGATGAGAGCTGATTGTATAGCTTATGCCAAGAAATGTGACAAGTGCCAACGCTTTTCCTCCATCAGAAGAACTTCACAAACATTATTGACATCCATCATTTATCCTTGGCCATTTTCTATGTGGGGATTGATTTGGTTGGACCATTGCCGACGACTCGAGGAAGATTCAAATACCTCGTCATCGCAGTAGATTATTTTACTTAGTGGATAGAAGCTGAGCCACTTATTGACATGACATACGAGAAGAAGAGCATCCAGCCCCGAGAAGAATCAAGCTACACAAGAGGAAATGAAGACCGAGCCAAAGAGAGATCTAGATCTCCTCGTCGGGCAGAAGAAAAACAATAAATGGAGAATGTGTGTTGATTTCACCGATCTCAACAAAACAGCGGATGCTACCTCGGGACACGAGCTGCTCATGGATACTTACTCCTCTGGCTACCACCAGATCAAAATGAAACCTGAAGACAGGGAACGACATAACAGCGGCTGATGAACAAGGTTTTTGCCGAGCAAATCAGTTGTAATATGGAAGTCTATGTCAACGATATGCTTAACCCGACGAAGTCCACATTTGGAGTACGAGAAGGAATGTTCCTCGGGTACATTATCAACCAGCGAGACGTTGAAGCGAATCTAGAAACGATCAAAGCTCTTTTAGAGTTGCGATCTCCAACGACTAAGGAAGAGGTGCAGAGATCAGATACCCAAAGTAGGAAAAATTGGCATGGGCATTCATTAATACAAGCTGTAGCAGAGTTTACTGATCCTAATACTCCCGAGAAACAAAAGTTGCTCGCTGATCAACCTGTGGATGTTACAGGATGCAATGCAGAAATGGTTGGGAGGATTCCTAATACTCCCGAGAAACAAAAGTTGTTCGCTGATCAACCTGTGGATGTTACAGGATCAACAAAAAGTGCTCTAAGGAGCCATGCTCTATGGAGCCATGCTCTATGGAGCCATGCTCTACGGAGCCATGCTCTAAGGAGCCAAAAAGTGCTCTAAGGAGCCAACCTCCTTTGGTTAGGAGGACAGCTCTACGGAGCAAAAGTGCTATAAGTAGCCAACCTCCTTTGGTTAGGAGGACAGCTCTACGGAGCAAAAGTGCTATAAGTAGCCAACCTCCTTTGGTTAGGAGGACATGCTCTAAGGAGCCAAAAAATGCTCTAAGGAGCCAAAAGCTTTAAGGAGCCAAAAAGTGTACACCAACATGATCAATTACGGTTGGTAAGATAAAAATATACTCTCATATTACAACTTATGTTGGTCGGGAGGTAAGATTATTACAAAAAGTTCTTTGAAGAACAAAATATTCCAAAATACACCAAGTATAGTTGGTCGGGGATAAAAACCCACTAACTGTAGTTGGTCAACGAGGAAAAATTATTGACCTTAGTTGGTCGGACACTTTTTATGAAAATATTTGAAAATTTACCAAGTATGGTTAGTCGAGGATAAACTCTCACTAACTATAATTGGTCGACAAACATTATTTATCCACCCTGGTTGGTTGGAAACAGTTTGAACATTTTTATACTCATTACTTTATTATTAAGTGATCGAGCAACGTTACTAATACTTTGTAAACTTTTTAAGCTGATGAACAACACAATATTGTTATCTTTTTAACAAATACGTATGCATAAATGTAAAGTGTTTGATATTTACAAGACAACAGCAATTAAGATTGCGAATAAAAATGAAAGTCTTTCATTAAAATAAAAAACAAAATACATTGAGAATGAAAATGTATACTAACTATTACATTGAGATTCCTATTCTATTGGTTTCTTTTCCTTCTACTTTTGAAACAGGTTCCTCACCAGCAGGAGGATCATATAAAATATAAGAGAAGTTTATGAAGTTAAGACCTTTCAACATTCTGATATTCATCACAGATGATCTATCCAAGAAGCATTAGCTCATTCCCGAGAAACTCTTGCTCATTCCCGAGAAGCACTTGCTCGTTCCCGAGAACCTCTTATTCGTCCCCGAGCAGAGGTAGAAATCAAAATCAACATCAACAGTATTGAGATCTTTGCTACTACTATCTCAACCAATATTGAAGAAGAAGTTATATGAAAATGTTTCGAAGTCCACCACTAGCTCATAGGAGGCAGTAGGTCGGCTAGCAAACCAATCAACATACTTGAAGATTATGACAAGCTACAAACGGCATCATATGTCGTCCAAAAGATAATGCACTTTATGTTGAACAAATCAAGAAGGTAGATCAAGAATGTCACGAGCACCGAGCAACATTGCAGAATAAATACTCCATCCTTTCAAGTAACCCATCAAGCATGAAGCATTGGGGGCTTCTGTTGATACCAAAATTAATGTGCTGATGTGGACGAATAAGATGAAGACACGTGTCAATCTACATGGCGCAATAGCAACGAGGAAGATCATTTCCCGACCAACCGTGCTTCCTTCCGAACAACGAGAATACACCGAGAAACTCTATCACACCGAGGTACTCTAAGTATTCCGAGGAACTCTTGATCAACAAGCAACTAAGGCGGTCCGAACTGCATCTCGGCCGTATCATTAATTACCAGACGGACAACTGTTCAACTATTCATTATATCCTTGACGCACACGCTGCATTAAATGTATTACCCTTTCATATGTATATCATTTAATGTATTGGACCTTTCATGTACAGCCTAAAGGCTATAAATACCTTGTATCATCCTCAATTCAGGGGGACCGGAATTTCTTGAGAGAATTTGTAATCAAGAATTCCACAAACACTCAGCAATAACATAACAGTGGATGTAGGCTTGATTCCTAGCCGAACCACTTTAAAAATCTTTGTCTTATTTATTTATCTGTGATTGAAAAATTAGAGCGATCTAGCTTTTTACATCAACACTCAATATCATTCTAGACAACACATATTGGACAATAAGGAATAGGTACAAAGATATGGGATCACCTTATGTAACGCCTCTCTCCGGTATGATCTCGCAACATTCTTCCCCATTAAGAAGCACCGTGAAAGATACAGTGGTGACACACTGTATTATAAGGTGAGTCCATTTCCTGTAGAATCCCATCTTTTCCAAAACGCGCTAAAGGATGTCCCACTCAACCCAGTCATAAACCTTGTTGAGGTCTAATTTTAGGGCCATTTCCTCATTCTTTCTCTTTTTTCCCAATTTCAGATAGTGGAAAGCTTCGTGCACAATGATGATGCTGTCTTGAATCACACGGCTAGGGATAAAGGCCGCTTGATTAGGGGTGATAAGATTGTGAAGAATAGGTTTCATTCTGTTAGCCAGAGTTTTGGAAATGATCTTATATATAAAATTACAGAGTCTAATAGGTCAAAACTGGTTTAAGCATTCAGGGGTTGGGAATTTTTGTATAAGGACTAAATTAGTTCTGTTGACTTCCTTTAGAAGGAAATTTCCTCTAAAAAAACCTTGACAGCATTGTACACATCGTCTCCCACTACATTTTAATATTTTTGAAAAAATAACCCCGGGAATCCATCGGGGCCCAGTGATTTGGTGGCACCCAGTTGAGACACAGCCTGGGCTATCTCCTTATCACTAAGAAGTTTACATAATTCAACATTCATACTAGCAGACATAATGCAGTCCACTGTTGCTAATGGCTCTTCCGTATCCCTAGCCCCCTGATGTTTAAACAACAATCCAAAATGGTTTTGCACCAATGTCTTAAGGCCCTCTATGTCGGACACCCAATTGCCCTCCCCATTCAAAAGCGTGATAATACGAGTTTTGCTTCTCCTTTGAATAATTATCGAGTGAAAAAACATAGTATTTTGGTCACCCTCTTTGAGCCACTTGATTCGGGAGCGTTGTTGCCAGTGTTGTTCTTCTTTGATAAGAATTTTATCCATGTCCACAATTAAGGAAGCCTCTGCCAGAAGATTATGTTTAAACGGAGCCATTTGTTGGACCACTACCAACTTCTAGTTGAGTTCATTTAGGATGTGGAACGCTGATTTCCGAAATCGAGTTTCCTCCATTTAGTCATTTCATTAGCCACGCTTTTGAGTTTTGAAGAAACTCTAAAAATATGTGATCCTCTAATATTCCTTCCCCCAACCATTTTTTATAGTTTTTTCACTTTCAGAGGCACCCACCCACTTTGATTCAAACTTAAATTTAAACATTGGTTTTCTAAGTTGGGGCATCAAGTTTAAAATAAGTGGGCAGTGATCTGAACCCTTAATGGTCTCGTGGACAAGGAAGGCCTCTTGAAATATAGTTCTCTATTAAGAGTTTATAAGAGCTCTGTCAATCCTCTCCTTCACATTCGCCTTATCTTCTTTTATGTTGGTCCACGTAAACCTAGGGCCTTTAAACTCAACTTCTTGAAGATTACCCCTTGCCAGCACATTATGAAACTCCTTTATCTTTTTTCTAGTGTCCTCCTTCCCTCTTTCCTTTTCCCAGGCTGCTCTAATTACATTAAGGTCCCCTATAATCATCCATGGAGAGTTCGGATGCCTAGGAATGGAGAATAGATCATCCCAAACTACTCTTCTTTTATCATCATCCGGGTCTGCATAAATGAAGGTGGTAATCCATTATATCTTCTCCCTTTCCAGCGCACACTCAGTATTGATAAAATTCTTGGATGCATGGTTCACCCTAAGACCAATAGAGTCATTCCACCATAAGGCCAAACCTCCTGAAATTCCTATGGGATCAACATAGAAGCACTTATTAAGGATTGTTTCCACTCTGATACTATCCATCTTTTGTCTTTTGTTTTTTGTCTCCATTAGAAAAATAATCAAGGGGCGATAGGATATGATTATATCCTTCAACATACGAATTTTCTGGGGTTGCCCAACTCCCTGACAATTCCATGAGAGAATTAACATTGCTTATGTGGCTGTTTGGGGTCAGCCACCACAACCCTTTGGTTTCCATATTTGTCCGTATTCAAGTCACCCTCATTTTCGCCTGTTTGAGAGATACCCAAGACAGGGACCTCTATAAGATTCAGGTTAGTGAATGTCAGTAGGTCAGTTGGTGCCCCTCCAGCCATGTGTTTCAGACTTGATTGAGTTACTTTCTTCCCCCCTCCATATTTCCTCATCTTTGGATTTTTCTTCTTTGGGGATGCTTGAAGGTTGGTTGGACGGATTTTTTTAATGGGCTTGTAGTAGGTGTGATCTTCATTATGGTCAGCCTTTCTTTTAAGGGAGAGAGAGTCCAGATATGGGGCCAACACTTCTTCTGTGATGGAGAAAGTATTGACACTATAAGTAGTGGGGTTAGATTTATTAGGTGTTGAGGGGTTGGTCTGTTGGAGAGCTGGGGGTGATTCTGGTGTTTGGATTAATCATGGGTTTGGATGGGGTTGAAAAGGTTTGGAGGGGTTATCTCTCCTGGTGGTTAAAACTGGGTTATTGTGGTTGGTCAGAGGCATTTTTGGGTTGTTATGGGGTTGATCCTCATTGGGTTTAGTAACATAATAGTTTTGTGTAGAGAGTATAGGTTTGGTAAAACACAAATCAGGGGGTAAATCATGAATAGTGTAACTAGGAATAATGGGGTTAGGGCTAGTAATGAGAGGGGGTGTAACACAAACCTGCTACCATCTGCATGAAACTACATGTTGTTGATCGTTACACTATTCCCTGCCATCTGGTGCAACAGGGAAATTTGCCTCATGTTGTCATTAGTGTTGTCCTGGCAGATTCTAACGGTATTGTCATTTCCCCCAGTCGTGGTTCCATTCTTTCCAATTATATTATCTCTCCGCGTCAGCCCTGATTGTCCCTCACCTCTTGTGTCCTCCCTCAGGCCCACGCACCTTTCCTGCTCGTCTCCCAAAGTCACTTTACTATTGCCATTGGACATCCCTATTGTACGCGTCTTCTGGCTGGGCGTTTCATCCCTAATCTTTTTCGTCTTACCTTCAATATGCATGGTGGGTTTTGTAAAATATTTGAAGAAAAACTTGGCTCTACCTGGCTCCGCTCTAAGACATGGGTCAAAGCCTTCTCCATTCGTTTCCGCTTCCTTCTCCATCCAGCAGTCCTCTTCCTCATGGCCAATTCGTCCACACTCAAAGCTGAAGTTGGATAATCTTTCGTAGTTGAATGCCACCCATCTTGGGCTTGCATTTTCTCTTTGAATATAGACTCCTTTCTTGAGTGGGTTGTTAAGATTGAGATTAACTTTGACTCTCACTGCTTTGAACCTTCGAATTTCATTCTCTTTTTTATCTCCAATTTCTATCACCTCCCCTGCTGTGGAGGCAATTTTTTTAATATTAGCAATAGAGCGTTTATAGAGTGGTAGGTTAAGTAATTGTATCCAAAACCCACATTCATCAAATCTCATGTCTTCAATGTCTACCTCAGCATTCCAATGTTTTAGAACCATTAAGTGTCCCATGACTGACCAAGGACCACCATAAAAGATTCTCTTCGTATCCTCAACGTTTAGGAATCTGAAGATGAAGGTGTTTATTCCCCAGTTGGTTATAGTGAAGCCCTTTTTTGTTTTCCATGCTCCACTTATAATATTGCAAACACCCGTTTTGTTGAGCTCCTTTGTTGCTTTGATTATCCCTACCAGAGTTTTTGCAGGATCATTATCGTCCCCAAGGGGGCTCTCTTCAAAGGTCAGTATCTCTAAATGGTTTGGCTCTGTCATGAGGGAAATAGGGTTTGGTTCTGTCATGAGGGAAAAGGAAGACGTTTATGGGTGCAGAAAGGAAATGAGAAGAGCCTTTAGTAGGACAAAGGAAAGAAAGCTAAATGAGTGGTGTAATAGTTAAGAGGGAATGAGAATTAACGTGAGTGAGAGAAGAAGAAAAGTGGGTATAATACCTAGAGGAAAGCTCAGACGAGTGGCCACTCAAGAAGAGACAAACTCTCATGCAGAGAGAGAACGTTAGGGTGTTAATAGTTAAGAGAGATGTATGCACATGGATGTAGCCACCCAATAAGAAGACAAAATATATTAAGGGGCATGAAACAATGTAGTTTAACTCAGCTTCACACTTGCATATCATATTTTGATACCATCATACAAAAAATGGTTAATGTCAATACACTCATTCTACAATATGTTTATACTTAAAAAATCCATCTTCAAAAGACTTCTCAAATCCATCAACAATATTAGATTAATTTGAAAAATCTTAAGCATTCTTTCCTTCAAGTCCTTATATATTGCTTCTATATTGTGGATCAATTTGGAAAATCTCTGAATATTGTTGATTGATTTGAGAAATCTTGTTGGAGGTATGATTTTTTTAGAAAAAACTATTATAGAATGGAATCAATTTGACATTTCCTATTATAAAAAGCATAAAATCAAAATCAGTTATTATTCTCAATCTTAATTACTATAGTTTGGGTTGAGACTTATAACTATATTTGTGATTAATTAAGCCAAAAATTGTTCCATATATAAGTTGAACTTAATCTCAAAGAATATCTATCACTTTTTTAGTTTTTTATTTTTATTTGCTTGTAGTTAAAATAAAGATACCAATTGTAGATTCAGGGCGTTCAGTTCTACAGTGCCTTGGGTAAAGGTGATCATCACCACCTAGTACAGGTCGAGCCAATTCATCACTTTCATGAGGGTCTCCGAGGTCATTATAAGTATCATAATCATAGATTCTCTCAATTTTTTTCTCTCTCCTTACCCGTTGCCACGCATATTCTCCAGCTCCTTTTCCCTTAGCCTCTCCAACCCATTTGGCGTCTCAGTTGGTAAGTAGGACTATTTTTTGCCCCAAATACAAAAAAATGCTTAGCAATCACACAATACATACATCAACCTTTTAAAAACATAACCACCACATTAGAGCTTTTAGATACCAAAATCTCCAAATGTAATTTTGCTCTACCAAAATTAGAGTATATCTCTAGAGCATTAAGCAAAATAAGCGACAATATCATAAAAAAAAAAAACTTACTGCGTCTGTTAAATTGCCACGCGAATGGTGAAAAATGAAGAAAATTAATGAAAACTACTCTTTGTGAATCCAAATAACATGCGAGCGTCTGATTCATTTCGCTCTCAAATTTGTAACTTCTTTTTTATGAGATACTATTTTGCTTAATGTTGTGGGGTGCTATTTCTACCAAAATCATCATGTAAAACATGATTATGTTGCTTTCCACAATGGCTTGGAGGTAGTTTAAGATGCCATTCATTTTACTATATGTTTACAAGTCAATTTGGTAACAAAATAACACCAGAGAGATATATGGTGGAAAATTATAGCATTAAAATAATTCTTAAATTAAAGGGAGCAAAGTATTATGCTATCAATATTTAGGAGACAAAATACTAGTGATTTTACAACTGGTTTATAGTCAAGAGGCAATTCATCCCTGACCTTCAATATACACTGTACTGGGAAAAGGGGAAACATGATTCTAGATAAACACATATTCTCGATTAGGGAAACACAATTTTTTTGTTTAATGTTTAAATTTGAATTAGGTTTATGAATTTATAATTTAAAAAGGTCACATGTCAGTTAAAGTTCACTTTTTTTCTAACTATTTTGGGAAAAATCTAATTTTTCAATTAAAATATACTTAAGTTTAAAATAGAAAATTAATAATGCAAAAAAAAAAACTCTAAAAGAAAATAAGGTTTTTGCATGTGTCAATCAATATATGCAATAGAAAAAAACTAATAAAGACCTCATTGGTGAAGAAGATTCTTTTGTCAGGGTTATCGAACTTGGAATGAACCCATAAGCTGCAGACAACATTTAAAGGGCCGTTTGGAAGGCCATCAAGAAGTATGTTATCAATATACATTTCATTGTGGTGTTCATTCTCTACCAAAATAGCTCCAACATCTCCAAATCCTGCTGGAATTTTCAAACTAGCCCCGTATTTCACTTCACCGTCGTTGAGCAGGTTCAGTCTATGTGCATAAGCTTTTAGTGTTTCCTTTTCCAATCCCGTATCTGCACGTTCACACAGGGGTGGGTTTAAAAAAGTTATCACTTGTCATAGGCTTTTGTCATCACAATTTCACAAATGAATTTCTCAATGATCAAATACCATTATAAATTTCGTAAATTGTCATGATAAATACCATTTCAAAGTGGTGCATTTAGATGGATTGTTCATTATTTACATCGGCATTAGGGGTGTGCAAGGGAGGCACTCCCCATTCTATCTTTCTATAAGGGATTCAGTTATTAAAAAGTTATAATACAACAAGGGAGCTTTTATTTACACCCACTAAATCCATCTCCCACCCTTATGTCAAATCATTAATATTAATTATAACTTCTAATCAAAGAACAAAAAAACAAATCATCGGTATTGAACTCCAAAATCCCATTTTTTCCAATATTAACTCCAACCTTCCCGACAACCCTCTCCTATGATGTCCGCATTCTGATGCAACCCAAACGCCCTCATCTCATCCTACTTACAGATACATGTTCATTTGTTGAATTCACAAAAGGAACATGTCGTACATATAAAAGAAAATTCAATTCTCATGTAAAAAACCAGAGCCCTCTCTCATTTCTCCCATTTTGATTTACTCTCGTAGGTAAATAACTACATTTAACAAGGAAACTGTCATTTCATGCATATTTTCACCACAAACTTGTTGAAGAAGATGTAAAGAAAAAGCATCTATTTCTCATCTCACTTTTGGTGGTGGGTGGCTACTTTCGGTGGCTTTTTACTTCTAGCCATTTATCCTCCACAATTTGCTTTAACTTGTCTCCTCTATGACCCTATATAAGGGATGGAATTCAGCAGAATAAAATACACCCAAGTTGAGGGTAGAGAGCGTATTTGAGTATACACATTTATGTAGAAAAATGCGCATTATATTTTTCATTTGTATAGAAAAATACGCATTCTACTTTTGTAACCTATTTGTTAATTGATTTGAGTTATTAGTGAATATAGCCAAATTAGTAAACTACTTAAATACTGTGCTTCCGCATGACAAATTACTATCAGAGCTTAGGTCTTACGATCTAGGTATTTGGATTTTTGGTGGAGAAATAACCATGTATAATACTATTAACTTGTTACTATTTACTTGGTCAACCCGAAATTTCAAATTTTGAAATTTTCTTGTTTGCTTTTTTTTTTTTTGGCAATTGTAACTATTGTTTTTTTTAAATGGAAACCGTTAAATTTGACGCATAAAATTTGATGGGCAAAGAAAATTCACAATGTGACAATGTGAAGTGATGGATGTCTTAGTCCAACAAGAGTTAAAAATTGCTCTTGATATTCTTGCTAGAAGACGTGAAGGATGGTGGCTGGAACAAAATCAATTGCAAGACTTGTGATCAAATTCGTCTTTATCTTAGCAAGGATAAAAAATATCCTAATATACGCGAGACCTCGACACATAAATTATGAAAACAATTGGAGGATAAGTAGTACATCACAAGGAGCATTGAAAATCGACTATATTTAAAGAAAAAACTCTTCCCGCTCCAGTACACAAAAGGTATTTCTATGTCCGAGCATTTGAACATTTTTGACAAAATGAATGTTGATTTGCAAAAATTGGATATGGAAATTGACGATAAGAATAAAACACTGTTATTGCTAAATTCTCTACCCAATTCGTATGAACATCTCATTACTACACTATTGTGTGGAAAGAAGGAAATAAATTGTGTTGATGTCTCCAATACTTTATGAATAATGAGGTGCGTTAGAAGGATAAGAAAATTTAGAGAGACTCAACATCTGAAGCGTTGACAATTTGTGGAAGAGAAAATGAAAGGAAGAACGTTAGTCGAGGAAGATCTCGATCTGAATTGAGAGGTGGAACATCAACTTCGGGTAAGAGAATTCCTACCAATGGGGTATGATAATTACTATCAAAGATGAATGTGCCTTTTATCACAATTAAAGGGAATTGGAATAAATATTGTATTAAGTTAAAGAAGGACACGAACCCCACTACAAACGTTGCAGCTAGTGACAATGAAGATTCTAAATTTTCTTTGTCTATTTCACCATTTGGATCCAGTTTCTAAGAGTGATTTTTGAATTCGGGTTGTTCCTATGATATATGTCCCAATAGGGCGTGGTTTTCTAGATTTAAGGAGCTAGTAGGTGGAGCTGTTTTGATGAGAAATGATCATGCTTGTCAAATAAAAGGGATAGGAAAAATTCGATTAATGTTGCATAGTGGATAGTCAGAGTGCTGGAAGACGTTCAGTATGTATCAGACTTGAAGAAAAATCTTATCTCACTTAGAGCTTTGGCAATTAAAGGTTATGAGATTATGATAAAAAGGCGATAGTCTGAAGGTCTCACATGGAGATATAGTTGTAATGAGGGGTACAAATAAGTGTAACTTATATTTTCTCCTTGAAAATACAGTTATAGGTGCAGTAGCCATCGCAGAAATTTTGAAGGAGCTTGCATCTGATGCGACCATATTATGGCATATGCTCTTGGGATATGCATGAGAGAAGGCTTTGCAAGAAAGTAAGAATTATTGAAATGCGCCAAGATTTGCGCACTTGTATTTTGTTAATATTGTATTATGGGCAAGCAAACAAGAGTCAAGTTTTTCACATCAGTACATCGTACGAAGGGGACTCTTGACTATAGTAGCGGTGAATACAAGTGAGACCTATTATTACAAGTATGCCAGAACGAAGGGATCGTGAGACACTTATATATGAATCACACTTTGCTAGAAAATGACCGATGCATGTTGTTCAATGTTGGTTTGGGCAAAACATTTTGGGCTGAAACTGTTACATATGCATGTGACATTATTAATAGGTTGCCTACAATTGCAAATGAGGGTAAAACACCCATGGAGGTATGTCTGGGAAAATATGCTATAGAATGATTCTTTACTATATTAGGAAAAGCAAGTTGGATCCTAAAGCCAAGAAGTCCATATTCTTAGGCCTTAGTGATGGAGCAAAGGGGTATATAATTTGATTCTTCGAGACGTAAAATATCACAAATAGCATGGATGTTACATTCGATAAATATTTAATGTTGAAGACCAAAGAAGTTTTGCAACAAGTTAAGCTTGATGGTCCAATTGTTCCAGCCAGACTTGTCACAAATTTAGAAGATAATGAGATAAATATAGATGAGGTGGAGGCTTCTGCCCATGATTCTCCTTAGTAACCAAATTCTATGGCAGTCAGTAGATAAAAAAGGAAACTTGCATGGCTAACTACTAACATTATAGCATATGCACTACCTGATGAAGGATCCCATTCAATCTAACTACTGAAGAGATTAAAGGATTTCATAAAGCATACATTAGAATAAGGAAATGGACGAAGAGATGTCATCTTTTCATAAGAATCAAACTTGTAAGTTAGTTCAACTTTCAAAGGAAAAGAGAGCCATTGGGTATTAGTGGGTATACCCCAAGAAGGAAGGCTCTTCAGGGAAAGAAAATATCACATTCAAAGATAGCTTGGCGAAAAAAGGCTATACGCAGAAGGAAAGGATCGATTATAACAAGGTATTTTTCCCAATTGTGAATCACTCTTCCATTCGTATTTTGCTAGCATTGGGTGCGCAGTTAATCCCGAGTTGGCATAACTTGAGGTCAAAATTGCATTCTTATATAGAGATTTGGAAGAGGAAATTTATATAACTCATCCAGAAGAATACAAGGCTGCTGGTAAAGAGAATTGGACTTACAACTGAGAAAATCGTTATATGGGTTGAAACAAAGTCGAAGGTAGTGGTAGAAGCGATTTGATCGATTTATATTTAAGCAGCAGTACCCAAGGAGTCCTTATGATCATTATGTTTATTTTCAAAATCTTCGAGATGATTCCTTTAAATATTTGCTCTTATATGTTGATGGCATTGATTCGTATCAAATATTGCATATTTTCGCCTTATATCTTTATGCATTCTAACACTTTTACGGCCCTAAATGCCTATATTTATGCTCATTAATTAGAATACCTCGTATTTGGATATATACTTGCTTTGCAAGGGTTAATTGTGCTTTTATAGGTATTGCAATGCTAAAAGTGAGGGTCTGTTACATTTCGGAGAAGTTCCATCATCGGACGCTACTTCAAGGATATTTTAGTCAATTCACATTTCATCTCCAGCTCATGGGAATTCCACGGATGCGTATTTCGTTGAGTTAGCATCGCGTGGCTGCAAACAGCGCGTCGTTTGGAGTCCGGATGGTGGAGTTATGGCCATTTCCGTTTACAAACCTTCCCCCCTCTTCATGGACCAAGAAGGCCAAGAAACAGAGTGTCGATCGACCGGCCTTGGGACCCTGATCAACCGCGATTTGAGATTTTACCTTGCGAAGGAGACATAAGGTTTTGCCCTGCTCGATCGATCGATCGACGTTTTGGATCGATCAATCGACCCTGCCAGATATTTGGCAATTCTTTCCTTTTTCTTTTATTTCTTTTTCCACTTACTATATAGACCAATTTGGTTTCTATTTTCATTATATTTCATTTTACATTAGGTTTAGGGTTTGTAAGGAGATTTGGCCATTCTCCATTTCCTTTGGGTGTTTTACCTATTTTTATGTATGTAAGCTTTCATTTGTTTAATGCTTTCTTTAGTTGCTTCCTTTCATTTCCATGCCTAGTTAATATTTATTTATTGCTATTTATTTCTTTCATAATTTGGTTTGCTTTCTTTCTTTCAATACATGTTATTTACCATGCTTTCTAGCTAATTTAGTCTAGGTTGTGTTGGATTGAACTCACTTTGGATTGATGTGTTGCTTTGCTTTGGTGATAGAGTTTACGAGTTTATTTCGAGTGGGTTGTCCTAGTTATTATGCCTAAGAGATTTGACGGGGTATATCATGTATTCTCCGTACTTATGACCTTGCGTGCGTAATTTTCGGGGTATTTATTTTAAATTCATATTTTATACTTTTATTAATATTACCCTATAATAAATATGCACTTTTTACTATCTATTTCTCTCTCCCTTTCTATCTTATAGTAGATCGACTTTCTTTTTAACAGCACCGGATTTTGCCATAATTGGGTCTCACCATTGGCGACTCTCTGTTTTTCAAGTTGTTAACATATAATCTTGAGATCATACTTTATTAGGAAGTTGGTAGTGATAATGAGAGTTGTATATTAATTGTATGTTGTAATTGTGTTATTATTATTAGGTTCTTCTTACGTCCTTAAGGAATATGTTATGAGACGTTATTTATGGATGTACTCCATCCATCAAAAATTAAAAGCCTTTTAAATTCATCTTTAAAAATTATGAATAGTTTTGAAATACAACACAGTTACGACATCATTCTCTTTTGTTACAACTTAGGTTTATAACTTTGAATTTTGGTTTACTTCTATATACTCCCTATGTCATAATTAATAATCATTGAAAAAGAAAATGTATTTTCCAAATTTATGCTTTTTAAAATGACGAATACTGTCAAATGTATGCCATTTACTGAATCATATGGCTCTTGTGAGTACATTTAGATGAGTAACCTTGTAATTTCACCTACTTTTATATGATAATTAAAAAATAAGACTATTAAATGTTAGATCGAATAAAAAAAAGTACAAAGTATTAATTTAAGATTGAAGTAATATACTTTTGGGTTAATTACACTAGGGCCTCCCAAACTTTATCCTCCCTTTCACTTCACCCCAGAACTTTTAGTTTCTACATCTAATCCCCTGAACATCCAACATGACTTCAAGCTACCCCCTATCGTTAACACCATTAATCTTTTGGATGAAAAGTTTAGTCGCATGCACTACATATGATCACTTTTGAGGGTATTTTGGTTCATTCATATTTAGAGTGGCATTTTTATAATAAATGAAAGTACCTATTTATCTATTTGACACCTCCCAAACTCACACTAATCCGACACAACCTATCAACAAAGGTTGCCATGGCTGCTCCACCCACCTCTCACTCTTTCATCCACCAGAACCCCACCCCCACCCACAACACTGTCACCGCCTACTCATTTTCCACCAAATTTGCATCATCAAAAAAATTTATCTCTCTCTTCTCTTCTTTTATTCTTCCTCTGTCACCACACACACACACACTCTCGCGCGACAAAATATACACACACGAACACACCCAACACACACATGGACACACATACATACATGAAAATAGATCTAGATAATAGATCTATATTTAAATCTTTCTCTCGAATATCCCTTCCTTGGAGTTTTCCTTACCGATGCATTAGAAAAGGGGTCGGACTGTGTCAGTTACGCTTTTGATAAATCCATATAAATATTCTTCTATGTTGCAATAACTGTGTCAAAGTGATTTATAACGTTTTCCATTTTCTAGAATTTTTTTTCTCTTCATGTGATTTCAATATAGGGGCTCTTTAACATTTTTTTTATTACCGTGGGTATCCGGGATTTGCCCGAATATATCTCATGGGGACCTGAAGTTAACGACCGAATAAACCTCCAGTGACTTTTGCGTTGACTCGAATTGGTGACCTCTGGGGTGCATACCCAAGGCCTGACAAGCAGAACCACGACTTATGTTAACTCTTCACCATTTTGAAAGTGAAGGAAACCTGAACCCAAAACAATTATTCTGCGATGAGAAGCTTAATACTCTTTAAGCCATTTGTATCCGAGCTAATTTTGTGTATTCGATTTTGTCCTAGTTGGCTTGCATGTTCGCAAAAAGTTAGGGTTGGTTTGAAGATTTTTTTGTTTGGTGGTTTATTTAGGAGAATTATAGGGTTGGAATTTTTCAGGTTTTTTTCTAGTGTTTTATTTTAAATTAGAATTTTTCACATATTTTCTATTATTTTAAGGTTTTTCCAGATTTTAATTTTTTTCAATATTATTCCAGTATTTATATTTGCTAATTTTTAATAAGTTTTTTTTTCAATATTTTTCAGACTTTAAAAAACCCCTTTACAAAAAAAATTCAAAATTTTCAAGGTATTTTTGTAATTTTCACCATTTTAAAATTTTCAATATTTTTGTGTATATTGGGATTTTTAATATTTTCTGTAAGATATTATATATATATAACATTTTCATAATTTTAATTTGAAATCTTTTCTTTAATTGAAAATATATTTTTTTTTCTTACAAAATTTTGTTTTCTTATCTATTAAAAATCTGTTTATTTTTATTTTTTAATGGAAATATTTTTTTAAATTGGAAATCTTTTTAAAAATATTTTTCTAGAATCTTCAGATTTTTAAATCAATTATTTTGTAATTTTCATTTATTTAAAGATTTATATTGGTTTTGACCAAAATACCTTCAAAAGTGATCATATGCAACGCATATGACTAAACTTTCCATCCAAAAAAATCAACCATTTTAACAATAATGTAGGTTAATTATCGTCGCGTTGGAAGTTTAGGGCGTGAGGTGTAGAAACTGAAAGGGGCGGGTATATTTTGGGGAGGCCAAGTCTAATTAACCCGATATTTTAGAATTGGAACTTGAGGGAGGGGGGGGGGGGGGGGACGACTATGATAGTATCAATAATGTTTTATATCACTGTTATTAAGGTAACATTTCATGTGTGTCAAGTCGTGTTCAGGTCGTATCTATTGGAACATAGGGTGTGCCTTTATTTTGTGGGAGGACTATGAAGGTTTATAATTAAAAAGTGCATTCTTATGCTATCGAGAAATGTTATGTGTTTTGATAAAAATCATGAACTGAGAATTGATTCTGAATCAATTAATGGATACGAGTCTAACACATTATGATGTTGTCTTTTAGAGCTCCAAGACATATTAATTATTAGCACAATTAATGACGGAGTATATAACGATACCATTAGCTGTGGTTAGTGAGGATATAAAACGACCTATTATAATATACTCTTTATGAGAGGCATCCACAACAATAGAACCATTGCTATAGTAAAATTTTAGAACTATTATTATAACTGAAATAATGACAAATATGTCGTAAGCAGAACATAGTTTGAGAATTTATAACTAATGGGTTGTGACAGTGGATTATATTTCGACTGATGAGAACAAAACCTGCCTTATTCTTTGACGAAATGACTAATGCAAGAGAAAGTGCTTAACACAGAGAAATAGATGGGACTAAAGCCCATTGGTAGTAAAATCACTTGTGCTAGTAACCTAACCTATAAACTAGAGATCACAAGAAATATGTTCAAAAGGTAATAAGAAGTTATAAGTGATATGGGTTTAATCATGATAATTATTGCATACAAAATTTTACTCCGAGTCCATCCCTATGGAGCATGATATCCTGAAACTAATTAAGGTTGAGTTAATTATAAATCTTAATAAAAATCTATAGTTTTATTTGGAGTAGGGTACCTAGTTACGGGAGTATACTTAATAGACTCACCTATGTAAATGTGGAAGTGTGACTGCTTCCTATGGTAATTTTGGACAAATTTTCTAAAGCGTTCATTATACTGGGATAAAAACACATGCCATAACATGTTGGATTAAGGATGACACCCAAGTAGGGTTATGTGTGAGATGTTGTCAGAGATAGAGTTCAAAATAACGGTTACTCTAGTATATTCTGAATCATCTTTTCTATGTAAAGGTTCAAGCCGGAATACACATTTGCTTATGCACAATCCTATGAATTCTTTCTTAATAAAATTAATATATTTTTCAATTTACAAGAGGGGGATTGTTAAAACATAAGGTCCACCTTGTGTAAACTTTAAAAAACTAACTACTTTCTTGGTTTGGGGATGTCGTAATGATGGACACATTCGGATGATGGGTAATAATGTGACGGAAGGGTCCCAACCCTCAATTTGCTCCACTATGTTTTGTGCTGATTGTCTACCCGATTATTCTCCCTCATCCGACAAAAATATAAGGAGGGGCTTGAACTTGAAAACAATATGCAAGAGAGAGTGCATAAGACTTGTAAGAAGGAAAAAAATAGATGAAAAATCCATCTTTGGGGTTTACATTTTATCCCAAAAGTTTCATACAACTCTCACAATAATTCTTTCAACATCCACAAATATTTTTTAGCAGAAAATATTTATTCCTCCGAGAACAATTCTGTGACATTGAGCAACTAATTTCGAATGGGTGTTAGTATGTCATATAACTACAGTACAATGTTATATGAGACACGTGACTGTATGCTACCTACACAAAGAGGATAGAGCCACGAAACGTTTGAATTAAAATATTTTATAAACAATTGAGTTAATATTGTATATTTTAATTGTAGAGTATATATTTGAATTCTAAAGCATATTTGTGACAATCGTAAGATGTAACAATTTTATTTTGAGCACTAAACTCAACTAAAATATTTATTTTGAATATTCGATTTCACCATACAACTCTCTGCTGTAATTTTCAATTACAATATATAAATTGTCGCAACAGTATCATATTAAGTTCGTATACAATATTAGTCAACTTTAATCCTACATATTTAATTAATCGTGTCAAATTACCTAACACAAAAACAACATATATATTAATTGTGTCGTGTTCGGACTGACATAGATAAACTGTTAAGTAAGAAGAATAACATCGTCTTCTCGATTTAGCAATTAGATAAATTGTTAAGTACGAAGAATAACATCATCTTCTCGATTTAGCAATCATGACGCTTATCTGGCCATCATAAATTAATATGTAATTAATTTTAAATTCTAACAACAAATAAATAACTGGGAAGGTACTCTTAAGGCCTTTGCAAACAAATTTCAAATACTAAAGGAATTTTGATAAATTTTAAACACTTAAGTCCACTAATTATCTTTTTGTAAATGTCCACACTAGTGGCATAACAATTGGATCTAATAGTAAATTATTCTTAAATATTTAAAAATTATCAATAAGAGATCTAATTATAAATTACCCTAAATAATTTATCATCTAATCCTGCCATAATTTTATATAATATTATATCAAAATATATAAAATTTAAGTTGAACTGGCCTACTCATATAATTTTCAAATTATTCATATTTGACAATAACTCGGGTGCTTATTATTTTTGTGGAGTACCCTCAAAATTTCATGTCATGAAATGGTCAAAATTTGGTGTAGGTTCAGTCATGTTTGTATATATATATACACACACATGGGTGTGTTTTTGTGTTTTATCTGCAACTTACTTGAATCAAGGTCGGTGCTAGCAAGCTCCAAAAGAGTGTTTTGCTGATAAGATCAGTGAAGAGATCGAGAGGGCGTGCCAAATCTAGGCTGGACAACAACCCTCCAACCGTAATTTTAACTGTCACAACTGCTTTAACTTCCAATGATGTGTCCGCCATTACTGCTACTCGTGCCTTGATGCCACTGGCAGAAGAAGCAGCTCGTATCTCAATTTACCCTCTGCTTTTTGTAATTTATAAAACAAGTTTTCTTTTGTTTGGAGATTGCTCGTATGGATTGTTTGGGTTGGAATATGCGTTTATATAGAAGAGAGGGAGGGTGTGTGTAGCGGTCAACTTAAGAAACCTCACGAGTAGGTAATTTGGGAAAATAGTCCATATTTATCAGGGTTCTAAAAAATGCGGGGATAATCGAGGCGTGGAGGTCAAGTCTTAAATTTTAGAATCCTAAGCGGACCTTAAGCGTAAAAAGGCGTGAAAAGGCGTTTACGCTTTCTTAATATATTTTAATATTTTTTAACCATAATAAGGCTATTAAAATATTAAAATTGTACATATCATAGAAATATGCCTGACTATTTACAATTAAAATACTATTTGACTATTTTGGATTAGATAATGGTCCCGCTTGTAAAAAAATCTATAAAAACGCAATATCGTTTCACTAAAGCATTGTTGTTTTAGAAAAAAGTGTGCCTTAAGGATTTTACCAAGAATAAGGCGTAAAAATCTCAAGGTGGGGTGTTGCTCCCAACCCTCAAGTCTATGGGAGTTTTTTAGAACAATGATATTTATTTTACTTTGGTACAACAAAAGCCAAAAAATAATAGTAAACCGGTGCAAAGATGAGACTAGATAGATAATATTTATATATTTAGAATAAAAACGTGGAAGAGATGATGATAAATACAAATTTAGCAAGTACAAACGTGTTTTCTACTTCAATAATCTATTGTCAATGGATAGCAACAAAGATTGTCTTTCATCCTTTCATTAATCTATTTGCCAAAACAACGTACATCAAACTATGTAGTTTGCGATGGCTTTTACAGATTCCAAACATGATCCATTAAGAAAAAAATCAATCCTACCTGCCTAAACTTAATAGGTTTTATTTTGTTAAATCCCTACTTGATCCAAATTAATTTTATGAACCCTGAACATACCGAGCTCACGTTAAATGATTAAAGTATTCCCACTCCTCTCTTATTTTTCAATCCATCGAACTTATGAGTTAAATGTAAATGCAAAATAAAAAAATTAAAAATTATTAGGTACGAATTCAAAAACATTTACTAAAGTGGGTCCGAGAATCCAAAATAAAAAATCATCATAATACTGAAAAACATTCAACAAATATAATAAAAAAATATTAGATAGTAGCGATGCTTTAAATTTTATTAGAATAACACCACAAGGAGTTTACATATATAGTGAAAGAGCAACCATGTATAAAATGTTAAATCTAAAAAGACCTCCCGTCATCTACAAAAGTTAGTACAATTGTTCTGGCAAATCTTCATTTTCTGAAAACATTGCATGGTCATCTCATTTTTAATGTCATTAAATAGTTTTTCCTCGATGTATGTGACTAAAGTATTAGACATCCATTTTTTTGTCATTCACCATTTGCTTAGCCATTTAATACTAGCATTTAACATTAAATATTGGCATTAATAAAACCCTAACATTTAATATTAGCCTTTTACATACCCTAACATCTAACAAATTAACATACTAAACAAACCCTAACAATTAACAAACCTTAACATTTAAAAGTTAACACTTTACAAGCTTTATATATTTAAAATTTATCCTAACATTTAACAGTGATTTTCAAAGTTTAAACCATAGTAAATAACAAGTTTTTACTACAAAGACACGCAAAGAATACCATCCTGTTCTTAAATCTTATGATTATGTAAGGAAAAATTGGAGTAGAATCTATCCAGATGACAAAACCTCCAGACCCTCCAAAGTCAAAATCCTTTGCGACTGTGGTAACTGGCAACACCCCCACAAAACTTGTTCTTAAACAACCTACAACCTTCAAGGGCGAGCCTATTGTGATCTTTTCAGAAGATGATATCCAAGTCCTTTCAGAACCATTCAAACATTCAATCATAGGTAAGTTTTCACATGGGAGACCTTCTATAGATGTTATTCGTAAGACCTTTGAAACGTTTTCCCTTAAAGCTACATACTCAATAGGTCTTATGAATTCAAAACATATTTTGATAAGACTATATTGTGAAGAGGACTTTATTCGTTTATGGTTTATAGGTTATTTCCCAATGAGAACCTTCAGATCACCTATTATTCCTATCTGGATATCCTTTCCAAATCTTCCCATCCATTTTTTTGCCAAATCATCTTTATTTTCGATTTCACAACTCATAGGAAAGCCTCTCAAACTGGATTCTTCAACAGTATCAATAGCTAGACCAAGTACAACCCGAGTTTGTGTCGAATTAAACCTTCTAGACCAAAACCCTCATAGAATATGGATTGGCTGTGGATCTAAAGGATTTTGGCAAGCAGTGGATTATGAGAATATCCCAGAATACTGTTACTACTGCAAGAAAAAAGGCCACGATGAATCAAAATGCTTATTCAAAAACCCTGCTCCAAAAGATCCCATCAAGAACACCGATAGAAAGGAGAAAAGTGCAAAAGATGTATATGTGGAGAAGAAAAAGTCTCCAACTCAAGAAAGTTAGAAAAATAACGGTTCAGAAAACCAACCCAACAATGAAGAAAAGTCCCCAAAAACTATTGACACCTTGTGTCCTTTGGCAGAGTCAAATCATGGAGGCATTAATAGCCCTTTACCCGCTGAAATGGACAAATGTACTGTTGCAACAACAATAAATGTTGTGTTGTTCGAGAAGGAGAAGTCTTCCAATGGTACGGGAGTAGGTAATGAAATTATGGAGAAGACTACTGAGTTGGTACATAAAGGTAAAAATTCAGTAGGAAGAGACATCACTTTTAATAAAGGTTCCAAGATTTGTGTCGACATAGAGCAGCAACCATTTAATGGTTCTGATGATGAATTGAATAGGCTTTCAACAGGAACGAGGGGCATGGAATTGCCTCCAAATCGATAACGTTTCTTGAAGAAAACTGGTATAAACTCAGGCACCAGTAGAATTGTTCCGGTGATCGGAAAATCAATTAGGAATGGGATCACGCAAAATGAGGAACTAACAAATCAGGTTCCACAAAATCATGAAGGAGTTGGTGTTGTTGAGAACAATAGTCAAATGGTTCAATATAATTCGGAAGAGGTTGACTCAGCAGCTTTTGGAAGTGATAATTTTAATTCTGACTCTCCAAATATTACGGGGGGAAATTTGGATAATAATCATGGAAAATTGATGAATAAAAATCAAAGCTACATTCATCACTTAATCCAACATGATTCCATCGTATTAATTGGAGATAAAATTATTTTGCGCAATAATTTATTTGAAAATTCATCCTATGATGAAGACTCCAAAAGCGATGAAGATTTGATTCCTTTAAAGAATATTAATACAAATGTCGAGTTATCCCAAGTTAGTCCTATTGGTGTTCATATTCACGACGATCGTGGCATTGATTTATTTGTGGATCTTCCCAAACTTGATTCAGCATCTACGGTGGATTTCGATCTTCTCTCTAAAGATGAAAATTCGACTGCAGAAAATGACAATTGAAACGTCGTCCATAAGCGAACACGGTCTAGAAATTGAAGCACCCAAATGATCTTTAAATTGACTTTAGATTATTGTTTATTTTTTACAAGTTTCTTGTTTTTGCGTTTGTAAGTGCCCTTGAAGAGGTTTTTTCTCCATCTATTAATAAAATGTTATTTTCATAAAAAAAATAAAAAAATAGCGAGTTTTTTTTAAAAACAATTAAATAAAACTAAAACAACCTCATAGGAGTTTTGCAAAGCTTAAGAAATATTGGCTGGACCACTTCTCTCTCTCTCACGTAGACGAAATAGCAGGCAGTAGGAGTTTGATTCATTTACATAGTACAGCTAAGATAAGGAGTAATAAGGTGGGCAGTTATGGTCCTACCTTTAAAAGTCTCTTGACTTGTTTTTAATTTAACGTATGAATATGCCTTTAGTAGAAAAATTGACGCAAAACTTTAAGGTGGCCAGCTGTCTACCATAACTTCTTACTGTACCTGTCTCTCGAAATTATAAAATTTTATTTAGAAAATTTTAAATTACAGGAAAATAATTTTTAAAAATTGAAAAATATGTAAAAAAAACTTTGAAAAATACAAATAAATATTAAAAAAGGATATCTAGCCTGGAAAAAAAAACCACTAAAAATGATTTTTAAAAACAAAAAAAAATCAGAAAAAAAGATTGCAAAAAGAAAGAAAAAAATATTTTCCACCCAAAAAATGAATTCCAACAATCAAAAAAACTATTTTTCACGCAAAAGATGATTTTCAACAACAACAAAAAAAATCGGCTAAGAAAATGATTTAAAAAATTTAATTTCCAAACATAACTGTTTTTCACAAAATAAAATAATTATCAACAAAAAAAAAAATTCCCCAATTTTATTTTGTGGAAAACAGTTTTTATTTTCAAAATTATATTTATTTAATGATTTTTGAAATCATTTTATTTATTTATTTGCTAGAAATTCACCACAAAACTCCAATATTATACCAAACGATTACATTAGAATTTTAATCATGAGCATAAGTATAATTTTAACTTTATATATTGGGTATAATCTATGAAACAAAAGTATAATTTTTATTGTGAATTAAATTATACTTTATGGTGAATTTCAATTGTGAGAAATAGTATAATTCAATTATTTGGTATAATATTGGAGGTTTGTAGTGAATTTATCCACTTGTGAGAGAACCTTAAAATTTCAAAAAATAGGAGATACAAGGGTGTCAAAATAAAATTTAATCAATTCTTTAGTATTAGAATTTTAACTAGTATAGAAGACTAAAAATGAATTTCAATGAATGTTACTTTAGTATATTAACAATAATTTTAAAAATATATATATGGCGTGGAATGTTTTTATTTTATATAAAAAATATTTAATATTTAAATAAAAAATTATTTATAGAACTTTTTTTAATAGGTGAAACAGTTTGTTTTTGTAAAAACAATTTTTATGTTTTATAAATAGTTTTTTAATAAATAAAAAATAGATAAGAATTTTTTAAACAGTTGATTTTTTTAAATAGTCATAAAAAGTTCTAAAAAAGTTTATTTCAGATTCTTATTAAAGCAATTTTTCAATCAAAAAATAGTTTTTTTAATAGAGATGTAACAACTCCCAATTTTTACATAAATGTTGGTCACACACAATTCGCCGAAGATGAGGCTTGTCTATCAATCTATATCATTTTCAGCATCAAACCAAAATAAACAATTGTATCTTTAAAACAACATGCACGATAAAACCGGTTTAATTAATAACTAATAACAAATAATGAGTTAAACATCGAGATAGTGATAAAACTCCAACATAAGTACGACTAGTCTCAAAAGACTGAATCATAAGCTTTGGACTTATGCCCATACAATATCCAAAATAACAAATAGCTGAAAGGGAAATAACAACCTAAACTAGAATTAAATGAGCTGAATGACTGATGAGCAAAGTGACTGCAAGTCTGATATCCCATTAGCCATGTTGTCCCTGTTTAGGCAAACTTGGGGAAAAATAATTTATAATTCGGGTCAACGCCCTAGAGTTTCAAGAATTATCTTACGAAATTAAAAATGCAATAATATAGTTAATTAACAGTATGCACTGCCCATCGGCACTCACATGCACTAAGTATCTCACTGTGACACCCCGCTTAAAATAATAACGGGTGGCCAGCCCTATACTAAAATAATCAGGAATCTCAGGTGGATCATTGTCAGCATTTACAGACGATACTAAAATAAACACGGCTAAGTACCCATTATTACAAAAAGAGGGTGCCAAAAAAAAAATTAAAACTTTAATAAAACAAACTATGTAACAACTAACCACCAACATAACAACTATTAAATATAATAAAGAACACACACATGCTAATATAAAAGAGACTAATACAAGAGTACACTATAATGTAATAAAATACCCGAATATGCTGTCGGGTTACAGACAATATAATAAACTGTGAGCGAGGAAATAAAAGTGCTACATCTACAACACTTGGGTATAAACCCGATATACAAACTAAATCCTAATTTAGATATACAAAAGATAGGAATCGGCTATAACAAAATTCTGCAACAACCCGCAACTGCTATAGCTCCACGAATACACTGAATGGATATCATCAAAGGCGTCCTTGCGGAGGAACACCTAAAATAATACAATATATATACAGGGAAAGAGAAAGTATAAACGGGTCAGAGCCCGAGGTGTGAAAACATATTTATTGCAAGTGCATTAAAATGCATAATAATTGTAAATGCATTATGACATGATTAAAGTGGAGTCGCACTCTCCATAAAATTCAACTCACTTCTCAACTAAAGTGCGCAACTAAGCATATGCACATGATCTCCAAATAAATGCCCAAATCTATCTAGGGGAAAAGTAATCTAACTTACTCCCATTTTTTATATTCAATTAAAATCCATCTAAATTATCTCTCAACTTCAAATATTACCACTCTCATCTACTCGCCCACTTTCTAAATATATAAAGTAAACATAAACATTCTCTTTTACTAGAAGTTCTCATATTCTAGTTATTGACATAAATAAATATATATATATATATATATATGATTTATTAGCATCTAGGTGCTAAGGACTAAACTTCTCCCAATTCTCAATACTGCACTGCGTTTTGTGCGTGGGACGTCTCGTAAGCGAAATCCAAACAAGGAACGCCCCCGATACACTACTCCTTGGCAGTATTGATTATCAAGATGCATTATGCCCTCAATGCATGACGCGTATAACCCAAATTCTCTTATTCTATAAATGATTAATTAATTATTCTCAACTCTCAACAGTGCACGATGTTTCGTGCGTGAGACGTCTCGCAAGCGAAATTCAAACAAGGAACCCCCCCGATACACTACTCATGGCACTGTCGATCATCGAGATATATACTAATATAAATATGAGCACTAAGGACTAACTTCTCCCCACTCCCAACATTGCACTGCGTTTCGTGCGTGGGACGTCTCGCAAGCGAAATCCAAACAAGGAACCCCCCAATACACTACTCCTTGGTAATGTTGGTCGTTGAGGTCCATTATGCCCTTGATACCCAAAGTATTATATATACTCATAATAATTATATACTCTAGAATTCCACTTTAATATATATTAATCATAATTTGTCCAGATAAAATCTCTCGGAATGAGATTCAAGCAATCTTCTTATGTCTCTTTACTATAGAGACAAATATGATATCACATAATCATATACAATTAATATACTATTCACACAAGTATAATAATAAATGTGGCCATCCCCGGTCCTCGCCGCGCTGGGGCGGGCGCGGGAAAGGGGAGAGGATCCCTCGGGTCTCGCGTATACCTCTCTCGGTCGGTGTCGTTTGAGATGAGGTGTAAAAATGTAGAGATATTCAGAGTCACCAGTCTATTTTACTCAAAATAGAAAAAAGAAAAAGGGGAAGCCATCCCGAAGGATGGCATCTAAAGACATACTGGTGCATGTGAAATCAAGATGATTCGAGAAGGGTTTGGAGGCTTAGTTACGAAATGGGAAGGTGTTAGGCACCCATTCCGCCCTTTCGGTCTCTCATGGATATTTGCTGTTTTCCTATATATTTCCCCCCTTGATATGTGTGCATATGTATATATATATATATATATATATATATATATATATATATATATATATATATATAATGGAGGTAGGAATCCTCAACTTGTATCATGGAAAAGATAAAGCGAGTCATCCGTAGGAAGATATAAGAATAGTATTAGAAGAATAGGATTTACGCGATTACCCTTACGTTAGTCGTTATAATGGAACGATAACGCATATGGAGTAATACGTTACAAGTATATAGAATCTAAGAAAATTAGCTTTAGAGAAGATAGGAAAATAAGAGAAAAAGTGAGAAAAAGGACTCGAGTCTCGAGTTTTTCCCCGAGACGCCTACGTAGCCTATAAAGGCATCAAAGTCCATGTAATTCTCATACAAAACGAGGGGTGGGGTTTATCCCATAAATCCAAATGGGGGATCTCTTATTTGTGAGTGTGTGTGTGTGTGTGTGTGTAGAAAAAGTGTTTTAGTGGTGAGAAAAGTGTGAGAAAAGTATGAGAATCCCTATTTGGAATTTATGAGTAAACCCTCTTTTTCTTGTTTTTTGTTTTTTTTATTTATATGAAAATAAGAGATGTGCAATAATACTAAATAAAAAGTATATTAGGATGTGTGAGATGAAATAATAAAAAGTGTTAAGTAATAAAACAAGTTATTGCGAATTTAAGAGAATTTAAAAGAAAGTTGAGAAAGTTGGACCTTCTTGAAGATCTTGAGCTTGATCTTGAATGTAGGAGGGCGTCTCTTGCACTTGGATGATGATGGAGAGTGGCTAATTCACCAAGTTTGATGAAAAGGATGATGAAAAGTGGAGATAAAAAAGGGATTTGGAAGTTGAAATCACGCTGCCTTCGAGAGAGGTTTTTGAGATTCGCTGAGAGTGATTTTTATCAGATCTGGGCTCCCCTTGCAAATAAGGTGAAGGCCTCCACTTATAGGCCCAGGTAACTGTCGATCGGCATAAATCTATTCCTGCCTATCAGTAGGTGCCGATAGGCAGGGTCTGGAACCTGCCATTTGGCAGTGCGCTTCAGGCTTTTTCAGAAAATCGGCTGCCGAGGGCAAACCATTTGTCAGAATCACACACAAGGCAGACCTTGGAAAGGTAATTCAGATACCTTTGAAAGTCCTTTGGACTGCTCCCGGGTTCAGGAGTTGACTTTGGGTCAAATATGGCTCGGAAGCATTTGTCGGTCCATTGGACGGGGAATTGCTCGGACGCAAACGGATCGTTTGTCCGCATGGTAAGTCCAAATTGCTCATAGGGCAGACCGTTGGAAAGGTTAGGATATGTACTTTGACATTCCAAAGAGTTTGACCCGATTTGGGGAGTTGACTTTGGTTAACCGGGCTCTGGAAGCATTCAGTGACCTCTTGGAGTCAGACGGGTTGTTCGTCTGCATGGTAAGTCGGAATTGTGCACGGGATGGACCGTTGGAAAGGGTATTTAGTGACCTTTGAAGATTCATTCAGCCTCGGTCGATCTGAAGAGTTGACTTAGGTCAAACAGAGCTCGGGAGCGCCCGGTGGCCTCTAGGTCAAGTTTTGGACGCAAATGGATCGTTCGTCCGCATGGTAAGTCAGAATTGCACACGGGATGTTAAAAATGCGTTACTAAAGCCGTTTATTGAAAATAATTTATTTAAGTAACTCCGAGTTGTTTTTTGAAGAAACTCTTTTCTTAAATCAAAAAGAATTAATCACAAGACGTGTTTAATAAAACAGTATGTACGAGATCTTATTCAAGATTTAGGCAACAAGTTTAAAAGATAGTTTAAACAAGTTTTAAACACAGCACAACCAAGAATGAGATGAGAAAATGTAGAAGGCTTCTGTTCACAATTTTTACGTGGTAAAACCTCACCAATTGAGGAAACATCCACGACTCCCTCTACGGAGTAAAATGAAAAATCCACTAAAACAAATATATGAGTTACAAACTATATAACTAACATGCAAACAACTCAGACCTATATAAGTTTAGGAATGTACCCTCTGGTGTCCTTAAACTTCTCCGCAATTCTGATTGTAGATATAGTTCTCCCAGTTTGTCAACTTCTGATTTGTTCCAACACTTTACGTCGACTTATGTTCTCAAGATCTTATTACCAACACTTTTCGTGTTGTAAGGTGAAAGTGATTGTGAAGGTGCTTTCTAACACATGCATGCACACACACATACTTATTAAGTACAAACAGTCCTAACAAATTATAGTTACACTATATGCAGTGATCTTTTCTTTTTCTTTCTTCTTAGAAAACTTTGAACCTTATTTGACCTTTCAATCTATCCCAGAATCCACGGATACCTTTCTAGGAAGACAGACAAGGTCTTAATCAATCTCAGAATTTAAAACAAAAACTTTTTGAGATTGAAAACCTCCAAGTGAGATTCCAAACTAGGTCAAAGGTTTAATTTTACAAGAACAAGAAACGGAAAGCATTTATTGTTGATTTCAAAGTAAGAAAATGTTTTTAGAGAAAATAATCAACAATATATTTCTCAAGATGAGAAATAAAATGAAACTAAGTGTAATGTAACATGAATAACTCAGATCTGAGATTTCTATGGAAACAGAAACTAGATCTAAGTAAAAGTCTAAGTTGGAAACAAGATCTCACGAACACAAGGTTACAGCAACCAAAAAAATAACTCAACTCAAACTCTCAAACACTCAAGAACACTCAGGATGGTGTTTTTGGATATGGTGTTTTGAAGAAGTGTTTGGGTTAGGTTTGAAGAGGATTTGGACGAAGTTAGGGTTTCTAACTTTTTCTCTCTCTGGTTTCTCTCTTCTCTCTCTACTCTCTTCTCTCTCTTCTCTCTCAATTTCTTAGAGGAAATGAAATGGAAAAAAGTCTTCGAAGTCTGAGAATAGAGGCCTTTTTATAGTGAGAGGAGAAGGTTCGAGATATCTGATCAAAACCAAGGGCTGAGATCGAGTCAATTTAAATTGACTTGAACCTAAGGGCTCACATAAGGCGGTGCTTAAACGAACACAGATTGGATTAAAAAGTTATACGGGGATTCATCAAGGAAACATGCAGACCATTGATAAGAAATGATCCAAGGGCTGATAACACACGCGACAATTGTCTCAGTAAAGAAACACACATCTAACCAATCAAGGGGCAACATGTGTTGGTCAGTTAAGGGATATAAAACGTGCGTCCAAACTAATTACAAAGAATACCCTGAAATCTCTGCTTCTTTTGGATTCTACCCAAGGTAACATTAGGCCATAAAATACAACAAGTAATATTTAGAGATTGACCCCAAAACTTTTAAATCAAGTTTTAATTATTAAAACATGGTTTAAAAATTGTTTAAAAAATCCCAAAAAATTATTAAAAATCAAATTTAGGGATTTAAACACACTCAACACATGTACACACATAATTATGCAATATGACATGCAAAAAATGAGTTCTACTGTGTGTAAGTGTTGGCAATAGGTTCTTGATCAAAGCAAGAAAGAGAGATGAATAGGAAATCCAACTTCCGAGGCTCTTTGGTTTCTAGGATGGACATAATTTTGTCACAATTTCCAAACTAGATGAGCACTTATACAATATAGACTCAAGTGAGTCAAATGTATAAAGGCTTCAATCTCCCCCTTTGGAAATATGAGACAAAATCTCCTTTGAGTCAACTAGGACTCGTAGGGCAACAAAAAAAAAAGAAAAACTTATTCCTATCAAAATTCTTTCTACCCAATACCTAGAAATCAAAAAGTACATAACTCAACTAAGTACATTTGAATACCCTATTACAACTGTAATGACTGTACAAAAAGGAATACTTGCAATAATTCACTAAGATCAAGCTGTTTAGAATATGTAAGAATTGAATAGACTCAAATTTCTCCCCCATTTTGTCTCAAATGGACAAAGGGAAAAACTTGGATAAACAGCAAAAAGATTAGTCGGCATAAACCATACAAATAGATTTACGTAATGAAATGAATCTATTATAATCTAGAGGTTTGGTAAACATATCTACGAGTTGTAGATCAGTAGGAAGATAATTGATTTCTAATTCCTTAGATTCAACTAATTCATGTATAAAATGATGTCTTATTTTAATATGCTTTGTTCGCGAGTGTTGAACAGGATTTTTAGAAATATTAATCGCACTTTGATTATCACAATAGAGATGCAATTGGTTTTCTTTAATACCATAATCACTTAGCATTTGTTTAAGCCACATTAATTGAGCACAACAGCTGCCAGCGGCTATGTATTCAGATTCAGCTGTTGAGAGTGATGTGCAGTTTTGTTTTTTACTACTCCATCCTACCAAGTTATTACCTATATAATAATATGCTCCTGAAGTGCTTTTACTATCATCAGTACACCCAGCCCAGTCAGCATCAGTGTACCCAATTATAGTGCTTGGTGTGTCATTAGTGTACCAAAGTCCTAGATTTAGAGTGCCATTTATATATTTAATGATACGTTTAACAGCATTCAAGTGGCTCTCTTTAGGGTTACTTTGATATCAAGAACATATGCACATAGCATACATAATATCAGGACGCGAGGTAGTAAGGTATAGTAAAGTGCCTATCATACTACGATACAGAGTAGGATCTACAGATGTTCCATTTTCATCTTTAAAAAGTTTTAGCGTCGTACTCATGGGCGTTTTAGCATTTTTAGCACTCTCAAGGCCGAATTTCTTAACGATCTCTAAAGCGTACTTAGATTGCGAAATAAATAATCCTTCTGGATTTTGTTTGACTTGGAGACCTAGGAAGAACAGCAACTCCCCTATAAGGGACATCTGAAATTCCTTACTCATAATTTCAGAAAAGGATTTTACTTCCGAGGAAGAAGTTGATCCAAAAATAATATCGTCTACATATACTTGTGCAATAGTAATGTGTTTGTCAAAATGTTTGACAAATAGAGTTTGGTCATTTCCACCTCTTTTGAAACCTTTATCTAAAAGAAAACTGGAAAGATGCTCATACCAAGCTCTAGGAGCTTCTTTAAGGCCATATAAAGCCTTTTTCAGACGAAATACATGATTTGGATATTTAGGGTCAATGAACCCTTTAGGTTGTTCTACATAGGTTTCCTCAGCATGTATTCCATTAAGGAACGCAGATTTGACGTCCATTTGATATAATGTAAAACGCATGTGACAAGCTATAGCGAAAAGCAGACGAACTGATTCTAAACGAGTAACAGGGGCAAAGGTCTCGTTAAAATCAAATCCTTCTATTTGGGAGTATCATTGAGCAACTAATCTAGCTTTATTTCTAATTATTATCCCATTTTCATCAGTTTTATTTTTGAAAATCCAACGAGTAGCAACAACCTTTTTGTGATCAGGACGTGGAACAAGATACCATACATCATGAATGACAAATTGTAAAAGTTCATCCTGCATAGCAGAAATCCAGTGAGAGTCATTCAATGCCTCATTTACATTCTTTGGTTCCACAAGGGAAACAAAACATGCATAATGTGCATAATTTCTAAGTTGGGATCTTGATCGCATGAGACCAATGTAACTTATAGGAACTGACCGCGTAGTCCCGGGTCTCCCAGTTTGAGAGTATGACGATAATTTGCAAAAATCACACATAGACTTTAAAACAAGCCATTAAAGGGTGAAAACCCAAATCAGCCCCCAAACGACCCTGTAGGGGGAACGAACACCTCGCACGGGACCAATGTAACTTGTAGGAACTGATCGCGTAGTTCCGGGTCTCCCGATTTTTGGGTATGACGATAATTTGTAAAAATCACACTTAGAGTTAAAAACATGTCGTTAAAGCGTGAAAACCCAAACCAACCCCTAAACGACTCCGTAGGAGGCACGAACACCTCGCACGGGACCAATGTAACTTGTAGGAACTGAACGCGTAGTCCCAGGTCTCCCAGTTTGAGAATATGACAATAATTTCCACTCATACATGTAATTTTTTAGTTTGAGTAAAAAAAATTTTGTAAATTATTGGGTTACTAATATCGTATCTTTTTTGTATCCTATTTTTTTTGGAGGATAACAGTTTATCGTTGGATTTTATTCACGTGGAATACACAAAGAAGTCAATGGTTTACAACAAGGGGTTTATTCATGATTCCATTTTTTGTTCCATGGTCGTACGGTCTTTTGTTGTTTTATTGTTGACTTTTATGGACGTGAGGGCTTTTGTAAGTTAATTTTTATATTTTGTGGCCGTGCGGGCTTTATGTTAGGCAAGTTTTGTATTAACAGGTTTTGGAATGTCCAGAAAATAGAGAAAACTCTTCCCAATATTTTTTGGGCTTGTGAGCTGTTAAAGACTTGTAATATTTTGAAGTTTGTATGTACATTAGTTTATTAACAACGCACAATGTTATTAATTTGTGAATTTTGTGTTTTCAAATAATTATTTTTCCTTTTATAAAAAAATTGGCACAGTTCAAAACCGTGGCAAAAGTGTTTCATATTTTGGTACGATTTTGAACTGTACCAATTTTTTTTAAACTGTGCTGAATCTGGCACAGTTAAAAACTGTGCCAAAAGTGTGCCAGAAATATCAAATTCTGGCATGGTTTAAAAGTGTGCCAGAAGTGTTCCTATTTGGCTGAATCTGGCATACTTTTGAGCCATGCCAGAAAAAAATTGCCATTTTGGAACACCTGATTCTAGCACAGTTCAAAACCGTGCCAGATTTGATCTGGCACAATTTTAAACCGTGTCAGATTCCTGTTTTGGGTGTAGTGCTGAATGTAATAGAATAAAGATGCTTCCAACTTGAGAAGAATATTATTACAAATGTTAAAAAGTGTTAACGTGTCAAAAACACTTAGGAAGTTAGTGTGGGTAACTTAATGGTGTCTTAGTGAAATAAGACTTGTGAAATTTGAGGAAAAGACAAGTTTCGAAACAAATAGGTAAAATGGTAATTTATGTAAAGTGAAACATTTTTTTGAAATCAAAATGTTAGGAAAGGTCTTACACAAAAAGGGTGCTAAATGAACATGATTTTGGGATAAAATCAATATTAGAGTAAAAAGGACAAGAAATGATGATTCTTTAAACTGTAACACAAGTTGGGGTGGAACCCTGGGTTTTGGCTTCGGTCGGGTAAAAAGGAAAACTGGAATAATGTGGATATTTGTAAAATATTATACACATTAATAAGAACTCATATGACACCGAACAAATTAAAGAGGGCCTGGATTCCTAGGGCGAAAGACCCAAAATCACTATTTAGAGCATATGGTGCAAATAGCCGACGGTGTGGAGCCCGTTAAAATATGCAGTTGTTGGCAGATTTTGAGAAAAAGATATAGGAATATGGAACGTGACAAGAAATGGATTGTGTTTTGAAAATGTATAAATACAACCTAACTTGAAAGGACTAATAAATGTTCCACTAAAGGATTAGGTGGACAATAAATTCGAAAATTGACCAATGTCCATAAAGTAAAGGAAATGTAATGTGTACTGGTTAAATGGGTAAGTTAAGTAACCTAAAATGGTTAAATCCATAATTAACACAAGGGTGTGTTTATGAAAGATTTTCAAAAGAAAAATAAGTATTTTTTACCACGGTGTTTGTGTGTATTCAAAGGGTCAATTTCAATGAAAATACTAACATGAATTGGTATAAATAAAGGGAAAATATTGGTAAAAGAAATAATTTTCCTTAAACAAGGCGTATTTGTTTTTAGTATCTTACCATCTGTATTAAATCAAGGAATAAATGTCAAGAACAGAAAATGGGAGTTCTTTCATAAGATTGAGATGAACTAATTGGAGTAGATAATGTTTTTGGAATAAAAACGGTTTCATGCATGTAAGTTTATATATATGTTGACATATATATGATAGTTGCATAAGCATGTAAATATAACATGATAGAGTCTTCTTTCTACCATTTGATTCTATATTGTATTTGTATATTTCCCATTGAGCATTCGACTCACACCCTCATCGTTGTTATGACATGTTGGGTGCGATTTCATATTTTTAGAGCGTTATATAGGTAAGTGCACTCTTTTTATTTTACGTTAGTAGCTCTGTATGCTTGGATTCTGGGAATGCTTCCCATGGGTCCCTCACGTAGCTTGATTTTAATTGAGAATCGCATGTTAAACAAGTAAAAAGATAATTAAATAAAACTGGGCTTGCAACATTATTTAGGTTGGTTCATTGCACTTCACACCTAATGCTTGGGTCGGACGAGGTTGACCATGGGTAACCCAAAATTCCAGAATGAGGCATTACAAGGGTTGTTCTAGGTTTGCCTATAGGGGCACGTTTTCAAGCCCAAGTCTGATTATTTACAAAATTTAGTGGTATTATCAAACCGGGACTCTCGTGACTAAGTGGTCAGTTCCTACGAGTTATGTTTATCTCGTGCGAGGTATTCGAGTCCCTTTCTGGCCGTTTGGGGGTCGTTCGGGGTTTTTCCCCTACGGGAACGTTTTCAAGCCTAAGTCTACTTATATAAAAATTAAGTCTTATTCTCAAATCGAGCATTCCATGACTACACGGTCAGTTCCTTCGAGTTACGTTGGTCCCGTGCAAGGTCTTCATGCCCTTGTGGGGCCATTTGGGGATTGCTCTGGTTTTTCCCCCGTGGGAACGTTTTCAACCATAAGTTTAATTATATGAAAATTTCAGTCCTATTATCAAACAGGGAGTCCCGTGTCACGGTCAGTTCTGACGAGTTACGCTTGTTCCGTGCGAGGTGTTTATGCCCCTTGTGGGCTGTTATAGTGTTTCCCCCATGGGGGAACATTTTCAAGCCTAAGTCTGCTTATTTATAAATTTTATTCATAATCTTAAAGTAGTAGTTCCTTGACTACGCGGTCAGTCTCTATGAGTTATGTTGTTCGTGTGCAAGGTGTTCATTTGCCTTGGGGGTCGTTTGGGGACTTTTCCCAGTTTTCCCTTGCAGGGACACATTTTAAATCCTAAGTCTACTTAGTTGCAAATTTCAGGGCTATTCTCAAACTGGGAGTCCCCTGACTACACGGTGAGTTCCTATAAATTATGTTGGTCCCGTGCAAGGTGTTCGTGCCACTTGCGGGTCATTTGGGTGATTTTACCCTAGGGGCACGTTTTCAAGCCAAAGTCTTTTTATTTGCAAATTTTAATCCTATGATAAAAAATGGAGTCTCGTGACGATGCGATCAGTTCCTACGAGTTACGTTGGTCCCGTGCGAGGTGTTCTTGCCCCTTGTGGGGATATTTGGGGGTTGTTCCGGGTTTGGCCTCTGGGAAAGTTTTTGAGCCTAAGTATTCTTATTTGCAAAATTCAATCCTATTATTAAATCGGGAGTAACCTAACTACGCGATCAGTTTTTAAGAGTTACGTTGGTCCCGCGTAAGGTTTTCGTGTCCCTATCAAAACTGTGAGGGTGATGTTATGGGTTTTCTCCTTAGGGGTATTTTTTCAAGACTAAGTCTGCTCATTTGCAAAATTTAGTCTTATTATCAAATCGGGAGTGACGTTACTATGCAATCAGTTCCTACGAGTTACGTTGTCTTATACGAGGTGTTCCTGCCCCTTGCAGGAGTGTTTACGGGTTATTCTGGATTTCCCCTTGAGGAATGTTTTTAACCCTTAGTCTTTTTATCTACAAACTTCATTCCTATTCTCAAACCTGGATTCTCATGACTACGCAATCAGTTCCTATGAGTTACGTTGGTCTTGTGCTAGGTGTTCGTGCCCTTTACGGGGACTTTGGGTACTATTATGGGTTTCCACCTTGGGGAACATTTTTAAGACTAAGTTTGCTTATTTGCAAATTTTAGTCCCATTCTCAAATCAGGATACCCGTGACTATGCGAATAGTTCCTATGAGTTACGTTGGTACTGTGCAAGGTGTTCGTGCCCCCTGTGAGGCCGTTTGAGGCCATTCTAGGTCTTTCCCCCGGGGACACGTTTTCAAGCCTAAGTTTGCTTATTTACAAATTTCAGTCCTATTTTTAAACGGGGAGTCTCATGACTACGCGATTAGTCTCTATGAGTTACATTGGTCCCGTGCGAGTGTTCATGCCCCCTCATGGGGACGTTTGCGGGTTGTTTCGTGTTTTCCCAACCCGGGGCACGTTTTCATGCCTAAGTCTACTTAGTTGCAAATTTCAGTCATATTCTCAAATTAGGAGTTCCATGACTATGTGGTCAGTTCCTATGAGTTACATTATGGGTTATAATATAAAAAATACGCACTTAATTAACCATTACATTGGAACACAATATTTAAAAAATTATGCATATTAAGTATATAAAAATGTGAGTTAAAGTAAAGAATACATGTTCCTGCGATCCAATAAGGAAATGATATACATACTCATAAATTTGTGGTTGGACCAAATTGTTCTGGGTAACCCCCGCATTTACATTCTTTGAATCTGTATTGGTTAATGTATCCATGTTTGGTTCAAAGCATAAAACGTGAGGCTCCAACACTTTGAATTTGTTTTTTAGGGCTTCAACCTCATCCTCAGCTCCAGTTTTGCATGCTTCAATGGCACACCATTGTCTTTCTCTAGTAGCCTATAATAATGAGGATGAGTTGTTATCTCGGGTGTTCGACCTATAACTTGCTCCCTTTCAATTCAAATTCCATCTTGAGCTTTTCCAGCACAATTTCCACGTGTTCCATTTCCATGGCGTCGTATTTAGTTTTTATGATTAATTCCCGATTCATCCAAAAAATTTCGATATGGTTGAACTTGAACATATGAAAGGTTGATCGGACTGGAGAAATGTGCTTCAAGATAGTGATCATCAAGGTGGGTATCTGATCACCCATTCATATGTTTGAGTTAAAAAAATATCGAAAATATTCTGATGAATCGAGTATCAATTATGAAACCCAAATACACTGCCATGGAAAAAGAACACGTGGAAATTGTTCTGCAAAAGCTCGAGATAGAAGTCGGTTTAAAAAAGGTAAAAGTTAGAGGTCGAACACATGAGAGAGAAGGTCACCCGCATTAACGAGGATTATAAATTGTACCTCGTACGTGAAAATAGAGCTCAAAATAAATACAATAGGCTACTAGAGCACAATGTTGTGCAGTTGTAGCATGCCAAAACTAGAGTTGGGGGTGAGGCTGAAGCCCTGAAGAACAAATTCGAAGAGTTGGTGCTTTGTGTTTTATGCTTGTAATGAGACGTCGAAACATTTATTAGAGTAGAGTAAGAAAAGGTAAATATGGGGGATTATTAGGTCCAATTTTATCCTACCATAAACTCCAGAGACACTATTCTCAAAATGGAAATCCCGTGCAAGGTGTTCATGCCCCTAAACATTCATAAATCAAATTAAAAATTCGTAAATCAAACTAAACATTCATAAATCAAATTGAAGAGCCAATATAATGTCAATATCATAATAGGATACAAATTATATTGTTAAGGCCCAATACAATAATAGGATTCCAATAGGATTGCCAAAGGTAAAATAATGTTTTGATATTCAATCTTCTGCTAAATTAACTAAAAGATCCTTCAAATTAGGGTTGTCATCAAGAGCGTACTGAAACTCTTTAGGAGAATTTAATGCATCTTCTTGAGTAGTCATACCCTTTGGTGAATGCACAACAATAGACCAATTGCCATCATTTATGAACGTCGAGTAGAATACGTTCTTTACATTTTGAAAGGAACAAATAAAAGGCTCGTTGACTATGCGATTTTACTATTCATCTTTGATAAATATACCATGAAAATTTTGGAGTTAGGATCAACTTTGAAAGAATTCCTAGTATCCTCCGCCTTCACCAAGTCATAATAGAATATGATTTTTGTGAAATCTAAATAATCGAGTATTAGTTTTTTTGCATAATCCAATTATAGGTTAGCACTGTATATTTTTTATTTTTATAACTTTTGCTAGCAACACATGTAGTCAAGTCAGAAATTGAAAATTTGTTGTTTTGCATCAAAAGCTTTACCTCAAATGGATATGAAACGAAATCAAAATCGTTGGTGTGAAATTTCTTAAACTCTTTCGCACAAAATTTAGGGCCTTTTTTAGGCGTGCAAGACTTGAAGAGACATCACCTCTTTCTAGAGGCTGCATGTAGTAGTGGATTTGTATTAGGGAATATTTTTATCGCACGTGAATTAATAACCGCACACATAAGAGGTCTAAATTACCTCCTTTTGTTACTCATTCCCTAAAATCATTGGTCGTATAATTTCTCCTTTGATTTTTGCCAATTTCATTCTCGTACTTCCTATAGGTAAATTTTAGAGTTTAGATCATAATATATAGAATACATATAATCAAAAAAGAATAATTCAGTAGATACTTACTCTTTCCAATTTTTAACTTCATCTTGTGATTCGAAGATATAATGAGTTTATTGCTCGTATTATAGATTTGCGAGCCTCACTTCTTTAGGGTTCACCGAAGCCAATTTATCCTTAAACTCGTTAGGTTCCTTAATCACTCATTTAAGATTAAACCTCCTTAACTCTTGTTCTAGCATATGCTTCTTAGCGTATAACGATGATTCCACAGTTACGTATCCTTCAGCAATTGACCCTCTAATTTACCATATATTATTTACATAGTCTTTGAAGATTTTCATCAAGCGCTCGAAGGGATACATCCAGTGATACCTAATGGTACCATATAACAAAACCTAATCGCATAAATGCATAAGTAGGTGGATGCTGATATCAAATAATGACGAAGGGAAATATTTCTCTATAACACAAATTACCTCGATTAAAGTTCATTTTGCAAATTTAAGGTGCTTTCTATTTACCACGTTTGCAAAAATTAGGTTAAAGCACCAATTGATTTTCATAATTTTCTAACGGAGATATTTTTGTTTGGAGAAACAAGAAGATGGATTAATTGAATGATGACGTGTCAGACGTGCGACTTGCACCCATTTCGATCATTTGTTTGGTAACTTACTACCCTTCATAGATTATCAGAATAACCAGTTGGAATATTCAAGTTGAACAACATGTCTAACATGATATTTTTCTCACTAGTAGTTAAAGTGATAGCAGCCGGGGGGTAGACATTATCATATTGTAGGATCAAATTTTTAACCACAATTTCTTCTATATTTTCATCTTATGTAGATTGCAGAGCGCCCGATCTCCATCTTTTGAATGAGATCCACCCAGCTATGTTCCTATCAGATGTTCTGCAACATTCTTCTGTGCGCATCACATTAATTGCATGTCTTACATGATGATATTTCCAATATGATAAGTAAAAAAGTATTGATCATCTTGACCATGCCTTCATTTTACTAGGCTCATTCGAATCCTCCCTAGATTTTTGCTTCAGGTTTACAAACTAAAGGTGTTTACCTACATATGTATTCCTTATAGTCATAACCTTTGCAATTTTCTCAATTTACTGATTAGAAAGCCGAAAAGGCTCTGTCCTATGCTCGTAATCGACAAGGAAGAAGTTAGACTTATTGTCCCTAAAAGGGAGACCGGTTGATAAAAATCTATTATGACCCACATAATTCCTCTTAACACTATGACGTATCCAAGTAGCTTCAGTTTCCTCCCCACATATGGGACATCCATAATAATTATAAACATTGCTACTGAATAAGGTCCCATATGCACGAAGGTCATAAATCGCCTACATCACCATTGCTTTAAGTGTGAACTCTTCACCCTTATAAGAGTCAAACGTCGTGACTCCTTTATACCAAAACTCCTTAAGTTCTTTGATTAATGGGGCTAAGAATATATGAGTATGATCGCCGAGAGCCTTCGGCCCGGATATTAATAAAGACAATAATGTGAACTCTTTTCTTATGCACATTGTTGGAGGGAGACTTAAAAGTACCATGAGAACTGGCCAATAACTATGATTAGAACTTAAATAACTAAAAGGGTTAAACCCACCGATTGATAATGCAATACAAACATTACACGATTGCTTTGTAAATTTGTGGTGTCGTTCATTTGAAATTTTCCAAATGAGTGAATCAATCGGATGATGTATGATATTCCCATCCACCTCGCATCGAGCGTGCCACGTCATTGCCTTAGCTATCCACGATACATAGAAAAATTATTTTAACCATGGCTCGAGTGGAAAATACTTCAAAAACTTTTGTGGAACTTGCGATATTATGTATTCTTGTCGTTTTCATTCTCATTAACCACATACCTAGGCTCACTGCATATAGGACATTCGTTCTCGTTGTGGTACAATATGCAATTACACTTGCATGGATGAATGGATTTGTACTTCAAGACAAAAAACTTCAAGCTCTTCTTCATGCTAGTATAATTGTCTAGTAACGTGTTCTCTTTCAGGATAATGTCTTTAACTCACTTAAGAATTTTGATTACACTATTGCTTGACAAGCTAGATTGACTCTTCAAATTATGCAAACCAATCATTGCATATAATACTGAGTGATCTTAATCGCAATCTTTGCACAATGATCTAGCCTCATAGGCTTTCAACCGCATGTATGCTCGATCTTCTGATTATTTACCATCAACTTGTTCATTGACTTGTTTATAATGAACATAATTTGTATCCATAGGTTGGTGGTTTTGATGGTGGTGGAGTCCGTCAACATCATTAATTAGGTCGGTCAAAGGACGATGTGTTGGCAACTCATGTATCCCTTACACTCGGTAGGGTTTCGTTATGCAGTTGGGTGCCTGTAATTCTTCCAAAAGATAAGATACATTTTTTCACCATGATATGTCCATTGCTAATAGTCTTGACGAATTCTCCACTTTAGTAAATGCATGTCAGTGTCTTCTAAAGACTTATATTTTTTGTTCATAAAACGGGTGCATGGACATGAAATTGTATCATTTTTAAGACTGATATACGCGTATTTAACAAATTCTTATATGCCCTTTACATAATTATTTGTATTCAGTTGATCTCCCCCATCCCCTCTTTGTATTGTGGGAAATCCATTATATAATCTTTACAATTCAATTATCCTATATTAATAGGTTGAAACAAATGTCATATTGCATTCAAGAACCCAAAATTCATAATTGAGTCAAATTATTCAACACAACTTAAATTCAAATTAAACAAATTAAAATAACTTAAATAAAAAAATATTATCACAAATTGTTCTCAAATATTACAAATTGTCAAACATTGTTCAGGGCATCGACTTAACCAAAAAATAAACTAGCCGAGTGATAAAATAATTTGCATAGTATTTCAGTTATTTACCTTCCCCGCCGCTAACATGCACATGCATATCTTCAAATTATTTTATATTTTATTAACCATCTACAAAGGTCGATTATGAACTTTAGTTCTGATAATTATGGAGATGAGTCTGCAGATGCCACTAACCTCTGTATGGGTTAGGTTCTTAAAATAGTTTTGCTCGCTATAGTCACCATGAGTGGATGAAAATGATCCACGACCTATAGCAGGCAGAGGCACTTTAAAGGGGAATTTTAAAGGAGTCGGGATTTGTGAGGGGAAATATAGAAAGGGAGGAAAGGGGAAACCTTGAGAAGGCGGGTAAGAAAAACCTTGAGGAGGCATTGGGGGCTGAAAACCTTGAGTAAAAAAGGACATTAGGAGCCTAATTTCACTTGTCAAAACTGACGTCTTACTTTTAATCTCCTGGACATCCCCATCTACATTAGAATGACTTTTCTCTTGGATCTAAATACAATTATTGTCCTAAGAAAGATCGTCCACAATAGGAGCAATGTGTTTTGACTTGGTTTTCGGCATTTGTGATCTGACACCTCTCGTTCTCCCTTTTATGTCAGAGTTAAAGTCTTGGGTCAGGGTATCATTTTCAATATCATTGTTGATGTAAAAAACTAGATTGCTCTAATTATTCAATCACAGATAAATAAATAAGACAAAGATTTTTAAAGTGGTTCGGCTAGGAAGAAAGCCTACGTCCACTGTTATGTTATTGCTGAGTGTTTGTGGAATTCTTGATTACAAGTTCTCTCAAGAAATTCCGATGACGTAGGCTTTCTTCCTAGCCGAACCACTTTAAAAATCTTTGTCTTATTTATTTATCTGTGATTGAATAATTAGAGCAATCTAGTTTTTTACATCAACAGATTGGCGCCGTCTGTGGGAAGCGACTGTTACTATCGTTTTTCGCAAAAATCAGTTATTATCAATGGCAGATAATCCAGAATCCAGTAATCGAAATGCTGGAAATACTGGAAATCTTCCAAATCCATCTGTACCCCCAGATCTGACTGGAATTATGACAAATCTGGCTCAAGGACAAACCGCCATGCAAGAATCTATGAGGCAACTCATTCAAACTCTTCAAGGCGGTGCACCTACCTATTCAGGACAACGGAGTGATCGTGGGCAATCACGATCCAGACGTACTGCGTCATATCGCAATGGGGAGTCTAATGATTCTTCTTATCAACCTGGGCGAACTTCATCAATACAGGCTACGGATACAGATCAACGTATCACTCTCTCTCCGGAGAGAACTAGCGCTTTAGAAAGGTTAAGCAGGGTGTCTCCTTTTAGTCGATTAGGACCAAGGAGGAATATGAGTCCACCTAGAGCTCCATCGAGAAGTTTTCGGCCACCATCAGGTTTGAGAGAAGGATCAGCACAATCACGACCAGCTACTCGTCGAGATAAATCTCAGAAAGCTACGTCAGAACTATCAATTGCTCGGACTAAGCGACCTGAGGAAGGAAATGAAGCATGGAAAGGTTCCATTCAGCGGTTGGAGGATAGACTGGGCGAAATGGCTAAGGCAAGAAACCCCCTACAGAGAACTTTCGTTCAAGGGACACCTTTTGTGCAAGCCATTGTAGATTTTCCTACACCATCGAAATTCAAAGCACCTGTGGTGACCCCCAAGTACGATGGAAAGACAGATCTTGTACTTCATATAGAACAATACCAAGCTGCTGCCGATATTTATGCCGTCCCCGACGAGATGAGGTGTAGAGCATTCTCGGGAACTCTTACCGGATCTGCACATATATGGTATAATAATCTTCCTCGGGGTAAGATTTCAACTTTTATTCAATTAGCCGAGTTGTTCATTGGCAATTTTTGTTTTGGGGCGAAGCCAGTAAAGCGAGTAGCGCACTTGCTAAGTGTTAGACAAAAATCAGGTGAAAGTACAAGAGATTACATAACTCGTTTTAATAACGAGAAATTGGAAGTCATAGATTACGAAGAAAAGACAGCGATCACTGCTTTGATGAGTGGATTGTTGCCTAACAAGTTATACTACACTTTGGCCAAAGACCCACCTAAAACTATGTCGGAGTTGATGGAAAAAGCGGCCAAAATCATGAATGCCGAGGAGGCTATGGCTGCAAAGAAGAATATGGATAAAGAAACCAAGGTGGAGGTCGACAAGTCTAAGAAGAAAGACCAGAAAGGTAATGGTGGTGACAAGCATTCCAGAAATAATAGGACGACGTTGGAAGTCCTAAAGAAGTACGATAATTATACTCCATTGAAAATGGGTATTAATCATGTTTTGGAAGAAATCAAGAATAACGAGGAAATCAAGTGGCCAGAGAAATTGAGGACAAATCCCGATTTGAGGAATAAGGCCAAATATTGCGAATTTCACAAAGATCATGGCCATATGACCAAAAATTGCATAGCCCTTCAGAACGAGATTGAAACGCTTATCCGAAGAGGAAAATTGTCAAAATATATAGACCGCAGGGGTGAGAGGAAGAATGATGATAGATACAGAGAAAGATCTAGATCTCCTCGTCGTGCCGAGGAGAAAAAGAAGAGGGACCATGAAGATGATCCAGATGATGACCCCGATCTTCCCAAGAAGCCAAGACAGCCTGAACGAGAGGTATTTTCCATACGTTTTGGGTCATTTGATTGTAATGTTATTATAGGAGGAGATGCAGGAGGAGGAGACCTTACTGCAGAAAGAAAAGCTTACCTCGGAGAGGCTCAAGCTTGTTCATATATTCAGCGAATAAATCTGGCCGAGGATGATCGTCCGAGGAAGGTAAACAAAGAGAAGTTAGTGATTGGTTTTTCAAAAAATGACCTGGCAGGTGTTCTTTACCCTCATGATGATCCTTTGGTGATCAAAATGAGGATGAAGGACGTGGTTATTTCAAGGGTGTTAGTAGACAACGGTAGTTCGGCAGACATCATGTATTACTCATGCTTTGATAGCTTGAATTTGAAATTATCTCAATTGGAACCTTATCATAGACCCCTTCTGGGTTTTGCTGGCGAGAAAGTTTTTCCACTTGGGACGATCAAGTTGGATATACTCATTGGAACTTGGCCTGCTTGTCGAACAGAAAGAATACGCTTCTTTGTGATGGATAAGAATGTGCAGTCAGCCTACAACATCATCATGGGAAGAGTTAGATTGAAGAAGTTCGAGGCAGTTCCATCTACAGTACATCAGTGTTTGAAATTCCCAACGAATTTTGGAGTCGGAATTGTGAAAGGTGATCAAAAAGTAGCTCGGGAATGCTATTATTCGTCTGCCGAGCAAGAGGAACTTGAAAAGTCAAGGAAAAAGACTACTACTTACCAAGTGGAGGAAGGTACAGAAATTGAAACTCTTAACCCTAGGGATGAATCTCAACTTGTAAAAGGGCAGGTGGTGGAATCTACAGAAAATGTCATTCTGGACGACGAGCATCCTGAACGAGTAACCCAGATAGGATCGTCGTTGGATGTTTCAATAAAACAGGAGTTGATAACTTTCTTGAGAAACAGGAAGAATACTTTTGCTTGGAGTCATGAAGACATGCCAGGAATAGATCCAAACTTCTTATGTCATGAACTCAATGTGAATAAGGAGATCAAGCCTGTGAAGCAGAGAAGAAGAGTGTTTAGTCCCGAGAAGAACCAGGCCATACAAGAGGAGGTCGAGAAACTCCAGAAAGCCCAATTCATTGAAGATGTGAAATATCCAGATTGGTTGGCAAATGTGGTGATGGTAAAGAAGAAGAACAACAAATGGAGAATGTGTGTTGATTTTACCGATCTTAACAAGGCATGCCTAAAAGATCATTTTCCATTGCCCAGAATTGATCAGCTAGTGGATGCTACCTCGGGACATGAGCTACTCAGCTTCATGGATGCATATTCTGGCTACAATCAGATCAAAATGAAGCCTGAAGATAGGGAAAGTACTTCTTTTATTACCCCAAGGGGAACTTATTGTTATAATGTTATGCCTTTTGGTTTAAAAAATGCAGGTGCACCATATCAGCGGCTGATGAACAAGGTTTTTGCCGAACAAATCAATTGCAATATGGAAGTCTATGTCGACGACATGCTCACCAAAAGCAAGAGAGCTATTGATCATCTAGTTGACTTAGGCCAGACCTTTGATCAATTGGATAAATACCAAATGAAGCTCAACCCGACGAAGTGTACCTTTGGAGTACGAGAAGGAATGTTCCTCGGATACATCGTCAATCAACGAGGTATTGAGGCAAATCCAGAAAAGATTAAAGCTCTTTTAGGGCTACGATCTCCAACGACGAGGAAAGAAGTACAGAGTCTTACCGGACGAGTTGCAGCGCTCAATAGATTTGTATCCCGAGCAACTGATAAATGCCTCCCATTCTTCAAAACACTGCGAAAAAGTTTTGAGTGGACTGATGAATGTGAGAAGGCCTTTCAAGATTTGAAGAAGTATTTGGGAGCCCCACCATTGTTGTCTAGGCCAATAACAGGAGAAACTTTGTACTTGTATCTGGCAGTATCAGAGAATGCAGTCAGCTCGGCATTGATCAGAATGAAGAATGGAGTCCAGAAGCCAATTTATTACACAAGTAAGGCTTTTCGAGGTGCAGAAATCAGGTACCCAAAGCTAGAAAAATTGGCACTGGCATTAATTGAAGCAAGTAGAAGAATGAGGCCATACTTCCAGTCCCATACTATCATCGTGTATACCGACATGCCATTAAGACAAGCCCTTCACAAGCCAGAAAAATCAGGAAGATTGATGTATTGGGCAATAGAACTCGGTGAATATGACATTGTGTATGAACCCAGATCATCATTAAAGGGGCAAGCTGTAGCAGATTTTATAGCAGAATTCACATACCCTGATACCCCCGAGGAACAAAAGGTACTTGTTGACCTACCTGTGGACGATACGGGATCAACAGACACAGATCCAGACCAACCAAGGTTGGTAAAAGGACTTGTGGATGTAGAAAAATCATCATATTCAAACCCAGACCAACTCCGATTGGTAAAAGGGCGCGAACAGATGACCGACGAGGAACTAAGGATACCCGGGGATGATGAAAGAAAACAGATGATATTTTACCGAGGAACTCTAACAGATAAGAAATTTGAAGACGAGTTACCTACATGGAGATTATATGTAGATGGATCATCTTGCACAGCTGGTTGTGGAGCAGGGATTGTTTTAAACACCCCTGATGATGTTGACATGGAGTATGCCTTGCGATTCCAATTCAAGGCTTCCAATAATGAAGCTGAGTATGAGGCTATGATAGCAGGTTTTCATTTGGCGAAAGTTATGGAAGCACGGCAAGTAATTGTTTTCAGTGATTCTCAATTAATTGTGAATCAAATGATGGGAGTATATGCAGTTAAGGGAGAATTAATGGTGAAGTACCATGAGAAGGTGATGAAGTTATTGGCAGAATTTGATGCTATTCAATTGGTGAGAATACCGAGGATGGAGAATGATAGAGCAGACGCATTGGCCCGCTTAGCGTCAGCTACGCGCACCGAGCTGCGAAGAACGATACCAATTGAAGTATTAGAAAGTCGGAGCATAGGAGAAGATCTGATGGTGAAGGTTATTACCCTTGATTTAGGACCATCTTGGATGGATCCTATCAGGGCATACATTGAAGAAGGAAAATTACCGGAGGACAAGTTAGTTTCCAAGAAATTGAAGTATAAAATTGCTCGGTATGTGCTAACTAATGGTGTTTTGTATAGACGAGGAATTATGGCAGGTTTGCAAAGATGTGTACATCCATCAGAAGTCAAAGAATTGGTTGAAGAAATCCATGAAGGATCTTGTGGAGCTCATGTAGCAGGTCGGACACTTTTGCAAAGGGTGATGACACAGGGATATTACTAGCCGACGATGAGGGCTGATTGTATAGCATATGCCAAGAAGTGTGACAAGTGCCAACGTTTTCCCGCCATCCGAAGAACTCCACAAGCATTGTTGACACCCATAACTTCACCTTGGCCATTTGCCATGTGGGGGGTTGATCTGGTTGGACCATTGCCGACGACCCGAGGAAGGTTCAAGTATCTCGTCGTGGCAGTGGATTATTTTACTAAGTGGGTGGAAGCTGAACCACTAATTGATATGACGTACGAGAAGGTATATCAGTTCATTTGGAAGAACATCATTTGTCGATATGGTCTCCCCCATGCTTTCATCACAGACCATAGAACACAATTCGATAATGAAGAATTTGCTGCCTATTGTCATCAGTCGAACATTTTGAAGTATCATTCAGCACCAGGCCATCCCCAAAGCAATGGACAGACTGAGGTGACAAACAGAACATTACTAAATGGTTTGAAGAAGAGGTTAAATGAAGCTAAAGCAAATTGGATCAATGAGCTCCAATCAGTACTATGGGCTTACCGAACAACTCCCCGAGCAACAACTGGAGAATCACCATATATGTTAGCATTTGGAAGTGAAGCTGTGATACCTGCCGAGTTGGGTCTCCCAACTCATAGAGTGCTGAATTTCAACTCCCCAGTCAGCGATTTGATGAGAAGACTGGATTTGGATATGCTCGAGGAGGTTAGAGAAGAGGCAGCCATTAGGAATGCTGCTTACCAACAACGTACAGCTCTGTTCTACAATAAAAGGGTGAAGAAATGTGACTTAAAAGAAGGGGATTATGTGCTAAAGAAAGTCATTCAGAAGCAAAATAAGTTGGAGGCAAACTGGCATGGACCTTACCGAGTTACAGAGGTTGTTCGTCCAGGAACTTACAGAATAGCAACTCTAGAGGGAGAAGAATTTAAGAATGCGTGGAATGCTGAACACCTACGCAAGTATTATCAGTAATGTAAAATGTAAAGCATTTCCTTCATTATGAATAAAGCGAGGATGTTTCGCCATTTTCTTTCTGGTTGAAAGTTTTTCGTGGAATACTGGTGTAATACACTACGCACAAAAAGGCGCTCTAAGGAGCCCAAAAGCAAGCTCTAAGGAGCCAAAATATACTCCTTTGGTTAGGAGGCGCTCTAAGGAGCCAAAAAATACTCCTTTGGTTAGGAGGCGCTCTAAGGAGCAAAAAGCTTTAAGGAGCCAAAAAATACTCCTTTGGTTAGGAGGCGCTCTAAGGATCCAAAAGCTCTAAGGAGCCAAAAAATACTCCTTTGGTTAGGAGGCGCTCTAAGGAGCCAAAAAATACTCCTTTGGTTAGGAGGCGCTCTAAGGAGCCAAAAAAAAAATACTCCTTTGGTTAGGAGGTGTACACCAGCATGATCAACTACGGTTGATAAGATAAAAATATATTCCAAAATACACCAAGTATAGTTGGTCGGGGATAAAGACCCACTAACTGTAGTTGGTCGACGAGGACAAATTATTGACCTTAGTTGGTCGGACACATTTTTATATTTGAAACCAACCAAGTATAGCTGGTCGAGGATAAAAACCCATCAACTGTAGTTGGTCGACAAACATTATTTATCCACCTTGGTTGGTTGGAAACAGTTGGAACAATTTATACTCATTACTTTATTATTAAGTGATTGAACAACCTTGATACTTGTAACTTTTTATTAAGTTGCTCAATGAACAATATTGTTGTTATCTTTTTAACAGACACATATGCACAAATACAAAGGTGTTTAACAAACACAACAAAATAGCAGTAGAGATTTGCAAACAGAAAATGAAAATCTTTTCATTAAAATTCAGAATAAATTACAAGTTACATGAATGTACTAACTGTTACATTGAAAACCTATTCTATTGATTTCTTTCCTTTATTCTTTGAAACAGGCTCCTCGCCAGCAGGAGGATCCTCTAGGCAAAGAGGAGAATTAATGAAATTAACATCTCTGAGCATTCTGACGTTCATCACAGAAGGTGTATCCAAAAGATGCTCGGGACGAGATAATTCAACCTGGGAATGAAGGCTATAATCACCGAGGTATTTTGAAATTAAGCTGCGAGGAATGGAACGAGCTGGGATCCAAGCCATATCCAATTTGAAAGGTGGCACAGGCAAGTCTAGTAGCCCAGGAGCATGATAATCCCATAAGAAGTGGCCTTGCTCTAGCTTTAACACACCCAGGGCGTTCAACCATCCCTGCTTGTAACCTTCATTATTGGCATGTTCAATACGATCATCCAAATGAACAAGAGCTTCATTATATCCTGCCATCCAGAATTCCCTGGGTTGCTTATGAAATTGAAAGGTTAATCTATCCACTTGTTCGAGAAGGTTTTTGGCAAAAAGATCCTTAGTATGAAGAGCAGACTTTGTTGCAGTAAGTTGATCTTCCAAGGATAGATTTTTCTTGGACATTTCTGATAAAGCCCGATCTTTGACATTTAATTGGAATGCTTGAGTTTCCAAAGTAGACTGGGTACGAGATTCTTCAACATTGCGGCTAAGAACTCTTGATCGACTTCGAGAAGCTACTGGAGAACCTTGCTCCTCGGTAACATTTTGAACAGTTCTTCCTCGCCCCCGAGAATCTCTTCCTCGTCCACGAGCAGTCCCAGAAACAACAGATCTTCTTAAATCATCCAGTTCTTGCCTTAATTTGGCATTTTCGACCTCTAAGAAAGAGAAACCTTCATCAGTAACGGGCACTAGAGCAGTGGAAGATGACGCTGCAGATTCATATTGAGCCAACTTTTTCTGTAAATTATTATTTTCTTGTTCCAGGATCTCAGCAATCTGCCTGCAAGCTTTAACTTCACCTTTTAAGGTCCTTTCCCTAATATCATATCCAGCAATGATCTTCTTATGGCCTGTTTCAGAAGAGAGCTGCTGGTATCTATTTTCATAATCCTTGTGCAACGAAGCCATTGTTGCATTGTGTTGATTTTGAAGATCCTCTATGGAACCATGAAGTTCCTCGATCAATTCGTAGTATGCCACATTATTGGCCACAGATCTATCAAGTAAATCCTTTAGATATCGGTAAGCCTCAACTGCTTGTTTTGAGGCATCGTGACCAAGGATGTCGACAATCTCTGATACACTTAGATCTGTATGACCAGCTTTATAATATCCATTGCATTGTCGCATCAACTCAGTATCAGGAGCAGATATCAATTCCATTCTGGTAAAAAACTAATAAAGAAGAGGAAGCAGGATTTAATAAATAAAAGCAGACAGAGTATCAATAAAGAAGAGGAATGAAGATGTATTTTATTAGATCATCAAAAGGTTACATTGTTCGATTACAAGTAATGAAATATAGAAATGATACCGAACAACTTCACACCTTTTCCTTGTCCCCCAAGACTTTCTCGGGAGGCTGGGACGAGGAGCTTGGTTGCTCGGTAGTAACAGCGACTTGATCGGCAGGAATCTTCTCAGGAGGAGGAGGCATGGAAGAAATATCCTCGGTGGCAGATGGTTGAGAAGCAGAGACCTGATCACCCATGGCTATAGAAGATTCGTCAAAAACAGGCTCATCTTCTTCTTCTTCCACAATTGCTGGAGGAGGACCAGGGAGATGTCGTTGGAATAGATCAGAATCGTCTTTGACCTTCAACTCTTGCAGAGCAGCTACCCAACCATCATGGAAGTATTTCAACTTCCCATATTGGACTTGGGATGTCATGGCAGCAATCCCTTTATCCCATCCTTTCTCCCAGCCAGTGCTGAAAGATTTTTTAACGGCAACCTTTCTCTTTAATTTCTCCGAGGAGAGCTTTACATCCAATTTTTCTTTTTGGACCTTGATATCTTGCAGGGCAGACAATTTCTCCTCTGCCTTCTTCAACTTATCTTCAAGCTCTCCCAAGTTCTTGAGCTTGACATCATACTTCTGATGTTCTACCTCCAAATCTTTCACTTTATTCTCCAAAATCTTGGAGGTCTCAACCATTTTTACCTTCTCGGCCTCAATCGCAGATAACTTCTTCTCCCAAGCAGTCTTGTCCTCATTGTACTGCTGGCGAGATTCTTTCAGAGATTGGGTCAAACCCAATAAAGCATCCTCTACACCTGACGAGGAGCTTGAAGCTTTAATAGCTTCATCCTTCTTCACAATATTATTAATACAGTTCACCAGCTGAAAAATGAGAAAGACAGTAAATCAGTACAAAAATGCAAGCATTCAGAGAAAGAAAGAAATTCAGAAGGTGAGAAATTTACCGAAGCAAGGTGACGTGTAGCCAGGGATGTCAATGTATCCCTAGGAATTTTTTCATCAATTCCCTGGACTTCGGGAATGATCCAAGTTTTCACCGAGCTCATTGCAGAGCTCGGAGGGATAATGGTGGGAACACCAACACCACCAGCTGGCAGTGTGGAGGCAGTTTCAGCCAAATTGATTGAGGATGACTTCCTCAACCTCTTCAATGGAACATCAGCAACTTCAACCAAGGAAGAACTCTTGGTCGGGGAGATAGAAATTATCTCAACAGGAGCAATTTTCTTGCTCGGAGCCACTGGGGGCTTCTCGGTAGTTTTGGAGGCTGCAGCATCCACTTTCTTAGTCCCCTCAGGGACATCAGCTTTGCTTTTCTTGGCCACAGCAACAGAGGTAATATCATTAAAGAGAGCAGGAGGAGCTCTTTTCTTACCCATCCTTTGACTTAAAGGAAGATGAGAATTTGAAGATGAACCTTCTGGAGTTGAAGCTGGTTCAACAGAGCGAGTAGTATAAGAGGTTGTGTAACTCTTATACTGTAGCAGATATGAGGCAGACCTGATGTGTTCGTCTGCAATGTTCTTGTGCAAACCCCAGATAAGTTTCAGATGCTTGATATTAACCTCTGATTCTTTTGGAGTTCTTCTTTTGCTATCAACTGCAAATAAATACATAACGAGATATCAATCATACATTTTGTCAAACATGATGAAAGCATAATTTCATAAGTAAAATAAAATGAAAAATAAACCTATCCCATTGCCATATGGGGGGCATCTGGGACCGTTGTATACTTCATCTCCAGTTAAAGGGGCATATTGCCAATTTTTTATAACCAACCCATGTTCAAAATAATCTCTATTTGAGTCAGGGAGGTTAACTACAAGAGCCCTATTCAGAAACCTAGTTTTTAAGTAATAAATATTATCTAGAGTGGCCCACTTATAGCAGTACATAATCTCAGGGATCCCAATACGAGTCCCATGAGTTAGATTTAATTTGTGCACCCCATTAATTATTCTCCATGAATTGGGGGCTATTTTTGCAGGGACAAGATCAAAATATTGACAAAACTCAAGACACAATGGATTTGGTGGAAAGGAAAAACCACATTCAGCAATAAAAAGACTGGGGAACCAATGTCCATCAGCCAAACGAAAATAATTTTGAGGTTCAGAAAGTTCCTCCAAGATTACCCAAGATGGGATGGAAAAGTCAGAGCGGAACTTTTCAAGAGATTCAATAATGTAAACCATGATGAATAAAAGAAGAAGGAAGAAAATCTTACAGGAAGGAAGGAGGTCTGCTGACAACTAACGAAGGAAAAGATGAACGCACAAGAGAGAAGAAGAGAATAGAAAGCTTGAAGGCAGAAAATTGGAAAACGTAGAAGACGGTATGGTTACCTAAGAAGTTTAAATACTTTGCATTGGGAAACGGCGAAAGAAATGATTACCAAAAAGAAACTACTGAACTTCCGGCGGCTAAAAGGACAAAAACTACACGGAGATCGAAGCGCTCATAAAAAATTCAAAAAAAAGGCGGAAGCTGCGAAATGAGAAGGAAATTTGAACACAATGTTCCTGAAACCCAGGAAAGTCATTTAATATTGCCATATACCGAGAAAGAATGTTCCATACTCCTAAAAGTTCGAAATATGAAACATTGGGGGCTTCTGTTGATACCAAAATTAATATGCTGATGTGGACGAATAATACGAAGACACGTATCAATCTACGTGGCACAATAGCAGCGAGGAAGTTCATTTCCCGACCAACCATGATTCTTTCCGAGCAACGAGGATACACCGAGGAACTCTAGCGCACCGAGGAACTCTAACGCTCAGAGGTACTCTAGTGCTCCGAGGAACTCCTGATCAACGAGCAACTATGGCGGTCCGAGCTGCACCTCGGTCGTATCATTAATTGCCAGATAATCAACAGTTCAACTATTCATTGAATGCTTATATTCTTGACGCGCACGCTGCATTAAATGTATTACCCTTTCACATGTATATCATTTAATGTATCAAACCTTTCATGTACAGCCTCAAGGCTATAAATACCCTGTATCAACCCCATTCAAAGGGATCGGAATTTCTTGAGAGAACTTGTGATCAAGAATTCCACAAACACTCAGCAATAACATAACAGTGGACGTAGGCTTTCTTCCTAGCCGAACCACTTTAAAAATCTTTGTCTTATTTATTTATCTGTGATTGAATAATTAGAGCAATCTAGTTTTTTACATCAACAATCATCGTAAGGGCTCAAACTGGACTGATTTCTAATGGCCTAGATAGATTCCAGAGTCTTAACTAAGTGTGTTGAGAATTTATTATCATTGTACCATCAGGCATGCACGTACAAGTTGGCCCGATTAGGTTTCTTATCGACATATGGACCATCTTTTGTGCCATTTTTCCATTCATTCTTCAAATATTCATAGGATTTGGAGCCCAACCTGTGGATATTATTTTTTTTCACCCGATTTTATTTATTTTTCTCCTTCTAGACCAACTTCTTGTATGTTGCCTCATTTTTCAAAAAGTCGTTCCATTGATTAACCATCATTTCAACATTCGGAGGCACTTTGTACCTCAAAGCCAAAATGTCAGAGCTCAATGTACCCTTTGGGAAATCTCTCTGCCGAATGTTTTTCTGATATCCTCTCAGCTATTCAGCAACTCGGGGAAGAACCTTTTGCTTTGAATAGTCGGGGAATGAAAAATGCTTGTAGAGTTGGTCATAAATGCCATTCTTGATTACTTAATCAATTAAGTTCTAGTTATATGCTCCTCCGACTCCCACATTCATCTTCCCAAGTGACAAACACTGGGATTTAAATCTCTGGAGGTCATTTTTATCACTAGTGGGATTATTCTCGAAAAGGGAGAACCCAATGGGCATCTTCTCATTTGATCGATAGGTGTGGGGAGCGGTGGGTGGGGTTATTAAAGTAACAAGGGTTTGTTTCCTACTCGTAGTTGGAGTAGTGGAATGCACCAATGGTGTGTAACACGCCGCCCGCCCGGGGAGAGCGAACGGAGAGCTACTCGATAAAAATAAATCAAATCCACAATAATAAGGTATAAAGCATCTAAAAATCCCACAATCTAAAAAAAGAATCCACTAATCTTAATCTTTTCAAATTAAATACAACCAATAATCTTTCGAAATAATACAACTATCTATCTGGAAATAAAATGCTCTATACGACAAAAATAAATACAATCTTCTCATATGTACTCTCGAATATTCTTCCCAATAATAATCCATGCTAAATATCATTCTCCAAATCAAATCCAAAGCGCCAAAATTCTCGCTAACCTGCCACTAAAAGAAAGTATGGGGTTTACACAATATGATCCTTAATCTTGCTAATGTTATTCCCTTTGTTTTCTTGTGATTATTGACTCATATTTGAATTGATAAATTCAATTGGAATCTGGGAATTATTATATCAGAGCATCAGGTTCTAGTGTCCTTAGGAATCTGTACGGACGTACTATGCTTTCAGTGTTGCTCTCAATTTGATATAGAGCCTTATGATTAGGATTGTTGATTCCTCTTGTGAGATTTCGTTCTCCTGCCATTATGTAAAATTATAGTAAATCTTTTGCGCGCTCGTTTAAGATTCGTGTGCTGATAGATGAAGGGAGACTATAAAAGCCGTGATGAAGGTAGCAGGAGACATGGCTTAGTTAGAACTGTAAGTTGAAGCTGGGGATGAGGAACGCAGTAGAGGTCACTCCCTTTGTGGCATTTTTGTGGATTGCTACAATGAATACTAAAGTATACTAGTTATATTTATCCAAGTACCGCTATAGTAGAGAGTGGTGCTAAACTTAAATTACCTAGTGAAGTTAAATTGGGAAAAAGTTTAAAAGGGTCTTTGATAAGGACCATTCGTTGAAGTTTAAGTTAAGCGAAGTAACTGTAGCATTACTCAGTGGAAGTAGAAGGCTTAGAGCAGGGTATGGAAATGCCCAGATGTCAAAATTTGAGGAAATTTTTTCACTCGTGGGAGCAATATTAAAATGGTAGGAATGGTAGTCACCATGTTTAAGAGAGAGCAAGATGTTTTTCTCATAGAGGAATCTTATGGACGATTTTAACTGCAAATTCCTTTGATAAATTAGGAAGGACGAGAATGCAGTTTCTGGATTATTCACATAAGGATCAGTCAAAGGCCGGTAGTGAATAAAGAGTTAGAGGGATAAGTGAACTTTATACCGAATTAAGGTAGGTACAATGAAGACATAGTCCTTCAGAGGAATAATAATCTCACTAGATAAGTGTTCCTAACACTTATGGAGAATTTGTGTTTGTGAAACCCCATTAGTGGACATCCACCTAGGGAATTCATTGAAACAGGGCTCTTGAGGCCGGTAGTGGAGTTTCGTTTGGATGAAGAAGTTAAGGGGACTATGAAGGCGATTATCAGGATCGAGGCTAGGAGTCTGAAATACTAAGAGATGGAGAAATGTTGCAATGTGGAGTGTAGAACCACACGGTTAGTCCTTGCCTAGTAGTAATTAAAGGACAAGAATAGGGTGCCAGAGTAGGGCATCGATTAAAGTAGTTATTGGCTTAGTTAGGGAAAGTGTACTGTGTCCGGGAACCATTTGAAGTGGCATGAGTAATTGCCAAGAATGTTGTAAGACTGAGTCATAGTATTTCATGTGTGTGATTCGAGTTGACTGAGAGTATCTAAAATATTATATAGTGTATGTTTATGTGTTTTTCAGCAGTAGTGGGGTTCAATTTTCCTTTATTCACTGTAAAAGTGGGTGTTGATATTTTGAATTTATATCTGGTCTGCACTTCTCGTTTTGTGTGTGTTTTACGAGTATAGTACTATGATGAGTACAATATGTTCTTGGTTGATCGAAGCGATGGCAGGCTAATGATTGGAAGACTATCGTACTCGCAATTCTAGGGTGGAACTGGTTGTTGGTTCGATATCTCACCTGGATACAAGTTGAGCTTGCCTTTATTATATGTTTAGATGGAACTTCGGTGAGTATATGTTTCACTAGCATAATTTTGAGTGCATGGAGATATGCAATATTTATTATTTTACATGTTTTACGCTGACATACCTCCACGACTAACAAGGTTAACTAGTAGTGTATAGGAGTGGTTCCTAGTTTGGATTTCGCTTGCGAGACACTCCACGCATGAACCTTAACAACGTTGGGAGTGGAGAGATGTTATTGTATGCTAGGATTTTAATTTTGGGTGAAATTAGCAGAAAGTCATGTGATGATTAGGGGTTAATAAAAAGTACATATGTGGTGGAAAAGCACTGGAAATGTTCCTCTCATCGCAAGTATGTGGGTGAGGCGGGAGTTAGAGAAATTGATTTGAGACTTATAGCTAGGCCTTAAATAGAAGGAAAATTCAGAGGAAATGTGTTTTGGGTATAAAATAGATTGGAGTTTGTCGGATGGAATTCCGTATGGGGTACGCAAGAATCCTATTATATAGGTGCAATAAGAGGTAACACGCCCAAGCTAAGCGATGAGACCGATGGGAGTAGTTAAGCATTAGTGTAATTAAATTAGATATCCTGATGTAGATGAGTGCCTAGTAACGGATCTACAATGGGATTAATAAGTTAGAGCGATGAGTATAGACTCGTTTTCTTCATATGTGGTAATAGAAACTCTAGGTGTGATGTGACGTTATTAGAGTCAACCTTATGGCCAAGGTAGTGTTGTAGCATATGGAGACTTAGATAATCTTGTTGTTAAGCTAATGCGTTAAAGTATAAGTCTTGATATAGGTGGGTACCGTGAACGAGCATATGGTAGGGTACCATTTGTCTTAGTACCTTTCGACTTGTGTGTACCGGAATAAAGTGTGATTAGCAATCCTAGGTTAGTATCGGTCGTATCCAAATTTCGGGGATGAAATTCCGTTGTAAGGGGGGAGAATGTAATACATTGTACTTTTATGGATATTTAAATTACTTAAGTGGCGTAATTTGGTAATTAGAGGAAATTACTGTGAATAGTAATTTTGGAATTTATAAGTATAAATTCAATAATTGAGAATTTTAAATTTAATAGTAAATATTAGTTTGCTGGTGTCGGATTAATATTTACATAGAGTACATCTTCTTATGGGAGTAAGTATATGGGTTGAATTATTTTATTATATGTCGTGGGTAGGTGAAGCGACAAAAGAATAATATTTTATTCGGAACACACGTGTAGAGTTGTGTTGGGTTCAAAACGTAATTTTTTTTAAGTGATTCGGATGGTGATTTCGAGCACACTGTTGATCCCGAATGGTCCGAAATAGTCACAATAAAGTAATAAGGGGTAATGTTTGGGTTTCGGGGGCTTTTTGGACTAGTTGGGACTCGCATTTAAGTACACGAGTCATTTTACAATTGAGTATACACCCAATTTCGGGTTTAAAATGGGTAGAAGCCTTATTTTTCCCCAATTAAAATCCCTAATAGAGAGAAAGACAAGAAATAAAAGAGAGAAAGGAAGAAAGGAAGGAAAAGAGGAAGAAGAAAGGGGATTTCCGGCCAAACTCCGCAGGATTCGACTCGAGGTCGTAGGATTTTATCCACGAGGCAAGTGTTTACTGGTTTTATTCCATTGGGTGTGTGTATCTCATATTATAGTTAGTATTTTGGGTTGAAACCTTTGAAATAAATTTGGGAGATTTGATTTTGAGTTCATTAATTGATGTGTTGTTAACTCTTTATGAATTCTAATGTTAAACCCATGTTAATGGCATGTATATATGGTTAGAAATGGAAGATTGAGAAAGTTAGGTTTAATTAAGTTATGGGTTTAAATCTTTGATTGAATGATTGAATACCTTATTTTAATTGATGGGTGGGTTATATCATTATGTGGAGATGTATATATTGTTGGTTGAGGTTGGATGATGATGGGAGAGAAGATAAAAAGTTTGGAGGTGCATTAATGGAGATTTGTAATTTGGAGAAGATAGTGAATAGTAAGCAGCACCTTACAGAGTTGATTCGACTCTTGGTCAAAAAACAAAATTTGTAGATCTTTTTTATACAGTTATGTAGGCACCAACCGCGTATTTTTCTGATTTGTTTTGGATTTATAATGATTTTTGTACGGAAGGCTGTCCGAGATCGAAATCGTTAGTCCGGAAATTGGGAGAATTAAGGCTAGAATTGTTTGGAGATAAATATTAGGGGTTCCTAAATAAAGTTTTCGGACTTCTAAATGACTTGAGGAAATATAAAAATCTTGGGTTCATAGAAATAAATCTGGGCTATATTTTAAATGACTGTTTACAATGGGTAACGTTCGAGAGAAGTTTTCGGTAAATGTGCTTATATATTTATGCGTAGAGAATAAATATGGGCCAATTACATTGGAGTGAATTCCAGAATGCGAGTAGAATGGAATTTAATATATGGGCTAAAGAGATTTAATCTACTATCCGATATGTCTTTATTGACAATTATTATTATAGGTTATGTGATACCTATGGAAATCAAAATAAGTAATTAGTATACTTATTTAATTATTACGAATTGGTATATTCGGGGTTATATTATAATCCTTAAAAGTGAGTAAGGTGAGAGTTATATTTTAAGTAAGAGAATACTTGTGGGTTTAGTATTTTAATTGTATAAATACCTATATACTATTAAGAATGGGAACGTTCGAGGTTTTGGCAATCATTATAAGAGTTTGGCAATTATAGCCATATATATTGAGAAGTGATATATACTATTTACACGGGAGTTATTACAGCATATATATGATATAATTATAAATATATTTGTGAGTGAATGGTATATTTATGTGAAGCATACCCCTCTAATGTTATCAGAAGTTGCGCGATGTGGGTGAGGCCCCTGGCTTGAGGGGCAGTGAGCGTATAGTCCCCAGGACATAGCGTCCATTTTATATCGTGTGATTTTTATCAGGGGTGAGAGGTGGTGAGTATGTTTTGTTCTCATTTCCGATGAGGAACTATGACCGCTTTCCATACGTTGTGATTTAATTTTTACCAAGTCTGTGTGAGAGTCCGGCCGTTGGTACCCAGGATGATGTGTGAGTAATTCCCTAGAAGATGATAGCATTGAGAGACTGCATCCATTGAGTTATAGCTCTGAGGGATGGTTATTATACTTATGTAGTGTGTGATATATAAGTATGGATATACTTTATGTGTATAGTATATATATATATATATATATATAGACATAATAGAGAATGGAATGTGATATAAATTCTGAATCTTTCGGGAGTATAAAATTCGGAATAAAATAGGTGGTATACGTATATAAAGATGAGAATATTATATACGAGGTTAATAAAACTAAAACATGAATAGTGTAAATAACTAGTGAAAGTTATTCATAATGTAAGGATAAATCATAAGGGAGAGATTATAATGTATAAGCTCAGGCGATAGCTTAGAATATTTTTATAAATAATAATTAAGGTATTATTCTCCTACCGGTAGATTCGTATCCGGATTTATATGAGTATGAATCATAGGTTCTAGTGAGAACTACATATATATACGGTATTTTTTAATATGTGTTATATACTAAGGGCCTAATATATCTCGACGATCAACATTGTCATGTAGTAGTGTATCGGGGGGGGGGGGGGGTTCTTGTTTGGATTTCGATTTGCGAGACACCCCACCCATGAACGTAGCACAATGTTGGGAATGGAGAGAAGTTTAGTCCTTAGTACTCGGGTTTATGATGACTTGTAGAAGATGGGTGAAACAGAATAGTTAGGCAGGTTAGCTAAACTAGGTGGTTTAAAAGGTATGCGATAAGTGTGCACTATTAGAAGAGGGGTGAGGTGTATCTCATGATAGTGTGATACCAGTTTAAATATGAGATATTTCATATTTTAAAATATGGCATTTATGCACTTGCAAAATATTTTCAAACTCGGGCTCTGACCCGTTTCTCCATTTTCCCCTCTTTTGCTATATATGTATATATATTAGGTGTCCAAACAGAGGGACGCCTGGATGATGATCCTTTCGAGTCAGATGTTCGTTGCATCAGATGTGGATGCATGTAGGTTTATTTTAGACGCTTCTATTCTTGTGATACATATAGGAAGCCTTGTAGTAACATCCGGGCAGATAGCCCAATTGTATTCATTTATTCTTTTACCACCTTTTAGTGCGGCATTCGATTTGGATGTATTATGTTAACCGCGTGTTCGGTTATTTTTATCTCATTTCAGTTCGTGTATATAAAATGTTGTGATTGATTTATTTGAATGGTTTGGTTAAAAAGATTAGTTAAATAAAATTTTGACACCAGCCTAATAGGTTAGTAGTAATTAAGTTGATTTTCGACAGTGATGCTGATAATGAACCATATGAGACTAATTTAGTATAGGATTGATCACCCGGTATTTTATTAGGTGGAGTGTCATATGGTGGAGTAGAGAATTTCTCACCATTGGTGATAAAAATTGTCATTGGGGTGCACGAGATGAGAATCTTGATTGGGATATCACCTCATCACTTGGTACGTTTTGTCCATTACCGCCCGATATTATCTACAAAAATAAAAATTAATAAGAGACAAAATCATTATAATAATATGAAATTATAACTAATTAATCAAGTTTAATACTATATATATGTATCTACCATTTTATAATAAGACTTTAAAATATGTTTAATGTGTCTGATCTCCATCCATTCGGTATTTGCTTTTAAAGACCTGTGGATTTTTCTATGTGGCCAACTAGGAGGAAGCGTATCTATGATTGATGTATAGATGTCCATGATATGAACTCGAAATCCCATCTTCTTCAACTTATTGGCAAGATTTAATTTAATGTACATATGTCGCAAGACGTCATAGTCTTGATCACTATACGTAGTTGTATCCACAATGGGTGAATTTTTTTTTGCCTTATCTAATAGGGTAAGCAAGGTCAGGGTTACGTCGGGATTATGTACGTGACATATACTCTCTATAACGTCACCCCAACTTTCTGATAGGGAAAAAAAATTACGATCGAACAAGTACTCTTGCTAGAGATGAACTCCATGATTTGCAAGTTAGTTAAACTGTTCGATCTTCTTATTCCCACATTTGTAAATTGGAGTACCCTCTAAATGGAACGCACTAATAAAGAGGTATAAGTGCGATCCAATTGGAACCCCTCGTACTCTTGTTGCTAGTAGTTATCACCGTGCCTAATTTGTCCTGAGAAAAATATATGAGGGCATAAATATGAGTCCTACAAATAATTACTTTAATTAATTATTAACTAGTTATTATTTTTCAACTGATCCAATTGAAGATTATCTTATTTTAATATATGAGGTATAAGTGTATATTAGTTTGAATAAGGTTTTAATTCATCACAATTACCCTTCTACAAACCCCGTGCATTGGACATCTCATCGAAGTAAAATCCAAACATAGTCCCTGATACACTTATATTTAGATATGGTAATTGTTAAGAAAAAAATTTTAGGGTTCATTAGGGGAGAGTCTGGCAAGAGTTTGCAAGTCTATGTTTATTATCAATTCAATCAATCTAGCATCATTATCCAACAACCAAACCAACGACCAACAATTATCCCATACTCCCTTTATCATCTACATGACAAAACACTCACCAATAATAACAATATCTCAAGTAAGGGATTATATATATTCTTGCATAAAAGATACATGTAATTAACTTAAGTGTGTTACATCGTAAGGGCTCATATATCATCATCATCATTCTTTCCTTAATACCATCACATCAGGTCAAGCTCTTGAATTCTCCTTTTCCATTCTAATATATTATAAGAAATATTATCATTCAAGTTTAAATCCTTAATATTTTTCCAAATAATTTCATCCCACGATAGCATAGGGCGTCTCTCTTCTCTTTTATCCTCAATTTCAAGTAATCTTCCCTTGTTATAGGTGCATCTACTGTTCTACATAATATCTGTCCATACCATCTAAGTTTACTTTCTATTAATTTATCGCTAATGGGAGCTAATGCTAACTTTTCTCTCACATAATGTTGTTTAATAATGTCCTCTCTAGTAATTATTATCATCCATCGGAGCATCCTCAACTCATTAACATGGAGATTTTGTTCATATTTTTTCTTTAAAGATCAACATTCCGCTCCATAGAGGGTTGCTGGCCTAACAACCGTTCTATAAAAAATTTCTTCTAATTTATTAGTTATCCTCTTATTGCATAACACCCCACTTGCTTGTCTCCATTTCATCCAACCAGTTGATATACTACTCATAATATCCTCATCAATATTCCCATTATTTTATATCACTGAACCAAGATAATAAAATTTATTAGTTAGGTTTATCAAATTTTCTTCAATCTTTAACATTATGCTATCAGATGCCTCATTATTAAATTTACATTCCATAAATTCAATTTTATTTCTACTGATTTTTAGTCCCTTAAAATCTAAGGCATTTCTTCAAGTATCTGATCTTATTGCTAAGGCCTCCTTTGAAGTGTCTACTAAAACTATATCACCCGCAAATATCATACACCATGTGAGATATAATTATATGTCCTTAGTAATCTCATCCAATGCTGCGACAAATAAGTAAGGACGTAAAGCCGATCTTTAATGTAGATCCACTTCAATCATAAAACCATTAGTTTCTCCACAAATAGTTTTTGCGTCATCATACATATATTTAATAACTTTAATATAACTCATAGGGATCATTTTCTTCCTTAAGGCCCACCATATTATATACCTAGGTACTCTATATATATGCCTTTTCTAAGTTTATAAACACCATATGTAAGTTTTTATTTTTATTTATCCATTTCTCCATTAACTACCTTAATAAGTAAATAGATTCTATGGTGGATCGCCCTGGCATAAATCCAAATTGATTGTCAGAAATATTTGACTCATTTATTAATCTTTGTACTATAACCTATTCCCATAAATTAATAGTGTGATTGACTTAACTGTGTTACATCATAAGGGATCATATACGTATTAAGTGTCCCAAGTCATTAATAATGAATTTACGTTAATATCAAAAGTAAGAATTAAGGTTTTTAGATTCACTAACTCTAAATTTAAGTCCATGTCTTACACTATCAGATCTCAATCGTCAAATTCTACAAATGGGGTATGAATCTTAAATATCAATTTTTCCATGTTTTGGGTTTTAACGTTTAGGTATTAGGGATTATAGTTTTCAATTTCAATTTAGGATATATGATTTAGAATTAAAGTATTGGGTTTTATATTTCAGGACCTAGGTGCTCGGGTTTAGTCATTAGTGTTTATTGATTCAAGCTTTATTTTTAGGGTTTTGTAAATAGGTTCTTGGTATGTTTCACTAATTTTAGACTTGGGAAAATTTTCCACTAACAAGGGTTTAAGAATTGGAAATATATGAACACATACATACACATACACTCACATACATATACACACACTTACACACACACACATACATATACATTCATATGCATACACATACATATACATGTACATTCACACATATATGCACACACATGCATAGACAGTACACACACATACAATAGATATATAAAGAGAGAGAGAGAGAGAGAGAGAGAGAGAGAGGTTGCTAGCAGGAGAGATGGGGAGATTTTAGCCGCTTTTAGGGTTTAGGGAGAGAGTGAGAGTTCGAGTGAGGGAGAAATGACGTTTGGGGTTGGGGGTTTATAATGAAAGACAGTGGACATGACATTGGATTGTGACTAATGAACATGACCAATTTTTTTTCCACATCATCAAAATGGTCAAGGTCCATAATTATGACCATGTTGATGATGTGGAAAAAATAATTGATCATGGTCATTAGTCGCGGCCATCGATCCCCCTAGCGTGACCAATTTAAAATGATCATAGCACAAATCTGAGACACCTATCAATTGAAAATCTTAAATTAGTCATGGACTTTGTCACCGTCATGGGCCGTGACCACGATTGAATGGAATTTTGGCATAATTTTGTGCCATAATGGTCATGACTTTGTTACAGACCACAACCGTGACGAACTTGGTCATGATCTTTGGCCATTACCATATTCAGTTTATGTCATGGAGGTGAGTGGTCATGGACTTGGTTATGGGTTCTCCCATGACACGATCTTCGGTCGTGACCAGTTTATCATAACCATTTCCATCTTATGGTGTAGTGTGCGTCAACTCAAGAATGGGGTATTTATATTTGAATCTAAATCTGATAGGGATCTAGTAATGTTTTAATTAATACTCCGCTAAGTATTCTCGTACACCCATGAGTTCCTCAAAAAATCTTAGCAAAGATACTTTAGATAAGGACGTAGGGCAAACACTTTATAAGAGTATGATAGGTAGTCTCCTATACTTGACCTCTAGTTGTACCAAAATCGCCTTTAGTGTTGGAGTTTATGTACGGTAAGAAGCGTCCCAAAAAGAGTCACACTTTTTTGCACTTAAACGTGTCATCAAATACATGAGTGGCACTCTTTCTTATGACATTTGATATTGATGATCGTTTATCGGCTTATTCGGATGTTAATTGGGCTGAGGATATTGATGGTTGCAAATATACATCGAGTGGATGCTTTTACTTTAGGAGTAATTTTGTCTCATGGTTAAGCAAAAAGAAAAACTCCATTTCTTTGTCTATAACGGAGGCCGAGTAAATGCTGTTGGGAGTTCTTACACACTGTAACAGCCTAACCTGGATTTATGGGTTACCCATAGTCAACTCAGTTGGACTCGAGCGTTAGGTGTGAAGTGCAATGAGACAACCTATATAATGTTGCGAATCCAGTTTTATTGTAATTAGCATTTCGGTTACTTAGCATGCGATTCCAATTTAAAATCAAACTACATGAGGGATTGTAATTCCCCGACCCGGATTTATGGATAACCCATGGGTAAACCCGGTCCGACCCTAGCGTTAGGTGTGAATTGCAATAGAACAACCTACATAAAGTTGAAAGTCCAGTTTTATTTTAGTTAACATATCACTTGTTAGCATGCGATTCAGTTTCAAAATAAACTACGGAAGGGTCCCATGGGGAACACCCCAAAGTCCAAGAAAACAAAGCTACTAACGTAAAATAAATAAGGTATACTTACCTGTATAACGCTCTTAAAATATGAAATGACACCCAACTCGCCAAAACAAAGCGAGGGTGTGAGCCAATGTCCAGCGGGAACATACATAAACAGTATAGAAACGAACGGTAGAAAAGATACTCACAGGCTACAATCATATGCATGGGAATATATATATATATATATATATACCATTGAAAATACATACTTATGAAAATTATGGGTTTAACCACTTGGTTGATTAACCACCCACTTACCTACTTACTTTACCCTTTTTTCTTCTATTATGGACATTAATAGATTTACGCATTTACTTATCCATTTTAACCTTTACCGAAATCTTGTAAAAGACCTCCTTTACTTATTCTTAACATTTCTCACATCATTTAGCACACCCGGTTCAACACTTGAAACCAATACCTTTAATTTATCCAAATACATTCCTTTACTGGAACCTTTATTTATTAATACAAGTTAGGTTGTATTAACACATTTACCACACAACCCATTTCTTAAACTATTTCAATTTTTTTTATCTTTTCTCGGAATCTTCCAATACCCACGTACTTTAAACGGGCTCTACACCGCTGGTGACGCCACCATATGTTCTGGCCAGTGGTTTAGGGCTTTTCATCCAAGGGCTCCGGGCCCTTCTTGCTTTATCTCAGTGTCATCCGAGTTCGATTTATGAATTTTAACTTTTTAAAAATGCCCACATTATTCCACTTTTCCTTTTTACCCAGTCGAAGCCAAAACCTGGGACTTACCACCACAACGCCGAAGCCAAAACCAGGGACTTTGCCGCCCCAACTTTTGTTACACCTTGAAATTTTACTATTTCATGTCCTTTACACTTTAACCTTTATTTTTATTCCAAAAATGATATTCGTTTAGTTTCACTTTGTGTAACACCTATTCCAATATTTTTATTTCATAAAAATATTCCACTTTAAGTAAAATTACCATTTTATCCATTTGTTTCCAAATCGCATTTTACTCCATATCCACAAGTGTTAATTTTTCCAAAGTCACTATTAAGTTATTCATACCAACTTCTTAAGCGTTTTGACACATTAAACCCTTTTAACACTTGGAGTAATATTCTTATTAATTGGAAAAACTTTTACACCTCTAATCGCTTTTTTAATTCCGTAACTGTTAATCCTTTAAAACATTATTAAGTTACACACTAACTTTTCCTTGTTTATCCATTAACACTTAATGAATACTTTTATCAACATTTTCTTAAGCACAAATTTCTTTACTTTCTTCTTTCAAGAAATCTGTTTACACTTAAGACTACTTTTATAAAAAAAATGCCATTTCTTTAATTTTACATGTAGCCTTAAACTTTATCCTTACCACATTTTAACCCATTTTTCATGTTTAAAAGCAACAAAACCTTCTCTAAAATTGTTTATATATTTAATATCAAAATACTATAAGTTTATATGCATGAGAAGACGGATTTTAAACCCAAAAATTTCACTACATGGTTTAAACATATATTTTATCACAGGGAATCATTATACTTTCAAAAAATACATTTTTAAGGCACAAAAGATATTTTATTTCTTCAATCTCAACAAACATCTATTTTTCATAAAATTTCAACCTTTGCAAGAACTTTAAAAATATTATTTCACTAATGTTTACCAACATAAATCATTATTTTCAAACATCCTATTTCATAAAATATTTAACATCAATCTTTCTAGAAAATGTACCATTTTCATAAAATACCAACTTTTGCTATTTCAAAACCTTGAAATATTTATTCATTATTTATTTTTCAAAAATAATATTTTCTAATATTTTTATTCCATAAAAATATTTATTATCTTCTACACATTATTTACACCATTTAACTAAATTCACCCTGCTCAAATTGTCTAACTACAAGTTTACAAATGAAAAATAACATCTTACACTAAGAGTGAGGTTTTTCTCACCTCCAATGGCTCAAATGGTGGTGGAAGTGTTGGTGTAGGAGGAGCAACCCCCACCTCCAAAGGTATCCTCAAGAGGTTACCAAATGCATCCTCCAAAACCTCCAAAATGTTCTTTTTCCAAGCTTCCAAGCAAGACCCACTTCAAATCCATTAAAACCCACTTTCATATTCTCCAAAATCCCCTAACTATAACTCCAAGATTCATAGCTCTTCTTTGTTAATGGCGAAAATGGGTGTTGTAGGCTTGAATATTGTGGAAAATCACCCAAAATGGTGGTGGAATGGTGACTTGGTGGTGGATGGAGGTGGAAGACCATCTGCCTCTCTCCCACTCTCTCTCTCCTTATTCCATTTTCTCCCAACAATAAATAAACCCAAATAACCAAACAACACCTTATAAAAAACCGCTTAATAACAAACTAGGGAGACTCCGCGGCTGTTGTCAGCTTTGCCTCAGCATCGTTCTTGATCCTGACTGCAGCATTAAGGTTCATTTGTGCTGCTTGTAGTGCCGCGACAGCAGACACTTTGCCATCCTTAAAATAAGACTTCTTAGTATTCTCCAAGTTAGTCAAATGGACCCTCTCCAGCGAATCCTTTAATTTGTAGAGGCCCTCATACTTCAGCTTCTGAGAAACCACAACGTCTGCGGCCTGAAAAGAAATTCTAGGTTAGAAACATAATGAAGTATTAAAAGAAAGTACTGGAAATTCAAATTTGCACTTACTCTCAGCAGGATGTGTAGATCATATTCTTCCAGATGCTCATGGTCCTCATCCACTAGACGGTCTAGGTCCACATTGTCAGGAACCCTCCATATCTTATGGAATGCCCTGGCAGTTGTGTCTCAAGATGACTGAGGATCTGGTCTCCTCAATTACGATCGTGGACGACCATCGGGGCCAACACTAGCACGACTTTAGGGAGGTGACAAGTTGGCATTAATAGCCATTATTATTTGAGGAGGGGGTGAATCATTTGAATTTTTGATTTGGGAAGTGCGACGGCCTTGCTGAGGTTTAGAACCAAAAGGCAGTAAGTCGGTCGAGGAACAAAGGCCCTACACTGCTCTTACTGATGATGGGGTCTACTTCCCTCTTCATGTTTTCATTTATGGGCTGCGGCTACCTGTATCAGTACCATTAAGAGAATCTTCCAGACCACGAAGCTAGCCCCAACCCAACTAGATCCCAATGGCTGGAGGGCAATTCTTGTCTCCGTGGTGCTATGTAAGAATAGGTTCAATAGGGATATAACTCCCGCGAAGTTTTTCTATTTTCACCGCCCAAAGGAAAACTCTATGAAATTTGTGTGGTATTATTACTTAACCATCCACAAAAATGCTAAAACCTTATATACTGGGAGGCCCACCAGTGTAAAAAAATTAGAAGTGCAAGTATTTTTATATTTCTGGAGAAGGGTGGGAAATCCACCCAGATGAGACTGAGAGGGATAAATCATTTAGGATGCCGAGGCAGTGGGGTCGTCCCTCCAAGCTTGGTAAATAAGGCTGCAACCTTATATTGAACTTTCTTTGCTTATTTTCACAGTTTGTATTTTCCATATTCCTTTCTTTGCTTTTATACTAGTATTTAACTTTCTATGCAGCTCTTGACAATTTGCCACTAAGTGAGCAGCAGGAGAGTAGGACAAGAAGGGTTGCGATCGAAAATGCTGACGAGAAGAAGTTTAGCACTTTAGTGACTTTAGCCTCCATTTTTTGGGAGGATACTTCACCAACAAATCTCTGCCCAATTTTATGGTTGCGAAAGGTATTAATCCCTTTATGTACTAACTATGTAGCATTTATTTTCAATTCTTTGATACTTAACCTTGTTTCATTCCTTCTTGAGGTGAAGATATAGATAGGGAGCTTTTAGCAGCCCCACTGGCTGAAATGGATGAGGATGCGACTGCCCTCAATAACACATCCAGGCAGAAGAAGAGAAAAAGATCCAAGTCCAAACGTCCTGCCACGCCCACTGTGGATGAACAAACAGCTCCTACCGCGCCCACAATTCAGGCTGAGGAGTTTGCTCCTCAAGAATGTCATGAAGGCCCATTAGATGATGATATCGACAGTCATCTTGCCGCGGCGGGCTTACTTCCTTCTGGTTCTGAGCCTCAGTAAGGCCGAGGCACTTACCAAACCAACACTTCAACAAATCCACCCCCTCCTTAAATAATAATCCTCAACAAATTGAAGTATCCTCCCTAAAAAATGGTGGCTGAAGTCACTAATGTGCTAAACTTCTTGTCATCAGCACTTGCGCCCGCAACCCTTCTTATCCTACTCTCCTGTCACTCACTTAGTGGAAAATTGTCAAGAGCTGCATAAAAAGTTCAATATTAGTACAAAAGCAAAGAAAGGAATATGGCAAATACAAACTCTGAAAATAAGCAAAGAAAATTCAATATAAGGCTGCAACCTTATTTACCTAGCTTGGAGGGAAGACCCCATAATCACGGCATCCTAAAGGATTTCTCCCTCTCAGTCTTATCTGGGTGGATTTCCCACTCTTCTCCAGAAATATAAAAACACTTGCCCTTCTAATTTTTCACACTAGTGGGCCTCCCACTATATAGGGTTTCATCATTGTTACGGATGGTAAAGTAATAATACCATGCAAATTTCACAGAGTTTTCCTTTGGACGATAAAAATAGAAAAACTCCGTGGGAGTTATATCCCTCTTGAACCTATTCTTCCATAGCACCACGGATGCATGAATTTCTCTCCATCCATTGGGATCTAGTTGGGCTAGGGCTAGCTTTATGGTCTGGAAGATTCTCCTAATGTGGACTGAGATAGGCAGCCGCAACTCATAAATGAAACCATAAAGGGGGAAGTAGACCCCATCATCACCAAGAGCAGTGCAGGGCCTTTGTTCTGCGGCGGATGCTGAGCGCATCAAATTCTTAGGAAATTCAAATGCTTCAGCCACTTGATTAACCCACTCCTGAGTCATAATACTGCGAACATTTAAGGCTACGGGAGGTCTCTCAAATCTGTTAGATGGGCTAGCAGGTGCATCCCCAGCCTCAAAAGGCCCAGTAGCCATAGCATCAAGGTCCATAGGGTTGGTTCTTGAGAGGGTTTCGTCTTCCATTACATCGCTCTCTTTCCTACAAGTGGAGTCCGCGGAGTTAGTCTCTTTCCTACAAGTGGTTTCCACGGAGTCAGAATCTAAAGTGACGCAATTTGGGCAATCTTTGTGCATGCAATGCCCAAATGTATTTAAAGGATGCATAGAAGGGAGCTCGGGAGGAGAAACTCCAAAATGTTTGTTCTAGAAATCCTTCAGAAATTCTTCAGGATTCCAACTCATATGGCTGCAGCAAGTCCTGAAAAGTAGAAAGTCCATTGTTAGGTGCCTCACCCAGTATGGTCAGAAAAGCCTCTTAGAGTCCGCGACAGGAACAACGAAATAAAAAGTTTGGAATCAAAATAAAAGTTTCAACAATTTCAGCTAACTACACCAAGGGTTGGGTTTTGAAATCCTAGAGATTACAATAACTACTTTCATGGAACTTTGTTTTGGGGAAAGAGACATTGGGTATGCCCTATTATGCCGTAGTCCTTTAGTTCATTGACAAAAGCCGCAACTTCTAGATTAAGGCTAAACGCTAAAGGAAAAGGGGAATTTATCATACATATATTAACATGGGTCCGCAACCAAGTAATGCTAGAATATGCTACTAGCCGCGACCAAACTCCTAAACAGCTTAACACTGAAGACTACTTATTCTAAAGATCAAGTCCATAGAATTTGAAAGGTTTACTCAAGAACATCAAGAACAAAATGGTATGTTTTCAATACTTATACTACACTAAGGACAAAAAATTTGATCCTAAGAAAGTCAGCAAAGTTTCATTTATTGAGTCAACATGGATTTCGCAGTTTATTTATCAATTAAAGATTGATTGAATTTAACAGCAAAATGAGTTCATTTCAGCATGCATTTAGCATCTCAACTAGTAATTCAATTCGGGATTAGTTGGTTAATCTGTTTCAGTAAAAAGGTGGAGTCGAACAGTCAGAGAGTTGAAATTTAGCAGTATTATCGTTTATAAGTTAAAATCAGGAAGAACAATAAAAAAGAACAATCATTAAGAACCGCCAAGAAGAACAGTTAAGAAAAAGTTTTGATTTGTTACCTGGAAGCCAACGAGAGAGGAAGATTTAGGTGTTGCTTAGCCTTGAATCACCAGTTGCTCAGCCACCAGATACCACAAGACGCCACCTAATGGTCGTCGAAAAACTCAAAAGATGAAATGACAAGGTTTTGCTCTCGATATGCTCTCGGAGAATCAAAAAAGTAATGAAGGTCACGACCAGTTACCATTTATATAAGAGGACACGGGAAGACGAAGCGTTGTGTTTTAATTTTCGCGGATACTTGAGAAGAGGACTCGACTACTCAGTCGCAATCCCAATCGCTATCTCTTGGAACTACAACTTGGGGGCTTATTGATATGGAAAATATTGCACTCCTATCACGGCACCTTTGAGAAGCATGCATAGACGACGTTCTATCGTAGTCACATATTTATATCTACAGAGTTCGAACTTATATGCCACAGACTTACATGATACATGGTGCAGCCCCTTCTCATTAACATGTTACAGGGTGCGGCCCCTACCTTTCAGCATTGCTGGCCGCATCAACTCTCCATTAATAGCAATAACATAGCACCTTAACCTCCTATAAATATAGGTCCATACCTCGAGATAAGAGGTCGGATTCATTTTAATTTCTTATACTGATTCACAGTCCAGAGACACTACACACGTGATGAGGCATTGCCAAGCACTCTACACCCCTCGGTATATCTTGGGGGCTACTCACTGGCATCATAGTCATCTCTCTGGCACTCTCGAAATCATCACATACATGTATTCTCTTCTCTCATCTACATTGTATGCCTATTACGACATTGTAAACTTGTACTACAATGCATCTAATGAGAGTGTGGAACCAAAGTGGACGTAGGCTCATTTTAATAGTCGAACCACTCTACATCTAATCTTTTATCTCTGTTTACTATCTCTATCTTCTTATTATGTATTTTACATTTGACTTGATGGTACGAGAACAATAAGTGGACGATTTCTCGTATCATCAGGTACCATGGCTTATGTCCTAAATATAAGCATTTAAGGTGTTTCTCTAGTTGTTGTCCTCGACGTTGTTCTATAAGCCTAAAGAACATAGTGCAATTCATTAATATAGTTACCCTTAGCAGCATCAAGTCTCTTATTCAATCCATTAAGCAATGTCATATTCATCACTTTCATCTGACCATTGCATTGTGGATGGCCTGGTGCATAGTGGAGTTTTGGGATTTTGGACTAAACACGGTATGCTTCAAATTCATCCTTATCAAACTGGGTTGCATGGTCAGTAATGAAGGCATAAATCATGCCATATCTACATATAATGTTTTTCTAGATGAATTGGTATACCTTCTCATAAGGCATTTTCTTTAACAGCTCTGCTTCCACCCACTTTGTAAAATAATCTACAACAATACTAGGTACTTGAACCTCCCTCTGATGGTCGACAGTGGGCCAACCGAGTCAATTCCCCAAATAGCAAATGGCTAAGGAGAAGTAATCAATGCTAAAGCAGTACTGGGTGCTTTATGAATTGCAGAAAACCTCTAGCACTTATCACACTTTCTCATAAAGGTCTTGTAATCTACCCTCATAGTTGGCTAGTAGAATCCATGTGTATTGATTCTCTGAAGTAATGACCGACCAACCAAATGAGCTCCACAAGAACCTTTATGCACCTCCTTGATCAAATTATCAACTTCCAATTGATGGACACAACATAATAAGGAAACTGTAAATCCCTTTTTGTATAAAACTACTTTATCCAACACATATCGAGTTGCTTTGTACCAGAGCTTTTTTGCTTCTATTGGATCAGTTAGTAAGGTTCCTTATTTGATGTATTCTCCGATTGGAGCCATCCAGGAAGGTCCTAAATATATAGTAATAAAACTATTAATTGGATCCCCATCTATGCTTCTTCTTCCCAATATCTCAATTTGAATGCTTCTCCAGAGTTCTATTCTTGTTGTTGAAGCTAGTCGAGCAAGTGTGGGGCGTTATCTATCCTTGGTATCCTGATCATTTGCATGCCTGGAAATTCAAAAATGATTTCCATTTCCTTGGTCAAGTATCTAGTCATTAACTCTCCCTTCACTCTATTTATATGAAGCACTTGGTTGACAACTAAATGTGTATCATTGTGCGCTACCACCTGCTTGGTGCCTAATGACTGGAATAATGTAATTCGTCCATCAAAGCCTCGTACTCAACTTCATTATTTGATGCTTTGAATTAAAACCTAAGGGCATATTCAACATCAACATTTTTAGGAGTATTAAGTATGATACCTACTCCAATACCAGTTGCGCATGACGATCTATCCACATATAAGAGTTATAATAAAATATCACTACTAAAGATTTTTTCAGATAGAACTCCATGGTGGAATACCTTCTTAATTGCTTCTGCATACTTCTGAGCCATCTCTTGAATACTAGATGATTCATGTTGGTCGTTTATGACTTTGTATTAATTTTGAGCTGAGCTCTCTTCCAAATAAGTCTGCACGGTGGGCAAGTTTTGTTGTTCAGTAACCTCAGGATTGGTGAATTTTGCAATAAAATTTGTCAAATCTTATCCTTTCAACGATGACCTTGGCTCATAGATGATGTCATATTCTCCCAGTTCTACTTCCTAATAGATCAATCTTCTTGGCATTTTAGGTTTATGAAGTGCTTGTCTAAGAGGTAAATCAATGTACATAACTATAGTGTGCGCTTGAAAATAAGGCTTCATGCGCCTGGAGGCTTCAGTGAGTGCTAAGGCCATTTTTTCCAAGCATGGATACCAAATTTTGGATCCCCTTAATGCTTTGTTGGTGTAGTAGATTTTTTTTAGACCCCATTATCCAACTGAACTAATGCCGAGCTAACTGCGAACTCAGAAACAGCTAAATAGAAGTACAATTTTTCTCCTAAGATTGGTCGGGACAATACTGGTGGAGATCCCAGATACTTCTTCAATTCTTGAAATGCTTCCTCACACTCGGCATTCCACTCAAAGGTATTTCTAAGAACCTTAAATAATGGTGAACACATATGTGTTTCTCGAGAAACAAATTGGTTTAAGGAAGCCACTCTACTAGTAAGTTTTTGAACATATTTTTTGCAGGTCGGCGACTGCATCTCTATCAGAGATTTGGTTTTGGCAGGATTAGCTTCAATTTTCTTTGGTTTACTATAAATCCGAGGAACATTCCCTCCTGCACACCAAACATACATTTGGTCGAATTCAACTTCATTTGATGCTTTTCCGGCTGGTCGAAAGTCTAACAGAGGTCCTTGATATGATCTGAATCTTTCTAGCTTTTAGTCATCATATCATCTACATAAACCTCCATATTTGTCGCGCCCTGACTTAATTAAGTTAAACTAGTCCTTTTTAATTAGAGATAAATTGCCTTAAACAGTAAACAGTGCTTTAATTTAAATCTCTAAAATAGCATAAGATTTTTTTATTTTTAACATGTGTAGATGAAAACATAACTACTTTTACATGTAACTTATAAGTACTACACAACTTTACATAACCAAGAACCTTAGTTTAATATTTACACAAAAAGATTCTTTATACTCAAACCATACTATATATCTGTCACTCCCCCGGTATAAGGTTCTAACTTGGCAGTGAACTCTAAATGATAAACATACTTGAAACAAAACATTATAACAGTGTAAGCCATAAAGGCTTAGTGAATGACCATATACCTCACATATAACCAATTTGAATAACCATTTTTATTTTGTTCTAATGCTATAACCCAACAAGAATTGTGAAACTCTCGCAAGCCTGGACCCGCCACAGTCTAATTAACCCACCACAGTTATTAGGGACCACCACATCCCTTTATTAGGCCCGAGTACACAACCTTTAACTTGGATTAACAAGACCGACACATCCCGTATGACCCACCAATCCTTAACATTAGATAAAGGACTCACTAGTCCATATCATTATATAACATCACTTAATATTTTTAATCATATCCATATGTTTCCTAAATACAACATCACTCCCATAAGAATTTTAACACATATGTTTAACTACACATTTCCATATGAACATATAAGCATCTATATTTAATAGGACATGTCACTCACCTTGGATTTGGTGCTAAGATTAATACCAAACTACTTCCTTGGCATGGTAGTATTAGTTGCTTCCCCACTTAACACGTTAATGTCATTAGTATTTGAATACACCGATTAACATCAAACCCAGTAACACATCACATCATTTGGTCAATTAGAAATAACTAAGGAGGAATTAAATATGACACTTCACATTTCTATAACACCCAATTAATTAGGGTTCTAACACAATTTACAGAATTAAATTACGAATTCTCTAGACAAAGTTATGCCCATTTTATTACAACATTTTCCAAATCGTTTCTCAAGAAAAACAACAACACAACTTCAACTTCCTGGAATTCTCATAATTTTTATACAATATAAATTTCCATGATATTCCACCCAATATCAGTAAACACATTGAATAATACAAAATTAATGTTTCGTAATTTTTAGGCCTCATTTTCTATGTTGAGCAAAACGTCAAACACCTGGTATGCATTCTTGCTCCTTTAGGGAAGATTTTAAACAAAAACTTCAAACTATCACCAAAGGTTCATTCCTTGGTATTTTTACACAATTTCGGATATGTTATACTCATATATGTTTTCTAACATCTCACAATGGAATTAATTTATTTCAATAAGTATTCCATGATTTATGCCATTTTTAGCCTAACTAGGTCAAAATAGAACATTGAGGCATAACTTAACATTTTTAAGCATACATAACCTCCACCTTGGGTATAATTCATGGAAACATAAAATAAACATATTTTAGTAGATATATACATCATAAGCATTAATTTTCCAAATCAACATGCTTTATAAAAAAAATTGATGTAAATCTAGGTCTTTAAAATATTCATTTACGATCCTTGCACCAGTTCTAACTTATGTTCTTAACCCATCCTTGTTCCAACACAATTCAGCAATATGGGTATCATTAAAATATATATCCAAATCAAAAATAAAAACATGCCAAGTATAGAACTCATCCATGTGACCAACTCTAATAAAGAAGTAATTACCTTACGATAATTCCTCGATTTATAGAAATTTTCCAAAGATTTCTTCCTTAACTTTCTTCTCTTTCTCTCTCTTTAGGCAAAACCTGTTATTTCTTATGAGGAAGAAGACATAACTCTCATTTATAATCAGAAATACGTTGTATAGTTGTCCAATAGCAATAGGGGTAGTGGTAACACGTGTATGGTTGGATGAAAGGTCGAATTAGACAACTCCATTAATGACACATTTGTCCCACCTTGGTAAAATCACCATTACTCACTATCACGGGCCCCGATTTACTCCCTCTTTGTGTCTATGAGTAGATAACTTAAACATCTACAACTTTAATATTTTGTGTTTTCCCAAAATCATAAAACTAGTACACCTAATTTGGGCTTTAACAGGAAAGTAGCAATTTACCGGAAATCTCAAAACTTTCACATTTGGCGACCAAACATTGCCAATTTTGCACTAACACCCTAGCTTACTTTTATAAACATAACCATGCATTAAAAAACATTTTATGATGAATTAAGACACATAACTAATCATATTCTCTAAACATGTTATCCCCGACAATAAGCTCAATTAGCACCTAATATAAACAACACATATATCACATGAGCATGCATCCCCTAAACATGATAATTAACATGTTTAACACACATAACCAATTTATAACTTATAACTCATAACTTATAATTAATAATTTAATTGACCTTCCTAATCATGTTTTAGGGCCTTACAATATTTTTCCTAATCTGTGCTTCGAACACCTTATTGACCAACCTTTAGTACGTTGCTCCAGCTTTTTGAAGCCCGAAAATCATTACAGTGTAGCAGTAAGTACCTGGGTTGGTAATGAAATAAATGATTTCCTTGCCTTCTAGTTTCATTTTTATCTGTTTATGCCCAGAATAATCATCCATGTAGCTCAACAACTCATGTCCTGATGTGGCATCCACCAACTGATCAATTTTGGGTAAAGGAAAATGGTCCTTTGGGCAAGCCTTATTAAGATCAATAATATCTACACACATTCACCATTTATCATTTTTTTACCATCATGACATTGGCTAGCCATGCTAGATATTTGACATCCTCAATGAATTAGGACTTTTGTAGTTTCTCCACCTCTTCCTATATGGCTTGGTTTTTCCTAGGACTGAACACCCCCGTGCCTTTATTTGATCGACTTGGCATCCTTATTAATGTTGAGTTCATGATATAGGAAGTTAGGATCAATCCCAGGCATGTCCTCATGAATCCAAGCGAATACATTCTTTCATTACCTTAGGAATGCAATCAATTCTTGTTTAAGGAGCGAATCCAATATGGAACCGATCTGGGAGGTTCTCTCGGGTTTATCATCATCCAAGATTATGCGTTCAGTGGTTTCTACAATCTATACTTTGACTAGCTTTGTTTCATCTTGGGGATTCAGAGTATCAACTTCTAATTCACTGTTGGGCACCGTAGTGTCTACTTCGTAAGTGGTGATCTTCTTCTTCTTAAAATCAACCAAATCTTCTTGCTCGAATGAGGAGTAATAGCTTTCTCTGGCAAGCTTTTAATCACCTTTCATGACACCAACCCTAAAGTGAGTAGGGAACTTCAAACATTGATGAACGGTTGATGGTACAACTTTAAATTTCTTTAATCCCACCCTGTCGAAGATCATATTATAACCAAACTGAACATTTTTATCCATAAGAAAGAAGAGTATCTTTCGGTGCAGCTCTCTGGACAAGTGTTAGCTTGATTTTTCCAAGGGGATAAACTTTTTCCCCTGAGAAAGATATCAAGGGCTTGTGGTATGGTTCCAGTTGACTAAGTTTTAGTCCTAAACTCTGAAATCAGGGGTAGAACATGATATCAGCTGAACTTCCATTATCTATCATAACCCTCGTGATGATGGCTTCTTGGATTCTAAACATGACAACTAAGGGATCATCATGGGGATATAGTACTTCAAAGAGATAATTTTTGGAAAAGCCGACAACCAATTTGTCTTTGTTGACTTTCCTGGGCCGATCATCATCATTCAGATTAATTCTTTGTATATAGGAGCAGGATTATGCTTCATTTATATAGGCCTTTCTCTCTATAGTTTAATCTCCCCATCCTACATCTCCACCTGTAATGACATGACAATCAAAAGAACCAAAACATACCATAGCTACTTCAAGTTCTGGTTGTTTAGAGTTCTTAGGAAGGTCGGGATCGTCTTTATAACCATCTTCATGGCTTCACTTCATGTCATCTCTAGGTTTGTGGGGAGAATTTTACCTTCCTCCAGTTTCTCATCTTTCACATCGATTAAAAAATTTGTACTGCTTTCCTCGACGAATGAGGGATTCTAGTTCATTCTTTAAATCAATACAGTAATCGGTTGTGTAGCCATGATCCTTATGGACTCATAATATTTAGATTTATCCCTCATGTTGGGTGGTTCCCTCAGCTCATCTCAAATCTTTATTCTGCTTAATTTCCTCCAGAATATGGTGAACATGACCATCAATGGAGTATATGCTCCAGACTTTTGGGTCTTATCATTTTTCTTCTATTTCTGCTCCTTTTTCTCAGGCTTAGTGGCTGGACTTTGCTTTGTAGCCATTGCTTCCTCGCCATTCATGATTTTTCCTGCCTTAGCCATGAGCTCAGTCATGGTTTTGGGAGGATCTTTTTCCAAAGTGTATTATAGATTATCTATAAGTAATCCACTATTTAAAGCAGTGATGGTTGTTTTCTCTTCATAATTAACCACTTTTAGTTTCTCATTTTTAAAACGAATTATGTATTCTCTGGTGGTTTCCCCTACTCGCTGCCTAACACTCAGAAGACGGGATACTCTCTTCACTGGCTTGGACCCAAAATAAAAGTTTTTGATGAATAACTCGGTAAGTTAATTAAAGTTGGTGATTTGTGCTCGGGGCAAGTTATTGTACCATATTTAGGTCGAACCAGGTATGGTGCTTGAAAAAGTTCTACATCTCATTTCATCGAAAACTAAGTATATGTTGACTGTAGCGTGATACTACTTAATGTGCAAAACTAGGTCAGTTTTACCATCATATTTGGGGGTAATCACTAGGGTTTTAAACTTGGATGGAGTTAGGAAATCAATAATTTCCTGGATGAAGGGAGACCACATGATAAAATTACGCTGCAATGGGTTCTTTGCCTTGACCATATCTTCTATCCGAACTTCTAATCATTGGATTTATCCTTTCCGTGAAGGATTTCCTTCATTGGATCTATTCAAAGCATCTCGGCCGTCCCAACCATGTGTTTGTGCTGAGCTCTCTTCCTGACAAGTCTGTTCGGTATGCACAGATCATCAGGCTGTTAACCTGGACCCGTTTGAGGCTTCACGATGTTTGGCTGAATGTTCATTGGTTATGGATAACTCTTCGGGATGATTCCTATTTGCCCGTGGACCCAAATAATCAAAAGGCGAAGCTCTGCTGAATCTTTCCAAAATGCTTGGCATTTCAGGAGAAAGAGAATGACCATCATAGAAATCTATGGATCTGAGGGATGATCTTACTCCTAGGGAGTAAAACCTATCACGTGAAGCCTTAGAATAGCTATGTCGACTGTGCCTAGGATTTGGAAGTGGCATTTATCTTCTCATAGAAGGAACCATATTTTTCTTGGGAAGAGATAGAGACTTAGCTTGTAATTATTGAGACAATTGCCTCATGGTTTCCTGCATGTCATCTTGACCCCTGGAAATACTGGAAAAAATTTCATTCAAGTCAGTTTCTATAGGTGGAGAAGATGGGACGGTAGTGTTTCCTTCATTGTTGGTACTACTCTCAGTTTTATTAATTTTCCCTTGAACAAAGACGTACAAAATAGATAACGGTAATAAACACACATTCCCACAGTTGGTGCCAATCTCTTGATGTCAAATAATGGAGTAGATCCAATTTTCGAATCACATATAAAATATAATATGCAATGAAATAAACACAAGTGGTTCAGCTGTGAATAAAATCCTACGTCCACTGTGATTGTATTCATTTGAGAGATTACAAAAAGCTAGGTACTCTTGCTATAAGAAGAATAACCTATAATTCGTTTTATCTTGACTTTTGTGAAAGGAATACAATGTATTTATAGTGACCTAAATATGAGGGGTTAGAATGCCTTTATATATTCAAACATTTACACCCATACATAATGAATGTGATGGTTGATAGTCTAGATCACGTGTGAAACGACCCTTGGTTTTTTCCCAAGTGGTTCTGCATTCTTCATGTTGGTCGACCTGCCTTCCAAACAACTATCGTTGGGGTTAATTAAGTGGCTGCTGACCAAGACTGTTGCCACCTAAGGAGATAAGTGTCCATTTCTAATTGGTACACGTAGATGGATAACTTTTGGCATCAATATTGAGTTTAACACTATCTCTTTTGATTTCAGTTTTGAGTTAGATGCTGATAGGATCCTAAACTAATCTCCTTAGTCCCTTTCCAATGAAATACTATTTTCAAGAAGTGGTATTCAAACTTATCTACATATGAGGTTAATTTTGATAACATGGAGCCTTGGGTTCGAGTTCCTGGTCTTCCAAGGATATATATAACGAAGAAAGTGAGTTTATCATTGGCCCGATAATTGGGTCTACAATCAAATTTGATATATGACCTGGCCAATACTCATATATAAGGATCAACATCATCATGCCAGTTAAAAACCCCTTATCCAAAGGTTTCAACTTATAACATGAAGAAGGTGAAAATGGATATATTTAACTTATAGAAAAATCAAGAGATATTATTTTATTTGTGGAAAAATAGACCATATTAAAGTTAATTGTGTCTGTTTAGATAGTTTTAGTAAGGCATGGGAAAATAAAGTCGGTTTTGGTCTATTGATGATTGTCAAGGCATCATTCAAAGAGGCTATGAATGCATTCCTCACAAGCTTCAGTGTTTGTCACCATCCTCAAACCAAACTGAAGGTAATGACTGCATTAAATCCACCCTAACAACCGAGACACATAGTAAAGTACAAGCCCATAAAAAAACTAAGTTGGAATATCTACAAATAAAGGCAAAAACTACACAATGTCAAATTAACCACTTAAAACCTAGTACTATGCCAAGTATCCCAACAACCATCTTAAAAAAGAAATAGAAAAACCCAACCATGCCCTCAACTAACTGCGTACCACCCACACTTACTATTTATGATGAATCACGAATTGAGGAACACCAATTTTGAATCGTCATTGATCACAATATACTCCCATTAACTAAACCCACAAGTAACACCATTATCATAAATGCTCCCCAACCGTACCAAGCAACCCCACCATCCAATTATCATTTCCATCAAGTTTAGACTGTAGGAATATTAGAACCCACACATATCATCCCCATATACCTTTATCCCCCACTGGATCCACTACCCCCAACCCTACCAGCTCTAACAAAAAACTAGTCACTCATATCCACATGAACCACTCAAAATTTAAAACCATTTGTACCAAAAGAACCACTAAACTACTGACCCTTATCCATCACCAGATAATTAATAAACACAATATGAAAACCCCTTCATGTCCATTCATCCAGCAGCACCCAAATCATACTTGACTCATATCTATGAGGACCAAAAATCACAATTCCAGTAACACATAACTAAAATGATGACACACAATCCCATCCACACACAACTTCATTTCCCAATGATGAGACCGAAATTTCAGATAAACTATCAACCCTTCCCACCCAACTACCAACACCAACCCGACCATCAATAACACCTCTAACTGACCTTTTCTTTGATCCACTATCTTTACTGGATAAATGCAAAGCAAAGATGCTATGGAGACCTCTATTTTAAATCGAGGGGTAGACCATTTATCCATGTTCCTTAATGGCACATACTTTGCATAAACCACTGACCTCTTAAAGTCACAAGCAATTTCCAAAAAATGTCGAATTTGGTGATAGAAAACCCCAAAACATCTAATGATTATAGAGGAACTCCTATAAATATGTAAAGATTGTCCCACCATGGACTTAACCAACTTTACAAAGTACCCTATATATCCAAACACCCTTTATCAAATCCCCCATTAAACCGTCCGTGCCTCAGTTCAAAGGTCAAAGCCAAAAGTAGTCCCAAGTGTGTCGATTTACACTAAACATACATTTTTTGAACATTTTGTACCTATAAACCCCATAATTTGAGAAAGTGAAAAACATAACAGTTGCATATATTTGAAATATATTTCCAATGGTGAGGGCAACATGACACTTGGGTCTTGAATCGAAACCCTAGGGTCCTTAGACGGGATAAATTCATAATACTTACCACTTAAAGGATATTTTGGACCTACAAAATTTCATGATTAGGTAAGTTATGAACCATAAATAGGTAGAACTTTGAATTATTTTTCCAATGGTAAACACCACGTATCAATTGGAGTTATGAGTCAAATGTTATGAAAATAATACAAAAGTGTGACAAAAGTTAAACTGAGGACTTTATCCGATCAACCAAAATTCTTTTGGCCTTTTAGGCGATCGTTTAAACAATTTTTTAAATGTTTTAGCCATTTAATTGATGAATTAAAGGCCCCCCAAATGGATTGTCCATCAAGTATCCCTTCTGACACCAAATCTTATCCAAATCTTTTCCCAACCATTAATAAAAAATCAACGACACAGTACTTTTGGACAATTGGCTATTCGACCCGTAAAATTCTTACAAATAGAGGTTCCCACCAACCTTTAAATGGGATCCAAAACCCAACATTTATTCAGTTTTTTAACTTTCCTAATCCCAAGCACCCAAGATACTCGAGGTTAGGTCTTAAAATCCCAAAGGGTTCATACTTCGGAAAAGTCTATTTTTTCTAAAGGAAAAACTCGTACTTTTATGGTGTCACCCCAAAATCAGGTTCTTACTTAAGAAAAATCACCTCAAAAAAGACAACTGAATGGAAACCTCCACAGATTCCGCAAGAGTTAGCATTCCTAAACAAATCTTTGCCTGATTGAAAAGTACCAAAAAATAGGGCTTCCCGCAAAACAAAAAGTCGATTTTCACCACAACGATAAAGAACCTCTGCAAAATTTTTGGGGAACACCCCCCCCCCCACACACACACATATATATATATATATATATATTGTTATAAAGTGTGCATAATTCTATACCATCTCAAACCCGTCCCCGTTTAAGGGATCGAGTATGAATTTATAACTTTTATATTTGTTTAAGCCTTGTTGTTAACACAAAACCTCCACTTATGTCATGAGTTGACATACTCATATGCTAAATAATAAAAATCAAATGCTATGATTACAAATTGAAAACATGAAACTATACCTTTCAAAACACATTCTCAGTAGAGTGATATTGAGTTGTGTTTAGTGCAAAACTTTTTAGGCAAAATTTTAAAATTAGGCTACACTTACTTCTCCGAGCGGACAAAGCCCGTTTATGCATGGCACCCCGATTATGTGTTTTTATTTAAGTAATTTTCAAACATCTGTATTTGATCAACATATTAGATTAACATATAAATATACCGATCCTACACAACGAAAATATTATATTAAATAGTAAGATATATAAATACCGCACTATTGTACCTTGTATACTAGGTATCCTATTGCACATACATATAAATATACCATATTGGATCTACGTTTTCTTTGATCTCAAGTCACCTTTGGTATGTAGGTTCTATACCGAGCTAAACTCATGAAGCCCAAGCCTAATAATATGTCTCTCGGTGTATTATTTCTAGGGATGCCTCCATCTTTTGTCCTCCGCCCCTATTTATTATCCACCGCATTTGAACTATGTAGGCTTTGATCCTAAGTCCTCTTAGATATGTATGAATGATATCGAGTCTTTATCATGAGTTCGAGCCTCGACAATATATATCACGACATATTTTTTATTCACCGAGATGCACCCATATCTAATTTTTATCACGTATCCCTAATTAAGCGAGACGTCAAACTATCTCAAGGAGTGATCTACCAAACATACTTTTACATAAAAAAATTCAAATACGTATGCACTAATCACAACATAGATGCACCCATATCTCACCTCTCTAACTCTCCTCATAACACGAATGATATATCAAATCATCTCAAATGGTGATCCCCCTCGTATAGTAATATACATAGTGATGGCCACCCGTGAGACAAGCTAAGAATTCTTTAACACTTACATACTTAATAACTACCATCCTTTATATACTAGAAAACACAGAGTCATGCACAGGAAAATATTGCGTACCTTCATTGGTTGAAGTGACGTGCCTATACCTCTCACTGATACCATTTTCCAACCTAAACGCCTATCTAAATTTTGAGGGACCATCACGCTAAGGTCTCTGAATAAATTCTAAAATAACTAAAAAGGAATAAATTAATGTAATGATCAATAATAAACCTAAAATTCAGGAAGCATACAGAAAACGTGGGGTGCCTAACACCTTCTGCATTCATAACTCAACCCGTGAACCCGCAAAACAAGAATCTCTTAACCATCCGTAGAGTTTAATACCTGACTTAGGATTAGCCCAAACCTTTTTTATTATTTTTATATAAAATAAATAGGAAACTTTGAGCACCTTAGGAAACAACGTTCTTCCCGCACGAAGGCCACACCTACTAAAGGCGCGTGCACCAAACCTGAACATGGCATCAAACTAAATCCAAGGGAAAATCATTACGCATCTAAAATCTAAGATCGATAACCCGAGGGGAGCAGAGGAACAGGAAATAATCACTTCTACATTCCCCGTAACACCATGTTCCCTTCTCCTTCAAGCACGTCACCGTCGATCGCCTGGGGCCCGTACTGCCACAGTGGTGACTCTGTTGGGGACACTTTTTATTCTATCGGATTATAATATTGTGTATTGTAGCTATACCTCACCATTTATATTAGAGTAGTAAATCCACCAAAGATAAATCCACAAAATGGACTATTTATATGCTTTATTTTTATAATGTTTAATATTGTTCTCCCGCATGACTACTTTCTATCAATTTTAGAACTATTTAATTGACTTAGTTTTAGAGTCCCTCGCAACGTAGATACGTTCTTAGGTACCATTGTATGAGATTTTACATTTTACCAAACACATAGGTATACGTGAAGGACCTTGAAATAAAATTGAACATCAAAGTCTATAAAAATTAAAGATTACTTCTTCGCATCACGTAATGCATAATCTTGATTTTCATATTGTTTAAAGCTTATGCCCTAGAGACTCCCTGAAGTCACTAAATAAAAGAAGTTAATAATTTAGGATCACTTTATAGAGGTAAAGTTCATACTTAGAAAAGTCACCTCTCCCCAAAAGAGAGGTTTGTACTTTATATAAGTCACTACCCCGAATAACTCTTGTACATTCAAAAAGTCGCTTCCCTAAAAGGCGAGTATCTAATGAGTGTCCCCACTCTTTTCATCCACCCATCTGGTATATTGAACAACTTCTCTCTTGATCCCAATGTCTCAGTGATAAGGAAATTCTCATGTTTCTTTAGTAATGGGGTATATCTCATAAGATTTCATTGCTATATAGTATTAGGATAAAGAGGTATCACACGTACATTAAAGGTTTCTCCATCTGATCAACCTGTTATATCATAACCTATGGAAATGAAAAAAGATCCTTGGTAACCAAGTCACATGAACCATTTTCATATATAAAAATGTCTAAGAACACCCCTTATTGCACAAAAATAACAAATATTCATGGGCATCGTCTTGAAAAAAAAAATCAAAAATTGTCAAACGGCTGGAGGTTAGTCCAAAACTCCTTAGATTCCAGCATGAATGTCTTCCCTGCACAAGGGAGATCAACGGTATGAATCCGTAAGTCATCATCAAAACAAAGGCCCCTTACGTTAGAATAATCTAACCAATTTTTTATTTTGGGGAAAGTAATATACGTCGAGATATTATTTCCTCCGTCCTCATCGAAACTAAATGAGACCTCACCCATGTTTACCCGATTCCAATGGGAATTTGTTAAAGTTATTACCCCTGAAGATACTACCAAATGAAAGAACTCAAAAAATTGCATATTGTCCAAATACAATTAAAAATAAATAAAATAATTGCATCAGATTAAGCCATTACATATGTGAGTCCTTCTGCCCCATGTATTTTCCTTTTGTCAATCCTTTTATAAAAAAAACTAAACAAAAATGGGTCGGATTTGTTTTCCAGTTACCACTATCAGCAGAAGAATCTAACTAAGTTCTTATCCTGTAAACCCAAGTTCATGCTCCGTGCAGTCATTTAGTCTTATTGAATGAGATTCCTACCCACAATTATCAAATCTTCATTATCGTACGATCCATATCCAGCTAAGAAAACCAAGTCCCCCCATCTATGGATCAGATACTGAGATAGCTTGAGTGCATTACTACTTCCCAGGAAATCATGAAGTCCGAGATCAGGGCACTCGGCAAGACCCAATCCCATATACAGAGAACCCATACCATAACAGGAGAGAATATCCTTCCACCTCCAATGCCCAATATTTATACACCACTTGCAGTGGCTATCGAAGGCATGCCAACCAACTCCGAACTCCCAACTTCGGTTCCCCTTACCAATACTGGTGATCCTCTCTTTTAAGTACCATTTCCCATATATGGTTACTTCGAGCTCTACCACCCCTACTTAGAGTACCCAAACACTTCTTTCCAAAGTCCCTCACAAGCCGAATATATGTCCCCCACCGATTGAAGGGGTCATTTCCCCTCCAGTAGACCAAGGGATAACACAAGTCCAATCAAAACCACGTCTTCTCTAGGAAGACAATAGTGAAATGCAAACCGCTGATGATCTTACCAATATCAATAACATGGCCCTTTATTCTGAAGTTTGGCTCTTAGAAAAATTCAAGATGTCAGTCTTCAAAACCTATAAAGGGGTAAGTTCTCATACCTCCCACTTATCTAACTATCACCTCCAGATGTAGGTTTGAGATGTTGACCTAATAGTATTAGAAAGGATGTTATCATCTACGCTAGTCAGAGGAGCCCTCACCTAATACACGAGCCTTAAATGTGAGGGTAATTCTAATACCTAGGATGATGTATGTCTTCCTTTCCTGAAGTAGTATCAATACAATGAAGAACTAGGCATTACCCATGAGGATCCAGAAATACTGAAACATGAGGATGGAGAAGTGGTAGGCATCTTACCCACTTGCTGGAATGAGAAAGTCGATTAGTGGAATGGGACCATATAGAGATAGTAATTAAAAACCATTATAGGGAAGTTCAAAGTGAACTTGGTCGCACTTGGATCCCTGATTTCAAAGCCCTTAGTCATATAGGGTGTAAAACTGAAGAAAACCTAGACGCCAAAGCTTTTAAAACCACTGATAAATCTCGTTCCACTACCAATTAGTTCTCTGCTCGGAAGAACCCCCAGGGACTTCCATATATCATATCACCACCCTCATGGTCAGTACACTACCTTAATCATTCCCATGTGTATGTACCATGCTATCCATGTTAGACCCTACTACGCCCTTCCCATCAGGACACCCCCAATTTTTTTTCCAGACCATGCCTCCTCCCAAAGAGTTTCGTACTCAGCCAATAACCTTTAGTAATGCTTAGGAGCCCCTTATTTGGCTCTTCACCTCTCTAAAGTTAGATGGTCTTCTCAAACTACTTAACCCGAGACCACTCCCAACCAATATGGATAAAAATTATAAATTAAACTTACATTAAGAGTACCACCAGGGTTCTGATCATATCACTGATAGCTGTTGGGCCTTAAGGTATGTCATCCAGGTTCTTATTAACGTTGGGAGCCTTATCCCTCCGAGGCCCAATGTCACCAATAACCCCTTACCATATAATCTCAACCCTGTCCCTAATACCCTTTCAGATTATTCAGTCCAAAACACTGATGCCTCCACTCTGATACTCTATCAATCACAAGTCGAGGATGAGGATGCATGCCCCTTGCAAATATCTATCCCCTGGGCATACCGTCGTTCACTATAAAAATCATCACCGATACTAAGCCCACCATAAACTATATGAACTTCTTCATAGTGTCCATACACTTTGTACATACCAACCATTGCATTTTAGAGCTAATTTTAGTCACAGAATTCATGTTGCCCAAATAGTCAAGACTCATTACCCCCTTTTTAACAATGGTTGATCACTCGGATGAATGGTAAGAAATGTACAATCAATCATTAAAAAAAATATAGAACATCACCTTCATAGTGCCTATCTAGCCCATTGGATGGGAAAGATCCACCCTAAAGGCACACTTGTTCTCCCTCTCATATATAGAAACCAAAGACGGTACCCCCTCACCCCGCACTTTTAGCTTACCATCAGTACATTGTCTAGTAAACAGTAGAAGCACCACGGATTCCAGTCACCGAAATAGAGAACTCTTGATTCGTCCACCCTGACACCCAAGTCCCTCAATGCAGATTAGTGAGGAAAATCTTTAGCTTCGGTTCAATGATCATATTACCTATAAATGAAAAGCTCGTCGCCATTTATTATATGATGAGGAGGAAATGATAATAGCCCACTATATCTAAAGAGACATCATTTGTGAAACCAATATAAAAACCAATCATAAACCTATTGAGTAGAGAGCCGACACAAAGCTCCCCCAAAAATGGTGGAATCGACTCCATAAGGACCAAATGGTCGATGTTGCCCAAGTTTCATATAACTCAGAATACAATTGACAACATGGACTACTCCACTGAGCCTCTCCCTTAGACTAGAAATTGAGGTCTACCAATTGGGGACCATCGATATGATATGGACTGTCTCTATAGGTGACATCAACCCTTCACGGATAATATGCCCACGATCGATGCCTCCCTTGCGAAACACCACATTCAACCCCATTAGATCTTATTGAGAGACTGCCTACATCCAGTCCCCTCCCTATTTTCTATTGCCTACCAGAAGTGGGGGTCACAGATTACTTTGACCACCTCCTCATAACCAAAAGAAACACTTTCTTCGATCTTGGAGATAATTTCACGCTCAATCCTCTGGTTTGGGAAATAATGTCACAATAGGACTACTCCCCTAGAAAAGGACTCGGGATACATGAGCAAGGGCTGACATCCTTCAGAGATCCTAACCCCCGAGACTTTAGATTCAGGATCAGTTATAAAGCTACAATAGAAAAGCTCGGCCAATTAGAACAAGACAAACACTTGACCTGCCACATGAAAAGGTGAGGCTACTCAGCAGACAACCTATAATACAACCTCTCATATGGAGCACCACCTCCTTAGTTTTTCGATAGAAATGGAAGGATCTTGCATTCCAGCATTGATGTACATTAGAGCATCCAAACCACTGGGTGTCATAATCTACCAGAAGAGGTACTATGTGTAATACCCCGTAATTTTAAATGACTTTTAAAATGGGTTATATTTTAAATTAATGGATTAATTGGATTTTATTATTAATTAATTCATTTAGGTTTTATCCGAATTGTGGATATTAAAATGGATGATTCTGAATATTACTTAAAGATATTTAGGTAATATATGAATGTGATGTCATTGATATGACGATGTGATATAAATTCGGTAATTTGAATTTTTAGTCAGACGCGGTATGGGACGTGTCGGGACTAATTTATTAAATTAAAAAGGAAATTTATTTTCTATCGACCTTATAGTCATTTCGACTGCGTCGTTACGTCCGAAAGGTTCGAAATAGTCAGAAAAGTCTATTTGGATGTTAATTTTGAGTCTCGGGTCATTTGGAAATGAAAGGACAACCCAAAAGGGCATTTTGGTCATTATTCTAGGGGGGTGAATAGTGATTTCGGGTTTTGTCTTATTATAAGTATTGGTAGATTAAGTATACGTGGGTTATACATCTCCTCTTCACAAATTAGAGAAGTCATCTTCCTAGAGAGAGTTATAGGGTGCTTGGGAAGGGAAAAGCTTGCTTGGAAAGGAGGAGAACCAAAGGTCAAAGGTCACCACCACCATCACCACCTATGTTATTCAACTCCAAAGGATCAGATCTTTAGTAAACGCAAGTGTTTGATATTTGCAATTTAAGTTCGTATATTGTCCATGTTAGAATAATTATGAAAAGAGATGATTTTTCATGTTTGGAAGACATAATGGAGTTGTTTTATGGATTTCTAGAAACTGAAATGATATAGGAAGTAAACTCATGTTGTAGGATGATAATAATCCAATAAATATTCATCAATCTGTGGAAGAAATTCTCAAAATAATTTGGTGTTCTTGAAGATAATATGTTGATAATTTTCTGGAAAAAGAGGCAAAAACGAGTGGAATGAGAAGAGCCAATTTGGAATGTTTAGATCTTCTTTTTGAGTGCATTTGGATGAGATTTAAGAAAAACTAGAAACACATAACTGACTCAATTTTTCGTGTAGAATCCAAATCTTAAGTCGGATTGATGATTCGAATCATTTTTGGATCTGATTTTTCTGAATATTGAAAATATGAGAATTCATGATGTTGTTTCTTTTTAATGTTGGTTCTTATCCCAAAACTTTTGTAGATCTTTGGTGATTATTAATTAGATATTATGGGACTTAGAAAAGATCAGTAAGCCCTTTATAAGGTTTGAATTGATTTGATTGGGATTTAATTGATTAGAATGATGATAATTAAATTGAAAGAAATTTTGGTTGCTAGATTCATTTGTTGGATTATAATTGGGATGTATCAGGATTAAAGATAGGACCAGTAGGGGTGATTTAATATAACACCTAGGTAGCCTTAGGGTTACAATTTGAATATGAAGGACTGAGTTTAGTACAAGCGCTTAGCAGTACGACTCCTGGATAGAGATGGGAGTTTGGAACACATTTGGTTGAAAGAGGGTATGAGGTTATCCTGATCGCGTATTTGAAGTTGACGGACCTCCTCGATCGACAAAGTTAAGTAGTAGTGTATTGGAGGGATTCCTTGTTTGGATTTAGCTTTGCGAAACGCTCCGCACATGAACCTTAACGACGTCGGGAGTGGAGAGATGTTATAGGATGCAAGGATAATTAAATTATGAAGTAAAGATATGATATTTTAATACGTGGAATTTAAAAGAGATATAATGATACGTATGGGAATTATCTTAGAGTAGTGATATTACCTTATTGATATTATATTATAGGTATGATAATGCCTATTTGATTGATTGATGATTTATGTGTATGACATACCTAGCTTACTTGCTATCGGTGGGAGGTTTGCGCGTGAGGGCAGTCATATCCTGATGAATCCATGGGATCTTTGATTTGTCGCTCGAGAACATAGGTCTATGAAAGACATATCGGGGAGTTGATAAGTCCGCTGACTTTGGGTACGTAGGTATGTGCGTGACCCATGGGTATGAGAACTATGTTCTCCTCCAATGATTGTATTATTATTTATGGTTCGACGTATCCTCACCGAACCTTTTGTCTCCTATTCGGCGACCAGCGATATTGGGACATGATAGCAGAGTAATGCATTGCACCGTAGCTGTGACTCGGGGTGTCGTATTATATATGAATATATATATATATATATATATATATATATATATATATATATATATATATATATAATGGATTAAATGAAAGAATGGATATTTATTATGGTTAAATCTATCTACGGTGATAATGGTAGATAACGGTGAATTGAGAAAGAATGAAATTAAGATAATGAATGTTTATTGAAAAGATGAATTCATGTTAATGAGAAACGAATCATAGAAATGAGAAATGTAAATGAATAATAATGTGACGTATGGTATGGGACATGTGGGGATTATGATATGGGAATGGAATTATAATATGGAGACTAGAAAAGAGGAGCCATTAACTAGGAGGTTAATAGGAAACGTTAAGCGTGCACTCTAGTTGAGAGGTGAGAATAGCAAGTGAGAGTTGGATCTAACATGTACATAATAAATGCTTTATTGCACTTTTTAAATACTTGCTGTTTTAAAAATCATTTACACAATCGGGCTCTGACCCGTTTCCTTGCATATTTTCTTTTCTATTGTATCTCCTATATCAGGTGTCTAGCAGCAGGGACGCCAACCTTAGTGAATTATGACGAGCTATGGAGCTATGGATTATTGCTTAGACGCCTATCTTCATTTGATTCACAGTATTCTCTTAGTTGGGGCATGTCGCCCAAAGGATTCAGTTATCTTTTCTATAGAGGTCAAATACTATTGTATTCGTGTCATTTTAATACATTTAACATTGTTGGGATTATTGTAATGGATTTATATTATTTGGGAATGTTTATTCCAATTGCATTTAAATTCTTTTGTGTTATTTATCTGGTTATCAGTATTGTAGAATAAAATGTGATGTGTTATTCTTAAACTGGAAATGGATTTTGTTAAATTAAAATTTGGAAAGTTTTTAACACCGGCTTAATTTCGTATTGGGTGAGTTGTAAATGTTTTCGACAGTGATGCTAAGAATGATCCAACTGTATATTCTATTTTAATTTGGTATGGCACTGGCCACCCGGTATTTAATTAGGCGGGGTGTTACACTATGTGGAACTTAATAGCAATAGATAATAATCCCTATGAGATCCCCCACTTGAATAAGACCCTGTTTGTTCCTAAAATGAACTAGAACTATTAGTCTTTCAGTTATCCTTTGACCTCCTTGTCCTCGTATATCACCATAGTCCCACCATCACACAATCACAGGTCACAATTATGGGAAATCGTACCTAGATGAAGCTCGTATTGTTGGTATCATTGAATTGCAAGATGAGATGATTTGTCGAGGCCGTTCCCCACCAAAATGTCCTCCCTCATTAAGATACTCGTATAAAACAAAAATATAACTTGTCCCTACTGCCCAAATGACCATGCTCAGGGGATATTTAACAACCTACAATATTTGGTATTTTCACTGACTCTTTCCTAGTTTATTTAGGAGATCTCACCCGGTGGTTATGAATACACCGAATGCCCATATGGTATGGAGATATGTTCTCCGAAGCCGTTAGAATCATGAAAGAAATGGATCCAGGAGATCCCAAACCCCTATTGATGATAAAAGGCAATAATAAACTATATCTCGGACGATGACATCTAGTTGAGATCGTCCATATCCACCAAACCTCTACGTAAAGCACTTGAACAAACATATGACCAGGTTCTAGCCATGATATGAGAGATTCCCACTGCCACTCCCATCTCGAACATAGCTGTACTTTGGACGGATAACTCCATGACTTCATATCCCTCAAAGACCTAGAATTGGCTCTCAAACCCAAAACATAGCCCCTAGATTGGACCGAGGTGATGACCCTAAATCCAAGACCTCCTACCTTCGACTTGCATTCTGAACTGATATGCTAATATGTCTAGAGCATGCTAAATGGAAGATCTGGACAAAACCCACAAACACTCCAAACAAGGAATTAGACTTCCTCACCACGTGAGGTCGAGACTCCGCTTTGCCCAACCCTACTGATAACCACATCAGGTCGATACTCCCCTATGTGTACAACATGATAATCAAGTCCATGTATCTTAAAGGATACATTTTGGTACTTTAAAAATTCTTCCAGATATTACACCTCTTCAAAATGAGGCTAAACCCGTAGAAATGCGTCTTCAGAATCATTAAGGGGAAACTGCTTGGATTTGTAGTTAGCAAATGATAATGGAGTTATAGATTTCCAAAGTCAAATTCATATGGGAAATTCCCCCACGCATAATAGAAAAGGAAGTACGAGGGTTTCCACATCAAGTACAGTGTATAGGCCAATTCATCAGCCAACTCACCAGTATTTGTGAACCTATCTTCCCAAAACACAAAAGTACTCCCTTAAAGAGTGGGACACTTAATGCAAACACGCATTCGAGAAGATACAAAAATACCTCACTCACCCACCGGTGCTAGTTCCCCCTTAACCAGGACAATCCCTCCTGCCTTACATGACCATACCCAATAGGGCTATCAGAGCCATCTTAGCACAGTACGTTGAAAGCTCCTAGAAATAATATGCCATATAGTATGTCAAAAAAAATGAGCATCCTATAAGATCTAATACACCGCTTTAGAAAAGGATTATGCCTTGATTTTATGCATCACTAATAAACTGTAATAATACGTTATGTCATTCAACATAAAACTTAACTTAAGAATGTATCCCTTAAAGTATCTATTCAAAAAACCCGCTCTCTCTAGAAAAAGGTCTAAGTGGCTTCTCATGCAATCATATTTTGAAATCACGTAAGTCATGCCAAAATATACAAAAGGATAAGCCTTCCCTGACCTCTTTGAAGGGTAACCCCTTTTAGATAAGGAAGAAAATAATGTGGAATTCCCAAATGAGGATATTTTTACCCTGAACGATAGAGAAACTTAGGATTTATTCTTTTATGAAGCCTCAAATAAAAGGGGATTTGGCATCGAGGTGCTTCTTATATCTCCAGAGTTGAGACGACTCCCCTCCTCCATCGAGATTACGTACAAGTGCACTGACATTACGGTCGAGTACGAGGCTTGCGTCAAAGGTCTTTAAATTTCCCTAGAAATGAGGATCACTGACCTGAAAGCTTAAAGATATTCCATCCTAGTTATTATTCAAATACTAGGTAAGTGGAAAATTCGAGACAACAAGCTTTAGCCATACTATGCATACCTAGAAAAGATGACCTCACGGTTCAAACACCTTAAATTCGAATTCCTCTCGAGGGCTAAGAATAACTTCACAGATGCACAATGCCACTCTATCCTCTGTGATAGACATTCTGGAGGGAACTATGAAAATCACATTCATTGTAAACATCCAAAATACCCATTCATACTACTTTGAGGTCGAGGCCATAGAAGAAATAATTATGGGAATCATAGTATGGTACTACGACATCTAGAATTTATCAATAATAATTGCTTCCCATTGGATTTATCTTATAATGACCAACTTACCGTAAGATGACTAGCAGCACAATTCATCATCTATAAATATAATATCTATAGGAGAGGGTCGATGGAATGCGTTAAAGATGCATCAAATAGGACGAAACCATTGAAATCAAGGACAAAATCAGTAGCGGCAAATATAGTCCTTATATGAGTGGGATACCTTGTTAAGAAAAATACTCCAATAGTCATACAAGTGGACCACCATGCAAAAGGACTTTATTGATTACATTGATAGGTGCCTCAAGTTCCAAATCTACGTACCCCGGTAGCATAAACTCCTCGAGAGCTATACTTGATGACCTCACCCTAATCGTTCTCCACATGGGGGATAAAAATCATAGGGAAGGTAACTCCCAAGGACTCCACAGGGAATGCATTCATCTTGATTGTCATTGAATATTTTACCAAATGGGTCATGGTCGAATCTTACACAATTCTAAATGCTAAGAAAGGGGGCAAATTCCTACGATGCAACATCATCTGTCGCTTTGGTGTACCGTTTGATATACTGTCAGATAACAGGTCTCACTTTAAGAAAGAGGTCTTACACCTACTGCACAAATATGGTATCACCCATCCAAAATCATCCCCTACCGACTTCAAACATACGAGTAGTCGAATATGCTAACGAATGTCAAAATCATTATTAGAAAGATAACTGGAACCTACAATGACTGGTCAACCAAACTCCCATATGCCATCTAGGGAAATCATAATACTGAATGAAATTCCATCGGGGCCACCCCTTACTCACTTGTTTATGTTATGGAAGTAGTCCTACCCATAGAACTCGAGATACCATCACTAAGGTCACACTTAAGAGTCAAGAAGCATAACCTGACAGGGTTAATACTCATTACAACGAAGTAGATCTCCTCGTTGAGAGGAGGCTGAAAGATGCTTATCAGAACCCGGGATGCCAATAGTACATCACTCAGGCGTTCAATAAACAATTCAAAAAGAAAAATATCTAAGAAAGAAACCACATCCAAAAATAAAATCTTGAACCATCCCAAACTCTAGACGATAAATTTACACCCAACTGGGGAGGCCATACGTCATCACCAAAATAAACTCCGATGGGGCATCTACCTTAGCTGATATCGATAAAGTCGCATTTTCCCAACCCTTCAATATCAACCAATTTAAGAAATTATTTACTTAAAACCTGCCTAATGTGAAGAGAAAAAAGCATAAAATAATAGATTATAATGGGAAAAGAAGTTAAGCGACCACAAATGTGTCTAGTGTACGTTTTATTTAGCTCAAGTGCAAGCCTGTCGCTCAAGTAATAATCCGATAAGTCGAGTATCGATCCTCAGGGAAATAGGACGAACAGAGTCGTAACGATGTTGGAAAGACGAGGGAAACCGAACTTTGACTCTAAAAATAAGGAAAAGGTGATTTAATTTGCAAAACAACTACAACTATATACAATTTTGAAAATGATTAACTAATGAAATTATTGATAAATGAAATGCAGTTACTCTACTGCTGAACTACGAATGAATTGGCTAAAACTTTAAATATAAAATGATATAGATAGGTCGGGTTACAATCCCCCACACCCTAGTAATTCACTTCGTAAGATACTAGATTCATAATTAAAGCTTTAAATGAATCCAGTTTTTAATGCTCCTAAGTATTACACATATGAGGGATCGTAGCCCGCACAGTATGTAAGTAAAGGATGCATTAAAATTCGATCTTTATTTCTCCCAAGTATTACATATATGAGGTATCATAGCCCACGCAGTACATAAGCAAGAGATGAATTAAAGCAGTATCTTATGAACTACGATACAATTCATCTATTTTAATCCCGACTTCTATTTCCACTAATGGGAATTACATCGGGTGGGGTTCATGCACCCCAACCCTTGAAAACTTAGACGGACATATTAAAACTAGAAGAAAACATGGTTTGAATGAAAGAAAACATTTTTACTAATGACTCAAAGTGAAGAAGAATGAAATTACTTACTAAGTAACTAACTACTGATTGGAATAAAATTACTTGAATTGCAAAACAGGAATCGAAACTAGGGTTTCTAGTTGTTCATCTTCTCTAAACTGATTACAATGCTTCTCTAACGAATTAGAAGCCTCCTCAATGTCTGTGAGGTGATTTAAAATTTATAAGCTACGATTCTAAGAGTTTCAACCATGAAAGACTCTAATTTTATAAGTGGATAAGTTCGAATTTTTGATACCAGAACCGATCCCCTTAAGGTGATTCGATTCTATTCCATATTTGACAAAAGTTTTTCCTTGAACTGGCTCGGTTCGTTTTTCATCTCTTCGATTCGGTTCCATATTTTTATGCTTTACAAGAAGTTCTTCAAGCATAGGATCGATTTGTTTTTCTCCTCTTTGGTACGGTTCCATCTCTTCAGGTTTTATAGGAAGTTTCCCAAGATGGGATCGGTTCATTTTCCAACCCATTCGGTTCGGTTCCATGTTTTTAGGAACTTTTCCTCCTTGTATTTTTTAAGATTTGAAACTTTTGATCTGGACTTGGATTAGGATGCCGATCCTTCCTTGTGCATTGAATACCTGTAAAATAGATAGGAAATACACGAAACGCGGCGTACTAATTAGAAACTGTCAATAGTGATGATATGAGATAAATCCACTCGAAATACACTTTGCAGAGCGATAAAAGCCTCTAAATTAAGGGGATAAATGGGAAGAATATATGCCTAATCAATCCCCCCTAACTTAGAACTTTGATTGTCCCGATTAATGTAAAAGAATCAAGGCATGGTCCAACTCTAAAATGGGATAGAATACCTCTTTCACGGGCGAACGATTGCATTTAGCATATCCAACAAGCCTTTAAACCCCGAGGTTAGCCTAGTAGTACGAGTTGTGTATCGTGAGGGTTTGCAGTGAATATACCCACAAAATTCGACTCAAAGAAAACTCAAACTATGCAAAAATTGTATAGTTCCAACTTTTACAGAAAATAGTCATCATCAATTCATGTTCAAGAGTCTCAAATCATAGTGCTTGTGTGAAAAGCTAGAAATTTAACCACGAATTTACACCGATTGACCATTACGTTACTTATCCGAAAATTCATTTTGATTTCAAAATCTCACGGGGTGCTCTCACAAATGAATCTCTAGGAACGGTGGCTATTTTCTCTCAGTATGCGTGATTTATACGAGTAAATGTATTGGAAACAATTTCACTCATACAAATAGAAAGATGGAAATTTATGGTCACTAGATCTCATCATTGGATTGCGGTTATAAGAAAACGGGATCATTGCCTCTAATTCATATTTATAATCTCTTTTATTATCTTTTCGTGTTTTAGCTCTCCACGCGATAACCAATTTAACAGTTTGGACTCGGTTAGGACTTTTTCGGGTTAAAGGTGTATTGGGTAAAATGGGAATGATAAGGAAATCTGGAATTGGAAAATTTTCTTATGATGTCCATTAGTGCTTTTCCGAGCTTTCTCTCATTTTCTCTTTTGATTTTTTGATTTTTTTCTATTTTTCAATCTTTTCTATTCTCGCTATTTTTGTTGAGCATATCAAATCTTTTCTTGCCTCCTTTTTTATGCACTTTCCGGACTAAATTTTTGGGATTATAAATTTCCACAATTCCGGGCCAATTGGGGTTTTTCGGGTTGTTAAACGAAAAGGAAAAATTTATTCGGCTCAATTTGGTTTGACAAAAGGGATAATTTTTCACTACTTTTTCTGCCCAATATTTTTGGGTGACAAACGATGGCCTACTTCATTGTCTGAAATACTAATTGCGTTACTATATGCATCTCGGGATGAATTAAGTTTAGAGATCTATTTGGCACATTTTTCAAGGCAATATCACACACATTTTCCATAACCGATCAAAGTGAAAGAATTGAGATCCTCGACGACTTATTAGAACGCTAAAAAGAACTTTGAGTTAATAATTAACTCGGATTGATTTTTAAACTCACAAAAATGATAGGTTCAAAATCTCACCGGGTTAGTTAATCCCCACACTTACTCATAAAGTCATCAATTTTCGCTCAATTCTCATCTTTGGTCACTTTCGGCTTTGTGTGTTTTGTTTTTACAATTTGAGACTTTAAACCAACTTTTAATGATATTTTTGAAAAATTTGAATTCCAATTTTTGTTTATTTCAAAGAAAAATATTTTTGGATTTTTCAAATTTGTATGATTTTTTTGAAAATTTTGGGCATTTTTGAAAATTTGTGAAGTTTTAGAAAGACGCACTTGTGACCCCCCTAACTTAGATGTTTGCATTGTACTCAAGAAAAAAGGACTAAAATCTAACTCAAAGCGAATTAAATGTGCTAATAAATAAAATGAACAAATGAAACAGAAATGCATATATTTATAGAAAAAGAGAACATGTGTTATAAGGGAGAGGGGAGACAACCAACATTTTTAAAAAACCCCAAAAACATACAAACAACAAACAATAGAAATGGGCATCACTGGGAAGGTGTATTGGAGGGAAAGAGGGGAAGGAAAGGAGGGATTGGGGGAAGAGGAGGGGTCATCTCGGTAAGGGGTAACCTGCAGAATCCGAACTGATCAGGTTCAGGGATTTTTATTTTTTCGATTTATCATAACCGAACTGATCCGACTAAGGGGTTTCGGTTCGGTTCGCCCTAGGAAGACTTCTCTCCCTTCTGTTTGATGAAAATAGAATCTCTCACCCTCGAATACCCGGACACTCTCTTACTTATTCTCACACTTGGACTTCCATGACTCCCTCACAACGTGCGTATTGGTGTGCCTAATCCGAACCCTCACTTCTCATAACCTACCTACGGACTCTACTATTCTACCGACTCATAGCTACTATACATAATAATTCACCCCATACACATCAGGGGTGGGATGACCTCTCGGTTCAAGCTCACTCTACCCCATAAACAGGGTCCGACAACCAGATGGTGTCGATCTCTTCTACGCACACCTTAACATATAGCTTTAGGCGCTATCCATTGACTTTAAATGTGTTCCCCCCTTTGAATCTTCCAACTCTAATGCTCCGTGGGGGAATACGCTTCTCACAACGAATGGACCAGTCCATCGGGACCACAATTTACCCAAAAATAGATGAAGCCGGGAGTTGTAGAGGAGTAACTATTGTCCCAGTTGAAACTCTTTCCATCAGATAATTTTGATCATGTGCTAGTTTCATCCGGGCTTTTGCAATCTTGGCATTCTCATACGCATCATTGCGTATCTCCTCTAGCTCATTCAGTTGAAGCTTGCGAGCTTCACCAGCTTTGTCCATATCGTAATTTAATCTTTTAATGGCCCATTATGCTTTGTGCTTCAGCTCAATGGGAAGATGGAAAGATTTGACATACACAAAGCGGAATGGGGACATTTTGAGTGGGTTCTTGTATGCAGTACGGTAGACCCATAGAGAATCGTTCAGTCAAAGGGACCAATGTTTCTGGTCGGTATTGATGGTCTTCTCTAGTATGTGCTTAATTTCACGATTTGCCAATTCGGCCTGTCCATTTGTTTGTGGGTGATATGTTGCTCCCACCTTGTGAATGGCACCATACTTTTTCATATGTCTTTTAAATGACTTATTACAAAAGTGTCTGCCGTTATCACTAATTACCTCTTTAGGTGAACCGAAGCGAGAAAGTATGTGTTCGTACAGGAACTTTATCACCACTTTATTGTCATTAGTCTTGGTGTCTATAGCTTCCACCCATTTATAAATGTAGTCTACCGCGACTAGGATGTATAGGTATCCAAAGGACGGGGAAAAGGGCCCATGAAGTTAATACCCTAGCAGTCGAAGATCTTAATGATGAGAATCGGGGTCAATGGCATTATGTCTTGTCGGGTAATTCCTCCCATCCATTGATACTTGTTGCAAGATTTGCAACAATTGTTAAAATCCCAAAACATTGTGGACCAGTATAAACCATATTGAAGAATTTTAGCGATTATCTTTTTTACGAAAAAGTGGCCTCCACATGCTTTCAAATGATAAAATTATATGACTTTGGGAATTTCATCATCCGGTACACATCAATGGATGATTTAATCGGTGTAATATTTAAAAAGAAATGGATCATCATAGAAAAACATGCGCGACCAAGTGATGAACCTCTTCTTATCTTGCGGTGTCCAATCGGGAGGGACAACTCCCGTGATAAGATAGTTCACTCTATCCTCAAACCAGGGCAAAGAAGAGGTGGCAAAGAGATGCTCATTCGAAAAATACTCGTCTATGGGTGTAGGATCATTATGCACGTCGGACGAAAGCTCTGATAAGTGATCGGTAATGACGTTTTCTACTCCTTTTTTATCTTTAATGGATTGATTAATCTCTTGTAAGATTAGTATCCACCTTATGAGGCGCGACTTTGCGTCCTTCTTAGCAAGTAGATATTTTAAAGCCGCGTGGTCGGTGACACAAGTGATGGGAGAACCGAGAATATAGGACCAAAATTTATCGAGAATGAATACTACCGTTAGCAACTCTTTCTCCATGGTGGAGTAATTGAGTTGTGGTCCGGTAAGGGTCCGACTAGCGTAGTAGGTGACATGAGCTTTATTATCTTTTCTTTGGCCCAAAACAACTCCTATCGCATAATCGCTAGCATCACACATGTTTTTCAATTTTTCAAAAGAGCTTTGGCATGCTTCCATCAACATTCGAATGGGATGTCCTTCATAAGAAGGTTTCTTAAGGGTCTAGTGATGGCACTAAAGTCCTTAATGAACCTTCGATAAAACCCCGCGTGGCCCAAGAAGGAGCGCACTTCTTTCAGCGATTTAGGTGGGGGTAGGTCAACTATGACATCTATTTTGCTCGATCAACCTCGATCCCTTTGGATGACACAATGTGGACAAGAACTATACCCTCGGTTACCATGAAATGGCATTTTTCCCAATTCAGCACTAAGTTCTTTTCCACACATCAGGCTAGTACTTTCTCAAGATTGGCTAAACATAGGTCAAAGGAGGTGCCAAAAACACTAAAGTCATCCATAAACTCCTATAGACCTCTCTCAATCATGTCACTGAATAAGCTCAACATGCACCTTTAGAAGGTCGTCGGTGCATTACACAAGCCAAATGGCATACGTTTGTAGGAAAATGTTCCAAAGGGGCAAGTGAAGGTCGTCTTCTCTTGATTAATTACATCTGCCTCAATTTAGTTATATCGGGAATAACCATCTAGGAAGCAATAGTAGGGTTGGCCCTCTACTCTTTCAAGAATTTAATTAATAAATGGTAAGGGGAAATGGTATTTCCTAGCTCCCACTTTGAGTTTTCGGTAATCAATGCAAACGTGCCATCCAGTGGTGGTTCGTTGGGGAACTAGCTCTCCCTTGGCTTTTTCAATCACAATCATATCTGACTTCTTTGGGACAACTTGAATGGGGCTCACCCACTTGCTATTCGAGATTGGGTAGATAATCTCGACATCCAACAGCTTTATAATTTCAGCTCTCACCACATCTTTCATCGTGGGGTTTAGCCGTCTTTGCATTTCTCTCGAGGGCTTAACATCTTCTTTGAGGTGAATCTTGTGGGTGAAAATTAGAGGGCTTATCCCCTTCAAATCATCTATGAACCAACCAAAAGCACTTTAGTTCATCCTCAAAATCTTTAATAGTTTACTCTCCTGATCTTCACATAAGCTAGAGGAGACAATAACAGGAAATGTCTCACTTTTACGTAGGAAACCATATTTAACATTAGAGGGTAGTTTCTTCAAATCGAGAGTCGGGAATATGTAGCTATAGGTCACCATGCGTGCTTCTCTTAGCTGTAACTCTTCGAATCAAGAAACCCAATTAGCATCTCTTGTGTCCTCGTACGATGCTCTTTTATCGAGTAAGCCTCTCAACTCCTCTATCTCCCTCTCTAACTCGGTGTAGGATCCCTCACTCTCTAACTAGAAGCTAGGCAAGCTTCTAAGGCATCTCCACAATAATTTTCCTAAAAGTTCTCTTCTACAATGTCCTCAATTAAACTCACAGCGTGAAGATCATCTTCTTCCCCTGCCTATTAGGCTATGTTGAAGATGTTTATTTCTAAAGTCATATTCCCAAAAGTGATTTGCATCTTCCCATTTCTAATATTGATGACTGCTTTAGCCGTGGCTAAAAATGGGCATCCAAGGATGATGGGACCATGATTTTTCGAGGTGAAGGAGGGATCTGTATCCCAAATGACAAAATCTATCGGAGGTAGAAAGTGTCCACTTGGACTATCACGTCCTCAACTATACCCCTTGGTATCTTCACGGTTCGATCTGCTAACTGGAGAGTGATCCTTGTGGGCTTAAGATCACCCAAATCAAGTTTCCTATAAATCTAATAGGGGAGGATATTGACACTTACCCCTAAATCGAGTAAGGCTTTTTTGAATTTGTTCTCTCTAATGGTGCAGGAAATGGTGGGGGCACCGAGATATTTATATTTCAGTGGGAGATCATTAAGATGGACTAAGCTCACGTTTTGTGCTAGAAACACGTTCTTCTTTACCTTCATCCTCCTTTGAGTGTCAATAAGTATTTTATGACTTTTGCATAGGATGAAATTTGCCTTATTGCGTCGAGGAAAGGTAAGTTCAACTTTACGTTCTTAAGCACTTCCAACACTTCTTCACTTATCGTTCCTTTATGGGCAGGAACCAACCTCTGATGAAATGGCGCAGCGGAGGATGGTTTTATAACTACCTCGAACTCACTAGTGTTTTCCTTTTCACTCTCATTCAAGGAGATATCTTCGGCCTCTTTTGTGCCAGGCGAATTCTCCTTGTCTTCTAAAGTGTCGTGGGGGTGAGGTGATAAATCAACAACCCTCCCACTACGAAGAGTGGTTATCGCTTGGTAGTGCTCATGTTGTTCGGTATAGGTGGAGCTAACACTAGGTTGACCTTGGGGACATCTTTGGCCTTGGGCAGGAAACTTACCCTTCTCTTGGGTGCTAAATGTGACTTGCATCTTGGATATGTTTGCATTTATTTTGATGAACAAGCATTCATATCGAGCATTGTGTGCAGATTGAGAATTTATGAATTGGTTCATTGTATCCTCGAGGCTCCTCCACTGTGGGGATACATATGGGACTGGAGGTGGTGGCGCTTGTTGGTATTGAGGAGGTGGTGGAGGTGGAATAACCTGTGAATGTGGGTTCATCGTAGCTTGTGGTTATCCATAGTTGAAACCAGGATGGTTCCTCCACGAAGGGTTGTAAGAGTTCCCATGCGGGGAATTAAAATTCCCTTTGAATCCTCTTATAGCATCCACCTGCTCGGTATACATGTCCTTGTAGGCAGAGATCGTTGGACAGGCCTTTGTGGAGTGGCCCGCCTCACAAATAGCACACACTTTTTCTTTTGTACCATGGTTGGATCCAAAGATGTTTCTCAATCGACCATCAAACCACTCCTTCATATCTCTTTGAAACTAATCAAATCGACAGTCTATTAAGGTATTTCTATCCAAATGGTATAAATCGAAGGAAGTTTGATTGATAGATGGTTGTCTAGATTGAGATTGGTTGAGATCAAATGTGTCCTATGCTTGAGTAGTCTCTGTGACATACTTAAGATGGGCCTCGGCATCGCATGCATCTAAATCCAAAAAGGGTCTTTCACACATTATTTGCACAAGTTGTTTGGAAGCTATTGTCAACCCATTATGGATGAAAGATATCATAAGGTGTTTGTCAAAACCATGATGGGGGCATGCGCTTACTAACTCTTGGAACCGTTCCCAACATTTGTCAAAAGACTCATTATTGTGTTGTCAAAAAGTTTGGATTTGAGTCTTGGTAGAGTTGGTCTTGTTATGCGGATAGAATTTTGAGACAAACTTATACTGCATATCTCTCCAGGAATTGACGAAGTTCGGGGGTAGAGACCATTGCCAGGTCTTGGCTTTATCCTTTAAGGAGAAAGGAAAAACCTTTAAGCGAACGACATCTTGCGTGCAAGTTTGATCACCAAATGTGTCACATGCCTATTCGAACTCACGAATATATAGGTATGGTTTATCTGAATCCATGCCATGAAACGTATGGAGAATCTTTATCATCCCATTGCGAAATTGGAACTGACTGGCAGTATACGGAAGTAAAATTCAACCAGGGGTGACAGTTCGCTCAGGAAAGAGTAAGTCTTTCATAGGACGATAGGGGAGATCTCCCTCTCGAGTAACGAAATTCGTTGTGTCAGACATTGTGCTTACACTCTCTTCAAATGACTCTATGTACTCACTCGGTGTCCAAGATGTGTGACTCGAAGTTCGACTCAAGGTTTATCTATTGATAGAGTGCTCGGGTGTAGGAATTGGAAACCAAAATTGTGGAACGCAAGGTGTGTGGGGGCTTTCAGAGTTGTATTCAGCGATTGGATTTTCGTGGACTTGGGTTGGAGTGTTGTGAGGAGTTTGAGTGTGTTCAGGATATTACATTAAAGGCTTTTGAGAGATGATGATTGTTTTTTCAATATTTTTTTTATTTTTTTTGGATTTTTGGAAATTTTGGGTCAAATTTTTAGATTGAATCGATCTAACCAAAGTCTACCTAGTTCCCCGACAACGGCACCAAGAACTTGACGCAACCACAAATGTGTCTAGTGTGCGTGCTATTTAGGCTCAAGTACAAGCCTATCGCTTAAGTAATAATTCGATAAGTCAAGTATCGATCCTCAGGGAAATAGGACGAATGGAGTCATAACGACGTTGGACAGATGAAGGAAACCTAACTTTGAGTCCAAAAAGAAGGACAAGGTGATTTAATTTGCGAAACAACTACAACTATATGTAATTTTGAAAATGGTTAACTAATGAAATTATGAATAAATGAAATGCAATTACTCTACTGCGGAACTACGAATGAACTGACTAAAACTTTAAATATGAAATGAGAAAGATAGGTCGGGTTACAATCCCCCACACCCTAGTAATTCACTTCGTAAGATACTAGATTCAGAAATAAATCTTTAAATGAATTCGATTTTTAATGCTCCTAAGTATTACACATATGAGGGATCATAGCCCGCACAGTATGTAAGCAAAGTATGAATTAAAATCCGATCTTTATTTATATCAAGTATTACATATATGTGGGATCATATCCTGCACAGTACCTAAGCAAGAGATGAATTAAATTAGTATCGTATGAACTACGATACAATTCATCTAAGGTTTTAATTTTGACTTCTATTTCCACTATCGTGAATTACATCGGGTGGGGTTCATACACCCCAACCCTTGAAAACTTAGTCGGACATGTTAAAACTAGAAGAAAATATGGTTTGAATGAAAGAAAACATTTTTACTACTGACTCAAAGTGAAGAAGAATGAAATTACTTATTAAGGAATTAACTACTGCAATAATGAATGCAAGAATTGGAATAAAATTACTTGAATTGCAAAATAGGAATCGAAACTTGGGTTTCTTGTTGTTCTTCTTCTCTAAACTGATTACAATGCTTCTCTAACAAATTAAAAGCCTCCTCAATGTCTGGGAAGTGATTTAAAATTTATAAGCTATGATTCTAAGAGTTTCAACCATGCAATACTCTATTTTACAAGTGGATAAGTTCGAATTTCTGATACCCAAACCGATCCCCTTAAGGTGATTTGGTTCGGTTCCATCTTTGACAGAAGTTTTCCTTGAATCGGTTCGGTTTGTTTTTCATCTCTTCGGTTCGGTTCCATATTTTTATGCTTTACAGGAATTTCTTCAAGCATAGGATCGATTTGTTTTTCTCCTCTTCAGTTTGGTTCCATCTCTTAGGCTTTAGATGATGTTTTCAAGGATGGAATCGGTTTGTTTTCCAACCCATTCGATTCGGTTCCATGTTTTCAGGAACTTTTACTCCTTGTATTTTTGAAGATTTGAAACTTTTGATCTGGAATTAGATTAGGATGTCGATCCTTCCTCATGCACTGAATACCTGCAAAATAGATAGGAAATACACGAAACTCGGCGTACTAATTAGAAACTGTCAATAGCGATGATATAAGATAAATCCACTCGAAATACACTTTGCAGCGCGATAAAAGCCTCTAAATTAAGGGGATAAATGGGAAGAATTTATGCCTAATCATGAAGACTATGCAAGCCCAAACATATTCCCTAACACTATATAAAAATCCCACTTGACCCACTAACATTTCAGTTGAAGTTGGATAGAATAATTTAAGACCCCAACCTTTTCAATTCATGAGGGAACTATGAGGACCTGATTCCCCAATATATTTTCATTGTAAACATTCAAACACACACCTATCTATCTTTGAATTGGAGATACATAGGCAAACCGAGATATCACTTCGGGCCTGATCCAAATGAACACAAAAACCCCTATTTTACTAGAAAACATTTTCCATGGTCATTGTGACCTTGATCTTAAAAATATTAGCCCGATCCAACTAGACTAAATAGTAAGTAAAATAAAACAATTCCCTAAAACATTTTAAAGACTCCTTGGGGTAATCTTTGTTAAGATACACATAAAGGCTAATACAATAAAAAAAATCCTGAAAGGGGTAACACGTTTCCCCTATATACTTTTTCCCAAAAGAGAAACACCTATGTCCCTTAAAACATCCCATAACCTGGGACTAATGACGAGGAAGACAGACTCACTAACAGTTCCCCGTAAAAAATAACACCCTATTTTTGGTAAAAGGAAAACACTCCTATCTCCGAATCGAACTTCAAAGTATCTTTCCCTTCCCCTTCAAAATATTTTATAACCTGGGACAAATATCGAGGACAGACTCACCAATGTCTCCCCACTAAATGACACCATATGTTTTTTATAAAAGTATTTTGTTCCTATATTCAAAGCTACCCCTAAGGTCTCATGCCCCTATCCTTAAAAAAATATTGCAACCAGAGATAAATTTCGAGGAAGACAGACTCACTAAGGGATCCCTGCTAAATGACATCCTATTTTTGGTAAAAAAGATGGTACTTTGATCCTAAAGCTACATCAAAAGGCTCTTGCCTCATCACAGATAATATAAAAAAGGGTTTCTCTCTCCCATTCTCGAATTTTTTGAAGCATGTAATTGGCATCAAACGGATAGTGTTCTATCTCTCCTAAAAAAGGTCTCTAAAATACGAGGCCCCGTTGTTTCCCTATATCTCCGTTTTATGTTATCATCTTACGTTTTACCTTTATTTTTATTTTTTCTTGGAACAAAATGGTGTATATGTATGTATCACCATAATTATAATAAAAAGATCCTAGGATCCCTCTATTCATATGCATATTTGGCATTAACTATCCTATAAATAGGATAAAAATTACTCAGTCCCCTATGCGACGTAAAATAGGAATCTAGACACTTTAAATAAAATAGGTCCCCTAGGCGACCTAAAGTAGGGAACCCTGTGCTTCAAACTAATAGGTCACCTACGTGACCTAAGATAGGAAGCCCCACACTTTAAAAATATTCGGTCCCTTAGATGACCTAAATTAGGATGCTTTTCACTCTAAACCACTCGGTACCTTGCGTGACCTAAAATAGGAAGCCTTGTGCTTCAGATAAATTGGTCCCATTGTTACATTAACAAGAAAGAGGTAGTAGGTTGGGAGATATTATTGATGGTTGAGATTGAGGTGTTGTCTGGCTTATCATACTTTCAAGGTGTGAGCTCTCCAGTCAACCTTTTCAATTCAAATTAAGCCTTTTGATTTGTAACCCATATTCAATTTCTACCCCTGCCTCCCAAAGGGATCTGAAATGGGGGTAATACTGGCCTCCTAGTGAAGCTTCGATATGGTGTAAGACGTTCTTATTCAGAATGCTTACACACTCTTTTTCTAACGGTAAATTTGTAATAATATTTTCTTTCTCTCTCCACCTTATAATAAAGCTACTAACTAATTCTCCCGAGTTTTTCTTAAGCGTTTCGAATCATTTACAGGTAACTTCCATCTATTCATTATACTTGTACTAAGTCATGAAGTCCCGAGATACATTTTCTCAATAATGGATTCAATATTCTTCGAGGGACATGAACCATCAGAATCACTTTCCTTGAGAGTTTATTGGAATATCTAAACCATTATCTCCTCTGATGCCTCTAGGAGAGTCGTGGAGTTATGGTAGCTGCATACATGCATAATTAGAGGTTTGATGCTTTTGAACTTCTCGATATTTATCATTCTGAACTTCTCTAGTAGTTGGTCTTTAGGATAGGGATCCATATGGGTGTAGTCCACATAGTTCCCTGTGATCTTAACCTAATCGAACCTTTTAGGTAGAAACATGAGGTCTTATTTGACCTTGTTAAATTCTTCTTCCTTAGGATCAATTGGAACTGGTAGATTACCCCCTGGCTAGAAAAGATTCAATATCGCTAGTTGAGTGTGATGTCCCATTGGCAGGTGGGGCATGCAAGGCATGCTAATACTCTTAAGAAACCCACACTAGTTTAGGAGCTAGTGGACCCATTGCATAGGGAAAGAGGATTTAATTTTTAGGAGCTTCAGGAGTCTAAACCCGACATTGTTGCATTTCCTAAACTTTTATCTGATGGTTGTCGATCTTAGCACTGAGTTGGGTAAGGACTGCCATCAGATCTTGACGGGCATTTACAGTCTGATCAATGTTCTCCTCAACAACCTTCAGAAAGATTGCTCTAACTTTGTAGAAGAAGTAGATGAAGCAGTGGAGCTTCGGGGTGGCTTGATAGAAGACTGAACCAATAGCGATCCATACCAAGATTGGGATATGCGATCACACATGAGGGGAAAAAAATTATTTTGATGTTTATTTTCACCAAAAAAGGGTGAAAATATTTTTGGTATTTTTTGAACAAGGGAAGAAGAAAAGTCCTCAGCATAGTTATTATTATTAAGTTTCACTTGTATTATGTTCGACCTAGGGTGCAAGTAAAATGTCAGACAACACTCGAGTCTAGAATAAGAATAAGGTATACGATGCAAGACACGGTTCTATTTATTTCTAGACTTATTAATAGGGTCCTATTTTAAAAACGAGGGAAATATCATCAAAATTCGGCTGGTAAGGAGACCCAAAATTTTGGCAGAGTTTCGCATTGAAACTAGCAAAGGTATGAGTGTCCTAGGGAAGACACCTATATGAGGTTTATACATTAGTTGTTTAGTGGAAATGTTCCCCCTTAGGCATGAATTCCACGATATACCTCTTGCCTATAAGGGAAATCATTCATCGTTACTAATGGACTAGACATTTGATATGATTGAGTGTTTATGAACTGCATCATGATATACCTCGTGGGGACGGTATGTATGAGAGAAAATTTGATATAATTGACGTACATGAATGATTTCCATACTATATACCTCCCGACATGAGTTCGGTTAAGCGTTACACTGCAGGGGGAACCGTTCTATATACATCGAAGATACTTGACCAATGGAAGATGGAAATCACATTACTTAGGTTAACATTGCCTTGTTGGATTGACACCCACCAAAAGTGGTCCCCCCAGTACGGGACACAATTTTGGTCAATATTGTAATGCTCAAGTGACATATTGTGCAAGAATGCATGAGTCTAAATTAGTATTTTATGGAGAGTTTTATATTTGTTAAGAGAAAAAATACTACCATTGTCTGGGAGAGCATAAAATATATATTTAGCATGGGATTAGTTAGATAATCATGGAGAGTAAAACTAAAAATTATGTACATTAAGAATGGTGACATATACAAAGTGTGAGACATGTCAATATACACAAGTGAATGGAAAATATGTGCAAATTGAGAGTTACATATGAATATGTGTGAGTGAAGAAAGTATGTTGATGTATACAAGTGAGAGAAATGTGGAAGTGTGTGCTAATGTGACTAAGCATGGATATCTACAAGCGATGTGTGAAACATATGAGCAAGCATAAAGCTATATACGAGTGATAAGAACGTGAGAGTGTGTATGCTAGTGTGACTAAGCATGGATGTCTACAAGTGGTGTGTATGACATGTGAGCGTGAGTAAGTGAGTTAAAATATTATGACTATATGCAAGTGAGTAAAGAGTAAATCATGTGATAGGAATATCGTATATAAATGCGATGAGAAAAGAGCATAGTAGAGAGAATAATATAAACATCATAATATGAACAAGGCATATATACAACATGAAAGCATGGGATTAAGAAAAATTCACAAGTGTTGGCATATGTACACATGTAGAAAAATCGAGTGAAATGGGAGAAAAGGAAAAAAACCCATGTGAAAATAGAGTCTAGTTCTCTAAAAACTAAGTCTCCCAGTGGAGTCACCACTGTGGCCACCCGGGACAGATTCATCCAGCACAAATTGGCCTCGAAATGGGAGGGAGACAAAATGAAAAAATCTCTCTCTTCGCGCATGTGGGGATTCGAGGATAGGAATCCTCTTTTTGCCACTCGTGGGATCATTGCGGGTACCACATATATAAATCGGACGTCATCAAATGGGAGGCAAATGTAGAAATGGAGTTTCCAACCTATTTTGCTCAAAAAAAGTAAAGGAATATAGTCATCCCAAAAGAACAACATTAAAATACAAAGTAATCCATATGGAACCAAATGAATCGAGGATCCAAGGACTAAGTAACAGAATGGGAAGGTGTTAGGCACACATTCCACCCTTTCGGTCTCTCATGGACTATAATAGTGTTCTTCTTTTTTCCAAGATGTGACTCATGTGTGAGGTGTTCAAATAAGCGAGAAAAAAGGAATCATCCTAATCATGTCATGGGGAGGACAAAGAGGAGTCATCCTAATGAGTATACGAAAGAAAGGAAAATAATAGAAAATGCGATGTTAGTTCCCACTGAATCACAATTCACTATGAGAAAATGAATAGGCATGTTGGGTGGGAACACTAGTATATAGGCATGAGAATACGCGCAATAATATTAAATATGAGATATAAACAAAGTAGCATAATAAATGAAATAAGAATCAAATACCTATAATGACTTGAGATGCCTATGTAGCCAAAATAGGCAACAAATTCCATGTAGTTTGACATATCATAAGGGTGGGTTTTAACCCATAAACACAAAATTAGGACTCCTCTTTAGTTATTTTTTGAAGTAAACATGCTCAAGTGTAAAAGTTTAGAAAAAGTGGGGAAATACTACTTTTGGATTTTATAAGTAAACCCTCTTTTTGGTCTTTATGATTTTATGAAAATATATTATGTGAATACTAATAATAATAAAGGACATTACTCGATGTGAGATAATGGAGCAAGACCAAAAGATATAAAAATGGAAGCAAGTAAGTAATCAGCAGTATATAAATGAATTAGAAAAGAGTAAAGGTAGACCTCTTAGGTGAATTTGTGACTGTCGTTTGGAGGATATTAGGTTGATTTTATGGTGGTGGGATGGTGGTGGAGTAGGGGTGAGGTAAGTGGACAAAGGTGGTAAGACAATGAGGCAAGAAAGATGAAAGGAATGTTGGAAAATTAGATTTTTTGAAATGACAGCACACCAACTTCAAGGGAATATTTCTAATTGCTTAAAAGGGAGTTTTGGGGGATAAGGTCATGACCTCTTTAAATAGTAAAAAATTAGGGTTTTAGGGGAGTGCCAATTGCCATAGGCCTAGCTTGCCTATCAACATACCCTTGGCTTGCTGGAGAAGTAAGGACACTCCTACCAATTGCAAGGGGTCTTGGGTGCCTATAGGAAGTACAAAATGGACTTCTTCGGAGAAATGAACATAAAATGATAATCGTAAGTGTAATACCCCATATTTTACTCTAAAAAAAATAAAAAAAAATATTTTTTGGAATAAATAAATATTTGCAGAAATTGGACTTAATTAATATTTTAATTTAATGACCGCATATTTGAAATTTTTACTTCATTATATTTGCGTATGACTGATTTTTATGTGCGTGGATATAGCACTTACATGTAATGTAGAAAAATACATAATTAATTTCCAACACAATTAAAAAATACCCATTATTAACATATATAATTCGGGACATATTCCAGGGCACACATGGGCTCGTTTGGATGTTTTAGACCTTTAAAAAAAGTCTCGGGACAATAGTATATATGTTGGGGAACTTTTGGACTAGTTGGAATATGAATTCGAGTCCGTTTGGGGGTCCAAAAGTTGGGTTTTAAGCCCAACTCGGGATTTTCATTTATTAGATGTTAAGTGGGGGTAAACCACTTCCCCATTGTCATTCCAGAAAACCTCAAAACAACAGTTAATGGGATAAGAGAGGAGAAGGACCAAGAGAGAGGAAAAGGGAAAGAACGAAGGAAAATTAATGGGGTTTCAAGGGACCTTGTTCTAAGAATCTTTAAGGAAAGAATTCTTTGCTTAACCTATGTTTTCAATATATTTATTGATGCATCATATTTGCACCTTAAATTTATGGGATTTAGGTTTGATAGGAATGATTTGATGATGAATAAATATCCTATGCATGTAGAGGACTGAATTTAGTGTAGAATTATTCCAAGAAATTTAGGTATTGTATTCTTGAAATTGAAGTTAGATCTATTAGGATTCTTGATGGTAATTGGGGACATCTTGATTGTTTGATGTAGAGAATATTAATGTTGAATAATGGGATGAAATCTGGATGTATACCTCATTATTGATGTCCCATAATAGGAATTTAATAGGGGAATTGGTATTGAAATCTGATTTGGAATATGTATTTAATGCTCATAAATTCTAGGAAAATTGGGCATGAAATTGTGATTAATTCGTGAGATTAATGATTCTAATAGGACTATTTAAGTTGTAGGGACTCAAATATATAACTATTAGTTAGTTTAAACCTTTGGAAGTGGATTTATAATGTAATATGGAAATCCCATAATGGAATAAAATAACAGATCTGGACTTCTTCATAAGATCGAATCGATTCGATTTCAGGGAAAATCGATTCGGCCCATAATCGAATCGATTAAGCCTTGGGGGATAGGCGAGTTTGGCTTGGAATTGGGTTATGAGTATTTTTAGGAGTCCAAGAGAATGGGTGGAACCATATTTGGGACAATGAATAATTTATTAAATTGGGGAAAAATGATTAACTAGTGGCTTAAGTAATTATTCAATTGGGTGGAATTAATAATTCACTAGATCGTAAATTATTAATAAATGGGAAATTTATTATGTGGAACTTACCTATGATAATTATGGAGTGGTTACACATACATATTATATGAGATAATGATATGTACTTATGTGTATTTGTGTGGATATATCAATGTTCGTGGACTGTCCTATTGGCTCAGGGGTTTGTTCTTTCGGATCGGGTACCACACGCTAGCCTAGGTGGGCTTATTGATTGTGTAGCTCATATAGGTACTACGAGGAGGCAGCATCTACGAGAGGTAGGTGTTGACGCTGACCCATCCTATGTCACCATTTGGTATGGTCCGTGAATAGGTATCCTGCATAGGGACCGCCCCCAATTTATGTGTTTTTTGAGATGTCCACTTAGGATAGTATATTTCTATGGACTTACCGATAAAGTACGGACTAGACACCAATGGTAGATGCCCTTGTGTGTTAATTATATGAAAGGACATATATAAATAATTACCCGAACTGTAATGAGATAAATTTAATTGTCTAAGAACGTGGACAAAAATTGTAATTTTGATCCTCTAATGCTTAATAGATGTTTATGCCATAGATGTGGAAGTTTTGAGACTGGGATAACATGGGTGTTAACAATTAAATATAGTTGACACACTTAAATATTTAATTATTGGTATATCCATTTTTTATAAATTTGACATGATGTCATAATCATTGTTGGGGAAGTTTTGGGATGCGAATAATATCGCACTTAAATGAGGGGTGAGGTGTTAAACGCATGTGAGTGACGAAGGGGGAATATTTATTTTGCATTGACTGTTTTATTACATCTTAAATTAATTAAGTTTATTCTTACACACCTCGGGTTCTGATCCAAATTTAAATGCTTCCCCCATGTGCTCCTAGACAGGGATATATGGATTATGCTACAGCAGTCTTGCAGTCTCACTTGCTCTTCGGTTTTCAGATTAGTCGATTCTAGCATAGGTGTTTCTCCTGCCTTAGTTATTTATTTATTTGGAACAATTGTAAGGGAATTATTCCAAGACTCATTTACTTTATGTTTGTTGAGATTTCCATTACATTGGTTGGATTTATTATTTAATTTCTCGTGGTTTGGATCTTTTTAATTATTGTCGATTTTTTCTTAACATTTCGAATGTAGGATTTTTACAAAAATAATTATTTATATTTAGTTTTATGATGAGGATGGTATTAATTGACAAGAAAGCCCTATCTTCGGTGTATCGTGCCTGCCCAACCTTTACGTAAGAAAATAGGGGCTATTACAGTTGGTATCAGAACACACTTCTAATGTCCTTAGGATCTGTTTTACATTCATTACGTTCTACGTTGCGTTATTTGATATGCAGTGCCTATACTCAAGGTTAATTGTATTCTTACATTGATACTAATTCGAATCTTATTTTCTTTCAGATGGCAAACAAACAGAGTGGCAGACTGAGGCGAGTAGTTCCACCGGTTGACAAAGGGAGGCTCACCCGGAGCCACCACAGGTCGCACTGGCCCCACAATTGATTACCCACACTGAGATAGACACCATCGTGTCTCAGGCAGTCTCTACAGCTATGGCAACCATACCTCAGAACTTTTCTTCGTCACAGGCACCTCAGCAGTCACCACCATAACAAGTAGCTATACCAGCACACACCAGGTTACATATGGGACATAGCGTGGGAGGCCTTTATTAAGGGATAGCCTCCAGAGTTCACAACTATTCTGATATATTGGTGGCGAGTAGGTGGAAGAAGTATATTGAGAGGCACTTACGGATGGTTGAGTTCACACTAGTTCAGAAGTAGATTATAACTTCGTTCAGATCGGTGGGGCCTGCTCTTCAGTGGTGGGAGGCGGTTATGACTGTTGATGAGAGGGACAACCTCACTATTAATCAGTTTGAGGAGAGGTTTGAAGGTAAATACTTTACCCTAGCCATGCAGCTTGAGATAAGGACCCGATTCACGGAGCTTAAATAGGAGGGGCGTACTGTTGTCGAGTACGAGGAGGAGTTCACCTCCCTCTCGTACTTCGTTAAGGAAGATGTTTGTACTGAGCCGATAAGGACTGATAGGATCATACAGGATCGGTATGGCACATCATGATGGCTCTTATGGGGAATCGATCCTTCATGACATATAACAAATTGGTTAATGATGCACTTCTCCATTGCCAGGATCACAAGGCATTTCTAAAAAGAAAGGGGGATAAACATGATGAAGGAGAGTCATCGAGCAAATAGGGTAAGGTGATTGGGGGGAGTGGATCTGGGGCCCAACAGCATAGGGGCACCTCATCCACTGATCAGAATAAGAATTTTAGAGGTGCAAAGACTGACAAAGGCAGGACCAGGGTCAGATGAGGCAGGGCCATCAGGGTCAACAGTACAGAAGCTAGTAGGGTCAATAGTACAGAGGCCACCGAGACCAGGGACAGTAGGGTAAAGGCTAGTAGGGTTGAAAATTTGAGCGGGGCCTGTTTCAGGAAAATTATTATACATGTGATGAAAGGGTACACACTTCAAATAATTGTCCTCAAGGAGACCAGGCAACTCAGGGGCAGAGAGGTTATAGATGATAATAGGTGCCACAGGGACAACGCCCACCATTTTCGGCTCAGGGAGCTATTGCACAAGTTTCTTCAGCACTCGTCGTCCACCTCCGGGGCAACAGCCATTGTAGTATGGACAAGTCTATTATGTTGAAGTCGTAGATGGGCCAACACTGCGACAGGAAGTCGAGGGTATGTTTCCCATTTTTGGCCATATTGGTCGCATTCTTTTCTATACGAGTGCATCTCATTCTTTCGTTAGCACGGGGTTTGTACGGGAGATGGGTATGGTAGATTTTGCATCAGACACCATTTTGTACATAGACTCACCTGTGGGTAGAGGGGGACTTATACGGTCAGTATGTCGGGGTCTCAATTTTGAGATAGGTCAACTCACCTTCGTAGTTTATTTATTAGTACTCTACATACATGATTACGAAGTTATATTAGGGATGGAATGGATATCTACTTATAGGGAATGTGTGGATTTTTATAAAATTTCCATTGTCTTCACCATTCCAGGGTAGGAACTGTACCTAGTTGCGATGCCTCACCCCGGGGATGGTTCGAGCACACATTTGTATTACACCAAGGAGGATACTTCTTTGGAGGTTGGGGTGATGCTAGATTCCATCCCGATGGTGAGTGAGTTTTCTGTTGTTTTGGTGGAGATTTCGGGGCTACCATCTAGTCGGGAGATCGACTTCATGATCAAATTCATTCCGAGCACGAGACCTATTGCCTATTCACCATATAAGATGGCTCTATTGGAGATGAGAGAGCTATGAGAGAAGATTGAGCAGTTGTTATGACAAAGGTTTATCCGAAGGATTACTTTGTCCTGGGGTGCTCAAGTGTTATTCATCAAGAAGAGGGATGGATATCTACAACTTTTTTTAGGGAGTTGAACAAAGTCATTATTCAAAATAAATACCCGTTACCACGTATAGATGATCTGTTTGACCAGCTCAGGGGTACTGCGTATTTTTGGAAGAATGATTTGAGGTCAGGGTACCACCAATTTAGAGTCCTGGAGCAGGACACTTTAAAGACAACCTTTCTTACTAGATATGGATCGTATGAGTTTTGTTGATGCCATTTGGTCTATAACCAATGCACCGCGGTATTGATGGACTTGATGAACCGAGTGTTTGGGGATTACTTGGACCGGTTTGTTATCATGTTTATAGACGACATTTTGACTTATTCTCAGAACATAAAGGATCATGTAGAGCATTTACGGGTGTTCTTACAGATGCTTTGGGATCATCAGTTGTATGTAAAGTTCAAGAAATCCGAGTTTTGGCTAAGAGAGGTACAGTTCTTAGGCCACATTGTGTTCGAGCAGAGGATATCCATGGACCCAGAGAAATTTTCTGTCGTGATGGAATGGGTATAACCGACTACACCCATCGAGGTGCGTAGCTTCTTAAGATTGGTCGGGTACTACCGTCGATTCATCCAGGGGTTCTCCATGATAGTCGGGCCCTTAATGAATCTGACAAAGAAGGGAGTACCATTTATTTGGGATGAGGTGGCCATAAGTATTTTTGAGGAGATGGACACTAGATTGACTACATAACGAGTTTTGGCATTGCTTGGAGTAGGGGTGGATTACAAAGTCTATAAAGATGCATCTCTAAGAGTAATTGGCAGGGTTTTGATGCAAGAGGAAAGGTCGATAACTTGTGCTTACCGAAATCTTAAGCCTCATGAGGGACATTACCCTACCCATGACTTGGAGCTAGAAGCATTGGTTTTTTGCTTTGCGAGTGTAAAGACACTATCTCCTAGCGGAGAAATTTAAGCTTTTCACATACAACAAAATCCTGCAGTATTTGTTCACAAAGCGGGAGATCAACATGAGACATAGGAGGTGTCTAAAGTTTGTGAAAGATTATCAGTTTGACATTTAATACTACCCGAGGAAGGTGAATTTCATGGCGGATGCTTTGAGCCACAAGCCATTTTTAGAGTGAGCTGCAATGTGGAAGGTGAAGTGAAAGTCACTTCGTGGGGATGATGACCTGACCCGCGCATTTATAGCAGTTCTCACCATTACCCCCGTTGATGTAAAAAATTAGATTTGTCCTAATTATTTTAATCACAGATAAAAAAAATAAAGAAATAACATAAAATAGATTTTTAAAGTGGTTTGGCCTTGCAAGAATGGCCTACGTCCACTGTCTTTGTTATTGCTGATTGTTTGTTTGGAACTCTCGAGGAATGGTTTGCTCAAGAAATTCCGGTCCCCTTCCAATGAGGAGGTTACAATGTATTTATAGCCTTGAGGCTGTACAAATGAAAGGACAAATCGCTGTTATCTAGTAGAGCTGTACATCTGTATGATAATAAATGAGCATTTAATGCACAATCGTCTCCTTGACTATCCTGATTAGAGTGATATGTTGCTCGGACTACCTAAGTAGCTCAGATCACTTAAGCTGCTCGGACCACCTAAGTAGCTCAACACGCTTGAGCTGCTCGGGGCCCCTGAGTTTATCGTGGCTTCTTGGTTGCTCGGTGATCTTGAGTTGTTCGATAGAAGTATATATATTTGCCACGTTGGCAGACACATGTTTGTAAATGAGTGGTCCATGTCAGCAAACTAAATTTGGTATCAACAGAAGCCCCCAATGTTTTGTAGTTTGATGATGAAGAAAAGTAAGGAACATTTTGCTGCTTAGATTTCGGTTTGTATGGATTTTAGGCAAACTTTCGTTGTATATAGCTCCTTTTTTGAGTGCATAGTATCAGGATTTTAAAGTATTTTGAATTTCCATAACCGCTTCGATTTTTGTGCCCTTTTTCTTCTTTTTACTCGCCGGATACACAAGCGTCTGCCTTGGTAGTCATTGCATTTCTCTATTCCCGAGGTAAAGTATTTAAATGCTACAGAAATCCTATCGTCTTTCACTTTTCAAACCTGTGTCTTCAAACTTTTCATTTATTCTCTATCTTGTGCATTCGTTTCTTCCATTGTTCGTTGTCAACTAGTTCACTCTTCTCCTGTAAGCTCGTCTTCCTTCTTTTTTACTTATTTTTTTCATCATGGTTTACCCTGTTGAATCTCTTGACAAATTTCATTTGGAATTTTCAATTCCTTCATGGGTCATATTAGAAGAACTTTTTGAACCTTCTGACTTTTTTTCTTTGGCTGAGGGACATTGGTTACCAAGTCTCTTTGTGGATGAATGTGGCTTTTCTTTTCCTCCAAATCCTTTATGTTTGGAGTTCTGTCAATATTTTGACGTTGTACCTGCAAAAATAGTGCCAAATACCTGGAGAATAGTTAATGGAGATCATAGGTTGAACCAACTTCATGGAACCAGTTTAAGGATTCTAGAGATTATGTATTGCTACAGATGGGTTGTCAGCGATAGTACTTTTTATTTAAAAACTAGGTTTTTGAATAGGGCATTAGTTGTCAATCTTCCTGATGCCAGCAGGGATTATTTTGAACATGGACTGGTAATGAAAACTTGGCAACACCCTCCATTAAATGGAGATGATGTATACCAAGGTCCTAGATGTCCTCCTTATGGCAATGGGATAGGTTGTTTTTATTTTTTGAAATCTTGCTTTCTTTGTATTTGATAAAATGTATCACTGACATTTAATTTTTATTATTTGCAGCTGACAGCAAAAGAAAATCTCCCAAAGAAATTGATGTTAATTTAAATCATTTGAAACTTATCTGGAGTTTGCACCAATCTGTGGCCGAGGAACACATTAGATCTGCTTCTTATTTATTGTAGTACAAGAGCTATACTTCATCCTTTACTGCTCGTCCAGTGTTTGTTGACATTGGCCAAGTACTAGCTGCTGATACTAGTGTGGAAGGTTCTTCTTCAGAGTCAAATATTCCTATTGGTGACATAATGAAGAGAAGAAAAGCTCCTTCCTTTTTTGACAAGTCTGATTCTCCTGTCGTGGAGGCAAAGACAAGTAAAAAAGATGTCCCAGAAGAGGGGATAAAGACTGTAGAGGTACCCCCTTCTGATGCTACCAAGAAATTTAGCGAGAAGCCCCCTGTGTCTCTGAGAAAGATAGTTGAAAAGTCCCCTGTCGTCCCAAGAAAGATTGTTGCTATCACTCCTCCTAGTGAGGTTATTGTCATATCACCAGCTAAGACAACGTCCTTAGTTGAGAATGTTCCTGTTCCTCCAAGGAGGTTAAAGAAAAATTCTTCTGAGAGACTTGTTGAACCAGTCTCTCAATCATCAACTGTTGAAGGTGGTGTTTCAACTTTTATTCCCCCGAGCTCCGCTGTGGGCTTGGTAAAATCTGGGACTATCCCAGAGGTCCCTGGTATTGAAAATTCTCTCACTCGTGAAAGAGTTACTTCTCTAGCTGCTTAACACATTGCGTCAGTAAGTATTATTGATCTGAGCCATTTATTTTTTAATGATATGTTCATACATTGACTTAGATTTAATTCTTTTCTCAACTGGTAACGTGTTTCAATAGCATTGTAAAAAGGGATGAAGCCATCAGGGCCTCCAGTTCCTCGGATGGAGTGGAAAAGGCTTTTATTGGATTAACCCAGTCTTTGAAAGACTCTCATCAGAAGTATGAGGAAAATAAATTTGCTTGGGAGAAGCAGGTTAAGTCCGTTGAGCAAGAGAGAGATCGATCTGTGGAAGCCTCCAAGGAATTGGAGAAGAAATTAAAAGAGATTGAGAAGAAAAATAAAGAGCTTGAGGAGAAGCTCAAGAATGCTGAAGAGCTTGAGAATAAGCTCAAAACTGCTGAAGAGGAAGTTGGTAGACTTCATGATGTTGATCGCCAGAAATAGGAGGTGGAAGGGAAGTTGTAGGCTGCCGAGGAACTTCTTATTGAGAGGACTTCCTCGGAGAAGGCAAAAAGAAGAAATGTTGTTAAAAAGTCCTTCAGCGCTGGTTGGGACAAAGGCCTGGCTTCCATGTCCTCTCAAATGGAGTTTGCCGGCCTTAAATATTTTAGGGATGGATGGGTTGCAGTTCTGCAGGAGCTAAAAATTACTGAGAATTCTGAACTGTTCCAGCGACACACTCATGGCCCTCCTCCCTCTCCTGGAGAAGAAGAAGAGGACGAAGCTGCCTCAGAAGAATCTTCTATGATAATTGGGGACCAGGTCCCTGCTGTTAATCCTTACTCCGAGCAGCCCTAACCAGCAAACACTTCTGCCGGGTAGCTTTCATTGCCCTCCGAGCAACTAACCTCTTCGTCCAAGCCTTCCGAGAAAGTCTTAGGAAGCAAGGAGAAGGTGTAGAGTTGTTCGGATCTTTCTTTTTCTTTTTTGTTGAATGTAATTTTGGACTATGTACTTCTTTTTGTGATGAAATAAAATAATTTGAACTTTGGTCGTTCGCTTAATTTTTCTCTTCTACTTGCTCTGTCTGCATTCTTATTGATTCTTTCTATCTCTTCTCTTTACTAGTTTATGGCTAGGATGGAGCTCTTGTCAGCTCATGACACCGAACTGATGAAAAAATGCAATGACTATTTTAAGGCTGGTCGTGCAGATCTGAATGATGCTCAAATCACTGATATCCTGGGTTCAGATGCTTCTGAACGAGCAGTTGAAGCTTACCAGTATCTGAAGTGTTTGCTCGATCGTGCAGTAGCCAGTAATGTGGCTTACTATGAGATGATTGAGGACCTCTAAGGAACTATCGAGGAACTCCAACAGAAGTACAAAGAGTCCTCCACACTCTTGCACCAAGGATACGAGAATAAATATCAACAACTAAGTGTTGATAGAGGGTATGATAAATTTATATCTGCTTATGAGAAGAGAAAAAGTGCTCTGAAGCCTGAAGTCGAGGAGCATAGGCATATCACCAAATTGCTAGAATATGAAAACATTGCCTTACAAGAACAGAATAAATAACTAAAATCTGCTACATCTTCCTCGGGAGCCTTGGTTCCGGTTAACGATGAAGGTTTCTCTTTCTTGGAGGTCGAAAATTCCAACTTAAGAGATGAGTTGGAAACTTTACAAAGAACTCGACCCTCCACTTCTACTCATATACGAGCAAGATCTTATTCTAGGGGACGAGCAAGGGCTGGTCGGGTTTCTACTGAAGATGCAAGAACTCAAGCAGCTTTGGAAAATCAGGCAGTTCAATTGATGGCAAAGAATCAAGCTCTAGTGGAGATGTCTAAGAAGATCCTGAACCTCAGCGAGCAACTTTCTACCCAAAATTCTGCTTTGTAAAATAAAGAACTTTTGGTGAAGAATCTTCACGAGCAACTGGAGAGGTTAACTTACTAATTCCATAAACAACCTAGAGAGTTTTGGATGGCTAGTTACAATGAAGAACTTTGTCATCTTGATGCTCGTTTAGAACAGTCGAATAACGAAGGGTATAAACAGGGTTGGTTGAATGCTCTCTGTGTTTTAAAATTGGATAGAGGTCATTTCTTGTGGGATTACTATACTCCTGGAGTTCTTGATCTACCAGTACCCCCTTTCAAGCTTGACCTTAGTTGGATTCCAGCCCGGGCCATTCCTTGCGTTCTAATCTCCAAGTATCTTGATGATTATAGTCTTCATTCAAATTTTGAAATATCTCTCCCAGAACACCTGCTTGACCGTCCATCTATAATGAACGTCAGAATGCTACAAGATATGAATTTCATAAATTCCCATTATAGTCTTGATGATCCTCCAGCTGGGGTAGACCTTGTGTCAAAGGAAGAGGGGAAGAAATCCATAGAGTAGAATTTGTTCAATTGATATCACATGCGATCTGTAATTTATGTAATTTGTTCTGGTTTTAATGAAGAAATTTAATTTATATCATATGTAGTTTTCTTTGCAATTTAATTATCATTGGTTTGGAAATATTTTATAGAATATCTCTTTTACTTACTGATGAGCATGTATGTATATCTGTAGAAAGACAAAAATGTCTTGTTTGTTTTTAAATTGCCGACCAATCGGGGTTGGTGGTAATTGAATGCCGACCAGCTTGATTTGGTGGTTATTGAATTACCGATCAACCGGAGTTGGTCATGTTTATTTCTAGACCAATCGTAGTTGGTGATAATTTGATCCCAACCAACCAGAGTTGGAAGAGATTATATGGCCGATCAATCAGAGTTGGTCGTATTTGTTTCCCGACCAACCGGAGTTGGTGGTAATTTGATCCCGACTAATCGGAGTTGGAATGGATTATATTGTCGATCCACCGGAGTTGGTCCTATTTATTTCCCTACCAACTGGAGTTAGCGGTAATTTTATCATGACCAATCAGAGTTGGTGGTAATTGATCCCAACCAACCGGAGTTGGAAGAGATTATATTGTCGATTAACCGGAGTGGTCGTATTTGTTTCCCGACCAACCGGAGTTGGTGGTAATTTGATCCCAACCAACCAGAGTTGGAAGAGATTGATTCTGAACTTGATGCATAGTGTGTAAAACTAATACTCCGAAAAATTTCATCAAAAAAAGGGAACTGGGTAAAAGATTCAACACTTTATTTATACTAAAGAAGACTCCATTACATAGAAATTCCAACTACTGATAATACTTGCGTAGATGTTCTGCATTCCATGCATTCTTAAATTCTTCTCCTTCCAAGGTTTCAATCATGTATGTCCCTGGACGAACAACTTATGTTACTCTATAGGGTCTATGCCAGTTAGCTTCCAGTTTGTTTTGCTTTTGAATTACTTTCTTCAGCACATAGTATCCCCCCTTCAAATCACACTTCTTTACCCTCTTGTTGTAAAACATAGATGTTCGTTATTGGTATGCAGCACTCCTGATTGCTGCTTCTTATCTAACTTCTTCGAGCATATCTAGATCTAATCGCCTCATCAAGTCACTGATAGGAGAATTGAAATTTAGCACCCTGTGTGTGGGTAGGCCCAACTCGGCAGGTATAACAGCTTCACTTCCAAACGCCAGCATGTATGGAGATTCTCCCGTGGCTGCTTGCGGTGTAGTACGATAAGCCCATATCACAGAATATAGCTCGTTAATCTAATTTGCCTTTGCATCATCCAGTCATTTTTTTAAACCATTAAGCAGCGTTCTGTTCCTCACCTCAGTTTATCCATTGCTCTGGGGATGGCCTGGTGCAGAGTGGGTCTTCAATATATTTGACTCATGACAATATGCAGCAAACTCCTCGTTATCAAACTGAGTTCCATGATCTGTGATGAATGCAGGTGGAAGACCATATCTACAAATGATATTCTTCCAAATAAATTGATACACCTTGTCATATGTCATATCAATAAGAGGCTCAGCTTTCACCCATTTAGTAAAGTAATCCATAGCGACCACGAGATATTTAAATCTTCCCCTGGTCATTGGAAGTGGCCCGACCAAGTCTATTCCCCACATAGAAAATGGCCAAGGGGACGTGATGGGTGTTAATAATGCTTGGGGAGTTCTTCGGACAGAAGAGAAGCGTTGACATTTATCATACTTCTTTGCGTAAGATGTACAATCAGCTCTCATCGTCGGCCAATAATACCCCTGTGCTGTTATTCTTCGTAAAAGCGTCCGACCTGCCACATGGGCTCCACAAGACCCTTCATTGATTTCTTCAATCAAATTTTTCACCTCGGACGGGTGGACACATCTTTGTAACCCTGCTATAATTCCTCGTCTATATAAAATGACATTGGTCAATACATAACGAGCAACTTTAAACTTCAATTTCTTGGCTGCGAGTTTATCAGTTGGCAGAGCCCCCTCTTCAATGTAGGCCTTGATGGGATCCATCCAAGATGGTCCTAAATCAAGGGTAATAAAATTCATCATTAGATCCTTGTTTATGCTCCGATCAGCTAGGATTTTTATTGGGATTGTTCTTCTTATCTCGGTGCGTGTGGCTGATGCTAATCGAGCTAGTGCATTTTCTCTTGTGTTCTCTAATCTCGGTATTCTAATCAATTATACGGTATTAAAACTTGATACAAGCTCCATTGCCTTTGCATGATACTTGATCATTAATTCTCCTTTTGCTGCGTATACCCCCAGCATTTGATTTATGATTAATTGTGAGTCACTGAATACGATGACCTGCTCTGCCTTCATGGTTTTTGCCAAACTAAGACCAACAATCATAGCTTCATATTCATCTTCATTATTAGAAGCTTTAAATTGAAAGCGCAGAGCATAGTCCACATCGATCTTATCTGGATTGTTTAAAACAATCCCTGCTCCACTGACTGTATTGCAAGATGAGCCATCCACATATAGATTCCATATAGATACTTCATCATCAAACTTTTGATCGAACAGAGTTCCTCGGTGGAATATTTATTGCTTCTTTATGTCCTCTTATAACACTTCTTATTGTTCGTTGACCATCTTCTCTTTCTCGTCAACTGACTTAAGTTGTTCGGGGTTTAAATTTGATAATCCTGTAACATCCACAGGCTAGTCGGTATCCAACTTCTGCTCTTTGGAGATGTCTGGATAAGTTAACTCTGCGATAAAATCTTCCAATGCTTGCCCTTTGAGCGATGACCTAGGCTCATAAATTATATCGTATTCGCCCAATTCTACTGCCCAGTACATCAATCTTCCTGATTTCTCTGGTTTGTGCAGAGCTTACCTTAATGAAATATCTGTATACACAACTATAGTATGAGCTTGGAAATATGGCCTCATCCTTCTGCTTGCTTCAATTAGTGCTAGCTCCAGCTTTTCCAGTCTTGGATATCTGATTTTGGCTCCTCGGAAGGCCTTGTTAGTGTAACAGATTGGTTTTTGCACTCCACCTTCCATTCTTATCGACGCCGAGCTAATTGCGTTCTCTGAAACTTCCAGATACAAGTATAATTTCTCTCCCATCACTGGTTTGGACAACAATGGAGGTGCTCCCAAGTATTTCTTCAATTCTTAAAAGGCCTTCTCGCATTCATCATTCCACTCAAAAGTCTTTCGGAGTGTTTTGAAGAATGGGAGACATCTATCAGTTGCTCGTGACACAAACCTATTACATGATGCAACTCGCCCTGTGAGACTTTGTACTTCCTTCTTTGTCATCGGAGATCGCAGCTCCAATAGAGCCTTGATTTTTTCAGGATTCTCCTCAATTCCTCATTGGTTAACAATATATCCGAGAAACATGACTTTCCGTACTCCGAATATGCATTTGGTGGGATTCAGCTTCATTTGATATTCCTCTAGTTGATCAAAGGTCTGGCCTAAGTTAACTAGATGATCAGCAGCTTTCTTGCTCTTCGTTAGCATATCGTCAACATAAACCTCCATGTTATGATCGATTTTCTCTGCAAACACCTTGTTCATCAACCACTGATAGGTAGAACCTGCATTTTTAAGTCCAAAAGGCATGACATTATAGTAATAAGTTCCCCTCGGGGTAATAAAAGAGGTACTCTCCCTATCTTCAAGCTTCATTTTAATCTGGTTATAACCAGAATAAGCATCCATGAAACTTAATAGTTCGTGCCCCGAGGTAGCATCCACCAGTTGATCAATTCAGGGCAAAGGAAAATGATCCTTCGGGCATGCCCTGTTAAGGTCGGTGAAGTCTACACACATCCTCCATTTGTTATTTTTCTTCTTTACCATCACCACATTTGCTAGCCAGTCAGGATATTTGACATCCTCAATGAAAGAGGCTTTTTGTAGCTTCTCTACTTCCTCCTATATAGCTTGATTTTTCTCAGGACTGAACACTCTTCTTCGCTGCTTTACTGGCTTAATTTCCTTGTTCACATTGAGCTCGTGACACAAGAAATTTGGATCTATTCCTGGCATGTCTTCATGACTCCACATAAAATTCTTCTTTCTTTGCCTTATAAATGCTATCAATTCTTATTTTATTGAGTCATCCAAGGATGCACCAATTTGAGTTGTTCGTTCTGGATGCTCATCGCCCAGAATGACATTCTCAGTAGCCTCCATGACCTGTCCTTTCATGAGTTGGGACTCGTCTCTAGGGTCTAATATTTCAAACTCCGCATCTTCTATTTGGTAGGTAGTAGTCTTCTTTCTGGATTCTTCATGCTCCTCCTACTCAGCAGATGAATAGTAGCATTCCCAAGCACCTTTCACCACTCCTACTCCAAAATTGGTTGGGAATTTTAAACATTGATGTACAATAGATGGTACCGCTTCGAATTTTTTTAGTCTTACCCTTCCCATGATGAAGTTGTAAGCTGATTGGACATTTTTATCCATTACTAAGAAGCGTACTCTTTCCGTTCGACAAGCAGGCCATGTACCAATAAGCATATCCAACTTGATCGTCCCATGTGGAAAAACCTTTTCACCAGTAAAACCAAGGAGGGGTCTATGATATGGCTCCAACTGGGATAACTTCAAATTCAAACTATCAAAGCATGGATAGAACATGATATCTATCGAGCAACCATTATCCACCAATACTCATGAAATCACCACTTCCTTCATTCTCATCTTGATCACCAATGGGTCATCATGAGGATACAGTACACCTGCCAAGTCATTCTTAGAGAAACCAATGACCAGTTTATCCTTATTCACCTTCCTCTGGCGATCATCTTCAGCCAGATTTATTCGCTGAATGTATGAGCAAACTTGAGCCTCATTGAGGTAAGATTTTCTCTCAGCAGTCATATCTTCACCTCCTGCATCTCCACCTGTAATGACATTACATTCAAATGATCCAAAATGGATAAAAAAAATACCTCACGTTCTGGCTGTTTCGGTCTTTTAGGGAGATCGGGGTCGTCTTGGTCATCATCCGGGTCTTCTTCATGACTTTTCTTCTTATCTTCTTTTGCTTGACGAGGAGATCTAAACCTCTGCCTTGCTCGGTCGTTGCTCTTTCCACCATTTCGACGATCAACATACTTGGCCAGCTTTCCTCGTCTGATGAGTGCTTCAATTTCATTCTGAAGAGCTATGTATTTTTTGGTCGTGTAACCATGGTCTTTGTGGAACTCGCAATATTTGGACTTATTCCTCTTGTCAGGATCTGCCATTATTTTCTCTGTCCAGTTCATCTCCTCGCTGTTCTCGATCTCATTCGGAACGTGGTTTATATTTACTTTCAAAGGAGTATAATTTCCAAATTTCTTTAACTGTTCCAATTCTTGCTTTGCTTTTAACTGCCTGTTACCACCATTGTTCTTCTGCTCCTTTTTCTCAGCCTTATCAACCTCAACCTTGGTCTCTTTGGTGTCCATATTCTTCTTCGTAGCCATAGCTTCCTCGGCGTTCATAATCTTGGTTGCTTTTGCCATTAGTTCTGCCATGGTTCTAGGCGGATCTTTGGCTATAGTGTAGTATAATTTATCTGGCAACAGTCCACTCATCAGAGCAGTAATTGTTGTCTTCTCCTCGTAATCAATTACCTCGAGTTTCTCACTATTGAAACGAGTAATATAATCCATGGTGCTCTCACCTGCCTTCTATCTAACACTTAGCAAGTGTGCTACTTGTTTGACTGGCTTTGCTCCAAAACAAAAATTTCCAATAAAGAGTTCTGCTAGCTGAAAGAAGGTCGCAATTTTCCCCCGAGGAAGGTTATTGTACCACATCTGAGCAGATCCGATAAAGGTTTCTAAAAATTCCCTGCATCGCATATCGTCTGGAACGTCATAGATATCAGCAGCTGCCTGGTATTGTTCTATATGGAGAACAGGATCATTTTTTCCATCATATTTTGGTGTTACTACCGGGGCTTTGAATTTTGATGGTGTGGGAAAGTCCACAATCTCTTGTATGAATGGTGTTCCTCGGACAAAAGTCCTTTGTAAAGGATTTTTGGTTTTAGCCATCTCCTTTAATATATCCTCCAACCTTTTAATTGAGCCCTTCCATGCATCATTTCCTTCCTCGATCCTATTGGTTCGAGCAACTGATCGTGTTGAATTTTCCTCTTGGGATCTTTCATGACGAGCATCTGGTCGTGATTGGGTAGAGCCTTCCTTTAAATTATATGGTCATTGAGAGTTCCTCGACATAATCCTAGGGGGACTTCTATTCCTCCTAGGACCCAAACGATCAAAAGGAGAGACTCTACTCAATGTTTTAAGGGAACTTGTCCTTTCTAGGGATAGAGTGATGTTTTGTTGAGTGTCTGTTGCTCACATCGAGGAAGTCCATCCAGGCTAATAAGAAGGATCATTAGATCTCTCAGTACGATATGAATCGGTACGTCTGGATTGAGATTCCTATGGGAATATCATTCGCCTAGTTCGCGAAGAGAGTAAACGATTATTTCTCTGAACGCTTCGTTGCCCTGATTGGGCTGGCACTCCGCCCTGAACGGTTTGTATGAGCTGACGCATGGTTTCTTGCATTATCGTTTGCCCTTGGGTCAAATTAGCCATTATACCAGCCAGATCTTTAACATTTGGAGGAGTAGATGGAGGATTTGGATGGATCCCAGCGTTTCAATTGCTGGATTCAGGATGATCAGCCATCGGTGATGAATTATTTTGGTGAAAAATGATAATTACAGTCATTTCCCACAGACGACGCCAATCTGTTGATGTAAAAAATTAGATTTTTCGTAATTATTTTAATCACAGATAAAAAGAATAAATAAATAATAGACAATAGATTTTTAAAGTGGTTCGGCCTTGCAAGAATGGCCTACGTCCACTGTCTTTGTTATTGCTGATTGTTTGTTTGCAAGAATGGCCTATGACCAGAGAGGATGGATCTTCACACAAACGAACTCACTTCTCAAACTCACAAGGGTTTTCTGAAGAAAAATTGTATGAGTTTGGTTTAGCATTTCGAATTCTCTCTCTCTCTCTCTCTCTTCTCTCTTTTTTTACTCTCAAATCTTAAATGAACCTAATATTAAAAATATTCCCCACTTAGTCTCTATTTATACTACTCATAGAAGGATCTGGAAGGGTTGAACAAAATCAATGGTTGAGATTGTTTCGATTAAACCTAAAGCAAATCTTACGGATGAGGATGGGCCACATTTAAAAGTGCTCTGATTGGTTCTTTTAAGCATTACAAGGATTGTTACAAAGACATGAAGGCCATCGATAACTAATGATCCAAGGGACATGATTAAATCTTAAGGTTGTGAGACGTAACAAACACAAATCCAATTGTTCACTGGTCAACACGTGTAAGACAAGGATCATCCCTCAAACGCCTATTTTGAAGTTTTAAAAAATCTCATTTTCTACCACAGAAGTCTCTGTTGCTTTCGGATTCTACCCATCCATATATTTTAGGAACAATTTGATAATACAAATAGGCCCACAGCATTTTAAAACTAATTTTTAATTGTTGAAAAATGTTTTATAAATTCCTAAAAATTATTTAAAAAATCCCAATAATTATTAAAAAATTATTTTAATGGGAATTAATACTCATACATCTAAATTGATTTGAATGCAACATATAAATATAATCCTGGGTGCAGTGTTGGTAGTATACCTGTGAGACTCTTAAAGGAATTGATATGTAGTGTCTGAGGCTCTTTGGTAGACTAGGATATGACTTAAATGTTGTCACTATTTCAAAACTAGACAATCGCCTATATAATATAGACTTAAATGAGTCAAAGATATAGATTTCTTAATTTTCTTTCTATTTAAGGGAGACCATGACGTCATTCCCAAGGGTCCCTTCCTGAAGTCAGAACATTCTCCTCAAAATCATTACTTCAAAATTCCATTTGTCTAAACATTCTCTTCATTTTCTTACATCATTCTCATTCATCTTTCACAACTTTTTTACTCTTACCTCACCATCTTCCAACCACCTAACACTCAACTCCCTACAACTACAAAATTAGAATTAAAGTTCAATAGAAGGTCTATTCTTTTTTACTTACAACTTATTCAATTAGTATTAGTCATTTACTTTTCTATCCACTTTTGATATATATATATATATATATATATATATATATATATATATATATATATATATAGGGAGAGGTTCAAAAGTGAACCAAAAGAATGAACTTTTTAATGAACCTACTAAGACATAAAAAATTTATCCTTAATTTCTTGTTGTAATTGGTCCGCGCCAGCGGGGGGATTGGAAAATTATTCATTGCCGCTGGCGCGGATCAATTATAACAAGAAATTAAGGATCAATTTTTTTATGTCTTAGTAGGTTCATTAAAAAGTTCATTCTTTTGGTTCACTTTTGAACCTATCCCTATATATATATACATATAAACTAATCCCACTTTTCATTATTTAGTACACATAAATCTTATTTTCATAAAACATAAAAAAGCCAGAAAACGGGTATTCCTATAAATCCTAAACTAAAATTTTCTCAATTTACACAATCTGTACACTTGTGCTCATTTTCTAAAGCCAAACTAAAGCAAGTTCTAATTTTGAATTTATGGGTTAAACCCCACTCTTGTGCGCTAATGAACTATGTGGACTTTGATGTCTTTCGGTTATGTAGGCGTTTCGAGACAATGTTGGGATTCAATTCCTCTATTCTCATTTAGTCTCCTTACGTTTTCTCTCATTTAGTAGCATTGCGAATACACGTACTCCTACATGTTAGTATTCCCGATCGATACACACATACATTCCATATAGTGATTTATGATTTGACGAACACTCACATTATATTTTTATGTTATTCTTTATGTCACTCCTTAGAATGATTCCACCTCGTGTTTCCCATGACGTGGGTTAGTGCTTTTGCTCTCTCTCTCTCTCTCTCTCTCATTATTCACACCTCAAATATGTACACATGTTTGACATTTTAGAGAGAAGAAAAGCATTATCATAGCCCATGGGAGATCAAAAGGGAAGAATGGGTGTTTAATAGATTCCCATTTCGTAACTTAGTTCTCATACCTTCGATTCATTTAGTTTCACACGCATCAGTATGTCTTTTGATGTCGTTCTCTCGGGATGGATAAGTTATTTTGCCTATTTTGAGAAAAATAGGTTGGCGAATACATTTCTACATTTTTCTCCCCTTTGGATGATAGCTGATTTATATTTTTGGTAGCCTGTGAAGATTTGCATGATTGGAAAAAAGAGGATTCGTTTTTCCTCAGATCCCCACACGCGCAGAGAAAGAGATTTCTTTCGTCTTCTCTCCTTTCAAATTTTGGGGATGGCCCCCTCCGGAGGAATCCAACCCGTATAGCCACATTCTTCACTCCACTGAGGAGTATTTTTAGAGGACCAGACTCTATTTCACATGGGTTTTGTTTCCTTTTCTCCTCTATATCTACTTTTCTACATTTGTACATATGCCTCCACTTATATGTTCTTCTTACTCTCATGCTTACATATTGTATATATGACTCTTTCATATCATGATGTTTATACCTTTCTCTCTACCATTCTCTTTTCTCATCACATGTATATATCATCTTCTTATCACATGTTTCACCCTTTACTCACTTGTATTTATTCACCATGCTTAACCCTTTACTCACTTGTATATATTCACCATGTTTCACTCCACACACTCTCAATTGCACATATTTCACCCACCACTTGTAGATATTAATATTTTGTCACTTTAGCACACACTCTCACATTATTTTCACTCGTATATAGCTTCATGCTTACTCACACACCATTTGTAGATATTCATTCTTAGTCACTCTACAACACACTACCACATTTCTGTCACTTGTATATATTCACATACTCTTTTCACTCACACATATCCACATGTCACCCTCTTACTTTGCACATATTTCCCACTCACTTGTGCATATTCACATGCCTCACATTTTGTATCTATCACCATGCTTTGTATAATATTCATACCTTATGTACATACTTGCTAGTTTTACTCCCCGTGTTTATCCCCCTTATCCCATGCTACTTGCATATTTTATGCTCTCCCTCATAGTGCTAGTATTTATCTCATTTATCATACATAAAACTCTCTATAAAATACGAATAAAGATTCATGGATTCTTTCACACTTCGTCACCTGAGCAATGCAGTATTTACCAAAATTTTATCCCATATTGGGGGTTACTTCATGATGGGTATTAGTCTTGGGGGTGCAGTTAACCTCAGAGATATGATTACCACCTTCCATTGTACTAGTACCTTTGACTTATATCGAATGGTTCCCTCGCATCATACCGCTTGACCAAACTCAAGACTATATCTAATTCTCTCTCACATATACCATCTTCACAATGTATATCATAAGGAAATTCATGTACACTCAGGTATATCAAATGGATTTTTCACACATACCGATGAATGCTTTCCCTTATAGGCAAGAGCTATATCGTGTTACTCATTTTGAAAGGGAAATCTTTCCACTAACCCACCGATTGCATAAACCTCATATAGGCATCTAGCCTAGGATAGTCGTACTTAGTTTATCGGTTACAACGCGAAACTCTCTTGAAATTTTGGGTTGCCTAAGCACTCGAATTTGACGATATTTTGTCCATTTTTAAAACTGGACCTTGTCCGTGATTTTGGAAACAAGTCAAACAATGTCTTGCATCATGTACCTCATCTTTTCCTCAGACTCGGGTCCTTTTCGATATTTTTCTTACATCCTAGGCAAAATATAATACAATTGGAACCTAATAATAATAACCACGCTAAGGATTTTTCTTCTTCCCCTTTTTAAAAATATACAAAATATTTTTCCCCTTTTCAAAAAGAAAAACATATATACCAAAAACATTCCTCTTTCCCTCAAAATAAACTCCAAAATCATTTTTCCTCTCAGCTGCGATCGCGTACCCTAGTTTTAGCCGGCTCCCTGTTGTCACCGATCTTTCGTCAAACCACTCCAAAGCTCCACTACTTCTTATGTTGTTTATACAAAGTTCGAGTTATACTTCCAAAGGTTATTCATGTAAAACATTGACCAGGCTACGAACGCCCAATTAGATCTGATGACAATCCTTGCCCAGCTCAATGCTAAGATTGACAACCTCCAAGAAAAAGTCCAGGACATGCAATGACACCAGGTTAAGACTATCGAGGCTCCCAAGCCTAAAATAATTTTTCCCTATTCCATGGGTCTACCTACTCAAAAACTTTTATGGTCTCTAGAAGAGTATTAGCATGCCCCGTGTGCCCTAACTGCCAATGGGCCAACACTAGCTCAACTGCCAATACTGAATCTTCACCAGTGAGGGGCTAATCTACTAGTGCCAATTGATCCTAAGGAGGAAGAGTTGAACAAGGTCAAGAAGGACCTAAAGTTATTATCTGAATATTTTTACCATCTTAAGGACCTTAAGTTGTTGTCTAAAAGGTTTTACCATCTTAAGATCTCAGGGAACATCATGGAGTACACCCATATGTCCCCGTATACCAAAACCCTAGCGAAAAAAATTTAAAATACCGGACAATAAGAAGTTTGAAGGTAGAAGGCCTCCAATTGTGTACCTACGCAGTTATCATCATTCCATGACACTCCTTAGGGCCTTAGAGGAAGTAATGGCCCAAATGTTCCAGGAAACCGTCGAGGAAGGTGCCCTTAAGTGGTTCATATCCCTCAAATAGTGCAGAATCTGTAGTTAGGAAGATGTAGCTAGAGAGTTCATGACACAGTATAAGTATAATCAAGATTTGTAACTCACCCATAATGAATTAGAACTTGTGAGATAAAACTTGGGGGAATAAGTTAGTAGCTTCATCGGAAGGTGGAGAGAGCAAGCAAATACCATGACAACCCGACCATCAAAAGAAAAATATTTAAGCATAGTGAAGAAGAACTTCCTGCCCAATATCTCAGATTTAATGGGAGGTTAGTATTACCCTCACTTTAGATATCTTTGGGAGTCTGGGATATAAATTAAAGTAGGGGTCACAAGTTATAAAACATTGTTGCCCAGAAAAATACTCAAGAGGGGGGGGGGTGAATTGAGTTTTTACAAACTTTTCGGATTAAATTAATATTTCAAAAAATAAATAATTTAAAACACTTAATACAAATTTCAGATTAAATAAATCTTAAAAGGTTAAATCAATTATGATTAAATAAATGTTACCGATTAATTTAAACAATTTAAATCAGAGATTGAAACACACAATAAATAAATTATCAAATAAATACTTTCAATAAATTAAACAAGTTATATTTTAAGATTATAAGATCCAAATAAATTTATAAATAATTTTCTTAATTAATAAAAAAAAATTAATATTCTGAAATTAATTAAATATTACGAAAATAAATATTTCAGTCTTAAAATAAAATTATCAAATTTTCAGAGTTAATTAAATAGCAAGTGAAAGAGCTTAAAATAAAAATAATCAATCACACACAAGCAAGTAAATAAATATAAGTACTAAAAAATAAATGACACCATATTTTTAACGTGGTTCGGACAAAACTCGGCCTACGTCCACGCGCCAAGAGCAAGCTACCGTATCCCGCGCTTCACTAGTCCTGGTCCACTTGTACGGTAGGATCAAACCACCATTTACAGACACTTGAAGCAAATACCGGCTCCAAGTACAACCGAAGCTAAAATTCCAGCTTCAAACAAATCCGAATGTTGAGTACAAAGTTTGGATGTCGAAACTCTCTAAAATACAAATTGATCCGAGTTTCTTCTTGAGTGAGACTTTACAATAAATCTGATTTTTGGCACTAGTCTTCTTCTTGAAATTTTTGTAGCAGAATAATGATTCTTGTGCTCTTCAAATTTCTTCTTCAACAAATAACTGAGTATATTGATTGTTGTTGTCTCAAATATGTAGAGCTGAATAAATTTGTGTTGCTCTCTTGAACTGAGTGTATGAGCTGAGTAAAAATATTTCTGGTTGCTCTCTTGATGGTATGTGAGCTGAATAAATTTTTAGTTGCTCTCTGATTTTTCGTGTCTCTTGTTTTTTTTTTACTGAATGTGGTCTTCTTTTGTATCTTAAAAAAAACAGCTGTTGGAGAAAGCTTGAGCTTGGAGCATTAATGAACTGATAGAGAGAGATTAGTAGATAGAGAGTGAATAAAATATAAACCAGGCAGTATAGGGTTTTAGTTACAACAAACTCTCAACGGATATAATTGTGACATGTGGCAACTCTCCAAACAAAACCTCTCATAAACCAATAGTCAAAATCGTGTATAACTATGCATGCCAACAACTAAGGTTAAAAAAAATACAACAAGAGGTCTTAGTTACTGAAATCTCGGTATAAAGTTGATGGATACAAGCAGGTTAATCTCGGTTAAAAGAAACCAATTTTAGAGATATAAAATCTCGGTCACAGTGGTAAGGTACATGGGTCAACAGCTACCTAAATTATACTAATAGAAGTAGCAGGTCTATGAACTTATGGCCGAAATAATGACATCGGAATCTACAGGACAAAATCTAGAAAGGAGACACGTGGTCTATTCGTCCTAATCTAAAAGATATAGACTATGGACAGCTAAGGATTCTAATAGGTTGTTGGGCATAAATCCAATGGTCAATACGGTTTTAAACCAATTAAACTTATAACAACAGATAAGCCCAATAGGTACGGTCTAAAGTCACATGGCAGTTGTGAGTCTAGGGTTTAAAATAATAAACCAAAAGCAATATGACAAGGACTACTCCTAACATCTAAGGACGAACATAATAAAGGAAGGTATTGTCAAATCGAATAACATCAAGACAGCTAAAGTAGCCATGACCGAAACCATGCACCAGGTCAAAGGCTTCTCCTATTCGGATAAGACAAGATTTAAAAAAAAATAAACCTAAAATATTAATCTAACATATAAAAGGTACCGCCTACAGTTATAGGTCCAAAATCTCTATGGCCAAAAGTTATAGTAAGTCTAAAACTCGGGTAAAAGCTTCCCATAGCAGGTATAAGAAATATACGCTAGCAGGTATAATCCTAAGGTTTTAAAAAAAATTAAAACAAAGTTATATTTGGGATAAAGAAAGAAATAAGGTTAAAAAAAACAAATGTTAAATCACATAAAGCCTTATAGCCGAACCAATGGCTCCCATTTCGTGAAACAGGAATGGCTCCTAATAAAAGTAATAGGACGAAACAGATAAGGGGTCAAGTCTTTCTAAAGCCAAGCAGGTACAAGATTTTGAAGAACAAAATCTACTACTATTCAAATCAGGCAACTAAGGTTCTAAAGTGTATAACAAAAAAAAAACTAATAGTTAAGAGCCTAAGGTTTTAAAAAAAATAATAATAACCCTATATGTTCAAATCAATGACAGGTGTCACTCCTAAGCCCTACACTAGAAGGTAAGGTCACATCTCTAAGTAACGAGCAGGTCTAACTCGGACAAAGTTTTTAAGGCTAGGGACGAATGACAAATTATAAAACAAAAAAAAATGTTTTAACAAAAGATAATTTACATTCTCAATAATTTCGAAAAATTATTTTAAAACTAAGAAATTTATTTTAAATAAAAAATAAAAAATACACCAATTTTACTTATAAAATTATTTTTAAAAAAAATATAATTTCATTATAGAAAAAAAATGTTTAGGGTCAGAATTAATTAGTCACACAATTTAAAACATCATAGATAAAGAAAATATGCATGTGTGCTTAATGTGTCAAGTGCAAATGTGCAACATACATGAATACCTTTAGTCGAATATGTTCGTTGAGTAAAGTCAAGGCATATTGAGTCGTGAAAATAAAACTTAAACATAAACAGGTATAACTTAGTCAAAATAATTATGTTATCAAGACAAGATGATATAAATACAAATATTATATAATATAATAAATATATGTATATAATGGTATATTAAAAATCTTATGGGAGGCATACACCAACTACTTTCTTTACATATATAACAACATAATATCATGACATGTATATATATCTATATATATATGCGTATGTTTCAAGTTACTAAATATACATAAGAATATAATACCACACTACTATATAACAGGTACTACTACGGCTATTATATATATATAATTAAAAAAATATAAAATAAACTAACAATAATAGTAAAAGTTATATAAAAAAATATGTAAGGTGATAGCATGTGAAAATATAATTTATAAAAATATAGTATTTATACAAAGAGTTAAAAGTACTATCATATTATAAATATTATAAAAATAAGAAATATTTACATACTACTTAAATAAAAGTTTGTTTGGAATCATCAAAATTAATATATTATATTAAACTAAAATGTACACTAATTAAACTAATTTAATTAATTTGGGACAAATAACATTTTCGTTAATAATCTCCCCCTTTTTGATGATGACAAACAATAAATCACATATTTTCATAAAATGAAATATTAAGCACAAATAGTGAATCATAAATATTTCTCCCCCTTTGACATTATCAAAAAGATATTTCTTATAAATTCAGTGTCACGGGTAAAAAGGACGAAGCTCCCCCTATCAAAAATAATATATGCATGGGATATAACCATAAATCGCAAAGGGCATGAAATTTTCAATACGCACATGTGTCAACATAGATTCATCATAAATATTCATAGCATGTATTTGAATTTGTAGATAGACAAAAATATCATCAAATAATGCATAAGTAAAAAAAATGATAAATAATAAATGATACCAATTATTATAGTCACACACTAATCTCTCTGAACAACTTTTTACGTATAAATAGAAATCATAACTCAATGTTCTCAAATAATGCAAATACGAGAGATATATCAAGGTGCATAAATTAATTCTCTAAAAAAAATTGCAACATAAATTTTCAATAGGCGCATATTAATTTGTATAAATCGTCATGATATAAACTTTTAAGTGCACAACAAATAAACATTTCATAACTCGATGTTTTCAAATAATTTGAAATAAAGCACACTCGAGTTAGAAGATAGCGGCCTATAGCAAAAAAATATTGCATTTTGTTCAAGCTTTCGTCATTTTCAAGATACGAGCATAAGATTCTCGAAATAATCAATCATATTGCAATATACATATTAATGTTTAAGATCAAGTTTATTCCGATAATCAAATAATATCCAAAGGCCTTTTAACTCCCCCTAAGGGATACCAATAAAGGCATATATGCATATAACAAATAATGTGCATATTTTTCATGAGATAGAATATTTTCTATATTTTTCTTTCTTAATTATCTTCGAATAAGATGTAATATTTCCATGAAAGTCATTAAATCAATTTTCAAGAATGAAACATATCATGAGGCCATAATAAACCAAACTCAATAATTTCAGATATTAGTAACAGAAAGTACATTATGAAAATCAATACTTTCATATTTTCAACAGATAACTAAATTATTTGCTCAAGAACTTTTAAATCACTCAATAAATTTTTCAACAATGAAAGTGCCATAAGTGAATCAACTTCAATATATTTCGAAAACTCTCAATGAAAGCACCAAGTTTTTATTTAAGCATAAACATTCTAAGAATCATTTTGTCCCAAAGAAAAATAATGTTCTTCATAAAAGACAATACTTTTCAACTAATCGGTTCATATAACATGCCATGAAACTAAACACAAAAAAATTTCAATAATCATCTGATTTTTCAAGTAACACAAAAATTAACTATAAAAATTATATACTTCATGAAATGTCACTAATATTTAATTAATGGCACAAAACATGTAACATGTCATAAATTTAGCACATAAAGATTAATATGATCATATCATCAAAATTAATGAGTGCATATCATAAAATCAACGAGTAGCTCATATGACTAACAAATATACAAATGACATTTAATCAAAATATTCTCAAATGACATTTTCGTTTGAATTTTATATACAATAAAGTCATGAATTAATCCAATATTATTATTCACAAAAATATGTCAAGATGTAATAAAAAATTATGAATATTCACCAACGAAATATTTATCATCAAAATCAAGTGCATGTTTCAACATAAACCAATCGAGAATAATAAATGTATAAATTAACATGATGTATAAATAATCTAGAACAAACTCATATGTTATAACAAATAATCTAAGTATGGGATAATATCAAATAAGATCATATCAACAATAAATATATGATATTTATAATTCAAGAAAGGTGTACCTTACAACCTTACCAATACCAAGGCATATATCCATAAAATGATTTCCTTGTATGGCATTCTTAACACTAAGAAGTGTTACATATTCAACTTTTCTTGCTATCCAAATCATAGACATGAAAGTCCATAATCCATAATCCATCTCAATTTGGAACCTACACAACTTTCAAGATTTTCTCTTTTCATCTAAGAAAGTGTTAGATCCATAAAGCAATATTAAAGAGAAAATTTCATAATTCATTTTCTTATCAAAAATTCAAGCGTAGTCATAATAAAAGATAATCATCAAGATCAATAATGATACGCAACTTATACTAGAATGTACGTAACAAATAATAATCATCAATGTCAATTTTATCATGTACTAAAATAAAATTTTCATTAATCCATATACAAAGAAATAATTTAACATCCATAGCATTCGTTGACTTTATTTTTATTTTTTTTTAAATTATTCACATTTTCAACCATTGAGATTAATAAGAAATAAATCAAATTATAAATCCTTAATCACAAAACAAATATTTTAACGTAATGAATGGTATCTAATTCAAATAAGCATATAAACATGACAATAATTAAACAAAAAAATAATCAGATTATTAATCATTAATAAGCATATAAGGTATAAGAATCTTATGAAATAATATTTCACGAAAATAAGCATATTAACTATGAAAACAATATATGTAAGGACATTTTTGTCCATTAGCAATTTATTATGTCGCACGCCGTTACACCGTTGAAGAAATTCAAGATTCATACATTCATCAACGGATCCGAATATCAAAAGAAGAAGAGGGATCAAAGTCTGACAGACCGGACCGGTCCGCCTGGAGTAAAAGAACCGATCCGGCTAACCGGACTGGTCCGCCTTAGACCCGGACCGATCCGTCTGCTGAAGGCCAGTATACCCCGGACCACAAGCAAACCGATGCAGCCTGAAATAAAAGAACCGATCCGGTCAACCGGACCGATCCACCTCAAACCCGGACCGGTCCGCCTGGGATAAACTTAAACAGATCGTGTTCAGATCGTGCTCAGATTTTTATGGCTCAAGACTTCTTATTTAATCCCACTACGGGAAGTGGTTTAATAACACTTCGATACACGATTTTCAGAGCATAAAAAACTCTAAGTCTTCACCTATGGAGCATCAAGACTCTAGGTATTTGATTCACACAAATTGCCAAACATTTGTGAATCACTTTGCAACCCAGGAACGCACTTTTGCTGTTCACACCCTTGTGGAGAAGACCGTTCTTCTTCTTCATTTCAGCCCTACTGGAAAGGGATAGTTCCAGCCGCCGACTACAGAATCCGACACCTGAGGGTAATTCTTAGTCACTTGTATTTTCATTATAATCCGAAATTGTACAGCTACAATATTATAATGAAAATAAATGGTTTTGCCCCTTTGGGGGATTTTTCCTCACAAGCATGTGTTTGATTGTTCTTGCTTAGATCATCATCTTATTCAATCACATATTGTTGCATGTTTAGGGTTTGTTTGGGTTAAAAGGTATTTAATATATAATTTGCTCATTTGAACGCAAGCACATACGTTCTCAATATATCGCAAAATTTATCAAGTAATGAATGTGAAAAAAAAATCTAACACTAATTCTATTCCTAAAAAAAAATTCGCTCAAGTGCCAATACCGGTTTTGCACCTAAAAACTTTATCTTTTGGAACCCAAAAAGAGTGTGGCAAATTACGGTTAGCATACATAATTGTTTCTTTCGGAATCCAAGCTAATTTAGTATTATATTTTCTTTTTCTAAATTTACAAACTTTGGAATAATGTGTATGTCTACCACAATATGAACATAAAGAGTTAGAATGACTAGATGAGGCATCATTTTTAAATAAATTAGAATAATTCTTTTTCTCATTTTCTTCCTCATATCCAATACCATTATTATTAAATCGAATTCTTTGTTTTTCCATAATTTTATGAAAATAATCATTTCCTTTAGTAAAGGTATCTAAAGATTTCTTTAAATATTCAATTTCCTTTTTCAACTCAATATTTTCAGATTCAAGAGAACTAGGGATACTAACATATTTTTCCTTTTTCAAGGATTTAATTTCACTTTTTAAAGATTCATTTTCTAATTTTAGCTTATCAAAATCTTTTGATATAAAATCACATTTGGCATGAGTCTTTTTAAGTGCAATGAACTTCTTTCCAATATCTTCATATTTTTCATATAACTCGTTGAATGCATCTTGTAATTCATCATAATCATCAACAATATCATCTCCAATATCGTGATTTGCACTATAAGTAGAATATGATTCATCATTACTAATGCAAGGGTTAGATTGTACCTCTTCATTACCAATTGCCATGAGATAGGGAGTAATAGATTCTTCAATGCTTGATTCATCAATATTGGCATATAGGCAAGGGGTGCACATATTTTTATTAAGTGCATCAAAATCAGAATTTTCAGGGAACTTTTCCTTCGAAATAAAGTTGGAAACGTATGGTCCACTGCATATCCATTTTCTTTTCATATAATGAAACAAGGAGTAGCTACAAGAGATCATAAAATTTTGGCATACAAATAATAAAAATGTAAAGTGCAATATTCAAAATAAATACAGAAAAGTTTGTCATGATCTTTAACTCTATGATTGTTAAATAAAAATAAATAAGAAGAGCACTAGCTCTGATACCAATTGTTGCCCAGAAAAATACTCAAGAGGGGGGGTGACTTGAGTTTTTACAAACTTTTTGGATTAAATTAATATTTCAGAAAATAAATAATTTAAAACACTTAATACAAATTTCAGATTAAATAAATCTTAAAAGGTTAAATCAATTATGATTAAATAAATGTTATTGATTAATTTAAACAATTTAAATCAGAGATTGAAACACACAATAAATAAATTATCAAATAAATACTTTCAATAAATTAAACAAGTTATATTTTAAGATTATAAGATCCAAATAAATTTATAAATAATTTTCTTAATTAATACAAAAAAATTAATATTCTGAAATTAATTAAATATTACGAAAATAAATATTTCAGTCTTAAAATAAAATTATCAAATTTTCAGAGTTAATTAAATAGCAAGTGAAAGAGCTTAAAATAAAAATAATCAATCACACACAAGCAAGTAAATAAATATAAGTACTAAAAAATAAATGACACCGTATTTTTAACGTGGTTCGGACAAAACTCGGCCTACGTCCACGCGCCAAGAGCAAGCTACCGTATCCCGCGCTTCACTAGTCCTGGTCCACTTGTACGGTAGGATCAAACCACCATTTACAGACACTTGAAGCAAATACCGGCTCCAAGTACAACCGAAGCTAAAATTCCAGCTTCAAACAAATCCGAATGTTGAGTACAAAGTTTGGATGTCGAAACTCTCTAAAATACAAATTGATCCGAGTTTCTTCTTGAGTGAGACTTTACAATAAATCTGATTTTTGGCACTAGTCTTCTTCTTGAAATTTTTGTAGCAGAATAATGATTCTTGTGCTCTTCAAATTTCTTCTTCAACAAATAACTGAGTATATTGATTGTTGTTGTCTCAAATATGTAGAGCTGAATAAATTTGTGTTGCTCTCTTGAACTGAGTGTATGAGCTGAGTAAAAATATTTCTGGTTGCTCTATTGATGGTATGTGAGCTGAATAAATTTTTAGTTGCTCTCTGATTTTTCGTGTCTCTTGTTTTTTTTTTACTGAATGTGGTCTTCTTTTGTATCTTAAAAAAAACAGCTGTTGGAGAAAGCTTGAGCTTGGAGCATTAATGAACTGATAGAGAGAGATTAGTAGATAGAGAGTGAATAAAATATAAACCAGGCAGTATAGGGTTTTAGTTACAACAAACTCTCAACGGATATAATTGTGACAGGTGGCAACTTTCCAAACAAAACCTCTCATAAACCAATAGTCATAATCGTGTACTACTATACATGCCAACAACTAAGGTTAAAAAAAATACAACAAGAGGTCTTAGTTACTGAAATCTCGGTATAAAGTTGATGGATACAAGCAGGTTAATCTCGGTTAAAAGAAACCAATTTTAGAGATATAAAATCTCGGTCACAGTGGTAAGGTACATGGGTCAACAGCTACCTAAATTATACTAATAGAAGTAGCAGGTCTATGAACCTATGGCCGAAATAATGACATCGAAATCTACAGGACGAAATCTAGAAAGGAGACACGTGGTCTATTCGTCCTAATCTAAAAGATATAGAGTATGGACAGCTAAGGATTCTAATAGGTTGTTGGGCATAAATCCAATGGTCAATACGGTTTTAAACCAACTAAACTTATATCAACAGCTAAGCCCAATAGGTGCGGTCTAAAGTCACATGGCAGTTGTGAGTCTAAGGTTTAAAATAATAAACCAAAAGCAATATGATAAGGACTACTCCTAACATCTAAGGACGAAAATAATAAAGGAAGGTATTGTCAAATCGAATAACATCAAGACAGCTAAAGTAGCCATGACCGAAACCATGCACCAGGTCAAAGGCTTCTCCTATTCGGATAAGACAAGATTTAAAAAAAATAAACCTAAAATCTTAATCTAACATATAAAAGGTACCGCCTACAGTTATAGGTCCAAAATCTCTATGGCCGAAAGTTATAGTAAGTCTAAAACTCGGGTAAAAGCTTCCCATAGCAGGTATAAGAAATATACGCTAGCAGGTATAATGCTAAGGTTTTAAAAAAAATTAAAACAAAGTTATATTTGGGATAAAGAAAGAAATAAGGTTAAAAAAAACAAATGTCAAATCACATAAAGCCTTATAGCAGAACCAATGGCTCCCATTTCGTGAAATAGGAATGGCTCCTAATAAAAGTAATAGGACGAAACAGATAAGGGGTCAAGTCTTTCTAAAGCTAAGCAGGTACAAGATTTTGAAGAACAAAATCTGCTACTATTCAAATCAGGCAACTAAGGTTCTAAAGTGTATAACAAAAAAAAAAACAAATAGTTAAGAGCCTAAGGTTTTAAAAAAAAATATAACCCTATATGTTCAAATCAATGACAGGTCTCACTCCTAAGCCCTACACTAGAAGGTAAGGTCACATCTCTAAGTAACGAGCAGGTCTAACTCGGACAAAGCTTTTAAGGCTAGGGACGAATGACAAATTATAAAACAAAAAAAATGTTTTAACAAAAGATAATTTACATTCTCAATAATTTTGAAAAATTATTTTAAAACTAAGAAATTTATTTTAAATAAAAAAATAAAAAATACACCAATTTTACTTATAAAATTATTTTTAAAAAATATATAATTTCATTATAGAAAAAAAATGTTTAGGGTCAGAATTAATTAGTCACACAATTTAAAACATCATAGATAAAGAAAATATGCATGTGTGCTTAATGTGTCAAGTGCAAATGTGCAACATACATGAATACCTTTAGTCGAATATGTTCGTTGAGTAAAGTCAAGGCATGTTGAGTCGTGAAAATAAAACTTAAACATAAACAGGTATAACTTAGTCAAAATAATTATGTTATCAAAACAAGATGATATAAATACAAATATTAAATAATATAATAAATATATGTATATAATGGTATATTAAAAATCTTATGGGAGGCATACACCAACTACTTTCTTTACATATATAACAACATAATATCATGACATGTATATATATCTATATATATATGCGTATGTTTCAAGTTACTAAATATACATAAGAATATAATACCACACTACTATATAACAGGTACTACTACGGCTATTATATATATATAATTAAAAAAATATAAAATAAACTAACAATAATAGTAAAAGTTATATAAAAAATATGTAAGGTGATAGCATGTGAAAATATAATTTATAAAAATATAGTATTTATACAAAGAGTTAAAAGTACTATCATATTATAAATATTATAAAAATAAGAAATATTTACATAGTACTTAAATAAAAGTTTGTTTGGAATCATCAAAATTAATATATTATATTAAACTAAAATGTACACTAATTAAACTAATTTAATTAATTAGGGACAAATAACATTTTCGTTAACAAACATAATCTAAATTAAAAAGGTTGATTGGTCCCTTCGCACCGCGAAAATATGAAAACCAACCAACACCTCTGTCTTAGTCATCAACAACATATCCCAGTTTTCTACTTCTTGGACACCTAAAAGTTGTCCTAACACTACCAATATGGATTACACCAAACATCATGCTCCTCTATCAAATGTTTATAAGCCTTACTTGCTGAAAACCTTATTAAACCTTTGATACCCCGATCGTTGCCAGATATTCTTCCCGAAAAGTTCAAACATGATGCTCATTATGATTTCCACCAAATCGCTGGTTATACTACAAATTAATGATTCCATATAAAGAATGTAATCCAGAGTCTCATAGATAGGGGTATCATTAACCCACCAACCAATCCTAAGCTTAATATCACCCAAAATCCTCTCCTAACACACAAAACTCGAGTAATTGCCATCCTTTCGGAAAGAGATCTAAAATTCGACCCTTCAACCAGAATTGAGCCCATTTGAACACCCAATATACCTACCATCTCACCCAAACACCTCAAAATCAGTCCCTTCTTTCTCCTGCATCATGCAAATAATATGGATAAATATCTATCACTCCTTATAAGAGACTGTATTATCGTTCGCACCCGCTCAAAAGGGGGAAATATAGAATTACCTATAGCTCTAGATAATCTTAAGAAGTTCGGGATGAATTTTCTGTAAGGACACAAATTTCCAATTGAGTCAATATATTGTTTTGTCTCAATTCTGGACAAAAATATTTATTCATAGGATTGTATTTAATTGTATTGTAATATTCTCAAGCCTATGAAAAGTTTGTTGAAGACGTAGCGGCAAAGAGTATAAAGCTTCATCATCATGCCAGTTTCGTGCCTCGTTTATACGTCATCAACCATAGTTCCATGCTCCCAAGGTATGAATGCAATTATATATATATAGGATCTTGGAACTTGTTTATTGGGTGTTAGGTTTAATTAAAACTGTGTTTTATTTTCAGAAAGAATTAATTAAATCTTTAAAATAAGTTTATAAAGTTTTTTGGGCTAAAAATTGAGTTTTCCAAAGTTTCTGAAAACTCGTTCGATATGTCGTTCGAACCACATGTCGTTCGAACGAGATTACCAACGACTTCCCATTAAGGCATACTGGAACTTCGTTCAAAATGTCGTTCGAATGAGATTGTCGTTCTAACGAGATTTCCAAAGAGTTTCTAACGAGTTCATACTAGAACTTCATTAGAAGACTCGTTCGAACGAGAATGTGGTTCGAACGAAATGTCGTTCAAACGAGATGCCAGGCGGGAACAGTTTTAAGCAGTTTTTCTCCCACTTCCCCGCTTGTTTCTTAACCAACTTTTCTCAGACTTTATTATGTGCAGGAATAACATTTTCTAAGAAATCTTTTTCATATCCTACTAACTCCAAGAGAGTCTTTTGAGAGTAAAATCAAAGAGGGAAAAAGATCATGTTTTGAGTGAGTTTTTATCAAAGAGAAAAATATACACCACTCTAGTTTACACCCAAATTAGTTTCTTCCAAGTTCCCATATTCATATATCTTGCTTGGAGATTGGAACCGGGTTCATCTCTTCCGTTCAAAGAGAAGTTTCGGGTTTTCTTCTACATCCCATAAAGAAAGAAGAAGAGTTTTGTTACGGCATTACCCACTTGGAGAAAGGCTCCTTTCTCGGGTGACGGTGACCATATAAAGTCTGATCGGTGGATTACGAGACCGCGGTGGAGCTCCAAGGTTATCCGCTAGGAAGACGTATCTACAAGAAGAAGCATCGAGGCTTGAGAGGGATCAAGTCGTATGTTGTAAGCCTTTCTATCTTGTATTTGTAAATTCCGTACTTAGTGGATCTGTGGCTAGGGCCGTCCGAGGTTGTTTCCCGTTGTGGGTTTTTCCTCATACATATCGGTGTAGTGGATTAATTGTTTATTTTATCTTTTGCAAAATCACCTAGAACACATGCTTAAATGATTTTAATGCATTAATTTAATTTCACTCGGTTTAATTTTAATTTGTTTAAGAAAATTAAAATTTGATAATTCGGTTGTTTGTGAACCATCACACTTCTTTACGCTTCCGCATCTTGATTTATATATATATAAGGAAATATAATAATATTTTAATTTTAAGAAAATTTAAAATCTGGGGCCAATCCTTCTTCAAATTGGTATCAGAGCCAAAGCGATAAATTATTTCGTTAAAAATCCTTTAAATAATTTTTGGCTAAAATGGAATTTTCCCAATTTTCAAAATTTCCTATTTTCGATGGTTTTAACTACGCGTATTGGAAAGCGCGAATGAAATCGGCACTAAAATCTATCAACGAGAGAGTTTGGATGTCTTTTGTTAATGGGTGGTCCCCATCAACTCACTTAGTTGAAAATGAACGTGTTCCCAAACCGACCGATAGATGGACTGAGAATGAGTTTAAACTTTCTAATTTTAATCCATGTGGTTTGAGTGCCTTGTTTAGTGCTATCACACCGGATGAATTCCGACGTATTATGACGTGTGAAACCGCTAAAGAAGCTTGAGATATTTTACAACTAACTCATGAAGGAAGTAGTGTAGTTAAAGCTTTGAAACTCCAAAACCTCACCACTCAATTTGAAACTATCAAAATGAACGATAATGAAACTTTTGATGAATTTTATGCTAGACTTTCCGATATTGTCAATTCATCTTTTAATTTGGGAGAGAAAATACCCGACAACCGAGTTGTAAAGAAAATTTTAAGGTCCCTACCCGATAGATTTATTCCAAAGGTGACTGTTTTAAATTCTTTACCAACTTTAGCCTCTACGAAATTAGAAGAGCTTGTAGGTGATTTACAAACCTATGAACTAGATATGTTTCCCTCTAAAACTGAAAAGAAAATTGAAAAGGGTGTTTACAAACCTATTAACACATGACACTTCCAAGGTCATTGTTTATGATTCTCTTATTTTTTATGATAGTGAGAGTGGAGAAGAAAGAGAGAGTGAAAATGAAGAAGAGATTAATGTGAGTGATCTTCAAAATGCTTTTCAAGAACTTTATAAAGAATCTATTAAATTGAAAAGAGATAATTTGAAGTTAGAAGCTACTTTAAAAGAGCGTGTCAAGGTACTTGATGATAACATGTTGGTAGAAGACCTTAAGACACGTGAGAGGACTCTTCAAGAGAAGCTTGAATATGTAGAAGGCGAGAGAGATAGCCTTAGGGGTTTAATGGAATCCTTGAAAAAGGAGATTTTTGCTTTTGAAGAGTGAAATGTTTTATTAGATTCTAACATTTTAGAATTGCAAAATAAATTAAAAAACTCTAGTAATGTCAAATTTGATTTGGAGTGTCGTTCGGAAAAATTAGATAAAATCTTAGGAACTGTCCAAATTAAAAATGACATGTGTGGTTTAGGCTTCAATACTTGTAATGAATCTTCTCGTAAAGCCAAAACCAACGTTTTAGGAGAATCTACTAGGAAAGCTTTTAAAGATCACTCCGTAGGTAAATCTTTTCGACATGTCTTTACTTGTACACATTGTGGTCGAAAAGGTCATCTTAAGAAATTTTGTTTTGATCTTAAACGAATTCCTAGAAAATCCCAACGTAAATCAACCAATATATTTAAAATTTCTACACCCCAAGATAGTCATTCTTCATTAATTTGGGTTAGGAAATCTGAATTGGTTGCCTTGCAAAATACGGTTTTTGATTCTCATTTACTTTCACATGCTTCCTCTCTTGCTAAATCTAAAGGATGAATGTGTTAGTGCTTGCATACTTTAGCGTTTGTACTTCATGCTATATTCACATGCTAAATGTATGCTTGTTAACCATTTTCTAGTCTATGCTCCATGCTTATCACATGCTAGAATTATGATTTTTGTTTATCATTTGTATTATATTTCCTTCATTTTGTTTGCATTAAATGAAAAATACAAAAAGATTTTTGTTTATCATTTGGATTTTATCTCTTTGTAATTTAAGCTTAATGAAAAATTCAAATGATTTTTGTTTGTCTTTTGAGTGTATATTTTTATTTTTGGTTAAAAATTTCAAAAACTCAAAAAGATTTTATTTTGTGTGTATTTTAGTTTGACACACTTTATGAGGCATACACTTGTGTTTGAATCCCTCCTTTAACCCTCTCATGTGGCCAGAACTTTTGGTGTAGATTATCAATCCTTATTATGTTCTTTATCATGCTTACATGGAGTCGTTGGATTTTGTGTTGTTTTAAATGGATTCTATTTTTATATGCCTCTATTCACACATGTACGAGCTCTTTTGAAATTTTAAATTCATATGTATATTTGAGCTATGTGAGGTGTTCTCCTTCCAATCTTTTCATCTACATATTTGTGACTTAGGAGGACTAGTGCATGTCAAAATCCGTTGCACGTGAGATTTGTGTGAAAAATGAAAACATGATAAATATAAATGTGCACGGGGAAGGGCTCCGAAAGGACTAAGTGATCCTTTGCGATTGTAAGCCACCGTTTTGAATGGACCTAAAAGAAATACGTGGTTCAAAGGCCTAAAAATAGAAAATATGTCATTAAAAAGAGAAATAATTTGTCAAGGCCCATGTTTGATTGATATATTCATTCAAAATTAATATATGCTTATTGAGGGAGATTGGATGGTATATCAACGGTTTGCACAATCTCCGTTTATCCTAGTTGCGTATTTCATGTCATGACTCTATTGGTTTGTAGAATCATCAATATGCTAGGCTTGTATGCAATGTGTATGTTTGTTCATTGAGTTCAATTTATATTGTCACATGAGGTTATATTAAAATGTGCTGAAGTTTGCAATCAATTGAGAACTCCGTGAACATGTTTTAAGTGATTGGGTCTAAATTTAATCGTTACTAGCTCACACCCCAACACTTCCGTTTCCATATGACACATTTTTGCCATACGAGTGTGCAAACTTATTGTATTTTGTGTCATGTGTGTGTTTATATCTATATATATATATATATATATATATATATGCGTGTACATTATTGATATATTTCTAGTACATATATATCTGATATTTTGTTTTGCCTTTGCCTTGCTTTCTAGTCCTTCTATGCTTATACTTTAGTTTTGGTATCACTTTAAGCTTCAACATGCTTTTATATTTGTTATTTATCCTTTGTCTATTCCTGAACAAAAAGGGGGATAATGATAGGGGGAGAAATGGTATCTTATGCTATTATAAACTTATCTAAGTTTAGGAGATTTAACTTAGGGGGAGTAGCTAACTTCTTGGGTTGATCATTTTGATAAAGGGGAAAATTAATTTGAGGGGAGTATTTATTTTCATTGCTTTAAATACTTTGATATTCCCTATGCATTTGATGAGTTTTCTTAAGTGTGCAAGAATTCTTCTAAAGCGGCATCTTTCAATGGCAAAGCGTTTGATCATTGGGTTGAGTCAAGTTTGGGTGGGCTATGTTTTGATTCTAGTGAGCTTGACGGCCCTTTAGGATTTTTGTTTGGTTTTTGTCCCGGAATAGCCAAAGGGGGAGATTTTTAAGGACACAAATTTCCAATTGTGTCCATATATTGTTTTGGCTCAATTCCGGACAAAAACATTTATTCATAGGATTGTATTTAATTGTATTGTAATATTCTCAAGCCTATGAAAAGTTTGTAGAAGACATAGCGGCAAAGAGTATAAAGCTTCATCATCATGCCGGTTTCGTGCCTCGTTTATACGTCATCAACCATAGTTCCATTCTCCCAAGGTATGAATGCAATTATATATATATAGGAGCTTGGAACTTGTTTATTGGATGTTAGGTTTAATTAAAACTGTGTTTTATTTTCAGAAATAATTAATTAAATCTTTAAATAAGTTTATAAATTTTTCTGGGCTAAAAATTGAATTTTCCAAAGTTTCTGGAAGCTCGTTCGATATGTCGTTCGAACGAGATTGTCGTTTCATACCACATGTCGTTCGAACGAGATTACCAACGACTTCCCATTAAGGCATACTGGAACTTCGTTCGAAATGTCGTTCGAACGAGATTGCCGTTCTAACGAGATTTCCAACGAGTTTCTAACGAGTTCATACTGGAACTTCATTAGAAGACTCGTTCGAACGAGAATGTCGTTCGAACGAAATGTCATTCGAATGAGATGCCGGGCGGGAACAGTTTTTGGCAGTTTTAAGCAGTTTTTCTCCCACTTCGCCACTTGTTTCTTAACCAAATTTTCTCAGACTTTATTATGTGCGGGAATAACATTTTCTAAGAAATCTTTTTCATATCCTACTAACTCCAAGAGAGTGTTTTGAGAGTAAAGTCAAAGAGGGAAAAAGATCATGTTTTGAGTGAGTTTTTATCAAAGAGAAAAATATACACCACTCTAGTTTACACCCAAATTAGTTTCTTCCAAGTTCCCATATTCATATATCTTGCTTGGATATTGGCACCGGGTTCATCTCTTCCGTTCAAAGAGAAGTTTCGGGTTTTCTTCTACATCCCATAAAGAAAGAAGAAGAGTTTTGTTACGGAATTACCCACTTGGATAAAGGCTCCTTGCTCGGATGACGCTGACCATATAAAGTCCGATCGGTAGATTTCGAGACCGTGGTGGAGCTCCAAGGTTATCCGCTAGGAAGAGGTATCTACAAGAAGAAGCGTCGAGGATTGAGAGGGATCGAGTCGTGTGTTGTAAGCCTTTATGTCTTGTATTTATAAATTCCGTACTTAGTGGATTTGTGGCTAGGGCCGTCCGAGGTTGTTTCCCGTTGTGGGTTTTTCCTCGTACATCTTGGCGTAGTGGATTAATTGTTTATTTTATCTCTTACAAAATCACCTAGAACACATGCTTAAATGATTTTAATGCGTTAATTTAATTTCACTCGGTTTAATTTTAATTTGTTTAAGAAAATTGAAATTTGGTAATTCGGTTGTTTGTGAACCATCACACTTCTTTACGCTTCCGCATCTTGATTTATATATATAAAAGGAAATATAATAATATTTTAATTTTAAGAAAATTTAAAATCGGGGGCCAATCCTTCTTCATTTTCCCTCAGAGATGACCATTAATCGTGAAAATATCAGTGACCTGTTTATGAAAACCTGAAAGTGGTCCCAACAATCTGATGAATGGGTTAACCTAGATGATATTGTGGTGGTCATATCAGGCACATTCCTCCATAAGTGAGAAATATGAAGTATCTCTGAGTTGTTCAGGATTTTGAAGTTTAGAGGGAGTTTAGACATTTCCTTGCAGCACTTTCTTGCTGAACGGGAAGATCTATATGACGAAGCCATCGAGGATGTAGAGTGAAATGACTTCTCATGGAAAGATGACATTATTACCACCGAATGGGGTGATGTGACAGCTTAAGCAATGAATCGAAAGGTGAGGACTTCCCCTTTTTATATTCCCTGAACAATGGTGTGATCTCGCTGAGAAAAAGATGAAACTCGATCTAGAGATCTTCTTCGGAGACAAAGTCGCTTGGGATTAAAGGCAGACGTACGAGTTAGAACCTCTAATAAACTAACCCATGGAAAACACCACAAATTCTGAGGACATTGATACTGATAAATCCTTTGACCTACATATATTGGGGTTAGGTATCTGCATGGTCCACCCAAAAGACGAATAGTCTGACCCATCCGAGAAGATCACCCTTGCTGATGTACCCCCTCAATCGGCATGTCATTGATGTCTAGCCTGTGTAAGTCCACCTGAATCCTATTGTTTATCCATCCCATAAATACCCAAGACTACTATTTTTCTCCTATTTCTGATGTAATTGTGAAAGAGGCCTCTTTTGTAACTCCCCGATACGGATTAGAGTTACCGTTGGAATAACCCGTATCCGAACTAAGGTGTTAAGGGGGAGGGGGATAAAACATTTTAATAAATTGGAAAATAGTTGCCACATTATACTTCAAGAAAACCTTTAATTTCTTTTATTGTGAAAAGGTGAGGCCCATATTTTGCAAGTTAATATTCAATTAACAATTTAACAAGTAAACATTTGGTAGGATTTAATCCATAAATAAAGCATAAATCCCTGTATTATTACAATTTCCAAATAGTTCAAGTTCAAACCAAATTGTCTTAACAAAACATAAAGGATTACGGTTCAACATAAGTCCATGGATTAAAAATCGGTTACAGAGCCTCTAACGACGACTAGCACTTTCCGCGGCCTTTCCAACATCCTTACTCAACATACCACCTGTTGTACCTGGGGTTTTGGAAAATAGGGTACGAGCGAAATGCCCAGTAGGGTGGGAATACTAAGCAATAATTTTCATAGCAAAATACTATACATATACAATGCATTTTAGTAATTCCGAAAACCATCATTGTCCCATATTCATTAATTATCATTAATGATTATTTTCGTTAACATTTAACTATGCTAACAATATTCAAGAAGCCTTCATTATATTCAACTAAGTTATCGTGTATCTATACTAACAAGATTCTTTAACTTAGTCATAAATGCACCTATGTGCAATGCCCTGGGCTACGTGCCCACTCACTCTTAGCATTTTAATATTCCAAGCCAGGAACTTAATCATATTCCACTTATGTCATCCACATAATAATTAATGAATTCTTATTCATTCATTAGTTTAAGTTCTGTGAATTTTTCTCATTCCTTACTTAACATTCTTTTTGGGATTTTGCCAACAAACACTCACGGACTTTCTGGCCTCACACCACCGGTCTCCGCCGCCATATACTACTGCAGTTTGTTTGGGGTCTTTCACCACTAGGGACGTCATGCCCTACTTAATTATTTTCTCTCGGCGTCATCCAAATATCATATATTTCATGTGTTTAACATTATTCTCAATGTTCACATTCAACTTATTCGGTTTTATTATTAAACCCGTTATTAGTCCTTGCATCCTACGAGCCGAGGAGGCATTTTAGTGTCAACGCCAAACACTAAAATATACTAAGTCACCTTTACAACACTTTGATTTACCAAAATGCCATCTTATACTTTTATTATCTAAAAAGCATTTCCTTAGCATTTTTCAAGTATTTTTAATGTAAAAACACCATTTAAGTGACTTTTCTCCATATTTACCAAATCTGCCACTAAGGCATTTTTAACCAAAAATTACCTTTTTAAGTGGGTTTTAAGTACAAAATTCATTCTTTAATGTACTACATGTTTCCACCAACATTTAAACCTTTATTAGTGATGTACAACCCATTTTAGCACACTTTTACATATAAAGTCATTTACATAATTATAAGCCTTATTTAACATATTCAAGAGGCTTAAACTAATATTTCAACATATTAGATTTTGGGGCTGTTTTTATGAGATTACTAAACACATATTTAGACCACTATATTTCAACATTAATCATGTTAATGTCAAGACTAACACATACTACATACACTATTTCATGAAAATGGGTCTTCTTCCTTACAAAACCCAACAAATGCATTAACTTGTCATTTTCTTGTAGCATTCCATTTTCTATGTTTATTTCATGAGCTTTTTACAGTTATAGCATGATTTCAACATATATAATAATCTGAAAATTTATTCTAAACATCATCTTCTCCATTTATCATTTTTCACAAAATGGGTTTTTCATAGCATAAGAAAATAAGGGAGAAGAGCTAAAAAGTCACATTTTTCTCATCATCTTGTTCATATTAGCATTTGAAATAAAAGAGTTTAAGAGTGAGGAAAACCCTACTTGGAAATAGGAAGAGGAGAAGGTTGAAGAAGATGGAAGAGGAACACCATAAAACTTCACAAAGACACCACTCAAAGGCTCCAAAACCACCTCTGTTTTGCTTCAACAAGCTGTCCTACTTCTTAAGCAAGCTTTAATGGAGTTTGAGACCTCCAAAATAGTGTAACAATGGTGGGAAATGGGTGGTAAAATAGACTCACGAATTTAAAAGAGAACCACATTCCTTTGGCTATGGAAAAAAAGAGAAATCTGATGGGTGAAAGAGACTACACCACCACATCAAGTCTCTCATTTCTCACACACAAGTTGACACCATAAATAAGGGGTATTTTCGTCACTTTCTCTCTCCTGCCAATTTTTTTTTGAACTTTTAATTTGAGATTCATATTCCTTGCATTTTTTTTGCTAAAAAATCATATTTACAGTAGTCGTTTGACCTCCCGGATTGTCCTCTACAAGATGCGCAAAATCGGGACCTCCGCGCAAAAGTATTTTTTTTTCGATTTTTCTTTTCATAGTAATATTCCTTATATTTTTGTGAGTCTAAAAATATATTCACAATATTTTTTTGACCTTCCGAGGTGTCCTAAACAATACGCGCAAGAAACGGGACCTCCGCGCAAAACATATTTTTTTTCGATTTTTCTTCGCATGGTAATATTCCTTATATTTTTATGAGTCTAAATATATGGTCGGAATATTTTTTTGACCTTCCGAGGCATCCTAAACAATACGCGCAAGAAACGGAACCTCCGCGCAAAACATATTATTTTTTTCGATTTTTCTTCGCATGGTAATATTCCTTATATTTTTATGAGTCTAAATATATGGTCGGAATATTTTTTTTACCTTCCGAGGCATCCTAAATAATATGCGCAAGAAACGGGACCTCCGCGCAAAACATATTTTTTTCAATTTTTCTTCGCGTGGTAATATCCCTTATATTTTTATGAGCCTAAATATATGGTCGGAATATTTTTTTGACCTTCCGAGGCATCCTAAACAATATGCGCAAGAAACGGGACCTCCGCGCAAAACAAATTTTTTTTCGATTTTTCATCGCGTGGTAATATTCCTTATATTTTTATGAGCCAAAATATATGGTCGGAATATTTTTTTGACCTTCCGAGGCATCCTAAACAATACGCGCAAAACTAAACTTTCGCTGTGTCGCGCGTCGTAAGACAATTAGTACATAAGTTCGCGTAGCGTTCGTTACCCGTCCGAATCGCGTGAAACTTAACCAAAGTACTTAAAATAATTATACGAACATAAATCATAACTCATGTGGGAACATGCAACGTAAAAATTTCATTAATGGAGCATCGCTAAATAAAGGATAATCATGCAAGCACAATTTAAAGGTGCGGGTATCACATTCTCCCCTCCTTAGGAGATTTCATCCCCGAAATTCATCATAAGTCACTCGAAAAGCTGTGGATGTTCCTCTCGCATCTCGACTTCTCGCTCCCAAGTGGCACCTTCGGCTCCCTGCGATTCCCATAGGATCTTCACCAACAGAATGACTTTGTTACGTAGAACCCGGTTCTCTCGGTCCAAGATGGATATGGGTCGAGTCAAGAATGTTGTATCCTCTTCTAACTCGATGTTCTGCCAGTTGATCACATGGCGAGGATCATGCAGATACTTCTTCAGCATAGAGACGTGAAAGACATTGTGGGCATGAACTAACTGTGGAGGTAGCGCTAATTGGTATGATACATCCCTGACCCTTTCCAAAAGCTCGAAGGGTCCAATGTACAGAGGGGAAAGCTTGCCCTTCTGACTAAACCTCTTTCTACCAGTTCTAGCCCTAACCTTAAATAATACTTTATCATCCACTCCGAACTCTAACGGTGTACGATGATTGTCGGCATAATTCTCCTATCTGACCTGAGCCATTGCCAGCCTCTCCCGTATCAACTGAACCTTTTCAGTTATCTCCTTGATCATATCCGAGTTGTAAGGTGCTTCTCGCCCACCTCTGCACAACACACTTGAAAATGACACGGTCACCCATACAAAGCCTCGAAGGGGGGCATCTTGATACTAGCTTGGTAACTATTATTGTATGAAAATTCTGCTAGAGGCAATTTTTCTTCCTAACTACCCTAAAAATCAAGTGCACATGCCCGCAAAAATTCCTCCATAATCGGAACCGTACGCTCTAACTATCCGTTTGTCTCCATATGGTAAGTCATACACAAATTCAGATGAATACCCAGCTCCTGCTAAACCTTCCTCCAGAACCGTGAAACAATCCGAAGATCTCTATCAAAAACCATGGTCAACGGTACACCGTGGAGTCGGACAATCTCCCGTATGTACAAACTGGGTCAACTTTGTTATGTTGTCTGTGATCCTGATCGACAAGAAGTGTACAAACTTCGCGGGGCGATCCACCACAACTCAAATTGCATCATGACCCCATTCAAATCGAGGTATTATGATGAAGTCCATAGTGATGTGCTCCCACTTCCACTCGGCCATAGAGAGTGGCTACAATAACCCAACCGGCTTCTTATGCGCGGCCTTCACCTTCTGGCACGTATAGCATTTAGCCACACTCATTGCTACATCCCGATTTATCCCAGACCACTAGAAATCTTTACATAGGTCCTTATACATCTTCGTCGCACTGGGATATATGCTGAACGAGACTGATGGAACCTTGCAAGAATCTCCGACTGCAGTTCCTTGACGACTGACACAATCAACCCACCCTCATGTTAACCCGATAATAGTGGACTATAAAGTCTTATTTCTAACTACAAAGCATGCCTAACTTGTTCGTTCAACAATAACTCGATTTATTTTTTCACCAAATATTTTTCTAACACCCATAGAACTCATCATCATGAATTTATTCCGAACGTCATGATTTACAAGCCTACATTTTGTCAAACGATTTGAATCTTACCTATCTTAGGCACACACATCCTCCACATCAATAACTATTCTCATCAATGATTTCAAGAAAGTCATTTAATCCCAATGGCCCATCCGACCGATACTTCCTATGAGACTACGTATTATCATAGAATCATCTTAGGTATCACAACCCAAATACACATGAGACACTACATTCTCAATCTGGAAATTTCATACGGAGTGCAACACCAGTATTTAATGTCCTGTCAAGTTCTAATATTCATAATGTCTTAGAGTCGTGACCTGAAATCCACAATATACATCGTAATTAGCTATACATGTTAACTAATGAGTTTGTCAACCTAGCGTTATCAAGTACACATGCAGACTACATGCAATAAATCGCAAGACCACGCTTACACACCCACCGGTGTAAAACAAAGGTGCATCCTAAGAAGAGCGTACTCATGTACCTCAATGAATTAGACTTAACCCGACATATCCCTCATTACTACTGAGCTTTACGCACACCTGAATATAGACCCACAATTGAAACAACAACTTCCCATTATCGGGATCAATGAAGACGTAAGAAGATGCAGCGAATTAGGCGATTGTAATTCCAGAATGAAATAATTGGATTCGGGCAACGAACCATGCCACAGGAAGTGCGAACCACAATGAACACTTAAACTCTAAAATTCTAACTTACCTACATATGTGCTAAGGTATTAGTCTAGTCACTGAACTACATACTTAAGTCTCCACAATATCTATATGCGATTTCTAACTTTTAAACCTCAAGATCCTCCTCATTCTAACAAAACATAAAACTCAAATAAATTTACCATGTGGACCATCACCACAATCCTTAACAATATCATATGTGGTCTCAATTAATAACTATCGGACGAGTTACTATGACACCTTAATTTTTTTTTCAAGCATTATCCATTTATTAGACCTAATGAGTCTCCTCACTTTGATCATACTAAACCGTAAAGGTAACATGCACATGTGCTATAATCAAGCTTAACACTTCATCTTGAGTGCTATCTCTAAATCCATTATGAGCATCATCGTGTTCTAAGTTTCCCAAGTGCGTAACTCACACTTATCGACCTGACATTTTTCATAAAACTCATACCGTAATACATGTTTATAACAAAGCCATGGTACTAACTCCAAGGTATTGCAACAATATCAATATGACTCAATCGTGTTATAACCATCAATAGTCGATTATGTAAATCTCAACATATTAATTTTCTAAGGATACCCATTTAATCATCTCTAATTAAACATGCACATCCAAGTGCGAGAATCGTCATGGCATAATCCTATAATGTGTAACAACCGATCATGGCCACTAATTTAATTCCTCAATGGTCCAAAAACTAATCCTATTTACTACGTGTTACACCAACTATAACTTTCTATTATTGACATCATAAGGAACCCCGAAGGTTCGAAGAAGGACATCTTTGTCACTATAGTACATGGGGTACAATCTAAGGTTCACCATTACTAGGCAATAACTACTACATGTACTAATACATCATTAGATAATTCTTAGCACATGACTCCAAAGGACAATTTGAGACGAATTCATATGCCTTTCTAAAATGCTACCTAAAACAAACTTCATCATAACACATAATTTAATCTTTGAATGGCTATCCCTCCACGACAACCAACTTATCTTATTAAGTAACCATCGCATTACATGCTAATCCTTAAGCTATCCCATAAATTTCTAAAACCATAAATTAATACCATCATTTCTAATGCTAAGTCCTGAGGACTGTATAGATTCATTCGTAAGCTATCTTGAATTAGTGTGACTATCTAAACCCAAATCAAAATCAAGTTACTTAGGCATTCTAATATCCATAAAATCAATACTTATAAGTGTACTACCTAATAACCTAGTCCCCTAGATGGACTTACAAGCTCTTTAACAAATATGCAACGAAAATTACTAGACGCTGCTATTACCACTTAGTCTTATATAATTATCAAATTGACACATGATGTACCTCATATAAGAGTAAGGTGTCACCCCTCTACTGATGGCAGATAGTCTCAGCTAAGTGGTGCACTGCCTCTGAAATACTCTGTAACTCGTTGTTGTCACTCGCAGTGTTGCGAGTAGGGGACATCTTATATGATAGGAAAGTTTAGTATGATTATAATATATGCGGAACGAAAGGGAACTAAAACGAGAATCACTCCGACGCTCAGGAGGATCCTAATGCTCTGATACCAATTTGTAACGCCCCGATCCGGATTAGAGTTACCGTTGGAATAACCCGTATCCGAACTAAGGTGTTAAGGGGGAGGGGGATAAAACATTTTAATAAATTGGAAAAAAGTTGCCACATTATACTTCAAGAAAACCTTTGATTTCTTTTATTGTGAAAAGGTGAGGCCCATATTTTGCAAGTTAATATTCAATTAACAATTTAACAAGTAAACCTTTGGTAGGATTTAATCCATAAATAAAGCATAAATCCCTGTATTATTACAATTTCCAAATAGTTCAATTTCAAACCAAATTGTCATAACAAAACATAAAGGATTACGGTTCAACATAAGTCCATGGATTAAAAATCGGTTACAGAGCCTCTAACGACGACTAGCACTTTCCGCGGCCTTTCCAACATCCTTACTCGACATACCACCTGTTGTACCCGGGGTTTTGGAAAATAGGGATGATCGAAATTCCCAGTAGGGTGGGAATACTAAGAAATAATTTTCATAGAAAAATACTATACATATACAATGCATTTTAGTAATTCCGAAAACCATCATTGTCCCATATTCATTAATTATCATTAACGATTATTTTCGTTAACATTTAACTATGCTAACAATATTCAAGAAGCCTTCATTATATTCAACTAAGTTATTGTGTATCTATACTAACAAGATTCTTTAACTTAGTCATAAATGCACCTATATGCAATGCCCCGGGCTACGTGCCCACTCACTCTTAGCATTTTAATATTCCAAGCCAGGAACTTAACCATATTCCACTTATGTCATCCACATAATAATTAATGAATTCTTATTCATTCATTAGTTTAAGTTCTGCGAATTTTTCTCATTCCTTACTTAACATTGTTTTTGGGATTTTGCCAACAAACACTCACGGACTTCGTGGCCTCACACCACCGGTCTCCGCCGTCATATACTACTACAGTTTGTTTGGGGTCTTTCACCACTAGGGACGTCATGCCCTCCTTAATTATTTTCTCTCGGCGTCATCCAAATATCATATATTTCATGTGTTTAACATTATTCTCAATGTTCACATTCAACTTATTCGATTTTATTATTAAACCCGTTATTAGTCCTTGCATCCTACGAGCCGAGGAGGCATTTTAGTGTCAACGCCGAACACTAAAATATACTAAGTCACCTTTACAACACTTTGATTTACCAAAATGCCATCTTATACTTTTATTATCTAAAAAGCATTTCCTTAGCATTTTTCAAGTATTTTTAATGTAAAAACACCATTTAAGTGACTTTTCTCCATATTTACCAAATCTGCCACTAAGGCATTTTTAACCAAAAATCACCTTTTTAAGTGGGTTTTAAGTACAAAATTCATTCTTTAATGTACTACATGTTTCCACTAACATTTAAACCTTTATTAGTGATGTACAACCCATTTTAGCACACTTTTACATATAAAGCCATTTACATAATTATAAGCCTTATTTAACATATTCAAGAGGCTTAAACTAATATTTCAACATATTAGATTTTGGGGCTGTTTTTATGAGATTACTAAACACATATTTAGACCACTATATTTCAACATTAATCATGTTAATGTCAAGACTAACACATACTACATACACTATTTCATGAAAATGGGTCTTCTTCCTTACAAAACCCAACAAATGCATTAACTAGCCATTTTCTTGTAGCATTCCATTTTCTATGTTTATTTCATGAGCTTTTTACATTTATAGCATGATTTCAACATATATAATAATCTGAAAATTTATTCTAAACATCATCTTCTCCATTTATCATTTTTCACAAAATGGGTTTTTCATAGCATAAGAAAATAAGGGAGAAGAGTTAAAAAGTCACATTTTTCTCATCATCTTGTTCATATTAGCATTTGAAATAAAAGAGTTTAAGAGTGAGGAAAACCCTACTTGGAAATAGGAAGAGGAGAAGGTTGAAGAAGATGGAAGAGGAACACCATAAAACTTCACAAAGCCACCACTTAAAGACTCCAAAACCACCTATGTTTTGCTTCAACAAGTTGTCCTCCTTCTTAAGCAAGCTTTAATGGAGTTTGAGACCTCTAAAATAGTGCAATAATGGTGGGAAATGGGTGGTAAAATAGACTCACCAATTTAAAAGAGAACCACATTCCTTTGGCAATGGAAAAAGAGAGAAATCTGATGCAAAGAGATGAAGTTTATGGCTCCAAACTCTCACCCCTCACAAGACTCTTATAAGCCAAAAATAGTTATCTTCCTTCCTATAGCCAAAGACTAAGAGCTAGGCACTTTCCAAAAGAGTGAAAGATTTTAATAAGGTCTGAAAATCTGATGGGTGAAAGAGACTACACCACCACATCAAGTCTCTCATTTCTCACACACAAGTTGACACCATAAATAAGGGGTATTTTCGTCACTTTCTCTCTCCTGCCAATTTTTTTTTGAACTTTTAATTTGAGATTCATATTCCTTGCATTTTTTTGGCTAAAAAATCATATTTACAATAGTCGTTTGACCTCCTGGATTGTCCTCTACAAGATGCGCAAAATCGGGACCTCCGCGCAAAAGTATTTTTTTTTCGATTTTTATTTTCATAGTAATATTCCTTATATTTTTGTGAGTCAAAAAATATATTCACAATATTTTTTTGACCTTCCGAGGTGTCCTAAACAATACGCGTAAGAAATGGGACCTCCGCGCAAAACATTTTTTTTTCGATTTTTCTTCGCAAGGTAATATTCCTTATATTTTTATGAGTCTAAATATATGGTCGGAATATTTTTTTGACCTTCCGAGGCATCCTAAACAATACGCGCAAGAAACGGAACCTCCGCACAAAACATATTTTTTTTTTCGATTTTTCATCGCATGGTAATATTCCTTATATTTTTATGAGTCTAAATATATGGTCGGAATATTTTTTTGACCTTCCGAGGCTTCCTAAATAATACGCGCAAGAAACGGAACCTCCGCACAAAACATTTTTTTTTTTCGATTTTTCATCGCATGGTACTATTCCTTATATTTTTATGAGTCTAAATATATGGTCGAAATATTTTTTTTTTACCTTCCGAGGCAACCTAAACAATATGCACAAGAAATGGGACCTTCGCGCAAAACATATTTTTTTTTAATTTTTCTTCGCCTGGTAATATTCCTTATATTTTTATGAGCCTAAATATATGGTCGAAATATTTTTTTTGACCTTCCGAGGCATCCTAAACAATACGCGCAAGAAACGGGACCTCCGCACAAAATATATTTTTTTTCAATTTTTCTTCGCGTGGTAATATTCCTTATATTTTTATGAGCCTAAATATATGGTCGGAATATTTTTTTGACCTTCCGAGGCATCCTAAACAATACGCGCAAAACTAGACTTTCGCTGCGTCGCGCGTCGTAAGACAATTAGTACATAAGTTCGTGTAGCGTTCGTTGCCTATCCGAATCGCGTGAAACTTAACCAAAGTACTTAAAATAATTATACGAACATAAATCATAACTCATGCGGGAATATGCAACGTAAAAATTTCATTAATGGAGCGTCGCTAAATAAAGGATAATCATGCAAATACAATTTAAAGGTGCGGGTATCACATCTTTTGATGTGGTCGTCACCAATGTATTCCCTGAAAACATTTTCAATGAAATAAATAATGATTTTGAGTATCTTGACGTTCCTTAAATTAATTATCTTGATTCTAATCAAACTATTGATGAAAATGATTTAATAAATGAACAATTCTTACTCAATAAGGAAAAAATTAAACAACATAACTACGTTCAAACTAATGATGACGAGACTATTGTTATTAATCTCAGTTCTAGTAGCCATCCTCAAAATATTGGAATAGGGTCCACCCTAGACGATCATGAGCAGTCATAATTTGAAGATATTTTGAAAGAGTTTCTAGATTTATTCACATGGTCCTTTGATGGCATGCTTAGCATTTATCCATAAATAGTGCACCATGATATTCCTACCTTCCTAGAGAGCAAACCTATCAAGAAAAAATTGATAAAAATGTGGACAAAGTTATCCCTAAAAGTCAAAGACGAAGTGGTTAAATAGTTAAATGTAGGCTTCATTTGCGTGGTCAAATATCTTACGTTGCTTGCAAACATTGTCCTCATGCCGAAATCAGGAAGGAAAGTCCGCATGTGCATTGACTATAGAGATTTGAACAAGGCATCCCTAAAGGATGATTATCCTCTGACTAACATCGACGCGATCATAGATAACACTTCTAGTCATTCACTCAAGTAATTTATCAATGGTTTTATCGGGTGTAGCAATATTAAGATGCATCATGGCCATTAAAAAAAGATCTCCTTCATCGCCCCGTGGGGAAGATTTTGCTACACAATCATGTCGTTCGATCTAAAGAATGTCGGAGCTACCTACCAGAGGGCCGCTACAACCATTTTTCATGATATTATACATAAGGAAGTCAAAGAGTATGTCGATGATATGATCATCAAATCCAAGACATGAGAAGGTCACATTCCTACACTGAGGAAATTCTTCAAGTGATTATGAAAGTACTAGATGAAGCTCAACCCACATAAATTCTTCTTTAGTGTCACCAAAGGAAAACTCCTCATATTTATGGTCAGAGAAAAATTATTCAGATAGACTCCTCCAAACTAAAAGAAATACTTGAGATTCCACTGCCTCATACGGAGAAAGAAATGCATGGATTCTTGGGTAAACTATAATCCATCAGTCGAGTCATTAGCCAACTGACCTTTATCTGCGATCCCATTTTCAAGCTTATTCGAAAGGATTCAACTAAGTTTGGAATGAGTCATGTCAGCAAGCCTTCGATCAGATCAAATGATACCTCACCTAATCTTCGAAATCTAGTCGGGTACGAGGTGGACTACACTATATTTGAAAAGTCATGTGTCGCCTTAGTTTGGGTCATGCAAAATCTTCGGCACTATATGCTCATATTTCCTATCAAACTGGTGTCCCAAATATATCCAATGAAACACCTGTTGGAGAATCCCTCCTTATCAAGCTGCATGGATCACTAGAAGATGTTGCTGGTTAAATTTGATATCACTTATGTCACAAAAAATTCTGTGAAGGGAAGAACCATCTCCGATTACCTTGTTGAAGTTTCCATGTAGGGAACAGAGCTTTGGATTTTTAAATTCCCAGATAAAGACATCCTCTACACTTCTCACGAGGACCTCAGGTGGCAGATGTTTTTTAATGGAGCTGTAAATAAGAAAAGGTATGGTATTAGTATACTTATAATCACCCCCGATGATTCTCACACTCCCATTTCCATCAAAATAGATTTCCCTTGCACCAATAACATGATAGAATACATGGCATGTATCATAGGGTTCAAGATCGCCATTTAAAAAGGAATCAAATGCATGGATGTCTACGAAAACTCAACCCTCATCATGGGACAGATCCTCAGGAAATGGAAAGTCAAATATGAGAAACTCCTACCCTTCCACGCTCACCTAGAAGAGATAGCCTCCTAATTCAAAGATGTCACCTTTCACTACCTCCCTTGCTCAAGGAACAACTAGCCGATACATTGGGAAGTTTGACGTCCATAGTGCAAATTCCTGAGGGGATAATAGTGGCCCCTTTATAGTCCAAAAACATTCTACATCTACTCATTGCTACCACATTGATCTCATTAAAAAAGGAGATAAAAATATAGTATGATTGTGGTATTATGACACTTGCCACCTCCACAAATAGAGAGGCGGACTAGAAATACCATGTGACCCTTTAAAAATTGGATACTTATTACATCGTGTGGTCTAAGGAACTCCTCAAGAGGAATTTAAATAGAACCCACCTGCGTTTTATAGCAGGAGATGTGATCGAAGACATGATACATAAGATCCACAGTAAGAAATATGGTCCCCACATAAACGGTCACATGATTGCCAAGGATTATCCGTCAAGGATACTACTAGAACACTATTATTCAAGACTACACTTCTTATATTCGAAGATGCCTTAAATACTAGAAATTTTCCAACCTTCAACACTTTCCCCTCGAGAGCTATACAATCTGACTTCTCCCTATCCTTTCTCTACTTAGGTTATAGATATTATTGGGAAAATCACTCCTAATGCTTCAAACGGGCATAAATTCATCCTATCTACCACTGACTACTTCACAAAAGTAACCATATTCATCACACATCTACTGCTACAAAGTCCTCCACGATTTGGTGTCAGACAATGGGCTCCATTTCAAAGCTGAGGTCGCATAGCTAGTTGACAAGTATGGAATCCAAAAGAACAAGTCATCTCCTTTCCGACCACAAACTAATGACATTGTTGAAGCTATTGATAAAAGCCTCAAAACCATCATTATTAAGATGATCGAAAGTTTTAGAGACTGGGGCGAATTGATCACATATGCCCTTTGGGGCTACCGTACTTGCATCAGAACACCCACTAGAACTACTCCCTCTTCTTTGGTATACGGCATGAAGGTAGTTCTCCCTGTCGAACTTGAAATACCTTATCTATAGGTTATACTTGAAAGCAAAGTCAGTGAAGAATTTTGGCATCAAAGTTGCTACGATAAACTTGTGCTCTTAGATAAAAGGAGGTTGAAAGCTATGTATCATATAAAGGGGTACTATTGTCGTATTATGCGATCATTAAATAAAAAGGTCAAGGTCTGCAGTATCTAAAAGGGAGATCTTTCCCTCAAGAAAATTATAGAACCCGTCTGGGATTCGAGAGGAAAATTCAAGCCCAATTAGAGTGGACCCTATATCATTAAGAAGATCGTGCCTAGTGGCATCGCTATGCTCGCAGACCTCTATGGATAAGAAATGGCATGTCCACTCAACTTGAACCACCTCTAAATATTTTGCCCCTAGTTCATCGCGCTACAAATATTATTACCCCCTTTTATTCTTAAAAAGATATTTATTTCCTCTCTACTCATAACTACATAGGACTCGATCCTCTCAGAAATCACCCATTTTTAGAAAATAGAAGCTCATAATTTTTAAACACCGTAGATGTACATAGGTTGCCCATACGACACACATGGGCACCGTCCATTTGCTCTCACAAAATGTTATTATTTTCTCCCTTCAAGAATGTCTCCCTCATAGTTTAAATTAACAAAAGGATTATGTATGCCTCAGCGGATGGTATTAAAAATAAGGGATACATCTATTATATGAGATATCAGTATTAGTAATGAAAACAACCCAATTCCTTACAAGCTTCACAGAGACACATCAAAACCCAAACAACCCACTTCAATATAAGTTTGAAGCATCTCAAAACCTAAGTAACCTTCTCACAATCTTAACATTACAACACCACCCCCTTCGTACCCAAGACCTTCCTTCACCTGCCAAATTGACCACTTAATCATCATTGTTTGTACTCGAAGGGCCCCAAGAATCCCACTCCTTGTTGCAACTCCAAATCTGCTCCGTGTGGCAATAGGACTAAATCGTCTTAGAAGAGACCACAACACCATTCTCTAAAGTGTCTAATATCATAATCCATCTCTGATTAGTATCCTTAGAAAGAATATTAATAACCACCTGCTTATACAATTATTTTAGATAATCCCTAAATATGAACTCAGCCGCCTTAACAGACTGAGATGGATGGGTAGACGGTCGGTGGCACTGCCACAAAGGCCCCAGTATCATTCTAAGTGACTCAATCAAGTTCTGTGTGGGAAACAATTTGCCTATACATGAAAGAACGATATGCTCCCATCTCGGTTGGCACAGAAGCCTCCATAAAAGAGAGAGAGAGTTCCAATGAAGGCCCACTAATTGCACATATTGGTAATCACCCTAGTACAAAATAGGCTAGAGATTTACCACCATGTAACAAACCAACGAAGACTCCTAGCCCCATGCTCTATAAACCAATTCACCCAATTCTCCATTGATGAGCCAAACTTGAAGAAGGACCGAGAAAAAAAATAGGTTTGCCCAACAAAGGGTACTCGGAAGGGTCTGTGAGGTGTAATCTCTCAGAAAACCACATTAATAGCATAAAAGGTCTCCCCCGTAAAAAAATAGCCCGGTCCTCCTTCCAGAAGTCCATTCTATTAAGAGTCTCTGTCAGTATAATAACAACTACACTACAATGTTAAGATATCAACAACACTATTGTGGCAGCCTAAGGGTCAGTTGTCTTGTTGCCTTTCACCAAAAGCATCATGGCAGTTAATCCCAAGGCCACAACACTAACAAAGCCATTATCAGTGTATATCTCTCTGACACATCGGATTCAGTACAATCAAATAAAGGTGACTAGATCAACTTGACATCATGATTCCTATCTCCTCGTCCATAGACCAACATAACTAGCAACGATTTTAGAAAAATTCGAATACCAAGAATGCAAGAAGAGTTCCATAAGAGATTAAAAAAAGTGTACCTGAACTAACAAGCCGAGAAGCGAGCCAAGAATATGTCGGTAAAACCTTATTTTGGGAAACTATCATTTATATCTTCTACCCCTTTTTATTTCTAAATAAGTTACTTCAAAGATAAACACTTTTCAACTCAGCCTCCAAGGCCTTCCTCTATTCAAAAATTCCAAAAAACACATTTTTCCTATTTTTTCTCAAAAGATAACCTCAGCATAAAATTAAAATGCATATAAAGTAAGCCATTAAATCAAGATAATTAAACAAAAGATGGATCTTTTTTACCTTTTGAGTATCTTTATAGGCATAAAGAACTCATGCACTAACATCCTCTGCATCTGGACATGCATGCCTGTAATCCCCACAGCCCTAGAAGAAAAGTCGATAATCTATTAAGTGCAAAAGAGTATTAAGATCATAAAAGACTCGCCTATCTATATTAACTCTTCACCTACCCCAATAAGCCCAGGAGTCTATGCCCAATGCCGATACACACCCCTCTGGTTATGCCTATCAGTAGTCCCTTTCAAATTTCATCGTGAAAATTACAAAAATAAAATAAAAAATGCTTAAAAAATTCTCGGAAACTCCCTGGAAGGTCGAACACATAATGTCTCTAAAAAACTCATTAAGAAGAAGAAAAACACTTGAAAATCTCTCATCAATGTCACAATCCCTAGAAGGATCAGAAACAAAATGCATCAACACTTATAAATCTCTCATCACCAATATACTCTCCAACAGAATCGAAATCCAAGTGCACATGCACTCATAATACCAGCACCCTCCCCCACAGAGTTAGTATTGAACAATGATGATACGAGAAATCGTACACATGTAGATCTCATGCCAACAAATCAAGTATGAAGTGTAGAATAAATAGATAAAGCAAGCAAACAGAGAGTAGACAAGATATAGAGTGGTTCAGCCCCAAAAATGGGCCTACGTCCACTGTGTTGCTTCCTTCTCATTATGTGCATTGCATTGTACAATATTATCATGCCCATAGAGGCGTGCAAGTATGAGAATAAAGGAGAGTACATGATAGTATTAGAGATTCCGGTGAGCCCGTGAGGTGGTTGTGATGTAGATTCTAGGCCTCCAAAGCTTATGTTGGGGTGATGTAGAGAGAATCTGTGTTGTAGTGCCTCGGGTGTGTCTGGAACCGATCCCTCTCTTTCAGGCGTGAACCTCTATTTATAAGGTAGTGTGTTGAATCACGTGCCCTGAGCACGTGGCGTACACCAAGTCTGCAGTAGATGTGGATGAGGGAGTGTGGCCCAGAGCAGCAGCGCTGCTGTTGAAGGGGGGACCGCGGACCTTAAGCTGGGCTGCCGCGGCCTATTATAGAGAGGGTCGCACCCTTCAGTTGTTATGGTCGCGCCTTGAGTGAGATACCTGCCGCGGCCTGTGTAGCCTGTGAGATTGTAGAAGTACTGCCACGGCAGGGTGCTATACTTGTACTATCAATAAGCCCCCAAGCCATAGTGCCAAGGGAGATATATTGGGACTGCGGCTAAGTAGCCTAGGTGCCGCGGTGCTTCCAAAGCGATGATTCGTCTTCCGCGCTCCCTTATATAAATTGTTTCTGGCCGTGGACTTCATTACGTTTCCAAAACTTTTGAGAGCAAATCGAGAGTGAAACTCTGCACATTTCTTCTTGCATATTCCGGCGACCCTCCGAGGCAGTGTGTGGCAGTTCAAGGTGGTCTGTAGCTGATCTTCGTGATTCTCTTCATTACCAGGTGATTTTCAACCACTATTTACAATTTTCTTCCCTGTTTATGCCTTTCCTGGTTCATTTGCTAGAAATCTTAGGGTTTTATTTGTTCGCTTTGCTTTTTCACACATATGCTGCATATAACATACATATCATTGTTCTTGATGTTCATAGTCGAACCCTCTACATTCTGTGAATTTGATCTTAGAATGGTTAAAAATAGGATAATCAACTGTTTAGGATAGATGTCGCGGCCTGATAGAATTATAATAATCGTCTGAACTTGCAATTCTGCGTCAAACCGTGCGAAATGGCCGCGGTCCCTCAAGCCATCATCCGCCTTGGTCATCTCGGAACAGCCTTAAAACTTTTATGGACCCAAGACATCCATGTAAAATAACTGTAGCTGCTACTAGAGCATATCGAATTGTCTGAAGAATTAGGAATGGCCACGGTCGGGAATGCCTTAAAGAAATTTTATCTTATTTCCGTGGCAGCGCAAGTTCAACAAATATGGATGTGGCCGCGGCCAGTTGGGACCGTACGGTCCCATAAGCAATAGAGTTCGCCCATTAATATAACTGTGTTAGGGACGTAATTCTAAACTTTTAATACTTAAAAATACCCTTCTGCGGCTTCTTGAAGTCTTACAAGTCATACTGGCTGCGGTGCCTAACTGTGAACTCTGCTTTTCAGGTACTACTGCAGCCATATGAGCTTTGACCCAGACGAGTTCCTGAGAGGCTTTTGGGCAAAGAATTTTGGGACCTCTCCCCCCGAGCTTACTTTTGCGCCCCCTCTGAGATCAGTTGGGCCCTGCAAACTGAAAGATTGCCCGAACTGCGTGATAATTGACTCAGCCTCCGCGAACTCTGCATCTGGGAAGGATTCCCAATCTCATCCGATGGAAGAGGAATCCAACTCAAGTACACATCCCATGGGTGTAGGAGACAATGCCGCGGCTGCTAGAAATAACCTAGGAGGAACATCTGGGAGGGCTGAGATACCATTGGCTGCGCTTGATATTCGTGGCTCGATGACCCAAGATTGGGTTGAGCAGGTCGCTGAGGCTTTCGAATTTCCAGAAAATTTGACGTGCTCAGCCCCTGCCGCGAACCAAAGACTATGCACGGTTCTGTCCGACGATGGAATTTGCTTCCCTTTGCACGCCTTCATCTATGGGCTGCGGCTGCCTGTTTCTGTTCCCATCCGTCGCATTTTCCAGTCAATGAAACTGGCCCCAGCTCAGTTAGATCCTAACGGTTGGAGAGTTGTTCTTGCTGCAGTTGTCCTTTGGGAGAAGTTGTTCAAAAAGGACATTACTCCCGCGGAGTTCTTTCATTTCTACCGCCCAAAGGAGAACTCAGTAAAGTTCGCGGGCTACTACTACTTTTCTAGCCGCGTCAGGAACGGGACCCTTTACACTGGGAGACCGACCAGTGTGAAAAACTGGAAGGGGAAATATTTTTACATCTCCGGTGAAGGCTGGGAGATGCACCCCGAGGAGAATGAAAGAGAGAGATCATATAAAATGCCGCGGCAGTGGGGTTCACCCTCAAAACTAGGTATAAGATTATAGCCGCGTCCTTTAATTTCACGTAACTTCCACTAACTTGAATTGTCTTTTCTTTCTGCAGCCCTTGACAATCTGCACTTGAACACGCGGCAGGAAAAAAGAGTTGCTGAGGCCGCGGAAGTTCCTGCTGAGCATAAGAAGTTCAGCATTCTTGTAACGTCGGCAACTATATTTGAGGCGGGATTCTTCCCAAACAAATCAATTCCTCAACAAATGGGCTCAGAGGGTAATTAACTGTGCCATTATTTTTATTCCGCGGTCATTTTATTTTCTTGAACTTGTTGAACTCATGCTATTCCTTTTCAGGTGAGGAAGTTGATAGGGAGCTGCTGGCTGCGCAACTGGCAGAGATGGACGAGGACGCGGTCATCCTGAATAACACCGCGCGAAGCAGAAAAAGGAAGAGGTCCAGAGCTAAGGTACCTGCCGCGGCCCCCACTGGAGATAAGGCCACTGATCCTGCCGCGGATCAGGTGGTTAATGATGAAAACCCTGCGCATCATGAACACTTTGATGACGACATAGGGGAAAATTTGGCCGCGACTGGCTTGATGTCTGCTGAAGTCCCCTTTCAATCGTCCTCTCCTCCGCCGCCAACTGTAGTGGCAGTTAACGTGAATTTACCACCTCCCCAATTCCGCGGAGAGTCCGGTCCAGACGGTAGGCCAAGGCCTCAATTAAGGCAGCCTGACCCAAACTCCTCCTGGGACACTACTGCAAAGGCTGCGCGGAGAATGAAGCGAGCCTTGGATGCCGCGGACCTCGACAGGCTGGTTGGGGAGGATCACGAAGATCTGGAGGACTGTGGCCTCCACAGCCTTCTGAGGGTACGTACTAATCATTTAATCTTTGCATCTCATATTTTTCTGTACTTTTGCTAATGTCCTTTTTTCATACAGGTCGCTGATGTCATTGTGGTCCAGAAGAGGAAGTATGAGGCTTTGTACAGGCTGAAAGAGGCCGAGAAGAGTTCTCATGCCGCGGACCTGCAGTCTGCACGGGCCTCTTCTTTTGAGGCAGGGAAAGAGTCCGCTGCCGCTGCCCTCCAGGCAGCCCATATGGACTTGGAGAAGGCCACCAAGGCCAGAGAGGAAGCGGAGGAGAATTTCAATCAAGCCGCGGAATCTCTGAAATCATCACAGGCCCAAACAGACGAAGCCGCCCGTGTTGCAGAGATTGCAAATACCAAACTCGCCCTCATCCAGCAAAAATATCAAGAGCTAGAAGCCAAGTCTGCTCAGAAGGATGAAGCCCACGCCGCGGCTATACAAAATATGGAAGTTGATTATGGCGACGCCCTCCAACTAGCCATAAATCATACCGTGGAGTCATTCAAAGGCTCCAAGGATTTCTTCCTCATTAACAACAGGGCATACCTCCGCGGCTACCAGGAGCTGCGGTAGAGAATTATTAGGAACTTCCCTGATGCCAAGGAGACGGTCCTCGCTTGGAAATTAAGTGATGCAGAACATCAGGAGTGCATTGCTGAGCTGAAGGCCGCGGCTGAAGAGAGAGCAAGGCTGAAAGCCCAAGAAGAGGCAGAGGCAGCGGCTGAGGAGGGGGAGACAGAGACTGCCACGGGCGGAGAAGAGGCTGACGATGATGATGAGACGGCCTCTTAAATTCTTAATTTCTTGCATCTTTTGTAATCTTAGATTTCCGTTGTGGTTGCGGCCTCCATTTTGTAATCTATGACTATTAATACAAAGGTGGCGGCCATATTTTTATCACTGATTGCCTACTTAATATTCCTTGCTTTTCAATATTACATGTTTTACATTGCCTGCTATAATGAATGGTTGCGCGTTACTGCCTCATATTTGCAACTTGCTTCCTGTATTGAATGAACCTGTAGGACTTGTAGCTAGGTCCGCGGCAGGATAGTATGATTCAATGCAATCTTGCTCCTATTAATCATCCGCGGTGTCCTTGTCACTTTGGCCCTTTTTTGTTTTGCCCCTGCACCTCACTGTAGGGCTGTGATGCCCCAAGCCGCAGTGCCAATGAAGTATAGTTTTGGGGCTGCGGCTTAATTTCTTCAATTTTTCGTAGAAGCCGCGGACCCTTTGTTTATCTACTCGTTTGCCATGTAGAAATAATGAATAGATCGATGCCGCGGTAATTTTGAACGAGGGAAAATGTTCTGAATTCAAGTCCATCTCAGCGACTCTCAGTCGCTTTTTCCATTCAGCTGTGGCAGGTTGCCATCCAGTGCTAGGACAGCGATGGAAGAGGATGTCGCGGCATCTACTTGACTGCTGATAAGATAATGAGGCTGTAGAACCTTGCCCTTAGAAGATCGAGGCCATCCTTCTGTAAGTTTGACATGCTTCATGATCATAGTAACAGAGCCTCCTATAGCCGCTTCGATTGCCTTTCGTGGCTTTCCTTTAGTCGATCTTGGGACACTATGAAACCTCCCCAGGCTGGGTTATGTTATTAAGCCACCCATAACTAATATGCGAAACACTATCAAGCCTCTCCAGGCTGGGTTATGTTATTAAGCCACCCACAGCTAATATGCGAGACACTATCAAGCCTCTCCAGGCTGGGTTATGTTATTAAGCCACCCACAGCTAATATGCGAGACACTATCAAGCCTCTCCAGGCTGGGTTATGTTATTAAGCCACCCACAGCTAATATGCGAGACACCATCAAGCCTCTCCAGGCTGGGTTATGTTATTAAGTCACCCACAGCTAATATGCGAGACACTATCAAGCCTCTCCAGGCTGGGTTATGTTGTTAAGCCACCCACATCTAATAATATATATAAAGCCATCCCTGGCTAGATATTGTAAGCCTCCTGGCCCGATGACGAGTCCCAAAAGCTAAGAATTGGCGTTATAAGCCCTGATGGCTGATAAAAGCTCCTTGAATCCTCAGATGCCTCCGCGAATGTGGTCATCATATGATAAGATGTAGTTGCACATTGCGAGGGGAGCTTCTGAGCTAATGAAGGTCGTATCCCATCCATAAGCGCATCCCGGAGTAGAATAATCCTTCGAGATAATTTTGTTATATTTTCTCTGAAATCTGTTTGAGACAACAAGTCTTATTGTGAGGTGGCAGGTTATGAAAGCAAGAGAAATATCAGATATAGTTAAACTTGCTAGTTCATATATTTATATATGTATGCTGCAGCTAATGACTTTGTTAACAAAACATAAAGTCTCGAGTATTAAGGCTACAGTGAGCTTCATAAAACATAAACAGAAATAGTTGAAATTAGAAAGACTAAGGATGAGATGCGGTAGGCAGCCTCTGCTAGGTCTGGCTGAATCCCTTATGCATTCTTCAGGAATCGCTGCAGCATCCCTTTCCCGATTAGCCTTTCAACTTCATCTTTCAGAGCATAGCATTGCTCTGTGTCGTGGCCATGGTCCTGATGGAATCTGCACCAGGTAGCTTTGTTCCTCTTGTGGGGTGGAGCTCTCAAATTTTTTGGCCACCTCAAAATCTTGTCCCCTTTGATGAACTCGAAGATCTCTTCAATTGGGAGGCTCAACTGAGTATAGACACTCGACTTTTTCTGCCTTTTTTAACCTCCGACAGTTGATCTCGTGGTCTCGTTTACTGCCGCGGCAGGAAAGGTTGTCTTTGTTGTTTCCTCCACTTCCGTGCCTATGTTTTTAGATGTCGCAGCCTCCAGCATTAGCACCCTCTGAGTTAGAAAATTGACCTGGGTCTGAAGCGAGGCGTGGCTGTCATAGAGGTGATTAAGGTGATTGTATAGTTGCACGATTTCATCTTTGACTTCTGCACTCCGGCTGGATTCTCCCTCCATCTCTGCTTTTGTTAGTCTTTACAATGTATATATATAATCTGAGAACAAACTAACATAAGTGAGCAATCTCAGAGATACTGAAGTAACCAAGTAGAATGGGGATGCAGCACACTGCTACGGGGCACCGCCGCCGCGGCCATAAGGCACGTAGCAAGATGCACTGCCGCGGCCTCATATGATACACCATGGTAGAGCTAGAGCCCGACTGATTACGCTCCTCAACGTTTGAAGCTTTTGTAACTATTCTAGTGGAGGCCACGGCCCTAAGACATATTTACTATCTGGCCGCATCTCCCCCCCCCCCCCCAGGCAGCAAGTAGCAATTCCAAACCTGAAGCTCGGGGACTGAGTTTCTCTCCCGAAACTTATGGGGATCACACCTACTAGGGTTTGTCCATGAGTAAATAACCTCTCGGTGCACACACGACACAGTTTCAATGATAAACCCTAGATCATAGACCAAGAACAGCAAAAAAGGAGTAGATACAATTCCTCCCTAATCATTCATCTTTTTGAGGCAAAAGCCCGTCATGCTTTTCGATACTAGCTAGATAGAATGATATCACAGGGGTATGCAAGATGGATCTAAATCCATAAGATGGAGTATATCTGAATATAAGAAATACCCACCTATGGGTGTGAATATGATGCGGAGTCCAATAACCAGTAACTGACCCGTGAGGAGATGACCCAAAGGACCCCCCGGGATCGAATAAGGTGTTTGAAGAACTCATATATGCAGAGAAACAAGATTGAAATGTCTCATTTCCCACAGATGGAGCCAAATTGATGATATGAGAAATCGTACAAATGTAGATCTCGTGCCAACAAATCAAGTATGAAGTGTAGAATAAATAGATAAAGCAAGCAAACAGAGAGTAGACAAGATATAGAGTGGTTCAGCCCCAAAAATGGGCCTACGTCCACTATGTTTCTTCCTTCTCATTATGTGCATTGCATTGTACAATATTATCATGCCCATAGAGGCGTACAAGTATGAGAATAAAGGAGAGTACATGATAGTATTAGAGATTCCGGTGAGCCCGTGAGGTGGATGTGATGTAGATTCTAGGCCTCCAAAGCTTATGTTGGGGTGATGTAGAGAGAATCTGTGTTGTAGTGCCTCAGGTGTGTCTGGAACCGATCCCTCTCTTTCAGGCGTGAACCTCTATTTATAAGGTAGTGTGTTGAATCACGTGCCCTGAGCACGTGGCGTACACCAAGTTTGCAGTAGATGTGGATGAGGGTGTGTGGCCCAGAGCAACAGCGCTGCTGTTGAAGGGGGACCGCGGACCTTAAGCTGGGCCGCCGCGACCTCTTATAGAGAGGGCTGCACCCTTCAGTTGTTCTGGCCGCGCCTTGAGTGAGATACCTTCCGCGGCCTGTGTGGCCTGTGCGATTGTAGAAGTACTGCCATGGCAGGGTGCTATACTTGTACTATCAAACAACACTCCCCGTTAGAAACTCTTTAGGTCCACATATTTGACCTCAACCCTCTGAATCGCTCGTCTCAACTCTTTAGGTCCTCATAATTGAGCTAGGTTCGTAAAATTGATCTCATCCTCCTGAATCGATCCTTTTAACTCTTTAGGTCCACAAAATCGAGCTATATCATCAGAATCAATCTCGACCCCCTGAATTGGTCATTTTCAACTCTTTAGGTCCGTAGAATTGATCTAAGTCCTCAGAACCGACCTCGAACCTCTAAAACATTCCCTTTAACTCCTTAAGTCCACATCATCGACCTCAAATGCTCTAAATCGGTCACCTCAGGTATTTAGGGCTAGAGAATTAACATAGGTCCTCATAATCTAATCACCCTTTGAAGTGGTTATGTCAACTTTTTAGGCCCGCATAACTAACCTCGACGCTCTGAATTGGTCATCCCAATCCATTAGGTCCTCATAATCGACCTTAACCCTCTAAAATTGTCATTTTAACTATTTAGTCCTAGATAATCAACCTTGACCCTCCGAATTGGTCATCCCGAACCTTTAGGTATGCATAATTGACTTAGGTTCACAAAATTGACCACCCTAAATCCATAGGTCCGTAGAATCGACATCAACCCTTTAATCAAAAAATTTTCAAACACCCAACAAGGTCCTCAACCCTTAAACATCAATGGGGTTTCTATCTTTCGACGACTTTTGTTTCTTCTAAGCTCGTCCTTTGAGGGGCTTTGTAGGCTCCCCATCTCAATGCCTCATAAATACCTCATTCGGTCCCTAACACTTCTTCTCTAACAACAAGACCTTAGATCTTAATTTGAATCCTGATCTTGATGCCATCATGAACTTTTAAGCTCTATTTGACCTCACTCAACTCTCCAACTTGAGAAAGCAAATTAAAATCTCATAGATCTCTGAATCCCTGTTCTAATGGCCCATACCGTGCACAAATAAGCCTCACGGTTCACGCGTATTTTTATTTTTACTCTAAAAACTAATTTAGAGGCCACTGGATACTTTTAAGCCCCGTTTGACCTCATTCAACTCTCTAACTTGATTGAATCTCATTAAAATCTTGTAGTTCTCTGAATCTCCTTTTCAACGGCCCATACTGTGTGCGAATCAACCTCACGGTTTGTGCGTACTCTCATTTTTACTCCCAACCCTAATCTTGAGGCCACCGGGCACTACCAAGACCTGTTTGATCTCAGTCAAATCTACAAATCGAGTGAACCTCTTTGAACTATTATAGGGCTCTAAATACCATTTCCAATGCTTTATACCAAGTACGAATCTACCTCACCGTTCGCGCGTACTTGTCTTTTCACTCCGAGAACCCTTGTCTAGAGGTTATTAGGTGCTTCCAAATCCCGTTTGATTTTGGTCAACTCTTAAACCCGGGGGTGTTTTAATGGATTTTTATAGGGATTTGAATACCAATTACAACAGTTTCATTATGTGCAATTCGAACTTACGGTTTTCATTTAATACCCATTTTTTCAAAAAAGTCATTTTTTGACTACTTATAGGCACCCCAGACCTCCTGCCTATCAGCATGGTATACTTTTCTTCGTCAATAAGGTAGGAGTATGATGATAGGTACGCTAGGGTCCATGTTAATTAACATCACCTGAAACCCTAATATTTTACTATTTAAGGAGACCATGACCTCATTCCCAAGGGTCCCTTTCTGAAATCAGAACATTCTCCTCGAAATCAGTGCGCCAAAAATTCATTTTTCCAAACATTCTCTCCATTTTATTACATCATTCTCATCCATCTTTCATCAAACATTTTACTCTTACCTCACCATCATCTAACCACCTAGAATTTATCCCCCTACTACAACAAAATTGGAATTAAAGTTCTATAAAAGTTATATTCTTATCAATTTGAAACTCATTCAATTAGTATTAGTTATTTACTTTTCTTTCCTCTTTTGATGTTTCTTTGTTTAATTTCTTAACTTAAAAACTAATCTCACTTTTTATTACGTATTACACATAAATATTATTTTTATAAAACATAAAAAAGACAAAAATAGGGTTTTATAAGAAATCCTAAACTAAAATTTCCTGATTTTCCACACCCCCTACATTTGTGAATATTTTTTAAAATCAAAATAAAGAAAGTTCTAATTTCCAATTTATGGGTTAAACCCCTCCCTTTTGTGCTATCAAACTACGTGAATTTTGATTCCGTTCGACTAGGTAGGTGTCTCGAGCCAATCTTGGGATTTGAGTCATATATTCTCATTTAGTCACTTTATGTTTTCTCTCATTTAGTAGTATTGCAATTATGCGTACTCCTACGTATTAGTGTTCCCGCTCTATATACACATTCACTTATTCATTGTGATTTGTGATTTGACGGACACTCATATTATATTTTTATGTTATTATTTCTCTTAGTTCTTAGAATGATTCCACCCGGTCTTTTCCATGACATGTGTTGGGTGATTTCTCTCTCTCTCTCATTATTCACAATGAAAACATGTAAACATGTATCATATTTTGGTAGAACATTATCATAGCGGATAAGAGAACTAAAGAGAGGATTGGGTATGAATATCTTTCCATTCCATATCTTAGTCCTCGGACCTTCGATTCATTTGGTTTCATACGCATTAGTATGTCATTTGACTCCATTCTCTGGGGATGGATACATTTTTTTCTAGTTTTGAGCAAAATAGGCTGGTGACTCCTTTGTTACATTTTCTCCCCTTTAACAATGGTTGATTTATATTCATGGCACCCCATGAATATCATCATGAGTGGACGAAAGATGATTACTTTATCCTCGAAACCCTACACGCGCAAAAAGATAGATTCTCAAATTTTCTCTCCTTTCTAATTTCAGATTCGGATCACGTTGGAGGAATTCCACCCGAATGGCCACACTTATTGTCTCATTATTTAGCCGATATGACAGTTGTTGATTTATTCTATTTTTCAAATCATCTTGAGAAAACTCCAAATAACGTCTAGGACATGGAATCTCCGATCACAAGAAGTCTTTTCGCCCGATAAAGGAGAATATTGAGGCTTGATTTACAGGTATCTATAAGTATAAGTCATAAATTTTAGACCCAAATGTCTAGGGATCAAACGAGAGGAAATAGGTTTCTGGGCCTGCAGTTGTCTCAACATCAAAAGAAAAATATGGTTCTTAGAAGACCTGCAGCTCTAGTGTACCCACATTTGATGATGCATCGAAGGCATCGTGCCACTCAAAACTCAACCTGAACCCTAAGTGTCTTCTCGGGATCCATCCAAAAGCTTAATACGTTATCTCATGAGTGACTCCTCCCTATGGTAACCATTTATTCAATGCTCAGAGTAGCACTAGGGTGTTTGGGTTTTCTCTACATAGATACACTCAGGTAATAATTTTTTTCATAATTTTTACGACGTGTTGTACCTTCGTGAACTAGCTCTCATTTCTTCCTAGTTTCAATTTCTATTTTCTCTTCAACACCTTTATCATTGGGTTAAGGAGAATGAGCCCAACATCAAGCTAACTATGTAGGCCTAGAAAAAAATGACTGATATACGGAAGAAGATGGATGAGAAAAGGTCTCTCATGAAGATGATATTTCCAAACTCTGAGACCACTATAAGGGCTATATTACTTTTATAAAGTATGGCAATAAGGAAGTCCAAAATAAGAGGGTCGAGGTTGAAAATGATCTCGTGAAGTCAAATTGTGAGGCAAAAAATGATCTCTTGAAACCAAGTCCGAAATAATGATGTTAAGTTTCACAATAAGAATAATGATGTTAAGTTTCCCATCACTTAGGTTTTATATGAGACATGCCTAGGAGATGAGACTTTTAATGTTCTCGTACCTTTGAGAGAGAGATTACATAATTATATGATAAACATAAATAAAATTGCACAATATGAGATAGTGCTTCATTTTTATTCATCAAGATTTCTCGTAGAAACATTTGATTACAAAACAGAAATGCGTTAGGACTATTACATAATTTCTTTAATGATAATACTTTTTCAATTGATCAACATTCCATGGGTTGGCGAATGTTTCTCCTTCCAAAATTTCCAAATGATAGGTACCTAGAAAGACTTATTTGATGATTTTGTAAGGTTCATGACAATATGGATTATTAGCCTTCTGGATGACCTTTTTTAGCACGCCTGAATTTTAATGGGCGAGCTTTGACTCTCATGTTGTATAACATTGCAACTATCTACTAGTAGGATGATTTTTTTATGACTATATCTTGTCTTCGATCTTCAATGAGGTCTAAATAAAGTCTTATCTCTTCTAAGTATTCAATTATCGGATCCATCAAAGACACTTTAAAGTTTAGGTTAAAACATTCTGGACTATCGACCTTTTCTTGATTGATGATTGGTTCCTAGGAGATTTTAACCCCAATTATTCTTCGAATCTTGGCTCTCGTAGACAAAGAAAGCCTTGTAATGGAATCCACTCTTTTGTTCTCAATTCTCAAAATTATCTTTACTTTCACTCCTAAATAACTTGCAAGGGATATCTTCACTCTCTGAATGTACTTTGGCATTTTTTTTCATCTTTTTCCTTGTAGATTCTTAGAACCAGATTCACTACCAGTTATGAATCACGAATCACAATGAGCAAGAAGTTGGTAAACACCTAGCATCTTTGCGAGCACAAATCATGCTACCAAGGCATCATACTCGACCACATTGTTAGATTATTTGAAATTGAATCTTATTATGTATTCGATATTGATCCCATATGGGGATGACAATATTAGTTCATCTATACTACCAGCTGCACACAATGATCCGTTAATAAGAAAACTCCATACGAGTATTGAATAGGCCCTCATTAAGGACACCATTCTTTAGTAAAAAATCTGGCTTTGAAATATCCACTAGAGTGTCTACCTCAACATTCTTGACAATTCCTTATTCTGAACTTTTATCTTACTCTTAACTCCTAACTTGCATTTAACTTCGATTTTTTCCACTAATTCCCATGTGAATTCTATCACAAAATCTGCCAAAACATACCCTTTGTTTCATTTCTTGGTTATAGATGATATCAAACTCGACCCAACTCATCTAACTAAGCCATCACCTTATACTATTCTCATGTTTATGAATGACTTATCTAAGAGTTGTGTTGGTGAGTAACACCGTTGTATGGGATTGAAAGTATGACTTCATCTTTCTTAAAGAATATATTAGGGAGAATGCAAGATTATCTATCTTTCGATATCTCATCTTAACCACTTGCATCACTTTTCTATTATATTATATTCACTTATGAGTCCCATTATTTCCTCGAACGAACACCACGTTGATAGTCGAGTCTGTGATGGTTAGGTACAAATACCATTTATCCCCTTGAATTGACAAAGACAAAAGCATCGGTGAGCCTAAGTAGGCTTTCAGTTCTTTGAACCCTTTTTCACATTCCCCATCCCTCACAAAGGTTTTCCCAAGATTTTGAAAAAAAGTTGGGAATTTGTCGATTTCTCACGAGACGAACTTATTGAGTGCAGAAGCTCTCCTGTCATCCTCTGAATGTCATTTATATTCCATAGGGACTTCATATCAATTAATGCCTTTATTTTAGTTGGGTTAGCCTAAATTCCCTTTTGATTGACTATGAACCCCAAGAACTTTCTAGAACCAACACAAAAAATGCAGTTGGTTGGATTAAGCTTCATCTTGTAGTGATCCATAGTGTCAAAAGTTCTTTCTAAATTCTTAACATGATTTTCGGCCTTCAATCATTTTGTCAACATATCGTCGACATAAACCTCCATCGTCTTGCCAATTTTCTCTTTGAACATCTAATTGACTAGCCTCTGATAGGTGGAACCTACATTTTTTAGGTCGAAAGGCATCACCTTATAAAAGTAAGTCGCCTTCTCTATATTAAAAAATGTTTTCTCAACATCACCTTTAAACATTGAAATCTCATTATATCCGAAATTGGAATCCATGAAACTCATGATCTCAAGCCCCGTTGTAGCATCCATTATTTGATAAAATTCAGGCAAAGACAAATTATCTTTGGGGCATGCCTTGTTGAGGTCAATAAAATCTGTGCACATTCTCCACTTACCATTCTGTTTTGGCACCATGACGACATTCGACAGCCACTCTAGATATTTCACCCATTTGATGAAGTTTGTCGTCTATAACTTTTTCACTTCTTCTTGGATTACCTCATACCTATCTAAAGAAACATTCGTCTCTTATGTTTCATCAATTTTACTTTATTATTAAGGCCAATATCGTGACATAGAAAATTGGGGAAAATCCCCAACATGTCACCGTGACTCCATGCAAATACGCTCTACCTTTTACGCAATCATTCAATTAAATCTTTCTTCAAGTATGGTTTAAGGGAAGAGCCAATTTGGAGAGATGAGTAAGTAAAAAAAATAAATTATCGGTAAAGAAAACATAATTTAGAAGAATAAATAAGAGAAATAGATATGAACACGGCGATTTAAGTGTTTCTATCATTAGTCTACGTCCAACGTGTAAGGTAAGAGAATGTTTCACTATAATGAGGCATAAAAAACCATTGAAGAAAAAAATACAATACTTTTATCTTTATAACAATGCGTGTAGAGTAATAGTAAAGGTGTAGGAATTAGATCCCCAATCAAAAAGACAAAGTGATCTTTTATAGGTTGGGGGTACACAGCTTCACCCCCAGCATGCATTCCACGCCCAGTTGATATTGTGGGATTATGAGAGAGTGCCACATCTCCATTATAGTGGTGAAGTAATCATGATATCCACTCACATGGGTGAGTGATTATTGTTAATGGTTTTGTGCTGGAATGACCGAGATACCCATGTCATGTTTTCCATGCCTGGTCGAGCATATTTGTAGAAACTCGTGTCATCTTGCCTTACACTAGATGTATTAGTTTTGTCGAGAGTCTTTCTTGTGCTTGGTTTAATTCTATTGGATGAGATGAGATAGGATGATCGTTTATTCCTGAAACACCTATCCCTAGCTCTTGAATCGTATGTCGTATATCGTGATTTCATTTAAGGCCGACACTCTTCTGTTAATCTGGGTAAGAAAGTTGGTCCCATCTATGGGATAAGAGGGTGGTGTGGTTGGTTACCAGAGTGTCATTGGACGAGACCGTACTTGTGTATATCAATTATCAATAAGTCACTAATAATTTTTCGCAAATAACTTAATGTTATAGACAAATAAAAAGGTTGAACATTATTAATCATTATAAAGCGACCAAACATGATATGAACAGTAACATAAGGACTTGAATCCAAAAATAACTAGGCCTTCAAAAAATTCAAAATGTTTCAAATGTTAAGATAGGACTTGAATCCCCAAATGACATCATAATGCCTACGTAGTAAAAAGAGGCAACAATGTTCATCGTACTTCATACGATGAACAAGGCTGGGTAAAATGATAATCCTAATCTAGGGTGTCATTTCTGATTTATGAAAATAGATGTCAAATGTGTTGGAAATGTAAAAAATAGTGTGCACACTTTAAATTTGGGAATTGTGGTATAATGTCTCTTTTTTAGATTTTCGATTAACGAAAATAGATTTGAATGTAAATATGAAAATAAAGAACTAAATATATGAGTAGTAGATGGACAAATGTAAACAAATACTAGTGTTGTTCTAATACATACAATACACATAGGGTTATCATACAAGGGTTAAATAAAGAACAATAAAATAATTTTTGGAAACTCAATTTTCATTTAAATAAACTAAAAAATCCTTCAAATTAGGGTTCTCATCAAGATTAATATATAACTTTGTTAGGGCCTTTAATACGTCTTATTATGTATTCAAGCCATTTGGTGAATGCATAACAACAAACCAGTTTTCGTCATTTTTGCGCTTTGAGTGGAATACATATTTCACGTTGTGAAATGCACAAATAAAAGGCTCAATGACCATACGATCTTTACTACGTATTTTAGATAAATCTAGCATGACCAGTTTTAAGGCAAGATCAACTTTATAACAATTTGTAGCGTACTCCACCTTCACCCAATCACAATAGAAGATGACTTATTTGATATCTAAGTAAACTAGTTCCAAAATTTGTTGGACAATCCCATAATAGGCAGCACCATATCCTTAGGATCTTTATCATTTTTTTCTATCCACTCAAGAACTTAAGGCAGAAATTGAAATTTTGTTATTGTGCATTGATACGACGCAAATATTGTGTATTTCACCCGTTAACCTACGCATTATTAGCCCCCTCGATAAACTTAATCCCTATATTTATGCTCGTCAACCAGACAACCTGGGATTCTATTTTAACATGTTTTGCAGGGGTTAATTGAGTTTTCATAGGTATTTGGATGCTAAGTGTGAAGTTCAGATGCATTTCGGCTAATTTCCATACATTATCGCACGTTCAAGGGCAATTCGGTCAATCCATAGCTTGGGCACCTGGCCCAACATCTTCACTAAAGTTGTATCCCTCCTGACAATCTTCACGTGGCCACGGACAGTGCGCGATTCTGAGTTCGTATGAAGAAGTTATGAGATTTTTAGCGGAAGATAAATCCATTCAAGCCAAAATAGCAAGCAGCTTGAAGCAGCCCTGCTAGATCTATCGATCGATCAAAAGGATAGATCCTTCAATTTTTCCCTTTGAGCTGAGATAGTGGGCTAAGTTTTCAACCATCGATCCCCTATTTTCTACAGATATTTTACCTTTTCTTTTCTTTTTCCTTTTCTTTTCAAATTTAATTCCACTTACTACATAAACCATTTTTGTTGTAAATATCATATACAATTCGTTTTAGATAGTTTAGATTAGGTTTTTGAAGGTTTGAGAGATCATTTCTTCATTTCTTCTTGGATTGTCACCCTATTGGGTTTGTAATTTGCACTTTCCTCTTCCATGTCCATTAATATAGTTTGTATTCCATTCATTATTGCTTTGTAGTTAATATACATGATGTTTTTACATGCTTTCATTTACTTTCTTTCTAGTGTAGTTTTATCGCATTTATTTACCACGTTTATTTACTGAATTTTTAATATGCTTTCTAGCTAAGTTAGTCTAGCTTGTGCCGGATTGAACTCATTCCGGGTTGACGTGTTGCTTTTCTTTGGTGATGAATTTACGGGTCTATTTCAGGTGCGTTATACTAGTTATTATGCCTAGGAAATTTGACGGGGCATATCATGTATGTTCCGTGCGTACGACCTTGTGTGCGTAATTTCTAGGGTATTTGTTGACGCCAAAATCTTATTAGACTTTTATACAAATTTAGGGGCATGACAACTCTTAATTTAGTTAACTGTCAAAACAAGATGCTTTTGTAATAACTCGTCGACCCATGTAACCATTTTATATTAATTAACTTGGATGAGGGATATTCGACCCAACTTATAGTTTTTACTCGCTTTTTTCATCTAGTTTCAATACACTCGCCTAGATTAATCATTTCCCTTTTTGCATCTTTTTCTTGTTGTTCATATTTATCTTTTACACTTTTATTTAGGAATATTAAATCAATTAAATTCTTGTAACTCATCTCTGTGGATTTTTTATACCCGACTTACCGCTACACTTGTATCGCAAGTGTAGTCACAGTTTAGGTTTTTGTATAGTTCAGGTGAGCCGAATTCAAAACGACTGGCGTGTAGGTGGCTCTCGCGCCACGGAGAAACCCTGCCAATCAAATGGCGTCATTTTTGGGGAGGAGTTTGTTTTAGAATTTATTTGATTTAGTATTTCCTAGTATGTTCTTTCTATTTGTATGTTTTGCCTAATATTTTTATAGAACTTCTACATTTGAGCACCTAGAAACTCTTGAATTTCACTCATGCATCTACTTTGTGGAATTCGCCACTTCGAGCCATTTTTGGGGTAAGCATGTTTTATTCCAATTCTTTCGGTAATCATTATGATAATTCTCAAAATTCTCACAAACCTTTGACTTTTGGTCAACACTTAGAATCCCAAAAAAATGCAACATCTAAAATGACTTTGGGTGAGTATTACAAAAGTCAAGCTTTGAAGTGCGTGTACTTTGAGGAGGATGATAATGATTTTGGGCATCTAATTCCTTATAATAAGAATTTTGAAATGAATTGCAATAGTTTTCAAAATTCCTATAATAACGAGTTTAACTTTAGTGCCGATAATGATTTTCAAACTCCTCATTTTCAAGAATTCACACCTCAGCCTATAACTTTAGGCGAGGGTTTGCTCATGCTTGAGCATGAGAGGTATGAAGAACGTTATCAGGAAGAAATTTGTTGCTGGGAGCAAGACTTGAATTTATTATTCGAATCCGATGACGATTTCTCTTCCGAGACTTTTAAAGTCGAGGAATGTTTTGAACCAATTGAGGACTTCGTGCCTAAATTGTAACAAACCATTCGTCACTTGGCCCATGTTTTAATAGAGAATGAAAGTGAGGATGAAACGGATGTAGTATCCATTTGCAATGAGATGATTTCTTCTTTAGATCCCAAAGAAGAAAGTTTCATTGAAAATGATCCTATCTCTTTTGACATTCCAACTTTGAGTGATGATAACTCATCTCTTGAGTTTGAATTTCTTTCCTCCCCATTTTCATTTCATGTTATCACACCGTCATAATTACCTGATTAATCGGTACCAAACTTTAAAACGTTCAACCATTTCACCGACGAGGAGTACTTGCTCGAGTTGCTTTCCATGAAGGAATCTTTGCCCTCGTGTGCGCCACCTCCCATTCCGCTTGCTAAATCTCTGCGAGGATATTCTGGTTTTCCCGGTCCCCACATGTTATTGTCACCCGTTCAATCCAAAAGCCCCATCGTCCCTCCAAAACTTTTAATTGACGATGGTTCATTTCATCCGCCTTACACATGCCTTCCGTTGTTCAAACGGAATCCATATTTTTCGAAAGGCATGCTTGAGTGAGAGGGTACACTGGTTATCCTCCAAAGTCAAATTGTTTTTGCGGTGGACCCTCAACTATTTAGACTTCTAGTATATAGTTAGTATGAAGCCTAAATTGTAGGTTGTACATAGTTAGATTTTTATTCTTTCTTTCTTTTTATCATTTCCATCCTTTTTAATTTAGTCTAGTGTAATTAGTTAACTTTTTGTTATTTGTTTTTGCTATGCTCGGTACTAACTTGTTTTGTAGATTCTTTGGACTTGTTCTTATGGCGATCGCTCCAAATTTGGGTAATATCACTCTTTTCCTCTCTTTAACTTGGTTCTTAATTCACATTGAGGACAATGTCAGCTTTAAGTTTGGGGGTGTGGGATATTCTATCCATTTCTTTATTTAGTCCATGTTTTTGCTCACATGTTAGTTACTTAGTATGCTTTTGTTAGAAAAATTAAAAAACTTCAAAAATATTTTCTTTCTTTTTTCTCTTTTTTTGGGTATTTTTCCCTTGTTTCCGATGATAAATTTTAATAATTACCCAATCCAATAGATAACTCAACGATGCATGTTCTCGATTTGAGAAGTTATTAGACTTTAGTACTCCATTATTGACATTACAAATAAATTCATGAATTAAACTTTAATCCCATGAGCACATGCACTTTTATCATTCTATTGATTTGGTTTAAGATTTTTATAACTCGATAATCTTTTGTTACATTGTATGTACTTACACCGAGTAAGATTTGTACCTTTTGTCATTTACGAGTGTTATACAATATTCTTTCCTATTTGAAAACGTTACATTCGTTGGAAATCTCTCTATTCTTTCATTTGATTGTTCATTAATTGAGTTCATACTTGAAATGTGTTACTTGAGCATTATTTTCATATATTGTTTTGACTCGAGAATTGCGTAAACTTTTTGAAATGATCATAGGCCATCTTTGTTATATAACCCATATTAGCCTTGACCTCACCATTTATGTCGACCCTCTTCAACCCCTTTGAGCCTAAATATTAGCCTTTCGTTTCATAACCCCAATCCCATAACCAACTCCAAATTGGAGTTATAAACAATACATATTACCTTCCGTACCTTTGTTTGGAATGTTACTTGGGATTGAATGATGTTATTTTCTTGTGGTTGCAATTTAGGCGTATGAGAGTGAGAAAAGTAAAGAGAAAGAGATGTGAAAAAAGAGAAAAAGAGAAAGCAAAAACAAAAAGAAAACAAAAGAAAACATGAGAAAAAGAAGAAAAGAAAGACAAAGTTGTAAATGTTGTATAAAGTTCAATAAGCTTTGATTACTCTCAAAATGATATATCTAATGCTTGTTTGGAACTTGTTTTCCAATTTTGATATTGCCAGCATTCTTCCCATTTTCTCGGGTTTTCATTCCGAACACTTTGAATCCGTACATACATTCCTTTTATTTCGTACCCTATCCTAGCCTACATTACAACCCTATTAAAGTCCTATGTGATCGTAAGTAGATGTAATTAAAAGGTTTGAAATAGTTTTGATAATCTCTGAAAATGCATTTCGCCTCCTTTAATGCGCGGTATCTTTCATTGAGATTATAATTTTTCAGTTTATATAAAGTGTTCTTCATTTGTGACATATGTGTGGCTTAGTTTCCATTTACATTTACTCTTTATGCCCGCATGTTCAGTGTATTACCTCCCTGCTTCACGTGAATTCATTTGATGAGTGTAATGCCCGTGAGGATTGAATATATTCCCGCGTTAATGTTTATCCGATTTATATAAGTTTTTGCCAAATCACACTTTGCATGTTCTCGGTCCCCTCCCACATTTTAAGGTTTCAATTCTATGAGGTGCATTCTTTAATGTTAATGATTCGGATTTTTGTTTGAATCCTTTCAATGTGCTAGTAATGCATATGAAATCTTGTTCACTATTGTTGGGCTTGTCGCAAGTTGGTTTGGGCATATTTTGAGGAAACGTTATGATGTTTGTGGGTTTCATCCCTAAAAACCCTCACGAGATGACACTCATCCGCTAGGGTAACCTAGGGGTTTAAAGGCTTATTGCATACGCTAAATGCAATCGAATCGCCCGCGAAAGTGTCCTTATGCTTTTATACCATACTTTTGTATTTGTACCCTGCTTTTTCTTTGATTGTAGTTCTTGTTATATCCTATTTCATTGCTAAGGGCCTAGCAATGTGTAAGTTAGGGGGTGTGATACGACGCAAATATTGTGTATTTCACCTATTAACCTACGCATTATTATCCCCCTCAGGTATCTCAACCCCTATATTTATGCTCGTTAACCAGAAAACCTCATATTTCTATGTTAACATGTTTTGCAGGGGTTAATTGAGCTTTTATAGGTATTTGGATGCTAAGTGTGAAGTTCGGACGCATTCCGGCTAATTTTCGTACACAATCTAACGTTTAAGGGAAATTCAACCAATTCATATCTTAGGCCCCTAGCCCAACATCTTCACGGAATTTGTAGCATTCCTCGTAATCTTTGCGTGGCAGGAAACGGTGCACAATTCCGAGTCCATATGAAGAAGTTACACGATTTTTAGCTGAAGAGAAATCCATTCAAGCCAAAATAGCAAGCATCTTGAAGCAGCCCTGGTTGATCGATCGATCAATCAAAAGTATCGATCGATATATCCTTCAATTTTTGCCTTCAAGGTGAGACAACGGGCTAAGTTTTGAACCATCGATCGATCGATCGATCCCCTGTTTTCTGCAGATATTTTTCCTTTTCTTTTCTTTTTCCTTTTCTTTTCTAATTTAATTCCACTTACTATATAAACCATTTTTGTTGTAAATATCAGATACAATTTGTTTTAGATAGTTTAGGTTAGGGTTTTGGAGGTTTGAGAGATCATTTCTTCATTTCTTCTTGGATTGACACCCAATTGGGTTTGTAATTTGCACTTCCATCTTCCATCTCCATTAATATATTTTGTATTCCATTAATTCTTGCTTTGTAGTTAATATACATGCTTTCATTTAATTGCTTTCTACTGTAGTTTTATCTCATTTATTTACTGCATTTTTAATATGCTTTCTAGCTAAGTTAGTCTAGGTTTAGCTGGATTGAACTCATTTCGGGCTGACGTGTTGCTCTGCTTTGGTGATGGAGTTTACGGGTCTATTTCGGGTGCGTTTTCCTAGTTATTACGCCTAGGAGATTTAACGGGGCATATCATGTATGTTCCGTTCTTACGACGTTACGTGCGTAATTTCTAGGGTATTTGTTGACGCCGAAATCTGATTAGACTTTTATGAAAATTTAGGGATGTGACAACTCTTGATTTAATTAACTATTGAAACGAGATGCATTTGTAATAACTCGTCGACCCATGTAACCATTTTATACTAATTAACTCGGATGAGGGATATTCGACCCAACCTATAGTTTTTACTCTCTTTATTAATCTAGTTTCAATACACTCGCCTAGATTAATCATTTCCCTTTTTGCATCTTTTCCTTTTTGTTCATATTTATCTTTTACACTTTTATTTAGGAATATTAAACCAATTAAATTCTAACACCTCGTCTCTGTGGATTTTCGATACTCGACTTACCGCTACACTTGAATCGCAAGTGCAGTCGTAGTTTAGGTTTTTGTATAGTTCAGGTGAGCCGAATTCAAAATGACCGGTGCGTAGGTGACTCTCGCACCACGGGGAAACCCTTCCTATCATGCATCAATAGTTTTTCCTCGCATGGATATGAGACGAAATCAAAACCATTCACACAGATTTTTTAGAACTCCTTTGAATGAAAAATAAGATCTTTGTCTAGGCGTGCAAGTCTTCAAGAGACATCACCTCTCTTAAAAAGATGCATTTATTAATAGATTTGGATTAGGGAATGTTTTATAACACATATATAAATAACCGCAACAGAAGAGGTATCAATCACCTCTTTTGATAACTATGCCCTAAAAGAATTCATCGTGCAATTTATCTTCTGAAATATAGCAATTTTCTCTCATACATCCTAAATGTGTTCATGAAATTCTAGATTTTAGATGGTAATATAGAGAATAAAGGCAATCAAACTGGAATAAGTTATATATTTATATACTTACTCTCTCCAATATTTAACATTATCTTATGATTCAAAGATATAACGAGTTGCTTGTTCGTATTTCATTTTGGTGAGTCTCACCTCCTTAGGGTTCCCAAATATAAATGCATCCTCAAACTCATTAAATTCCTTAATCACTCATTCTTCACTAGGATTGAACCTACTAACCCCTTGTTCCGGTATATGTTTCTATGCATATAACAATAGTTATGCTATTATGTATTCTTTCATAATTGACCCTCCAATATAATGTGTATTCTTAACGTAATCATTGAAGGTTTTAATCAATCACTCAAAAGGATACATCCTATCATACCTAAAGGTCCACATAACAAAGCCACATCACATATATATATAATCAGGTAGACGTTAATGTCAAAAAATGACAGAGGAAAATATTTCTCCAAGACACAAGTCACATCGGCTAAAGAGTCTTTCGTAGCCTTAATGTGCTTCATGTTTACCACTTTTTCACATAATAAGGTGAAACACAAAATAATATGCATAATTACCCCGTGGAGATTTTGTGCTTGGAAAATCAATGCCTAAAAAATATAAGGATTAACTGGATGATGACATTCCAATCATGAGATATGCACTGTTTCAGGTCATTTATTTAGTAGCTTGCATCTTTGCATAAATTACAGGAATAACCAGTCAGAGTCTTCAATTTGAAAAACATGTTTAGGAGGATATTTTTCTCACTAGTAGTCAAACTGAAAGCACTCACGGGATTTGACTTTTTTCCTATTATAGGATCAGTTGTTGATCATAATTTTTTTCATCTCCTTTAGATCAGGGCAGGCCTTCTTTGATATAAATAAATATGGTCTCGTCCTCAAACAGACCCCGCATGGCTCAGCCAACCCTACTCAACGTTCATCGGCGAACACAATGTGGGCCACCCACAATGGTCTCGGCCTCCGGGACCTCATCCTCAACACTCCATGGTTATTTAGCATAGCTTATTCTCTAGTCTCTCTTAATATATCTTGTCTCATCCTTGTACCACCCTGCCAGGTCGATAAAGTACTTTATAACCTGAGTCAGTATAACTCAACCTCATAGTTGCCATCTTGGAGGACCACCTCTATCAGTCTCAGCTCGATTAGGACATTTATAGCCGACATTATCATTTCAGATGGCACACGTGACTTATGGATCATCAACCCACGTGGACCATACCGTTATAACAAGATATCTCACCTACATAAGGGAATATTTCATCATCGTGACATACTTGTGATAGGGACATATGGCAAACTCTGGTTGGCTGCCTCGTCTCATGCATGCATATTACATGATTGGGGGCGCACTGTACAATCCCAAGCCTATATAATCTTTTGTCTTCTTCATTTACGGAGATCGAATATTGAAAACCCTAGCTAAAACTCTATCCAAACATACAGCAAAGAGAGAAAGCTTGAGAGTTGTATCTCCATGTCCATTAGTGCCTAATTTCTATACATACATTACAACCTTGCAAAGTGGAGGAGGCCTAATTAGCTGAACCACTTATATTCTATGTCTTCTCCATTCTTTCATCTTTTTCTTCTTATTTACTTTCTTGCTCATATATAACTCCATTGTTAACTAAGCTAGAGCTTGAACTGCATACAAATTTAAGAGGTGATCCACAGCATAAATATTTTGACGCCGTTTGTGGGAAGATATTGTATTTTTCCAATTCATTTTTTAACTTGGACCCTCACTTATGCCTCTGGTAGTGGTCGAGCTCCACCATTGTTGGACCTGTACCACCATTAAAAGAGCTGGGTGGGTGTTCTTTAAGAATCTTGTTTATTTATAGTTCATCTAGATTTATTCATTCTTCTCATCGGAGATATGGCATCTGAATTGCCTCCAGGTGATGGCTTATACTCCAGCCAACCACCATCTTAATAAAAAAATGGATGATGTGGCAGCGGTGTTGTGATCCTTAGTGGCCAGTCAGTAGAATATGCAAGAGAATTTCATGGAATTTAACCAAAGCGTGTTGGGAAGGGCCCCAGGTTACCCATCTATGATTATTACTCTGACGGTCGGGGAGATAGTGGATTCGGAGATAGGGAGACCACCCTCAGGACCATAGAAGAAGGCTCAGTGCCATTAGTGGTAGAGAGGCATTGCTAATCCTAGGCATTTTCTCCTGGGAAAATAAGTCCAGGATTGCTCGGATGATCTATGATGAGTAACACTATTGGGTGTCATTTGAGGTTTTAGGCGACACAATTCACCCAACTCTGACCTATAATGGAAAAAATCCTCAGTCGGCACCTGACGGCCGACCAAGGACTTCATCTTTTGATAGGCTCAGTACAAGATCGACCTTTGACCATCTCGGCCCGAGCGGATATTTGCGTGATCATCTCTCCTATTCTTTCAATCATGATGCATTCAGGTGAAATAGTAGACGTAGTGATGGTCATTCCAGGTAAGGCTGAGAAGGGGAAGAACAAAGAGAAGTGAATAGTTGGCAGAGGACAGTGGCGTGAAAGCCTTAAACAGTTGTGGTGGCCCCATAAGGAAGTGATAATAATGTCATCGTTGAGGAAAGACCTTGGAATAGCTCCATTCAAAAGTTAGAAGATAAGATCGGTAGTCTAGTTAAGAGTCGAGACCCCATTCACCGAGGCTACATGGAGAGGTCTCGTTTCTATTAAAGGATCGTGAGCTATCCTACCACTATAAAGTTTAAACCTCCTATTTTCAGCCCAAAGTACGGTGGGAGTTATAATCATTTCCATCACATAGAGATGTATCAATCTACATCCTATATCTACTCAACCCCATATGAGATGAGATGCAGGGCATTCTCAAGTACCCTCACAGGTGTCGCCCATATGTGGGACACAAATCTTCCTAAAAAATCCATTGAGAATTTCAATCAGTTGGCTGGGAAGCTTATACATATTTCTACTTCGGCATGAAGCCGCCAAAGAAGGTAACTCACCTCTTATATATGAAACAAGCCAAAAATGGGACTTTGAGAGACTACATTTCTCGATTCAATAAGGAAAAACTAGAGGTGGAAGATTATGAGGAGAACATTTCTAGGACAACCCTTATCTTGACTACAGTTGGGTAAACTTATCTCGGAGTTCACCGAAGATCCTCCAAAGACCATGAAGGAACTTCTGGACTCAATAAGGAGGATCATGAATGTGGAGGAGGCTATGGAGGCTGAACGAGGAGACATGAAAGAGTCCAGTGGAAATAAGTCCCATTAGGAAAAAGAAAATTAAGGAAAGAGATCTCAGTCGAAGATAAATTTGTCAAGTATGCCCCTCTGACAGTGACCCCCATATTATCCTCAATGAGATCAAAGATGACAGGGAGATTTAGTGGCCGGAGATGCTCAATTCCCTCCTCACAAGAGGGAAAAGAGAAAATGGTGTGAGTTCCACTAAGACCATGGGCATACAACTGATAAATTCTTTGCTTTAAATGATGATATAGAGAAGCTGTTGAAGCAGGGAAATATTCAAAAGTATATAGACATGAGTGGTGCTAAAGATGACTTCAGGAAAAAGCACAGTGGCATGAGTCAGATAGTGAAGGGGACGAACCCGTTCTCCTATCAAAGATCCCAGAGGCAAATGGTCGGATTCACATGACATCCTTTGATGTAGAAATGATATATAGAGGACTAGTTAGAGGAGGCACGGATCCGAGTGACCGTAAAGCCCATGTTATTGAGGTAAAGTTAGAACTTAAGAGGATGTATATTAGCTCGGATGAAATATAACCGAGGCTGGGAAAATTGAAGAAAGTTGACATGGACACCTTAGTTGTGGGATTTTTAGGATTGGATTTCAAGGTAATTCTGGCCCCTCATGATGACCCTTGGGTTATTAGCACCAAGGTCCATGGGTATGATGTATCACATATCCATGTTGATGGTGGTAGCTCAACCAATATGATGTTTTGGAACTACTTGAAAGGTTTAGAGCTAAATAAGAAGAGTCTGGTCCCATACCATCGGTCGTTGATCTCCTTCAGCGAAGAGAAGGTCCACCCTTTGGGGGTATTTAAAATAGATGTTTGTATGGGCATTTGGACGAGGTGTCTTACCAAGAAAGTGAGATTTTTTGTTATGGACGAGCATGTCTTCTCGACCTATAACAATATTCTCGGGAGAGTGGCGCTCAAGGAGTTTGAGGTTGTCCCTTGCACGATCAACCAAATGATAAAATTCCCGACTCCTTGCATAGTTGGCAAAGTTCAAAGTGACCAAGTGGAAGCTTGAAAGTGCTACTTTAGCTCAATTAAAGAGAGAGAGGCTTATAAGAAGGCTACTACTACCTATAATAAATATACTCTCGACCCAAGGAACGAGAAAAAGTTAAAAAGGGTGAGCCCACCTAAGAGGTAGAACTATCATCCTCAATGAGGACGAGCCAAAAAATATCGTCCAGATAAAAAAAACACTAGTGAGACTGCTAAAAAGGAGGAAAAGCATCTTCACATGGAGCCATAATGACATGCTAGGGATAGACCCAAAGATTATCTATCGCCGATTGAATATTGAAGAGAATGTAAAGCCTGTAAAGTAAAGGAGAAGAACTTATACGAGGGACCAATATAAGGTCATCCAAGATTATGTGAAGAAACTCCATTCAATCGAGTTCATACGAGAAGTTCAGTATCTAGATCGGTTATCTAATGTTGTTATAGTGCCAAAGGCTAATGGAAAATAAAGAATGTGTTTGAATTCATTGACTTGAATAAATCCTGCCCCAAAGATAACTTCCCCTTATTATGAATTGATCCGATGGTCGATGCTACATTAGGGCATAAATTAATGAGTTTCATGGATGTGTATTCGATTATAATTATACATTCATGCATGAGGCTGATATTAAGAAGACCTCCTTTATCATGGATAAAGGGATGTACTGTTATAAAGTAATGTCCTCAAGAATGTAGGGGAAACCTATCAAAGGTTAGTAAATAAGATATTTGAGGACCAGATTGGGAAGACCATGGAAGTATATGTGGACGACATGCTTATCAAGTGCCTAAAGGCTAGGAATAATGTTTCCAACATTGAATGAATGTTTGACATGATTGATAAGTTTAGGATGAAATTGAATTTGGACATGTGTGTTTTTGGTGTCGTCCCGGTAAGGTACTCAACTTCATTGTAAATGAGAGGGGTATCTAGGATAAACCCTCAAAGATCAAAGATCTCATAGACACACAAACACTAAATATGATTAAAGACGTGAAAAGGATGACAAGGCATGCTGTGGTCCCAATTGCTTTGTCTCTAGAGCGACAGATAAGTGTTTGCTATTTTTCAAAATCTTGAGGAAAGCGTTCCTATGGGATAAAGAATGTGAAAAATCCATCCAAGACCTCAAAGCTAACATGGGGTCATCGATGCTACCGTCTTGACCTATTCAAGGAGAAAAATTATTTCTATATCTATCGGTATCAGAGTTAGCCATCAGTGCAGTAATAGTAGGAGATGATGAAGGTGTCCAAAATCCAAATTATTTCAAAAGCAAAGCCTTATAGGTGCGCGGGATAAAGTATCCTAGAATTGAAAAATCGGCATATTCATTATATGGGTACCTCGATTTGTCATCACGGGCCCAGGCGAGTAGCCCAATAGCAACGGCCCAAAGCCCAAGCTCTTCGCATCTCAACTAAATCCGGTTATGACTTCGTCTACCCCTAAAATCTCGTAAGGAGATATTCTAGGAGTAAAAGATGGACATCGGGAAGCCCAACACCCCCACTCCCCAAGAAAGAACATGTATATAACAAACCCTAAGCCTGGGGCTAAGGGCATGCATTGTATTCTCTGTAAAACACTCCCCGGAGTATGTAGAAATAATATGAAGAGAACCACCGTGGACGCAGGCATTTCTTGCTGAACCACGTACATGCTGTGTTGTGTGATTGACATTTTTTATTCTTTATTTCTTTTGGTGATTGCGCTTTCCTATTAATTTGTGTTGAACATAATTATCACCACAATTGGCGCCGTCTATGGGAAACGTTTGTATTCCTTTAAGAAAACCCTCACTAATAAAGGATTTGGAATGTTTGGACACAGTAGAAACACCCCTCAGGCAGGGGATATCCAAGAACAGCCTGCCCCTCGCAGGATCAGAGCTGAAGTTTGTTGTTCAGATCAGAGGCCACTGCTACCTGCTACCTGGAAATTATTCAACGAGGTCGAGGACTGCTCGAAACAGGTAGCAGTGGCCTCTTTCAAGATTGGCCTACCCAACTCTTCCCTTATGCACCAATACCTAACGAAGAAGGAGGACACAACCATAGATAACCTGATGGCTCGCATCAAGAAATACATCAAAGTGGAGGATGTGACCCACCTCAGTACAGGGAAAATGGTCAAACTAAGCACGCTACCAAGGGTAACGACAAGATTGAAAACCAGAAGAAGGGAGGCAAGAATGGGGGCAAGAATGGCTCCAAGAACGGAGCAAGAATGATGCTTCGAAATCATTTCAGCCAGTGAACATTGTCTTTAAAGAACCAATCTATAAGATCCTCACGAAGATCAAAGATGAGACATTTGTTAAGTGGACCAAAAAGATGGGAGGAGGTCCATCAAAGAGAATTGATGCGCTGAGATGCACTTTTCACAATGATGGAGGACATAAGACTGAGCATTGTAAGGCCCTTAAGTCTCACCTCGAAGAACTGGCCCAGACTGGGCACCTAAACGAGTTTGTGGAGAACAAGGCAGAGAAAGTCGCTGCTAATGGAGACACGAGGCCCGATAATATACTCGAGGATGATGCTGGCCATGAATTTGCAGTAATTCATTGGGCATATAATATGAAGAAGATTTAAGGGAATTCATCTCGGATGGAAGTAAAAAAGCTAACAGCAGTAATTCAAGCTTTTCAGATCGATCCAGTAAAGACACAGTCAGGAAAGCATCGGCGAGCAGATGACGTCAATTATTTTAAACACATAATGTTTACAGATGAAGATCTGGTGGGGGTAAGAACCCCACATCAAGACGCCTTGATCATTACGCTCAGGATAGCCAACTATGACATCGACAAGTTGCTCGTCGACTAGGAAGCTCATCTGAGGTAATGTATCTCGACCTCTTCAGAAAGTTGAAGCTAAGCGTTGCCGACCTGAAAGAAGACATTGTCCCTCTAGTTGGCTTCACTGGAAAGGTGACTATTCCATTGGGAAAGATCGTGCTGTCGGTAAGGGCAGGAAGTGTCTCCAAGATGGTCGAGTTTCTAGTGGTCGACATCGACTCGCCATATTAAGCTATCCTCAGCAGGGGGTGGCTACATGAAATGAAGGCAGTCCCTTCGACCTACCATCAGAAACTCAAGTAAGTGACTGAGTGAGGAGTAATGGATATTCAGGAAGAACAGGCGATGGAGAGAAGGTGTTTCATAGCAGCCATCTGCCTGAAACTAAAGAAAAAGGTCGAGATGGCCAAAGAGAAAGTCGAGGAACAAGCAGGTTTGATACCTTCAAAATATCAGTTAAGATATGGAAGGCCCAGAGTGGAGAAGACCAGGATCCTCCCCTCTAACCAGGTCGTTGAAAACCTGGAGGAGATAACAGCCGGTGGAAGAAAAAAAGATAGGAGTTTCTTGATCGAGACTTCTCTTACAGATCAAGAGAAGAGAGAATTAACAGTATTATTTAGAAGTAATATAGACGTTTTCGTGTGGGAACCGTATGAGATGCCTGGAATTGATCCCAGTGTGGTTTGTCATCAGTTGCATGTCGACCCCACTTTCAAACCTATCGCGCAGAAGGCACAGTGAACTGCGCCCAAGAAGGCCAAAGCTGTGGAAAAAGAAGTATAGAAGCTACTGGATACAGGATTCATACGGGAAGTTATCCATACTGGAAGTTCAATTCCCTAAATAGATATCTAACCCAGTAGTAGTTCCAAAGAGCAATGGGAAATGGAGAGTCTATATAGACTTCACTGACCTTAACAGAGCCTGCCCTAAGGACGGTTTCCCTCTCCCGAAGATCGACCAATTGGTGGACGCCACAGCAGCTCATAAGAGAATGAGTTTTCTGGATTTATATTCGAGGTACCATCAAATCCCTCTGTATGTACCAGACCATGAAAAGATAGCGTTCATCACTACTGTCGGATTATAATGCTACAAAGTTATACCCTTTGGGCTCAATAATGCGGGAGAAACCTACCAGCGAATGGTCACTAAGATGTTCAAAGACCAAATGGGAGATACTATGGAAGTCCACATTGACGATATGCTCGTCAAAAGCAAGCGAAAAGAGGACCATCTCTTAGACCTATCAAATACCTTCGAGATCCTCAGGAAATACCAAATGAAACTCAACACAAGCAAGTGCTAGTTCGGTGTCCCGTCAGGAAAATTCCTTGGATATAGATCGATGCAATCAACAGGGTACATCCCCCTCGCATGATATGAGATGTGCAGAAGCTCACGGGCATGCTCGCCGCTTTGAACCGTTTCATCTCGAAGTCCTCTGAGAAATGTAAGTCGTTCTTCCAGCTCTTAAAAGGAAATAAGACAGTAGAATGGAATCAAAATTTCTCGCAAGCATTGGAAGAGCTCAAGGCTTACCTTAGCTCACCGTCTCTGCTCGTTATACCTCATGAAGATGATCCCCTATACTTGTACCTCGTCGTCTCTAGTCACGCCATCAGTTCTGCACTAGTGTGCGAAAAATCAGGAGTCCAACAACTAGTTTACTATACGAGCAAGACACTATTGGACGCCAAGCAGCGCTACCTACCACTAGAGAAGCTCGCTTTTGCACTAGTGATAGCTTCGAGGAAGCTGAAGCACTACTTCGAAGCTCATACTATCGTCGTCCTCACATCACACCCCCTTAAAGAAGTCATGCGAAAAGAGAATCTGTCTGGCAGGCTGTCCAAATGGTCAGTCGATCTCGGATGATTTGACATACAATTTTAACCCAGGAATGCAATCAAGGGGCATGTCCTTGCCGATTTCATCACAAAATTCACAGGCGAACAGCCTTACGACCAGCTGCAACCAATAAAGAAAATGTAAGATCACCCATCAGAAGGAGTTTGGTGACTGTTTGTTGATGGAGCCTCCAACTCAAAGGGGGCAGGAGTAGGCATTGTGCTTGTTACTCCATAAGACACAATCCCCGAGAAAGGAATAAGACTTGGATTTGAAGCCTCCAACAACGAGGCAGAATATGAGGCCCTTATAGCCGGCCTACAGAAGGCACAGGCATTGGTGGCAAAGCACCTGCAAGTGTTCGATGACTCGCAATTAGTCTCCAATCAGATAAGTGGGAACTTCAATGCAAGAGACAAAAGGATGGCAGCCTACCTCGCCCTGGTAAAAAAGTTAATGACCAGCTTTGAGGATGTCAGTGTCCAACAGTTTCCCAGAGGACAGAACATCCATCCCGACGCCCTAGCAGCCCTAAGTTCAGCGATCGATTCTAACTTAAAGAGGACGATCCCCATTGACTTCCCCTCCCATCCGAGCATCAACCGGGGCGACGATCTACCAAACACGGAATACATGCTCCAGATTGAGTCAGCACCCAGTTGGATAGACTCTTTGAGGGATTATTTAAAAGATGGTGCACTTCCAAATAATAAGAAGGTCGCTCATCAGATAAGAGTCAAAGCTGCTCGCTTTCACTTATCTCCTGAGGGCAAACTATACAAGAGATGATTCATCGACCCTTGACTTTAATGTGTTCACTCGAAGGACATCGAGCAAGTTCTACACGAGCTTCACGAAGGAATCCTTGGAAGCCATATTGGAGGGAGGTCATTAGCTTTTCGAGCAATGAAGGAAGGCTACTGGTGGCAATATATGCAAAAAGATTCGGCAGTGTATGCTCGCAAATGTGAGAAATGTCAACTACATGCTCCTATAGTCCACCAACCTACTAGTGACCTAAGATCCCTTACCAGACCATGGTCTTTCACCCAGTGGGGGATGGACATCGTAGGACCTCTTCCTACCACCGCCGAAAACAGCAAATATCTGTTGGTCGCAACAAATTACTTCACAAAATGGATCGAGGTGGAGCCACAGGAAAATATCCAAGATTCAGATATGATGAGGTTCATATGGAAGAATATAATTACCCATTTTGGAATCCCTAGAACCATCATCACCGATAACGGAACACAGTTCGAGAGTGGCCCTTTCCAGAACTTCTGCAGAGAACACGGGATCAGACACTATTTCAGCTCGGTGGCTTACCCCCAAAGAAACGGTCAAGCCGAAGCTTCCAACAAAATAATGATCGATGGGATGAAGAAACGACTAGAGCGAGCCAAAGGCGCATGGGTGAGTGAGTTGCTTCATATTTTGTGGGCCTATCGCACTACCCCGTGGCGAGCAACTAGGGAGACCCCATTCTCACTAACGTATGGAATGAAAGTAATCATACCCTTGGAAGCTGGCCTACCAACCATGAGAACCACCCTTGTCGACCAAGGCCAAAATGATGCAACATTACTCGCTGAGCTTGACCTAGATAACGAATGCAGAGAACTAGCCCTAGTAAGGCTGGCGAGCTATCAGCAACAACTCGCGAAATACTATAACAAAAAGGTCAATCAAAGGGCAATCCAAGTTGGGGACTACGTCCTAAGGAAAGTCCTTGGCAGCGCAGTAAAACCATCAGATGGCAAGCTGGGTCCAAATTAGGAGGGACCATTCAAGGTGACAAGGGACGACCTACAAGGAGCCTATCACTTAGAAACGATGTAGGGCAGAGAGATACCCCGAGCTTTGAACACAACCAATGTGAAGAAATTATACTTCTAGTTTTTTCATTCATCTTTTATCACATTTTTGGAATTGGCAACTCAGTTTTTATTGATTAATAAAACATTGTTTGGCAGTGACATTCTGAGGTGTTAATTTTATATAATGAGCTTTATAACTTGCACATCCTTTCCAAGTGACAATAAAAAGTGTATGAGTCAAATGGTCCAATCCAAGTCAAATGAGTACGAGATAAAGAGTGTAGCACTCGACTCACTAAAATAGGATGGGTTTAACTACAATAAAATTTAAACAAATAAAGATTATTATGATTAAATTCTACACACTAATTCTACCCAACTAAATAAAGTGAACACACAAAAGTTCAACTTAGAGGGTGTAACTTGTAAAAATTAAAAATCAGATTATCTTTATCCCAAATAAGTCAAATAAGATTTTAAATAAAAAATGTGTGACACAAAAAGAACTTAAGTCCAATTTAAGTTTCAAAAGATAAGTCTAAACTTTAACAAGTACACACACACAAACTAATATGGGTGAAAAATAAAGACGAACACCAAACACCCACAAATAGTTCTAGGATCTACTAAATTTTTGTCCAAACAAATTTTAATCCAAATGAGTCCAAATATTAAATCCAATATTTAAGTGAAGATGGTCCAAATAAAATTTGAGACCAAATAAAGTCTTTCCAAAGTTTTTAGTCCAAATAGATGTCCAACTATTAAAACCAAGATTAGTCCAATAAAGGTGTACACAGAAAGTGAGTTGGGTGTAAAATAGAGTCCAACAACAAACACCCAACAAATAGATCCAAGATCTAAAAATGAACTACTAAATCAGTCCACACAGATTTTAGTCGAAATAAAATTAATCCAAATAAAGTTTGCCCAAATAAAGTTTTAGACCAAATAAATATTTAGACCAAAAAAAAATTAGTCAACAAAAACTTTAGATCGTTTGTACTAACAACAGTGTCAAGCCAAAAAATTTATATATATAAAGTTGGCCGGAAAATATATATATATATATATATATATATATATATATATATATATATATATATATAGAGAGAGAGAGAGAGAGAGAGAGAGAGCGGATCTCATGAGGACCTCTGTTTGCATACCGCTGGCGCGGACCAATTTTGATAAAATATTAAAAAAATATATTTGAGCTAAATTTTTTTATATAGCTTTTAAACATTTCAGTAGGGCCATATAAAAAAAATCAGCTCCAAATGATTTTTTTTACTATTTTAAAGAAATCGGTCAAACTCTGTTAGTTTTTAACAACTTAAAAATTGACAAAGTTTGAAAGATTTTTTTAAAATAGAAAAAAAAATCATTTTGAGATGATTATTTTTTTTGGGTTCTATTGAAATGTTTAAAAATCATAAAAAAAATCAAACCAAAAATATTTTTTTTACTATTTTAAAAAAATGGTCCTCATTTAGGGTCCTCAAACTGGGACCACTTGATCCTTTCCCTATATATGTATAAGAAAATGTATATATATCAATATATAAAGTGGAGGAAAATAAACCCGATACCTCAAAAAGAACGGACCATCGGAGTAGAAAATGACGCCGAAAAAGAGGAGATGAAACCGCTAGAGAAATCAAGCTGCTAACACGACCGCCGAAACCACACTGGACCCAAAGACCTCCAACTCGCCTCACCAAAACGGAAACCCAAAACCACCGGACTCAAAAGGATCCAGCTCCACCGGATATAGAAATACCAACAAAAAATGGCTGATACACAGAGTCGCCGGAAACAACTAAAATCGACAGCCTCCGATCTAAAAAAACGCACCGAAAAAACGTAAAAATAGCCACTGAAAAATGCACCACACCAGAAAACCCCAAATTAGAACTCCAAACAACCTCAACACGAACCAAGGTTTGTTACTCTCGACAATGTAAAGATCGAATGTATTTGTTAAACGGGCGAACTCTCTCAAATAGAAGAAGGTTTAGAAAAACAAAGAGAGAGAGAGAGAGAGAGAGAGATGGGATATGTCGACAACTCTAAAAAAAATTGATAGAGAGAGAAAAAAATGGAAACCCTAACAAAGATCTCTACCCAAACCATAATATAAAGACCAAATGAAATAAGGGCAAAATCGAAAAAATAGACAACTAAACAAACGACTCTTTTTATTTTAACAAATTACTCCCAAATTTATTTTGTGTTAAATGTTTAATTAATTAAACAAAATATATGTTTAATTAACATGTTAATTTAACATTTCAAAATAATAAGAAAAACTTCGAAAAACATATAAAACAATATATAAAAATTATTTAAGGAAAAAATACACATGAAAAGTATTTTAACCAAAACAAATTGTACAATACATAAAAAATTATTTTTATCAAAAATAAAATATATATTAAATCAATATAGGAAAATATGATTTAAGATATAAAAAAAAGATTTTAATAAAAATAAAAAAATGCAGGAGCATATAAATAAAAAATTATTTTTCTCGAGATTGAGCCAACACAAGAAGAATGAGATTTTCAGCCTCCCCCTTTGGCCAATTTTGAGACAAACAAAACCAAAACTCAAAAATAAGAAACGACACAAATTACATAACTCAACTATACACATGAATTCAAAAAAAAGAGTACATAACTCAATTAATACACAAGATTCCTAAAGAAAATAGAAGAGTACATAACTTAACTAACAACAAGGATTCCTAAAAGAAATAGAAGAGTAAATAACTCAACTAATAATAAGACATCCTAAACGACTCAAGAAAATTATAAAATACAAACTAAAAGAGTCTCAAATTCTCCACATGTTTATCTTAAAGGGACAAAGGGTAGGAAAGAATCCTACAAATAAATTTAGTACAACATAAAATACAACTAAAATGTACCAACAAATAAACAAACTAAAGAAAACTAAACAAACTACAACAAACTAGTTTGAAATTTTAGTACTACCTAAGTCATCTTTCTTAATCCACTTAGATTTTACATTAGGAGTAACGGTCTTAAACGGGGCAAAATCAACATGAGATTAGGAACAATTCTCAACAAATTTAGACTTTAAATGGATCCTGAGCATATTCTTAAAACCATTTTATTGTCTACTTAAACGCTTATAGCAGAATTTTCTCAAATGACCCGTTTTAAGACAAAAATTGCATTTAAACACATGCCTATCATTGGATTTAGCATTATCATGAAAGCTCACATGTTTAACATATTCGTATTTTCTAGTTAAATTCAAACTCTCAACAGAAAATTGTTCTAAATGTCTAGATTTGGAACAAAAGTTACAACTAAAAGTCTTTTTCTCAACATATTTAGCATTATTACAAGACTTGGTGGGCAGTTTTCTAAACTCATAATTTGTGTTTAGCTTTAAATTTAGTCTTTCATAACAAAATTGCTCTAAATGACCCATTTTAAAACAAAAATTACACTTAAAAATAGGTTTTTCAGCATGTTTATTTCTATCAAATTACCTATTTTTGCCTAAAACAGCATGATTCTACCCTAAATTCTTAAAGCACAAAAATCGCATTTAAGGACAGTCTTAGCAGTTTTAAAATTCTCAACATTTTGAATTTGCCTAAATTTTCCTAAACCATAATTATTCTGCCATAATTTCTTAAAGCATAATTTTTCTAAATGCCCAATTTTATGGCAAAAATCACATTTAAGTACAGGCTTAGTTGTTTTGAAATTCCCAACAATTTGAGTTTCCCTAAATTTGCCTATATCAGAATTATTTTGCCATAACTTCTTAAAAAAATTCTAAATGTCCAGATTTATGGAAAAAATTACATAAAAATATCGACTTAACAAAAGCGGTATGAAAATCCTTAAATTTAGCATGTTTATAACTTAGTTTAATTTCATTCGAATCGGGACATTATTCACTACAACTAACAAAATTAGTTTCATCAAATGTTTCACCTTTAAACCCAAGTGCTCTAAAAGGAACAAATTCTTCAACATACTTATTATGGGATTCGACAATTAATCTAGAATTATAAAAATCATCAACCTTTTTAGATGCAATCTTAAGTTCTCTTTGGCATTCATCATACTTATAAAAAACAGCCTTAAGTTCAACTTGAGATTCATCAAATCTAAATAAAAATTCCTTAATTTTAGTTTCAAGAGAATGGTTACGCTCTGTTAACATAATAATTCTTTTCTCTAAAAAAGAAACTTCACTTTCAAGTTCATCAATATGAAATTCAGATTCTTTGGACATTTTTAGCCCTTAATCTAGAATTAATTTGAACTAAATCAGTGCAATCCTCAAAAGTATTATCGATGGATATATTATCTACACAACCTTTTAAATTCGTACTCACGAACCCTTCTAAAACGATAGAATCGTCTTCAATTTCAGATTCATCAACATTATCAAAAATATTATCAAAATTAGATATGGAAGCTGTGAATGTGGGGTGATATAGAGCATGTGAGATACGAGATGAAATCACATAGTCTAATTCAGAGTTATCTACACATAAATCAGAATTATCGAAACTAGTAGATAAGCAATCATAAATGTCCTCGAATATAAAGACACAACGCGACGTAAAAGTAACTAAATTAGCACAACTAGTATCGCTATCACAAATAGAGATATCATCGCATACACTAGATAAACACTACACCAATAATAGGAATCTGGCACGGTTCAAAATCGTGCCAGACCTACTCTTTTACGATTTAAAATCGTGTCAAAATAAGGGGTGCCAGATTACCCAATCTGGCACGCTTTTGTCACGCTTTTAGACCATGTCAGATTTTAATCTAACACGTTTTTGGCAAACTTTTAAACCGTGCCAGATATTGATTCTTACTCACTTTTGGCACACTTTTAAACCGTCCCAGATTTTTATTTTCTGGCACGATTATAAACAGTGCCAGATTTTTCAATTAATTAAAAAAATTATTATTTGAAAACAAATCTAGAAAATCAGCAAATTCCAAATCTAGTAGGAAAAATATTTATTATTTACAAAAAAATCAAGAAAATTCATAAATTACGAATCTCGCACATTGTTGATAAACTAATGTACATGCAAACTTCAAAATATTACAAGTCTTAATAGTTGACAGACCAACAAAAAATTGGGCAGAGTTTCCTCTATTTTTTGGACATTCTAAAACCTGCATAATGTAAAGCCCGCATGGCACTAAAATATAATAATAAAATTACAAAACCTGCACGACCATAAAAGTTAACAATAAAATTACAAAAGTTGACACGACCATAACACATAAAAAAAATAGATTCCTGAATATTAACGACATTAAATAAAGAATCCCCTTGTTGTAAACCATTGGCTTCTTCGTGTGTTCCACATGGATAAAAGCTAACGATAAAATCTTATCCTGCAAAAAAGTAAGATACAAAAAAGAAATGATATTAGTAGCCAAGTAATTTTAAATAAATCGTATTCAAGATGAAAGATTGTATATACGAGTTATAATTATCATCATATTCTCAAACTGAAAATCTTGTGACTACATGATCAGTTCTTACGAGTTACATTAGTCTCGTACGAGGTGTATTACACTTAAATTTTTTGGGGGTTGGTTTGGATTTTCACCCTCTAACGGCATGTTTTTAAGTCAAAGTATAGATATTTTTAAATTATCATCATAATCTCAAACTGGGAGTACCATGACTACGCGATCACTTCCTACGAGTTACATTAGTCCGTGTGAGGTGTTTGTGCCTCTTACGGGACCATTTGGGGATTGGTTTGGGTTTTCAACCTCTAACGTTAACTTTATAAACCAAAAGTCTAGATATTTTCAAATTATCGTCCCATTCTCAAATCGAAAGTCCTGTGACTACGCGATCAGTTCTTACGAGTTACATTGGTCCCGTACGAGGTGTGCATTTATCTTACGGGGGGCGATTGGGGGTTGGTTTGGGTTTTTACCCTTTAACGACTTGTTTTTAAGCCTAATCTGGATATTTTCAAATTATAGTCATATTCTCAAATCGAGATTTCCATAATTACACGGTCAGTTCCTACTTGTTACATTGGTCCTGTGCGAGGTGTTCATGCCTCTTATACATACGTTTAGGCGCTGGTTTGGGGTTTCACTCGTAAACGGCTTGTTTTTAAGCGTAATCTAGACATTTTTAAATTATCATCATATTCGCAAATTGGGAGTCCCGTCACTACGGGATCAGTTCCAATAAGTTACATTGGTCCCGTGCGAGGTATCCATGTCTTTTACGGGGCCATTTGGGGACTAGTTTGGATTTTCACCCTTTAATTATTTGTATTTAAGCTTAATCTAGATATTTTCAAATTATCATCATATTCTCAAACCAGGAGTCCCGTGACTACACGATCAGTTCCTACGAGTTAGATCAGTCTCGTGCGAGGTGTTAGTGCCTTTTACGGGGCCATCTGGTGGCTAGTTTGGGTTTGCACCCTCTAACAGTATGTTTTTAATCCTAATCTAGATATTTCCAAATTATCATAATATTCTCAAACCGAGAATTTGTGACTGAATGGTCAGTTCTTATGAGTTACATTGATCCCGTGCGAGGTGTTCAAGCCTCTTATGCGGCCATTTGGGGGCTGGTTTGAGTTTTCACCCTTAAACGACTTGTTTTTAAGTCTAATCTAGATATATTCAAATTAACATCATATTCTCAAACCGGGAGTCCCGGGACTACATGATAAGTTCCTACGAGTTAGATTGATCCCGTGCAAGGTGTTAGTTCCTCTTACGGGGCCGTTTGGGGCTGGTTTGGGTTTGCACCCTCTAATGGCATGTTTTTAACTATAATCTATATATTTTCAAATTATCATCATATTCTCGAACTGGGAATCCCGTGACTACGTGATCAGTTCCTATGAGTTACATTGATCCCGTCTGAGGTGTTCATTCCTCTTTTGCGACCGTTTGGGGGATGGTTTGAGTTTTGACCCTTAAACGGATTGTTTTTAAGCCTAATCTAGATATTTTAAATTAACATCATATTCTCAAATCGGGAATCCCGAGACTACGCGATTAGTTTTTAGAGTTACATTAGTTATGTGCGTGATGTGTATGCCTCTTACAATGCCGTTTGGGGTTGTTTTAGGTTTTTTCCCTCTAACAACATATTTTTAACCCTAAGCCTAGATGTTTCCAAATTATCATCATATTCTCAAATCGAAAGCCTTATGACTACACGATCAGTCCTTACGAGTTATATTGGTCCCATGCAAGATTTTTGTACCTTTTAAGGGGCTATTTGGGGTCTATTTTTTATTTTCACCCTTTAACGACATATTTTTATGCGTAAGTCTTGAGATTTTCAAATTATCATCATATTCTAAAATCAAGAGTCCCACAACTATGCGAGCAATTCCTATAAGTTACATTGGTCCCGTGCGAGGGCTATTTTTGGCATTCACCCCTAACAGTATGGTTTTAAGCGCAAATCTTGAAATTTTCAAATTATCATCATATTCTAAAATCGGGAGTCCCGCGATTATGCGGCCAGTTCCTACGAGTTACATTGGTCCCATGCGAACTGTTTATGCCTCGTACGGGGCTATTTGAGGGTTGTTTTGGGAAATTGGTATGTTTTCTTTATCATCGCATTAACCAAATGTTCAATTTTCATGTTGCTTATTCAGCCCAACCATAAACTACATAAGTCATTCAATTAGTTCTACATAAACACTAAAGATCCTTACAAATTCATCAAATAGTACCTTAAGTGCAGCCTCTTTCACAAAGAGAGGGGGAGGGAGAGGGTAGTTAATCATCATTCCAAACATGAAACGACTAGCACCTTGGGCAGAGATTCATTAAAGCAACCAAAAATTTGAAATAGACAAAAAAAATCTCAGTGAGATCATTTCTATATAAATAACATTACTAATTTCAAATTAAAGAAAGAGACAAGAAACGTACAATGATATTATTTGAGGACATGATCAACCAGAATAATTCTCATCTAGCCATTTTGACTATTTGAAGTTCAGCTAAAAAGAATGTGTCATTCACTAGTTAATTCATTACGCATGCCTAAACAAATAACTAAGAGGCTTGTACACAATTCATTGTTAGCCCTATGAATAATACGGAGGAGTTATTTTGTAGACTAGGAATGGATTATTTCTGTAATAAACATTGTGCACCTGCACAAAAAGAAAAGGTTTATTTAAAGAGGCTTATAGCCATTAATAAATCCTAGACAACAAGAATATGAATACCCCCATCCACAACTTCAATAATAGAGTGAATACTTGTGATGTCATTTAAAGAAAAAGGCCTAACGCTCTCTTATCTACAACATGATATCATAATCATTTCAGTTTTCAGTAACAAACATAAGGCCGTGATATCAGATATCCCACCAGCTCACAGCTGGAGAAATCAGGCTGCTGAGCACGGCCGCCAGAACCACACCGGACCCAAAGACCTCCAACTCGCCTCTCCAAACCAGAAACCATAAACCCCCAGGCCCAAAAGGAACCAGCTCCACCGGAGATATAATTACTAATAAAAAAATGACTGATACACAGAGTCGCCGAAAATAGCTAAAATCGAGAGCCTCCGATCTAAAAATAAGCACCGAAAAAATGTAAAAACAGCCATCGGGAAATGTAAAAACTGGAAAATGCACCACACCGAAAAACCCCAAATCGAAACTCCAAACAACCTCAATATGAACCAAGGTTTGTAACTCTCGACAATGTAAAGATCGGATGTATTTTTTAAATGGGCAAACTCTCTTAAATAGAATGAGGTTATGGAAAACAAAGAGGGAGAGATGGGACATGTTGCGGCTCTAAAAAAAGAGTAATAATATATGTACCCTATTTGGTATCCTCTAATAAGACAAGGTAACAAAAATTTGTTCTTATTGCTCTAGCGGGACCCATAATAAGAAGTACAAGCTCTCGGTGTCTTGTCTTATTAGACGGTACCAATGAAGGTACCAAAGAAGGATACACATAAGTTTATTCTTAAAAAAATTGCTAGAGAGAGAAAACAATTGGAAACCCTTGAAAAGATCTCTACCCAAACAACAATATAAACCCAAGATGAAATAAGGGAAAAATCAAAACAATAGCGAACTAAACAAACGACTCTTTTTATTTTAACAAAATGCTTCCAAATTTATTTTGTCTTAAATGTTTGATTAATTAAACAAAAGATATGTTTAATTAACATGTTAGTTTAACACTTCAAAATAATAAGAAAAACTTCGAAAAACATATAAAACAATATATAAAAATTATTTAAGGAAAAAATACACATGAACAGTATTTTGACCAAAACAAATTGTACACTACACAAAAAATGATTTTTATCAAAAATAAAATATATATTAAATCAATATAGGGAAATATTATTTAAGATATAGAAAAAAATAGATTTTAATAAAAATAAAAAAATGCAGGAGAATATAAATAAAAAATTGTTTGTCTCAAGCTTGAGCCAATACAAGAAGAATGAGATTTCACAGGTAACCTTCTTGCACCATTGTTATTCAAGCTTTTATAGTTTCTTGAATCAGTTTAGACTTCATACTTTTCGATGAATTCAAACCCCACTTTGGCATCTCTCCTTGGCTATTTGGGGCTCGCACGTGGGCCTTGTGTGGTGTTTTTAAGAAGGTTTAGCTTTTGGTAGAATTTTTTACTTGTTACTTGCACCATTTAGGTTTCCATTAGGCTCCTAAAATTCCTCCAGTGGTGTTTTGTATACCCACTCCTATAAGTTGCTCTTGGTAGGAAAAACGATTGAGTTTTCCTCTTTTGATCTTTAAGTCAAACTTAGTCAACACTAAATTTTTTTGTGGCTTATGGCTTCCCATCTTTAATTGTACAAGTGTTACCTCATCCTTTGAATATTAGGGGCCCTATACGAGTATCATTTCAATACCTAGCCCTGAGGGAGATCTACTTCCAATAGATATGCAGACTAGGGGGTGAGGCCGAGGCTAAGCGCCAAGTCGACCCTGTTTGGAGACGACCCATTTTTCCTATTCCTCTAAAAGTAATTCTTCCCACTCCAGAAAAAATGGTCGGCTCGTCCTCCACCCAAGCCGATACTAGGGATTCATACGAGGAAGCCCTGTAGTATTCTCTGACTCATCCTAGGGAGCTTGGTAACACATCTCGAGCCTCATCGCCCAATCGAATCGAGGCATCCGATTGAGACAACATTTATATGGAGATCCTTTCAGATCCCGTTGAGCTCACCCCCAAGGCAAATATTCCATCGGTTGTAGCTCATTTATCTGCGATGTCGGATGCTGAGTTCCAAAGGATTTATGCTGATGGCGATGCCGAGGGTGAAGAGGTAGAAGTTGGGGGTGAGGCTGAGGGCAAAATAGATGAGGACTCTGAGTCTGACGATACACTTGATTATCCGTATGCGGAGCAATATCAGTATTTCATTCATGAGACCGACCTCATTTTCTTCAGGCACATTTATGGTATTAAGCCCAATGTCACCTTGCGAGTTTTGGGAGAGGAAGAGAGAGTGTATGGCAGGCGAGAGGGAGAAAGTTCTCTTTATGATCAAATGTTCAGAGTTGGGTACCGTCTTCCTGTTGACCCGATCGTGCGATCCATCCTCTCTAGTCTCAGCCTTGATCCTACTTAAATAACCCCAAACTCCTAGAGGGTCATCTTAGGTTATGTTTCCCTATGGAGGAATAAGTATGAGGATGAACCCTCAGTTGAGATTTTCCATGCTTGTTACCATGTGTTATCCACACCTAATCAGGCCGGGTATTATCACTTGGGAGTCAAGATGTCTGACAAGAAGCTCCTCAATGTTACTCAGACTTCCAATCATAGCTGGAAGGAGAGATATTTCTATGCGTCTGGATATTGGGAGTTTTCGACCAACACCGACCATGAGGGATGAGAAGATGAGCCGAGGGTGCCCTATACTTGGGCAAAACCTTCAATGCTCGCTACCAGATATGAACTTGGCCTCAGTACAGCCAATAGGAATAGAGTCGACTATTTAAGAAGTCAAGGTAAGGATGGACAACTCCTTTCTTTTGAAGATTTGATGTCACTAGAATATTTACATAAGTCAGGGTTCAAGGTTGATCCACTGGATGACCTTTGTAAGTGATATACTCCATTTCTCTCTTTGTTTAAGTGTCTTTTCTTACTTTTTGCTTAAGACTGATGACCCATGTTATGTTTTTGCAAACTATCCTCTCCATCTGTCAGAATTTTTTTTCAATATGCATATTCTAAGCCTTCTTAGTGCCTTGAATAAGAAGAAACATCTGGCTTGTAAGGGTCAGCCGAAGAAGACAATAGACACTGGGCCGACATAACCTGAGGTCAACCAAAAAAGGACTGAATAATAAGTTCCCCTTGCGGTTCGATCTGATAAGGACACCCAGAGGTCGAGGGTCATTCCCCCAGGACCACATATGCCGAGTAGCTCCAGAGTGAGCTCTTGCTCAAGGGATTCCTTTTAAGAATACTGGCAGAGCAACATTGCCAATCTTAGGAAGTGCCCAGGCTCAATCATTCCTTTTTCTATAAGATCTACGAGGTAGATTCTCGGGATCCCCACCAAGTACGACTACGAGTTATCGGATAAGATCGTTTCCCCTCAAGTCTTTGATTTGGGTCTTCATTTGATGGCTCATGTAACTATTTTCTTCCCGCGCTTAAGTGTCTTCTCGTACTCCTTCCTCATCTGTAATAACATGTATTCCTTAATTTGCAGACTGTATGCACCTTTACCTTGGCCAATAAGTGGATGATCGAAAATTATCCCAAAGTTCAAGAGGCCGACCGAGCTGTCAGGTCTGAGGAGAAGTTGAAGAAACGCTTGGAGACATACCAAACTGACCTTGACCTTGAGAAGGCTCATAACGATTTGAAGAGTAGGGATGATTTACTGAAGGAGAAGGATGACCTGATCAAGGACAAAGATGAGGCTTTGGCTGCATTGGCTATCAATCACATGAAAGATCTTGTTGAGGTCGTGCAGAGAGGAAAGGACGAGGCTTCATATCCTGAGGCCCTTGAGAAGATTGATAATTATGACTTTTGCATGTATATTTCGTGTCATTGTTGAAAACCAAGTTAGTCAAAATCCTCAAATACCTACAAATATAACAATCTCAAGTGTAGCGGTAAGTAAGGGTATCAATCCACTTCCAATGGGGTAAACTAGAGACAAACTCAAATGTAGTTCAATTTTTATTTTATTTTTGTTCTTTTTCACTTTTCTACTTTTTGTTAGCTTTTACAAGTATTAAAACAATTGAGTGAGGTGATGATTTAAATTAAACTAAACTAAATGTGATATTATAATAACTAACTAGAAAATGACTAAAATGGAAAATAAAGTCTAACACTAAAATAAGAGATAAAGTGAGGTAAATAATTGTGAGAATAATTAAGGAGTGGGATTACACAACAAATTTTAGCTATTCTAATTAATTAATGTAATTCTCCCAAATTAATATCAAAATTACAAATTAACTCTCGTTGCAAATGTAATTTTAATAGTAATCTTCTAGAAAATTAAGTTTAACACCCCACAACTCTAGAAAACTAGATCTACACTCCTTTTAATTAATCACCCGCTAGGATCGATCGATTAAAATTTATGTAATTCTTAGAAAATAAATTTAGAGTTGAAATTAAAGTAATAATACCTCACTTAAGAAACCCCTATCTCTAGTTCGAATCTAAAATGGGCATTATAACTAGAATTTCAATTTTCTCTCGAAAATCATTTACCCTCTCTCGAGGCGTAAATCTAAGGGTGAGGGATCAAAATTAACATTCAAAGGGAAATTCCAAGTAATCAAACTAATTAAACTAAAATAACATCAAATAAGGGTTTCCCCCACCCCTTGAAAGGGGATTAGCCTAACATGATATTAAACATGATGAACAAATAATCAAAGGCAAATATAATAAAAGAGTAGAGAAAGAGAACAAATCTTCAACAAGTCTCCTTGAAATTGGTAATTTGAACTCTATCATCCTCCATACAATTCAGTTACTCACAATTAAATCTCACCAAATCTCGAAAAAAATAAAAACAAAAACTATTTACAAAATGGTGTTTATTCCTCTTTAATTCTCTCTCTAAAAATTTCTATCTAAAAAGCTCTTTCATATGGGGTCTTCATCTTCATTTATAGTAGGCACATGGAGCATGGGGGTATTTTTGGGAATTGGCTTGAGTGTGCATGGGAATGGTGAGGTGTGAGGATAAATGGTAGTAGAGGGAATACAAATCTGATTTGTTAAAAAGGTATTTTTGGGTATTGGGTAAAAGAGGTGGTTGGGGGGTAAAATGGGTAAATGGGAATAAAGGGGTTTTATGCACATGTGGGAGTTGTTTTAATTTTGGTCTTTGGTTTTGTATTGGGAGATGAAATTCGTGAGAAGGGATAATGGTGTTTGAAATGGGTATGGAAGGTGAAGGTTTTTGGGTTGATCTCAGGTACGGTTTTCAGGTTGGAGGGTATCGAACCCGGGCCATAGGGTGGCGGGTTGCTGGAGGTCGTCGGCGGACTGGTGTGGAGAGGTCCGAAGTGGGTCAGGGAGGCTCCGGGTTAGAGGGGGCTGCCATGTTAGGGAGATAGGTTCCGACTGGTGGGGCGGGTGGTCTTGATGAGGTGGTGTGAGGGTCGCAGTTAGACATTTAGGATGGTTGCCGGCGGGTATCTCCGGCGGGGGTAGGAGGTGGATCGCGCAGGGACAAGGTTTGTCGCCGACGGGTTGGATTGGATATGGGAGTGGATCGCCGGTAGGGGTATGGGTTGTGAGTAGGTTGGGCTAGGGTAGGCCGTGGGTTCATGGTTTCAGAGCTTGGGACCTCGGGTAAGGGTTTGGGGTTTAATGGTGAATGTGTTGGGTTAGGAGGTGTATGGTTAAGGTGGTAGGAGAGAGAGTGTGGTGTCGGTTAGGAAGATGAAGGTGGGTATGGTTGTGTGTGGTGCGGGTGTATGGAATGGTATGTGTGAGTGGGGGTTTAGTTGGGTGTGTGTGAGTTTATGTGTATGTGGGTGTGAGTGTGTGTGTTTAAATTGTGACCCTTAAAAAAATAAAAATAAAAATAAAATTAATCAAAATGAAAAACAACATCTAAAAATAAAACAAACTAAAAATAAATAAAAATATTAAAAATAAAAAAAATAAAATCCTAAGCTTATATAAAAACTAAAATAAAACAAAAGAGAAGTAAAAACTTAAAATCCAAATGAACACTAAAGTCCTAAAAAGCTAAAAATAAACTCCTAAAACCTAATCCTAATGTGGTGACAATTATTATGCAACACAAATAAATATGAAAGAGGTAATAACCAAGAAAGAATAAATAAAATGCCAATCACACAACAACAGGTGTACGTGGTTTAGCAAAGATGTGCCTACGTCCACGATGGTGCAGTCAGTATTATTTCTCTATATTCTGAAGAATAGGTACAGAGAATACAACTTGTCCTTTGCCCCGGACCTAGGGTTTAATTTATACATGTGTATGATAGTTAGTGGAGATGATGTGTTCCTTCATATTAGCCATCTTCCCTATCCTTTCCCTTCATGGGATTGTGCTCCCCTATAACTTCTCTTCATGGGATCGTGGGGAGAGACCGGGTGAATATGAAAGATAGAGGGCCTGGATTTTGGATCGCCAGAACTGGGCTACTCGTCCAGGCCCATGGTCCTAAATTCTGGGTACCTACAATTGCCCCTAAATTTGTTGGGCCATGTGTATGGGTCCAATGAATTTAAATGATCGGCCATTATGGATGATTTGTGACTCTTTGAAAACTGTGAAGTTGCTTTGGCGGCACCCGCTTCGCTATCTGTGCGCTATGATTAAAATTGAAGGCTTGTTGGGATAAGGCACATTTCTCTTCGTCGCTTCAGCTTTTCCAGCAATCTTCTTTCTTCTGAGAACTCTTACGCTTTGTACCTTCTACTTTCGATCTCTACTCTCGTTGCTTCTTTGCCATTTGACCTGATCTTCTGTCTTGTAAGTTTCTCGTGCTCTTTGCATTTTCTCTCTGGTTTGTAGTTTTTCTTGTATTTTTCCAATGGCGAACATTGGAAATAGGTCAGTCACGGAGTTTAGAAAATTCTACAACATTCCTGAGTGGGTAGAGATTGAGTGTTGTTCCTCGCCTCTTAGGAACGTTAGGGATATAGAGGATGCACATTTGATTCACGTTTTGTTGCTCTCCCAGGGGGGACTTACCTTTCCCCCTAATGATCTGTTTCTGCATATCTTTAGCTATTTTGGTATTGTACCTGCATAATGTTCGCCCAATGTATGGAAAATAGTGAATGGCATGCATAGGATAAATCAATTGTACGACGCAAGGTTAGGTCTTGCCGAGGTCTGCTTTTGTTATTCCTTCCCTCGAACTAGTTCAGGTGTCTTGTACCTCAAAGCTAGGAGCCCTGATAGGGTATTGGTAGTAAATCTACCTGATTCCCATAAGGAATACTGGCAGAAAGGTTTTCTTGTTAGGAATTGGCAGTTCTCTCCCCAATCTGAAGGGTCAAGATCTGAAAGATTCACTGTTCCCTTTTATGGGGAAGAATATATAGGTAGATATTGGTACTGTTGCTTCAAACTCTGCTGACTTATGAATTTTCTAACCCCTTTCTGCGTTTTCTTTTACAGCGAGGTCAAAGAACGTGGAACCTGCTCTCAGCGAGGTCCGAATTTCTGAGTTGGTTAAAGCTTGGAACATCAGAGAGCCCTTGGGTGACGGCGAGCATCCCAGATCTGCCGCTTTCTTGTTAGAGTATAAGAACGTGGGTTCCATCTTCCTAGCACGACCTGTGGATAGTGTTCCAGAGTTTGCTTCTCTCGAAAAGACTACTGTCGAGCTAATCCAGTTGGACGAAGAGGAGAGGAGCTCTGAAAGTGAGTCTGTCAGTAATCTTGGTGGAGGGAGCTCTATCGGTAGCAGTTCTTCTAATTCTGAGGAGAATTCTGATGCTAAAGAATCGTCGAGCACTTCCAGCAGTTCAGGTGAAGAGATGCCTCCCGGGAAGAATGTGATCAGAGATGACGATGATGATGATGATGTGCTCCTTGCACTGAGGTCCAAGAAACCGAAGACTGCCTCTAGGGCCATAACTACTGGTTCTCGGCCTTCTTCTCTGGAGCAAGAGAGGAAGAAGAGAGAGGAGGAGAGGAAGAAGGTGGAAGAGAAGAAGAAAGTGGAGGAGAGAAAGAGAAGGGAAAGAGAAAAAGAGGAGGAGAGGAGGAAGATGGAATTGAGGACCAAAACTGGTCAAGCCATGGTCCTAGTGTCTGCCTTGCCCGAGGGGGCTTCGGTGGCCGCCTCTCCTCAGCTTATCCCTGGGCTGCTCGAGAGAGAAGTCCTTCCTGCAGATCGCGAGAGGGCGTTGGGGTCCGATCAACTGGCTCTACAAGCTAGCCAGAGGCTTGCCTTGGTAAAGTTCTCTTCTAATTCTCAATTTCTTTTAACAAGTTTTGATGGTTTCTTCTTTTTGATCCCTCCCTTGTTCTTTGCAGTTTGTGACCGACTTCGTCGTGCTTTATCGCTCTCGCAACGAGCTGGTGAGAAGGAATGGTGAGCTGGAACAACAAAAATCTGCTCTGGTAGCCAGGGGTTCTCAGCTGGAGGCCGACCTGAAGGCTGCTGATGCAGCTCGTGTTTCATCTGACCTGGCTCTTGTTAATTCTGCTCGCGAGAGAGATGATGCGATCAGGGAGCTTGGCGAGCTGAGGAAGGCTTATGACCTGGTGTGCTCGAGCAAGCTAGACCTTGCAGAGAAGAACAGGGTTCTGGCCGAGCAACTGGAGGCGGAGAAAGCCCAGGCATCTACCCTTAAGGAAGACTCGTACAACTCTGGCTGGGCTGCTGCGTATGAGGACGCTGAGGTTCAGATAGGCTATATCAGCCGTCTGAACTTCAAGAAAGGGTGGAATAAGTCTCTCGTGGCTGCTGGGGTGGACGTTGCATCCCCACTCTTTGACGAGCACGATCCAGGGCCAAAGCCAGTCGTAGATGAGGACCCAGCCCCAACTGCTGAAGGCACTGATCCTGTCTCTCAGGCGACTTTTACTAACGCTCCTTTAGTCGAGAGGACAGAGGACACCCCTGTAGAGGGTAATGTCCCTGCTGATGCTGATAAGGACAAGGGACCATCCACCTTTGGGCCACCCGAGGTTGCTAATTGATAGGACTGCTTTGTAATTTTTTCTTTTTCAATCTGATGTAACCTCGTTCCTTATTAATGAAAAGACTTCATTTTTGTTTATGCTGATCTCTTTCTTTTCTCTTTCTTTTACTTGTAGTTGGTTGATGTGGATGACTATATTCTTGTTACCTCCCAACCAGGTAGGACTCTCGGTCCTAATGTAAGCCCTGCAGTTCGCCAGGCCTTTGCTAGACCTTGCAGGTTTGCTAGGTCGAGGAACCAGAAATATAAGGATCAGTCCGAGCTAGTGGCCAAGTTGAAGGACAGGCTCCAGGAGATGGAAGAAATCGGTGCTTCAGTGCAAGAAGAAGTCAGTGCACTGAGATCAAGGTTGCTGGAGGCCACCGAGATTAACCAGGTTGGGGAGTTCCTGCAGCAGGAGAATGAAGACTTAAGGAGGGAAGTCCTAAGGCTTAAGGAGCATTCACCGAGCATCATTTCGGCAGTCCTATAAGGCTCTTCTTCGTCGCGAGCTGTTCGACCTCCCCTCCCGCGTGCTGGTAGGAGTACTAGGGGTAGGAATAGGGAAGCCGAGGAACAGCGTGAGAGGGAAATGGAGGATCTGCGCGGTGATGTTCGGAGAGCTTATGTGACTGTTGCTGGGCTCCAGAGGGACGTTACCCGTCTACGGCATTTGTTCAAGAACGGTCCTCGACAAGTGTGGTCCGATGGCTACGATCAAGGCTGGCTGGAAGCTCAAACGAGACTATCAGAGTTCGAGGAGCTATCCTTCATCAGGGGGTGGTTGAGTGCCCTCAAAGAGCTGCAGGTCCCGAGGAACTCGACGTTGTGGTATCGACACGAGATGTCCTCCTCTACTCTGATGCCCAATCCATTCAGGCGGGATGATCGATGGATCCCCATTGATGTTATTCCCCGGCGATTATTGGAATTGGACGCAAGTGAGGTCGTGGAGGAGCTCGCCCCTGCTCCTAATGATGGAAGGAGAGCTAAAGTTGCTGATTATCTTGCTCGGAGGCTTCCACCTTCTTGAGATTTTATTTTTAATAATTGTAAATGCTTTGGGCGAGCTTCGCCGACTAAACATGTACTATCATTGTTTGTAAATATAAAAGATTAATGAAAAGTTCGAGTGTTGGGAGATTTTGCCGACTAAACGTGTTCATCCAATCCTTTTATATTTTTGCAGCTTTACACTCCTTTTTATTTTGTCATGTGAGTGCCCGCCCAGTCCAGTATAAGAATACCATTGTGCCCTCCCTTTACCTTTTAAGTCGTGTCGTCACACTCCCTTAGGCCTAAGTAGGGCAATTGGCGAGGACACACCTGGTATTGGATGTCTTCATCCGGTCAGGATTTTGTTTAACCAAAGTAGGTTTGATGCCTAAGAATACTCTGTAGGGCTTCATATATTGCCATGGGCAATGCTAAGAGGTCTGTCGTGCTTCATGACGATGACCTGAGGAGGGGTGTTCCCCTGCTATGTCATCCACTATGCCTGTGATTTGGAAAGGATGTGTAATAAGATATAATTGTTACTAGTTAGAGAGTGATCAATTGAGAGATTTTCATTGGTGAATTGAGAAATGAACTGTACTTTCACATAATGAGTACAATAAAAAGATCTAACAATAGAACTCTTAAAAATAGAATTTTTTGAGATTAGCTGCGTTCCATGCTCGTGGTATCTCTCTGCCCTCCATCGTTTTCAAATGATAGGCACCTCGCAGGTCGTCTCTAATTATCTTATAAGGTCCTTCCCAGTTCGGTCCCAGTTTACCGTCTGTTGGCTTCACTGTGTTGCCCAGGACCTTTCTTAGAACATAGTCCCCAACTTTGAATTTCCTCGGATTGACCCTTTTGCTGTAGTGCTTCGCGAGCTGTTGCTGATAACTTGCTAGTTTTACTAGGGCAAGTTCCATGCGCTCGTCGGCCAGGTCGAGTTCAGCGAGCAAAGCCTGATCGTTCTCGCCTTGCTCGACAAGGTCGGATCTCATTGTAGGCAATCCTGCTTCTAGTGGGATAACCGCCTCCATACCATATGCTAGTGAGAATGGCATTTCTCTTGTGGCTCGCCTAGGAGTCGTTCTGTATGCCCATAGGATATGCGGTAGCTCGGTTGTCCATGCGCCTTTGGCTCGCTCTAACCGCTTCTTCAATCCAGCGATCACTGTCTTATTGGAAGCTTCAGCTTGTCCGTTGCTTTGAGGGTAGGCCACCGAGCTGAAGTGGTGCCTGATCCCGTGTTTATCGCAGAAGTCCTGAAAAGGGCCACTCTCGAACTGTGTTCCATTGTCAGTGATGATGGTTATGGGGATTCCGAATCGAGTGGTTATATTTCTCCATATGAACCTCATCATTTCAGCATCTCAGATGTTCGCCAATGGTTCCGCCTCGATCCACTTGGTAAAGTAATCAGTTGCAACCAACAGGTATTTGCGATTGCCGGTAGCGGTGGGCAGTGGTCCCACGATGTCCATTCCCCACTGGGTGAAGGGCCAGGGACTGGTTAGGGATTTTAATTCGCTGGCGGGCTGGTGGACCATAGGAGCGTGAAGTTGGCATTTTAGGCATTTGCGGACATATACTGCGGAGTCTTTTTGCATGTATGGCCACCAATAACCTTCCTTCATTGCTGGGAAGGCTAGAGACCTTCCTCTGACATGACTTCCACAGATTCCTTCGTGAAGCTCGTGAAGCACTGCTTTGACATCTCCTGGGTGGACGCACCTAAGGTAGGGGCCGGAGAAAGATCTTTTATACAAGTCGCCTCCTGTGGATAAGTGAAAGCGAGCAGCTTTGACTCTTATCTGGTGGGCAGTTCTCTTGTCCTCTGGGAGCATTCCGTTCTTTAAATATTCTTTCAAGGGATCTATCCAGTTGGGAGCTGATTCCAATTGGAGTATTGGTTTTGCTTTTGTCAGCTCGCAGTTGGGGTAAATGCTGGGGTAACTGAGGAAATCAATTGGGATGATCCTTTTGAGGCTGGAATCAACTGCCGAGATTAGGGATGCTAAGGCGTCAGCGTGGCTGTTTTGACCCCTGGGAAACTGTTGGATGTTGATCTCTTCAAAGCTCGTCATTAAGTTTTTTACCAAGGAGAGGTAGGCTGCCATTCTCTCATCCTTCGCGTTATAGTCTCCACTTATCTGATTGGAAACTAGTTGTGAATCTCTGAATACCTGCAAATGCTTTGCTCCCAGAGTTTGTGCCTTTTGGAGACCTGCTATTAAGACTTCGTATTCTGCTTCGTTGTTGGAGGCTGCAAATCCCAGCCTGATTCCTTGCTCAAGGACTGTATTTTTTGGAGTGATGAGAACAATTCCTACCCCTGCCCCCTTTGAGTTGGAGTCTCCATCAATGAATAACTTCCAGCTTTCCCCTATAGCCTGGTTGTTCTGTTCTGTTGGCTTAGGCTGGTCGAAGGGTTCTTCATCTGTGAATTCAGCTATGAAATCAGCATGGATTTGACCCTTGATAGCTGTCCTTGGTTGAAATTGGATGTTAAATTGGCCGAGCTCGACTGACCATTTAGACAGTCTGCCCGACAAATCTGCCTTCCTTAGGACAGCCTTGAGGGGGTGTGATGTGAGGACGATGATTGTATGAGCTTCGAAGTAATGCTTCAGTTTCCTCGAGGCCATTACTAGGGCAAATGCGAGCTTTTCCAATGGTAGGTAGCGCTGCTCGGCATTTAACAAGGTTTTGCTCACGTAATAGACTGGATGTTGGATTCCTGTAACTTCACACATTAGCGCTGAGCTGACAGTATGACTGGATACAGAGAGGTAGAGGTACAAAGAGTCCATTTGCTGTGGTATGACAAGAAGTGGTGGAGAGCTTAGGTAGGACTTGAGCTCGTCTAATGCTCGTGAGCAACCTGGGGTCCATTCTACTGTTTTGCTGCCTTTTAAGAGTTGGAAGAAGGGCTTGCATCTCTCGGAGGATTTAGAAATGAAACGATTTAGAGCAAAGAGCATTCCAGTGAGCTTCTGTACATCTCGGACTGTGCGAGGAGGTTGCACTCTTTTGATTGCATCAATCTGGTTCGGATTAGCCTTTATTCCTCGTTTGCTGACCAAATACCCCAGAAACTTTCCTGACTGGACACCGAAGGAACACTTGCTCGCGTTGAGTTTCATTCGGTACTTCCTGAGGATTTCGAAGGTACTTGACAGGTCTGAGAGGTGATTTTCCTTCTCCTTGCTCTTGACGAGCATGTCGTCGATGTAGACCTCCATTGTGTCTCCCATTTGATTCTTGAACATTCTAGTAACTAGCCACTGATAGGTTGCCCCTGCATTTTTTAGCCTAAAAGGCATGACCTTGTAACAGTATAAACCAACCGTCGTGATAAACGCCGTTTTGTCCTGATCCAGGGCATACAGGGGAATCTGGTGATATCCTGAGTATGCGTCCAGGAAACTCATTCGTTCGTGAGCTGTGGTGGCGTCTACTAGTTGGTCTATTTTTGGAAGAGGGAAGCTATCCTTGGGGCAGGCTTTGTTGAGGTCAGTGAAGTCTATGCAAACTCTCCACTTCCTATTGCTTTTCTGAACTACCACTGGGTTAGATAACCATTTGGGGAATTTCACTTCCCGTATGGACCCTGCATCCAGCAGTTTTTTGACTTCTTTTTCTATTGCTCTGGCCTTCTCGGGAGCTGTTCGTCGTGCCTTCTGCGCTATCGGCTTGAATGTGGGATCGACGTGCAACTGATGGCAGACCATATTGGGATCGATTCCTGGCAGCTCATAGGGTTCCCAAGTGAAAACATCTATGTTGCTTCTGAGTAAGGTTGACAAATCCTTTTGCTGTTGGTCAGTGAGTGAGGTTCCGATCAGGAAGACTCTGTTGTTGTCGCCTTCTTTAGCCGTCACTTCTACCAGGTCCTCGACGACACGCTCGGAGGGCAGGAGCCTGGTCTCTTCCACTCCAGGCCTTCCATATTTTAATTGCTATTTGGAAGGAATTGCACCTTCCTCCACTTTCTCGCTGGTTTGAACGACTCTTTTCTCTGGCTTTGGTCGGATGGCTGCTATGAAGCACTTCCTTGCCATCGCCTGGTCACCATGTATCTCCACTACTCCCCGCTCGGTGACATATTTGATTTTCTGGTGGTAGGTCGAGGAGACTGCCTTCATTGCATGAAGCCATCCCCTGCCGAGGATGGCTTGATACGGTGAATCGATGTCGACCACCAAGAATTCGATCATCTTGGAAACATTTCCAGTGCTCACTGGCAGTATTATTTTACCCAGAGGCATGGTCATCTTCCCAGCGAAGCCGACCAGAGGGACAGTGGTTCCCTTTAGGTCGGCGATGTTCAACTTCAATTTTCGAAAAAGGTCGATGTACTTTACTTCGGATGAGCTTCCTTGATCGACGAGCAGCCTGTCGATGTCAAAGTTAGTTGCCCTGAGTGTAATGACTAAGGCATCATGATGTGGGGTCCTTACTCCCACAAGATCTTCATCCGTGAAAACAATATGCTTGTTGTAGTTGATGTCCTCTGCTCACCGACGTTTTCCTGACTGAGATTTTGCTGGATCAATCTGAAAAGCTTGCATTACCGCTGTCAGTTTCTTTACCTCCATTCGAGCTGAGTTACCCTGGATTTGCTTAACATCAGATACTCCATGGATTACTGCGAATTCGTGTCCGGCGTCATCTTCCAAGACGTTGTCGGGTTTCGCCTCTTTGGGGGCAGTCACTCTCTCTACCTTCTTTTCCACAAAGTCATTCAAATGTCTGGACTGGGCCAACTCCTCGTGGTGGGACTTAAGAGCCTTGCAGTGCTCGGTCTTATGCCCTCCCTCTTTGTGGAAAGTGCATCTTAACGCATTGTTTCTTTTCGAGGGATCTCCTCCCATTTTCCGGGGGCCATTTGATGAACGACTCATCCTTAATCTTTGCGAGAATTTTGTAAATTGGTTCTTTGAAGACGGTGTTGATCGCCTGGAACGATCTTCTAACGTCAGGGTTCCCTCCGTTTTTGGAGCCATTCTTGCCCCCACTCTTTCCTCCTTTTTTCTGGTTCTCAACTTTCTCACTTCCCTTGGTAGTGATCTTGGCTCGACCGTTTTCTCCTACATTAAGGCGGGTGACATCTTCCACCTTTGCGTATTTCTCAATCCAGGCCATCAGGTCATCAATGGTCGTAGCTTCCTTCTTTGTCAAGGACTGGTAAATGAGGGAAGAGCTAGGTAGCCCAATTTTGAATGAAGCCACTGCCACTTCTTCCGCGCAGTCCTCGACCTCGTTGAATAACTCCCAGTACCTCTTCGCGTAGTCTCGGAGTGTCTCCTGAGGCATTTTCTTCATTGTTAATAGAGCATCCATCCTTTTGGGATGGGAGCTGCTGGTGATGAACCGGGCCGTAAAGAGCTCGGCCAGGGATTTGAAATTTCTGATGGATCGGTGAGGGAGTTTCTCGAACCATTTCTGGGCCACGTCATGGAGTCTCGAGAGGAAAATACAGCACATCAGCGCATCTCGGTGATTCCAGAGGGTCATGGCCTGCCGATACTGCCTGACATGATCGATGGGATCAGTCTTCCCGTCGTAAATTTTGAACCTTGGAATGGCAAACTTTTTGGGAGCCGCTTCCTCTTCAATTTCCCTCGTGAAGGGTGATTTCATCTGGGTCTTGAGGGCTCTCCTGGCGAGTTCTCTGGTCGACCTGGCGCCGCGGTGAGCTGGATGTTGGTCCATTTCTCTGTGGACCAGGTTTTGTATGTTGTCGTCGCTGCGAGTAGGGATCTGGTAGCGGCGAGCTTTTCTTATTTGTTCGCGAAGGTCGTCGTCTGAGTCGCCACCTTCGTCCCCTTGATATTGCCGCCTAGGGCTCCTTCCTCGGCTGTGAGATTTGCTCGCCTGAGGGCTAGGAGTGCGATAGGGGCGTCTCCTGGTATCAAGACGTAGTTCCTTCTCCAGTTTTTCTAGTCTTCTTTTCAAGCGAGCATTCTCAGCTTCATATCTGCGAGAAGACTCCCTCTGCTCGTGGAGCCTTGCCTCGTATGCATCGATCAATCTGGATATCTGCGTGGACCTTGCTGGTCCTTGACTTTCTTCTGAGGCTGGCCTTTCTAAGAGAGCCCCTTGATCTGAATGTCGGACTTCAGGCCTAATCTTGCGAGGAGCAGGTGGCTCCTGAATATCTCCTACTTGAGGAGCGTTGCTGCTGTGACCAGACATCTTAGATTTTTTCTTGGCGTGGGCTCTTCTCAGGGAAAGATGAACGCTTCCCACAGATGGCGCCAATTGTGGTGACAATTATTATGCAACACAAATAAATATGAAAGAGGTAATAACCAAGAAAGAATAAATAAAATGCCAATCACACAACAACAGGTGTACGTGGTTCAGCAAATATGTGCCTACGTCCACGATGGTGCAGTCAGTATTATTTCTCTATATTCTGAAGAATAGGTACAGAGAATACAACTTGTCCTTTGCCCCGGACCTAGGGTTTAATTTATACATGTGTATGCTAGTTAGTGGAGATGATGGGTTCCTTTATATTAGTCATCTTCCCTATCCTTTCCCTTCATGGGATTGTGCTCCCCTATAACTTCTCTTCATGGGATCGTGGGGAGAGACCGGGTGAATATGAAAGATAGAGGGCCTGGATTTTGGGCCGCCAGAACTGGGCTACTCGTCCAGGCCCATGGTCCTAAATTCTGGGTACCTACACCTAATAAAACTAAAAACTAATAAAAATCAAAATAAAATAAAATTACACTAATAAAATAAAAATAGAAAATAATATCTAGAAATTCTAAATAAATCTAAAATAGATACTAAAAAATAAAATGACACAAAATAAAAATCTAAAAAATATTAAAAAGGGACAAACAAAATGCACACAGGGTTTGGGGTAGGTTTAGGTTCAATTTCAAGTAGGCTAGGATACGGGACAGGGGTATTTAGCTCCAATTTAACTGCAAATTGCCTGGAAATATAGCTTTTGACACCGCAACTGCAATTAAGCCAGCATATTGAACAATTAAGCGCATAAGACCCATATTAACAAGAATTAGCAACTAAAATACATCTATTCGGGGTATAAATTGTACAGTTTTGGGTGCTTATCACACCACCTCCAAACAGAGCGTTGCTAGTCCTCGAGCAATAAGATAGAGAGAAAGAGAAAGATAAGTAACCAAAAGTGTACCACTTTCGCGGGCACTTGCGATTGCACTTAGCATGTGCAACAAGCCTCTAAACCTATAGGTTGCCCTACTGGACGAGTTGTGCCTCGTGAGGGTTTGCAGGGAATATACCCATAAAATTCTTATTTGCAAAGATTTTTTGAAAGGCAGCCAATCTCTTATTAGACGTAGAATAATCGCACAATCCATCATGAGATAAATGATTTGACAAATACAAGCTAGAATGTGTAAAAATATTAAGTTAAGTAAATACTCAAGGCACATCCTTCCTAGAACTCAACGTGTGTAGTGTGAATCAGTCAAAACGGGTCGAGTATCATCAAAGTAATTCCTAGATATCCTTGTCGGAATCAACGCTTCAACTTCAAATCTCACTGGATATATCTCTCTCAATCGAACTCTCGAGATTAGGGTTAGTGTATCGCTCTTGTGTGTGAGGAGGTGAGTAAATGTAATCAAGTTCAAACGTTTCACACGCGTATAAGAAAGAACGAACAATAAAAAAGAAAATTGATCTCGTGAAAGAAATTCTAATCAATATAGTACGAACGTCAAGTTATTCACCACGTTGACTTTAATTTGCCTGAACACCTAGGGGAATATGGATTTTTATGGGTGAGGGGAAATGAAATGGGATGAGAAGGATATGATAGGTAGGATGGATGGGATGAGGTAGGTAGGATAGTGATATGATGGATAATGGATAAGTGATGGATGTCTAATGTATGATGGATGCGATATGTGAGAAGAGTGTATAGAACTTGAAGAACACATGTATTTATTGCTAACTACAAATTACAACTCTATTTCTTTTCTTTTCTCTTTTTTCTTTTCTTATTTTTTTTCGATTTTTCTTTTTTTTTCTATTTTTGCTATCCCTCCCCCCCTTTTGTTTTTCTCTCTCTTTTCAAACCAACAATGAAGACATTTAACATATAGAATCAACACTCTTTTATTTGAAAATGAAATATGATATATGAAATGAAGTGGTGAATGTGTATGGATGATGAGGAAATATGGAAAGGTAATGGGTGAGTGAATGGAAATGTGATATGGAAAAGTGGTAGGTGTATGGATGAAAACCTAGTGATCGGGACAAATTTAAAGACACATGTTTCTTACAACTCGAAAAAGATGTCATTCTCAGTGATCAAGACAAATTTTAATCAAGGATAATGAGATCATGCAACAATTTAAGTGCGGACCCAAACGAAGTTGAATCAACTCGTGACTCGGAGATTGCGTAAAACTCTCTGAAAGGGTGAAAGGCACGAATCTCACAAGCTAAAGTCTCAACTAGTGATCCTTAAGGTTCTCTTTAGAATTATAGTACTCTTCAACTCTAAACCGTATTGACGTGATAAGTACGCAAATTTTGTTGAGTCTAGAAATTCATGGTGCAACATGCCTTGTTATGTATTACATAAGCTATTAGAAAAAATATTCTCTAGCTTGATTCCTAGACTTAAAAAGATGAATGATTGAAAATTCACATCAATAAATGAGATGAGAGAAACTGCAAGAAATTTTTTAAAAATTAGGTTCAAAAATCAAAAAAATTCAAAAGAGGCACGATTTTGATAAAATTACCCACCCCTAAACAAAAAGGAACATCGTCCTCGATGTTAGGTGAAATGATTTTTAAAATTGAGAGCATAAGGTAGGAAAGAGATTACCATAATGAACCACTAATGAAGTAGACAAATATCGCCAATAATAAACCTGAATAAAAAGTGATAAGAGAGAAAAAAAATGTGTACAAGTCTATAAACATGATAAAGCATAGGGTGATGTGAAACACCATCCCCAAACAGGATGAGACTAGTACAAGAAACGCGGGTTGCCTCCCGGTAGCGCTAAGTTTAATGTCTTCAGCCAGACCGAACCATTTTCACCCTAAAGATAAGATCTATGAAAGCGCGGGGGGACCGAAAAATTCCCAAACAAGACTAAAGCGTCAGTCTTGCTGGATCAGGGCTAAGAAGTGTCAATGCACTTGTATAGCAAAGTGCATCACACGATGCAAAGCATCGGTGGACCATGGGCAGGTGGGGATTAGGGTATAGGTGAAAAAGGCATGGGTTATGAAGCATCAATCGCGGGCCTTATTGAGCATAAATGTGAGGGCAACTAGGGCCCTATAAGAATGGTGCTCTAGTTGGTGAGGGAGGCAAAAAGGTATGGTAATTGGAATGGGGTGGGGCTCATAGAAATGACACGACCGTTCTATGAATGGGCGATGATAATAGTCGCGCCGTGACACGCCAGGGAGCTATCGAGAAGAAAAATCAACACCACAAGGAAGTGGTGTGCATGGAGGAACAAGCTCTATGTCACGGAAGTGGAGAGTATCACCAAATATACTCTCATGGGTGGGGTATGGCTTTAGGTTAGGATCTAAATATATGGAGGGAAACATGAAATGTGTAAAATCAAGATCCAAACCAGGTGATGGGGTGGAAAGGACAATGGGTGGGTTGGGTGGGACAAATGATGGATCGGTGGGATAAATGGTGGAGGAAGATGATCCAACTCAAGATTGGGAAACACACACTCCTCATGAGGCGCGGAGTGATCCACAAGGGAACTCGCAGGAGGAAGTGTGGAAATAAACAAGTGAGTGATCAACTTCTCCATAACAGTAGCATTGGGGAATGTGGTGGGTGGGTAAGACGAGGCATTAAGATCCGAGATAGATGAATCAACATCAATATTCGGCTCAAGGGGAGCCAAATATGATGGTGTAGGATCCATGTCAAGAGAGGTGGGAACCATCTCTGACGCTATCTCGGTACAATGGTGAGCACTTGTTGCCGGAGCTAACCAAGGATGAAGTGGTTCCTCGGGAACAAAAAGGTGAAGCTCAATAGGTGTAGACTCGAGCATTGTTTTGGATATTACGGGAGTGGGAACCTCAAATGTGGGTTCCGATGGATATGAAGGGATTGGATCAGGATCACTAGAGAAAGGTAAGTCAACACAATTGTAGACTTGGGGCCCAGACCATGGAATGGTCTCATCTTCGAGATTCTCGAGGTGGTAGGGTTGGTCACACTCAAAATTCGTGTCACAAAAGAACACATCATCATCACACTCGGTTGCAACGATGGGTGGAGCCATGGGAATGTTCGATTCTCTCACACACTCAATTTCATTTAGTCTTTGTTCAAGCCTTTGGAGAGCTTGAGTTTGAATTTGAGTGGCTTGCTCTTGCTCAAGTATGAACTTTTGCAAGAGTGCCTCGAGAGCAAATGTGGAGGATGGTGGTGTTGGTGGTGGATGAGGTGGACACAACTCGCTATGATCATGACTATATGGAGAATACTCATATGAAGTGTGTGGAGTGGGTCCAAGTTCATCATACACGAAAGGATCGCTTTCGTGATGGACAAATGGTTGATATTCAGTGGGTGCATAGTGAGGGAACTGATCGTAAACGGGTGCACAAGGTTGCCATGACGACTATTGGAACGTGTGAGGATCCACAACATCGGGTTGGGATTCGTATTGCGTGGAAGGGTGATAAGGCCTCCATGAATAGCTCGGTCACTCACACAACTCGGGATTAGATACATCAGGATAGTAGGCCTAGGTGGGTTCCAAAACAGTGTCATATGGATACACATGTTCCATGGTGGGTGAAGATGGATATGGAATGTAAGGGCACTCATGGGACATGTGATCGGCATAATAACAGTGGGTGCACAACAAAGGATGAGACACGTCGACGCTTGACACCGAGGGTGATGGAAAATGAGGTGCATGCATATACGGGTCAAGAGTATCAAGGGCACTCGTGAGACAGGTGAAAACACTAAAAATATCATAAAGAAATGGCTCGGGATCACTCTCACACGTGTCACGTGTCAAAGGAAAATGACCAAAGTAGTCCCGTAAAGGACGTACTTCGACCATGAGGAGAGAAAATATTTTTTTGGATTTTTGTAAAAAAAAATTCAAAAGGAAAGAAAATATTTTTGGATTTTTCTAAAAAGGAAAGAGAGAAAATATTTTTGGATTTTTGTTATAAAAATGAAAGAAAATATTTTTGGATTTTTTGGAAGAAAAGGTGGGGGAAAATATGGACTCTTGATTTGGACAAACCAACTAAAACCGACCACCGAAAAATGGAATTGGACACACACACAAGTTAAGGAGAATTCCTAACTAGCACATAGCCAATTTTTATCTTTAAATTTAGTGAAAGGGGTAGTCAAATTTTAATTAAGTCCGCGGGCAATAAAAATTCACGTAAATCTCTTTGTGATCGCCTTTGCAAAATATTCTCCTAATGGGCTCCCTAGTTAATAGATTTTATATTTAGTGAGGGCTAGGGTAGAACACAATGGCAAGCGAGTGAGTCGGGTGATGAAATCCCTTCTCGTGAGTGACCGGGTGTAGGTCTTAGACAATTAATTCATCACACCATTCGAAAATAAATGCGAGAATAAAATCAAGTAAGAGCACACAAATGCACACAAAAGAATTGACTCGCTAACAGGAGAGGCGCGAGGGTTTGAGAAATATACCTCGCACGATTTTTAAGTCGTGGGGTGCCTAAAAATTTGAGTCGACTGAGGGGAGATCACGCCTGTCTCAGTCGTCCCCGGGAGTCCGACCGACCCAAAGTAGAGAGGCTTCTAAATCCCCGCCAATGGATGCCCTCTCTCTACCTTGTCCGGTTTCCCTATCACTCTTGTCTTTGATTATTATAATTTTTTAAAATAAAATAAAGGTATCTCTATGCACCGTAATACAAGCAATGATAAAAATCCTAATACAAGCCTTCTAAAAATATAAAAATGGTACTAAAATGAAAAAAAGTGTGAAAAATAAATGAACAACCATATGAAATCCGCTCCAAGTGCTTCACACTCCCAAGAATGGAAACAACGCCATTTGATAGAAATGACTTTTGCGTGTATCTTTTTCTTTTGTCGTTGCTTGAAAAGATCTTCTAATCAAAATCCTCAAATACCTACAAATTATAACAACTCAAGTGTGGCGGTAAGTAAGGGTATCCATCCACTTCCAAGGGGATAAACTAGAGACAAACTCAAATGTAGTTCAATTTTTATTTTCTCTTTATTCTTTTTCACTTTTCTACTTTTTTTAGCTTTTTCAAATATTAAAACAATTAGGTGAGGTGATGATTTAAACTAAACTAAATGTGATATGATAATAACTAACTAGAAAATGACTAAAATTAAAAATAAAGTCTAACACTAAAACGAGAGATAAAGTGAGGTATAAAATTGTGAGAACAATCAAGGAGTGGGATTACACCACAAATTTTAGCTATTCTAATTAATTAATTTAATTAATTGAATTCTCCCAAATTAATATCAAAATTACAAATCAACTGTCGTTGCAAATGTAATTTTAATAGTAATCTTCTAGAAAATTAAGTTTAACATCCCACAACTCTTGAAAAATAGATCTACACTCCTTTTAATTAATCACCCGCTAGGATCGATCGATTAAAATTTATGTAAATCTTAGAAAATAAATTTAGAGTTGAAATTCAAGTAATATTACCCCACTTAAGAAACCCATATCTCTAGTTCGAATCTAAAATGGGTATTATAACTAGAATTTTGATTTTCTGTCGAAAATCATTTACCCTCTCTCGAGGCGTAAATCTAAGGGTGGGGGATCAAAATTAACATTCAAAGGGAAATTTAAAGTAATCAAACTAATTAAACTAAAATAACATCAAATGAGGGTTTCCCCCCACCCCTTGAAAGGGGATTAGCCTAACATGATATTAAACATGATGAACAAATAATCAAAGGCAAATATAATAAAAGAGTAGAGAAAGAGAACAAATCTACAACATGTCTCCTTGAAATTGGAAATTTGAACTCTATCATCTTCCATAAAATTCAATTACTCACAATTAAATCTCACCAAATCTCTAAAAAAATAAAAACAAAAACTATTTACAAAATGTTGTTTATCTCTCTACAATTCTCTCTCTAAAAATTCCTATCTAAAAAGCTCTTTCATGTGGGGTCTTCATCTTCATTTATAGTAGGCACATGGAGCATGGGGGTATTTTTGGGAATTAGCTTGAGTGTGCATGGGAATGGTGAGGTGTGAGGATAAATGGTAGCAGAGGGAATAAAAATCTGATTTGTTAAAAGGGTATTTTTGGGTATTGGGTAAAAGAGGTGGTTGGGGGGTAAAATGGGTAAATGGGAATAAAGGGGTTTTATGCACATGCGGGATTTGTTTTAAATTTGGTCTTTGGTTTTTTATTGGCAGATGAAATTCGTGAGAAGGGATAATGGTGTTCGAAATGGGTATGGAAGGTGAAGGTTTTTGGGTTGATCTCGGGTTCGGTTGGAGGGTATCGCACCCGGGCCATAGGGTGGCGGGTTGCTGGAGGTCGTCGGCGGACTGGTGTGGAGAGGTCCGAAGTGGGTCATGGAGGCTCCGGGTTATAGGGGGCTGCCGAGTTTGGGAGGTAGGTTCCGGCTGGTGGGGCGAGTGGTCTTGATGAGGTGGTGTGAGGGTCACAGTTAGACGTTTAGGATGGTTGCCGGCGGGTTGGAGACTGTCGGCGGGTATCTCTGACTGGGGTAGGAGATGGATCGCGCAGGGACAGGGTTTGTTGCCGGTGGGTTGGATTTGATATAGGAGTGGATCGCCGGTAGGGGTATGGGTTGTGAGTAGGTTGGCTAGGGTAGGCCGTGGGTTCATGGTTTCGAAGCTTAGGACCTCGGGTAAGGGTTTGGGGTTTAATGGTAGACGTGTTGGGTTTGGAGGTGTATGGTTATGGTGGTAGGAGAGAGAGTGTGGTGTGGGTTAGGAAGATGAAGGTGGGTATGGTTGTGTGTGTTGTGGGTGTATGGAATGGTATGTGTGAGTGGGGGTTTAGTTGGGTGTGTGTGAGTTTATGTATATGTGGGTGTGAGTGTGTGTGTTTAAATTGTGACCCTTAAAAAAATAAAAAATAAAGACTAAAATTAATCAAAATAAAAAATAACATCTAAAAATAAAACAAACTAAAAACAAATAAAAATATTAAAACTAAAAAAATAAAATCCTAAGCTTATATATAAGCTAAAATAAATCAAAAGAAAATAAAAACTTAAAATCCAAATGAACACTAAAGTCCTAAAAAACTAAAAATAAACTCCTAAAACCTAATCCTAATAAAACTAAAAACTAATAAAAATCAAAATAAAATAAAATTACACTAATAAAATAAAAATAGAAAATAAAATCTAGAAGTTCTAAATAAATCTAAAAATAAAACTTAAAAAGTAAAACGACACAAAATAAAAATCTAAAAAATATTAAAAAGGGACAAACAAAACACACACAGGGTTTGGGGTAGGTTTAGGTTCAATTTAGGGTAGGCTAGGATACGGGACAAGGGTATTTAGCTCCATTTTAACTGCAAATTGTCTGGAAATATATCTTTTGACACCGCAACTGCAATTAAGCCTGCATATTGAACCATTAAGCGCATAAGACCCATATTGCCGAGAATTAGCAACTAAAATACATCTATTCGGGGTATAAATTGTACAGTTTTGGGCGGTTATCAAAGATCAGGGTCGAGGTTGTCGAAGCCTTCAAGGCTTAAGATGAGTTTGAAACCTTTGACATTATTTAGCTGGAGAGGGGTGTGAAAACAGCATGTCGATGGATCGCAACCAAGTTTATAGATGTTTTCTCTTCGATTTGGTAAGCTTTGGATTCTTTGAACTTTACTGATCCTCTCTTTGACGCTGCTGTGTAGTACGTGAAGCTGATGGAAGCAACAGAGGCTAGGGCTAACCTTCAAGTCGATGGTGGAGCTGAACCAAACATAGAGGGAACTCCTTTCATCAATCTTGAGCCTACATATTAGGGATGCTGCCTGTGCCTAATACCCTCTTTTAATTGTACCTTTGTTTGACCTATTTTGGACAACTTGATACCTCCACTATTTTTGCAATCTTGGTATTTTTGGTGAAGTGAAGCTTATTGCTCTAGCATTTTCATTCCTTATTTTATTTGCATGATTTTACTTATGATTATTATGTCGCTCATAAGTCTTCCGTCGTCCAGTATTGTCGTCTAGGCCGAGGGATAAAATCCACAAAATTAATGATGTTTTGAATGATAATCACAACTAAGTGATTTTTTAAATTTCCATCCACCAAATTAATGATGTTTAAGCAATATTCCTCCTAGTCGTTTTGAGAGTGCATGGAGATTCGTCTCGTCCAGCACTGTCGTCTCGGTCGAGGGAGTAAATTCACAAAATTAATGATGTTTTGAATGATAACCACAACAAAGTGGTTTTTTAAATTTGCATCCACCAAATTAATGATGTTTAATCACAAGTCTTCCCTCGTCGTTTTGAGACTGCATGGAGAGTCGTCTCGTCCAGCACTGTCATCTCGGCCGAGGGAGTAAATCCACCAAATTAATGACGTTTTGAATGATAACCACAACTAAGTGATTTTTGAAATTTGTATCCACCAAAATAAGGATCTTCAATAAGTCCTCCATCGTCGTTTTGAGAGTGAGTGGAGAGTCGTCTCATCCAGCACTGTTATCTCGATCGAGGGAGTAAATCGACCAAATTAATGATGTTTAAGCACAATTCCTACCTTGTCTTTTTTAGAGTGCATGGAGAGTCGTCTCATCCAGCATTATCGTCTCGGTCGAGGGAGTAAATCCACCAAATTAATGATGTTTTGAATGATAACCACAACTAAGTGATTTTAAAATTTGCATACAACAAATTAATGATATTTAAGCACAAGTCCTCCCTCGTTGTTTTGAGAGTGCATGGATAGTCGTCTCGTTCAGCACTTTCATCTCGACCGAGGGAGTAAATCCACCAAATTAATGATGTTTCTAATGATAACCGTAACTAAGTGATTTTTTAAATTTGCATCCACCAAATTAATGATGTTTAAGCATAAGTCCTCCCTCATCGTTTTGAGAGTGCATGGATTGTCGTCTCGTCTAGGACGGTCGTCTCGATCGAGGGAGTAAATCCACCAAATTAATGATATTTTGAATGATAACAACAACTAAGTGATTTTTTAAATTTCCATCCACCAAATTAATGATGTTTAAGCACAAGTACTCCCTCGTCATTTTGAGAGTGCATGGAGAGTCATCTCGTCCAACACTGTCATCTCGACTCAGGGAATAAATCCACCAAATTAATGATGTTTTGAATGATAACCAAAACTGGGTGATTTTTTAAATTTACATCCACCAATTAATGATGTTTAATCACAAGTCCTCCCTCGTCATTTTGAGACTGCATGGAGAGTCGTTTTGTCCCGCACTGTCATCTCTGCCGAGGGAGTAAATCCACCAAATTAATGATGTTTTGAATGATAAGTGCATTTCGATATTATTGGCATTCTATGGACGAGGTCGACCCCATCCAGACTGTCGTATGATCGAGGGTAACTTAAGCTTATTTCACCACGAATTATTTTTTACAGCTTAAGATGAGCTGGCACAAATGAATATTTGAATAGGTAGATAAGATTTGCATCAGCACTTGGTTTTCATTGAACTTCTTTCATTTGAGTCTCACACACATGTATTACAATATAATGCGAGTAAGACAGTAAAGCTGTAATCTCATTGATAGTATTTTTTAAGATGGTCGGCTTTCCATTGGTTAGAGAATGACTCTTCTTCTAAGTTTTCCAATTTATAAGTTCCCGGCACCACTTCTTCAGCCACTTTATATGGGTCATGCCAATTTGGATGGATATTATTAGTTTTTTTTTCATGTCTTCTTCATTACCAAGTTCTTAACTCTCAGCGGACGCATTTTTACTCGCTTTTTATAGAATCTTATCGTTCTTTGTTGGTAGGCATCTTACCTAACTTCAGCGTCTTCTCTTGTTTCCTCTATAAGATCTAAATCAAGCCTCTGCTCATCAATATTCCTCTCAGGGTCATAGGTATGAACCCTGTGAATAGGCAGACCTATCTTCGTTGGTACGACCACCTCCGATTTGTAAGCAAGCATAAATGGGGTTTCTCCTGTAGGGGTCCTCTCCGTCGTTCTATAGGCCCATAAGATAATGTATACCTCCTCAATTCATCTCCCCTTTGCATCTTGTAACTTTTTCTTAATTCCATCAAGGATCATTCAGTTTGTCACTTCCATCTTCCTATTAGCCTTGGGTCGACTGGGTCTGGAGAAGAATGGTTTGATGCCGAATCTTTCGCAATATTTCTCTAAGGAGACGCTCTTAAAATGTGTTCCATTACCCGAAATCGGTGTTTTGGGTAAATCATATCTGCAAATGATATTTTTTCAGATAAACTGTAAGGTTTTCTCCTCCGTGATTGTAATCATCAGCTTAGCCTCTACCCACTTTGAAAAGTAATCTATCGATATGATTAGATAACTATAATTTTTCACTGCTTTGGTTAAGGGTCCTACTAAATAAATTTCCAACACCGCAAATGTCCAAGGAGATGTGATTGAGGTCAGAGGCTGGTGGGGGATGGTGGTGAACCTTTGGCACCTGTCACACTTCTTGACATATGTTGTCGCATCCTTGGCTAAGGACGACCACTAATTCCTTTGTGTAATAATCCTCTTAGACAAGGATCTTCTGCCTACGTGACTGGAGCAGGAACCTTCATGAACATCCTTCAAGATGTAGGCTACCTTAGACGGATGGACACATCTGAGAAAAGGAAGCATAAACCCTTTCTTGTATAAAGTGTCTCCTATGATGGAAAACTTAATAGCTTTATATCTCATCTTCCTTTTCTCATTCTTGGATTCTGGTGACTCCCCATCCTCTATGTATATGATGAGGGGGTCCATCCAGAAACCCCTGTGTTAATATTCAAATAAGACTCTGTAGCACCGTCTTCCACTTCAATGGTTGGTCGATGCAGGATTTCTATCGGCATCGTCCTTCTTATTTTCGTTCATATAGCTGAGGTAAGTCTTGCAAGTGCATTAACTCGGCCATTGTCCAATCGAGTTATCCTCTTCAGCTTCACCTCCTTAAAGATATTTAATACTGATCTTACTCTCTCTAAATATTTAGCCATCCTATTGTCTTTTGCCTCATATGCCCCCATGATCTGGTTTATCACCAATCTTGAATCACTGTGAACTAGGATATGGCCGACATTCAGAGACCGAGGAAGGGAGAGGCCTGCTATGAGGGCTTTATATTCAGACTCATTATTAGAGGCCTTAAAACTGAACCTCAACGCATATTTGATGTTTGTCCCATCTGGTGCTGACACTATCGGGCCTGCACCACTTTCACTCTCGTAAGAGAACTCGTCGATAAAGAGGCTCCACACTACTCCATTCTGAGAGAAATTACCTTCTACCAAGGTCCTATTTTTTAAGACGTACCGACCCTCTTCATTATCAAAAACCTTTCCTCTTACTGAACCTGCCTCGGCCTTATTCTGGGGAGAGCTTAAACTTTTGCCTTGCTCACAGCCTCTTGTCTCAAACTTTTCACTATCGTCCTCATTCCATGTAAACTCGATCACGAAGTGTACTAGTTCCTTTCCTTTGAACCTGCCTCGTCCTCATTCCACGAAGTGTACCGATCCTTTTCATTATCAGAAACCTTTTCCCTTACTGAACCTGCCTCGGCCTTATTCGGGGGAGAGCTTAAACTTTTGCCTTGCTCATAGCCTCTTGTCTCAAACTTTTCACTGTCGTCCTCATTCCATGTAAACTCGATCATGAAGTGTACTAGTTCTTGTCCTTTGATGGATAATATACGCTAATAGATGATATCAAACTCTCTAAGATCTATTGCCAAAGCGATTAGTCTTCTTGACTTCTCAGTCTAGTGGATGACCTATTAGAGTGGAGAGTCCATTAGGACGACCATTATATGGGCCTGGAAGTACGACTTCATCTTCCTTGAGGCGTGAATTAGAGCATAGGATAATTTTCCCATCCTAGAGTACCTATGTTTGGCCCCTTGGAGAACTTTATTATTGAAGTATACCGGCTTCTATACTCCATCCTCGTCTCTTACGATGGTAGCGCTAATAGCTGACTCTGAGACTGCTAGATACACATAGAGTTTTTCCCCTTCGACCATTCGTGATAATAATAAGGGGGGCTGAGGTAGGATTTCAACTCTTAGAAGGCCTTATCACATTCCTCATTCCACTTGATAATTTTTCTAAGATCTTTAAAAAATGGAAGACACTTGTTCTTGGCTCTGGATACAAACATGTTAAGTGCCTCTACTCTCCCCAACATCCTCTGCACATCCTTGATCGAAACTGGGGTCTTCATCTCTACCAAGGCCTTGATTTTATCAGGGTTGGTCTCTATTCCCCTATGATTTATGATGAATCCCAAGAACTTACCATCCCCTATGCCGAATACACACTTTGTGGGGTTGAGCTTAATTTTGTACTTATCTATTGTATCAAAGGTTTGCTTAAGGACAGCTACGTAAGAGTCGGTCTTGAGACTCTTAGTTAGCATATCGTCGACGTAGACTTCCATTATGTTCCCAATTTTATCCTCAAACATCTTATTAACAATTCTCTGATAGGTAGCTCCAGCATTCTTCAGATCGAAGGGCATGACTTTGTAGCAGTAAGTCCCCTTGTTAGTTATGAAGTTGGTTTTCTCCTCATCAGATGGGTACATGGATATCTGGTTGTAGCTCGAGTGAGCATCCATGAAAATCATCAATTCATGGCCTGCAGTGGCATCAACCATCTGGTCGATCCTATGAGAAGGAGAATTATCCTTAGGGTATGCCTTATTCACATCGGTGAAGGCTACACACATTCTCCACTTCCTATTAGCTTTGGAAACTATGATAGCGTTGGCTAGCCACTCAGGATATATCATCTCTCTTATAAAGTCTACATTTTTTAGCTTTTTTACCTCTTCCCGAATGACCTCAGACTTCTCTCAAGAATAGATCCTCCTCTTCTGTCGTATCGACCTAGCATCATCGGCCACATTCAATTTATGGCAAAAGAGTTCTGGATCTGTGCTCGGCATATCCTCATGACTCCATGCGAATATACTCTACCTCTCTCTCAAGAATTTGATCAGCTCTTCCTTGATATCTCCTCTTAGGGATTTTTTGACCTGGATGGTTTTTTTCGGCTCGTCCTTATTCAGGATATGGATTCTACCTCTTTTTCAACCTCTCCTTTCTTTAGCTTGGTCTTATCCCAGGGATCCAGGGTGTCAATACTGTAGGTTGTAGTCACTTTCTTATGTGATTCCTTGTCCTCGGTAGAGTTTAAATAGCATTGACATGTTAACACGTGATCACCTTGGACTTCCCTTACCCCATATGGGGTCGAGAATTTTACCATTTGGTGTACAGTAGATCGCAAGGCCTCAAGTTCCTTAAGGGATACTCTCCCCATAATAATGTTATAAGTCGAGTATACACACTAATCCATCACAAAGAAATTGACCTTCTTTGTAAGCCTCTTAGGCCAAACTTCCCCCATTCTAGCATCCATTTTGTACATTCCCTATGGGTTCACCTTTTCATGACTGAACCCTATCAGAGGGTGATGGTGAGGGACGAGCCTCTTCCTGTTGAGTTCTAAACCCTTGAAATAAGGCCAAAATATAATGTTGGCCAAACTTCCCTTATCGGCCAAACTTCCCTCGTCGGCCAAAATCTTAGGATGTCATACCCATGCACTCTAGTCGTGATTACCAAAGGATCATCCTAAGGAGATAGGCTTCCCTTGAGGTCGAGTGTTGAAAATCCCACAATTAAGGTTTCCATATCTACCTTTTTTCTCTTATCTAATTGTGTGCCTACTTCGGTCGAGTTGACGACTTTAACTTCATAAAGGGCCTAAGCCTCAGCCACATGTGCCTTACGGTCGGTCACTTCTGTACCACCCCCCTCCTTGCCTCCGCGGATCATCTTCACATTAAATGATATCTTATGGAGATGCTCATTCAGATCATCGTCCTTTAGCGGTAGATCTAGGTCATCATCGTCATTTGAGGCATCATTCTTCTTCCCTAGGACATCTTCCCTGCACTTGTCAACCCTTCTCCTTTTGGGGTCTCCTCCTCTCTTTGGGCCATCACTGCTCACATATTTCCTTAGTTTTCTAACCTTAAGCTTCTTCTTAATCTCGTATTTCAGCGAAAACACCTATTCGTTAATTGCCCATGGTCTTGGTGAAATTCACACCATAAGCTCTTATTCATTTTGTGAGGGTGAGTTTTTAGCTTCCCAGAACATCTTAGGGATCGATCGTTCTTGATCTCATTCAGAAGGTGCTCGCAGTTGACCATGAGAGGAGTATACTTATCATCTGTTGACCCCTTCTTTCCATCTTTGTTCTTCTTCTGAAACTTGCTCCCACTGCTAGTCCCTTTCTCATCCTCATACTTAGCTGCCATAGCTTCCTCGGTGATCATGACCTTTTCGGCTGTAGCTAGTAGTTCAACCATGGACTTTGTCGGGTCTTCAGCAAGCTTCCAAATCAATTTCTCATTCGTCAAGCCTCCTACTAACACGATCATCGCAATACTTTCCTCATAGTCTTCCACTTCGAACTTCTCCTTATTAAATCTCATGATGTATTCCTTGAGACTCTCGTTCTTCCCCTGCTTAATTTACAGAAGGTGGGGAGTCTTCTTCTGGGGTCTTACCCCAGAACAAAAGTTGTGATAGAACCTATCTGCAAGTTGCTTGAAATTATCAATGGAGTTCTTCGGGAGTGAGGTGAACCATATATGGGCAGCTCCAGTTAAAGTGCTCGAGAATCCACGACATTTCATCTCATTTGAGACGGATGAGATATTTATAGAAAACTGGTACATATCTACATGGTGCACAGGGTTGGTACTCCAATCATACTTTAGAGTAACCACCGGTGGCTTGAATTTCACAGGGGTTGGGAAGTTGATAATTTTTGGCACGAAAGGAGAACCTTCTGAGTATACCCTCTAGAAGGGGTCACGACTCTTAAGAATGTCTCCAATATTGTTTTCTAGCCTTTGAATTAAGTCATTCTAAGGGATTTCGGTCGCTTCAACAACGTCGGCCTAATAATAAATCCATTTCCTCCTCACTTTCATTCTATATTATGCCTTGGGCCAAGGGAAGAACTGTTTCTTCCAAAGTAGTCATCGATTCCTCCTTTGGTTCATGACATTCCTCAACTTTAAAAATCTTAAAAGAAAAATCATCGTTGGATTCAAATAATAAATCGAAGTCATGCTCCCAATAATAATTTTCTTCCCATTAATGGTTTTCAAGTTTTTCATTTTTCAACAATGTACAAGCCCTCATGCAATGTCAAGGGTGGAGGCGCGGATTCTTGAAAATGAGAAGTTTAGAAACGATCCTCGGAATTATTATCAAACTCATTATTATAAGAATTTTGAAAGCTATTGAAATTAGTATAACCATTCTTATTATAATGGCTTTGTGTCCCACTATCGAAAATATCATTCTCAAAATTCCCATAATCTATAACTTAGTTTTTGTAATACTCGCCCAAAGTCATTTTAAATGTTTCAAGTTTTTGACTTTGCGACTATTCACCAAAACTCATAGGTTTAGGGGGATTTTGAGAATTATCAATGCGATTACCGAAAATATTAGAATAAGACATGCTTAACCCAAATATAGCTCAAGATGGTGATTTCTACCAAGTTATGTGCGTCCGATAAATTCAAGTGTTTCTTGGCCCTCAAAAGTAGAAGTCCTACAAAACTAGTTAACAAATAATACAAATAGAAAGAAAAATATTACAAAATACTAAATCAATTAAATTCTAAAACAAACAATTCCCTGTCCACGACGTCATTTTGATTATGGCAAAAATCGAGTGGTCGTGTAAGGACACTGTTGTTATTTGGTTTTCCACCACAATACAAAAATCCTAAACTTTTACTAAACTTGTTTTATAAGTATAGCAGTGTGTTCGGGTATCGAATCCACAAGGATGAGTGCTAGACTTTCATTGATTTATTATTTCTCAAATAAAAGTTTAGTAGATGAAAGGGGTTAACAAAATATTGATCTAGGCATGTATTGAAACTAAGATTGGGAAACGAGTAAAAATAATAGATTGAGAATAATATCCCTCCCCTCGGGTTAATTAGTATAAATGATTACATGGGAAGGCAAATTCAACAAGATTAAATCCCATTTCATCAACTAATTAAATTTAGAGTTATCATCCCCTAAATTCTCATAAAAGCCTACTTTGATTTTGGCATTAATAAATATCTCGAAGATTAGGCACGTAAGGTCGTAAATATGGTACATACATGATATGCATCGTTAAATATCCTAGGTGTAAAATAAAGAACAACCTAACCTATTTAAACTCATCTAATCCATAACCAAAGAAAATCAACAATTTAATCCAAGGTGAGTTCAATCATCTCAACCTAAACTAATTTCACTACAAGGCATATTAAAGCATGTAATTAATGCAAATAAGTATGAAAGCAAGAAATTATAAAAGACAACTAATTGACAAAGATTGAATAAACAATGGATGTTTATATAAATGTGGAAGAAGATGAATAGTAACACTTACATACGCAAATAGGTTAAACCCTTGGGGGGGGGGGGGGGGGGGAGAGAGAGAGAGAAGCTCTCACCCTAAAAAATATGTCCGTAATTTGATTTATATCCCTAAAATAAATCAATCACGTTCTATTTATACCCCTAAACAAACTACCACCAAAACAAAGAAAAATAACCCCCAAAATAACAATTTGCGTATTTATTTGATAGTCGAGGTCAACCTCTAAAAGGACCCGATCAACCTTGCCTCTGGAAGTCCCCTTCTAACTCCGATCCAAATTTAACACGACGTATGAAAAATGCTATAAAATATTCATACTGACTCAGAATGATGCGCGATCGTAACTCACGCAAAGATAATTCATTTCTCTATATGATGGTGTTTTGAAACCCTCCAAATTATGTAGTATGGAATTATTAAACTACCCTTAAGTAGACGAACATGACGAGACTTTTTAAAAATATCCATAACTTCCTAACTCGGGGTCAAAATAATGCACGATCAACGACCTCAAGGATAATGTGATGATCTACATGTTGATAATTTCATTCATCCAAAATGGAGAGTTTGAAAGGACCAAATTGCCCTTGAAGTTTCATTTTACGATGAAACTTTCTTGAAATGCTTCTAACTTCACACTATGTATCCATAATACCTACAAAAGCTTAAATATACCCCACAAAATATAATGGACATGAGAACACTAGAATGTGCAAGGATGGAGGGTACAAAATGTAATATTCATGACTAATCAGTGTTACATCGGCGGATTAATATAAATTATGGGCGGTGCGTATATTACACACATGTCGGTCCCGATTAATGAAAAGTTAGCATATTTGGAGTTGGGTGATTCAGATGATCTTTTCAAGTGCTCTAATGATCCAAAAAATGTCAAAATAGTCTAGAATAGGTACCTGGGTGTTATATTTAGGTTTCGAGGGATTTTCAAACATAAAAGAACCTGTATAAGCATAGGAGGGTCATTTTATATCTAAATCTAAAAGGAAAAATGGGATTAGATTTACTATGGAAGATTGTAACTTGATGATTTGATTAAAAACCTAAATGATAGAGGATGAATTATCTTAAACCAATGATTAATTAGGATTAGTTATACTTGTAATTAGAAATATAATTCTTGATTTTAAGGGAAGAATATGTAGAACTTAGATAAAAGATTGAATCTTTAAAATAAATTTGATAAAGTAATTGTGATCTTAAATATATGGGGGTTATCATGTGAGAATCGAATATATAATCGTGTTTTGTTTATGGTATTTGGGTTATAGTTCTTAAAATTTTGGTAGGAAGAACCCTAGAAACGAAATTGGGTTTTGGGGAATGAATATTGCCTAGGAAAAATCATCAAATTTGGTTTCTATAATCTCGTTCGAATGAGATGTCATTTCCTTCAAACGAGATGGGATTTCATTCGAACGAGTCATAGGTATGGGTCAAGTTTGGGTCGTGGAAATGTTCCAGGGATTTTTATGAACTGAAGAAAGTATGTGGGAGATTATCCAAGTGAGAGGATATTTAATTAAAAAAAATTTACTTTCTATTCATTAGTTGGGAATTTAATAATTAACTAGGGTGCTCAGGTAAGGGACTACTTAAATGATTAGTCGGGAAGTTGGGTCAAACTTCGGGATTTAGGTGAACCGTGCGCGATGGGATATGCATACCAGTTCGGTACTTATTATATATACATATTATAATGATGTGTATATATATGTATGTGTGTATGATACATGTTTTATTTTAACATACCCACTAATGAGTGTTATCGTAGGAGGTTGAACATAGTAGGCAGTCCACCCTAGCATTGACTACCAGGTGTTGAATTGATTTTCGTGGTTATAGCACTGTTGCATGACCACTATCCGTGTGTGAGGATAAATGTTGGTTTCAAGTTTGGTTGGGTGAGATGTGGTGTAGTTGCGACCCATGAATGTATGTCTATGACTTCCTCCATTATATGTGTATTCGTTTAGGATCGGTGGTGAGATTCTGACCCGGTGGCTCGGTGTGAGGCATGATGTCTAGATCCAGATAGCACACAAAGAATGTATCTGTGAGTTCCAACCTCTGGGGATATGGTTATACGTATATAGTGAGCGATATATAAGTATGATTATATGATATAGTGTGTATATTTATTTATAGTACAAGTGTAGCTATGTTATGATTATTACGCAATTATTTATTTATAGCAAGTGTGCCGCAATAATACTGTTTATAAGTGTATACCTGGTGGAGGTAGTTATACTTATCTAATATAGGGTATTTGCAGGATTGTGCTTAAATAGTAGTTATGTGTCCTAGTTAGATCGAGTAGTTTAATTAATATTAATAAAATGAACACGTTAGGTTTGCACTATAGTTGAGAGATGAGGTTTATCTCAAGTGTGTGTGACCAGTTAATCTTGAAAGTAATACACTATTGTTTTAATTTATTTAAAGTAATTATCTACTTGTAAAAGATTTTCTACTCTTCGGGCTTTTTCCCGTGGGTAGTTGCATTTCCTTGTTCTTCCTTTTCCAGTGGACTATTTTCTTCGACGAGCACTTTGGTATCCTTGGGTTATTGGCAGGGATGGCAGTGGTAGATCCATTCTTTTCGTGCAGTACTTGTGGATGCTATATCCTTGTTTTGACACCTTAGTGAATTTTATCTAGATAGGATCAGTCTTTTCAGTTTACAGTTGGGTATGTTGCCCGTAGATGGCTAGGCTTTTATCATACTTTTATACTTTTGTCAGATATTTACATTTTCTTACTCAGATATTATTTGATTTTACACTGTGGATGTTTTATTTGGTGACCGATGGTTTATTCGGTTCACACTTATTACTTTTATGTATGGTGGTTATTTCATTGATTGTGATTGTATGGGTTGTCCTTATTATTTATATTATATTACTATTGCGACAGTGATGCTGAGAATGAACCATGTTGAGATTACTGATATATTTTAGTAGAGGATTGGCCATCCGATATTAAAATAGGCGGGTTTTCACAAAATAATTCACCACTTCCATACGGAGGAGTCCTGTTACGCAGTCGGGTACCTATATTTCTTTCGAAATGTATGCTACACTATTTTCCCATGGAATATCAATATATTATAGTCATCCGACATTCCCCACAATAGTAAATGCAACCCTATGTATTCCAAATATTTAAATTTTTCATTCATACAATGGTTGTATAGACATAGTCAATATTAATACTTCTATCAACATATTTAATAAATTCATGAACTCCCTTTACATGATTATCAAAGACTCTCTTACATTCTCACATCCAATCTGTGTATTATGAGAAACATATTATATAATCTTTAAAATTAAAGTTACTTGTATTAATAGGTTGAAACGAAAGTCATGTTTGATACAAGAACTCTCACTTTATAATTCAAGCAAAATCATTCAAGTTCATTCAACCCGAGCATTCAATAAATATGAAATAAAAACAAACAAATTACAATTTCCTTAAACCCCAAAAAATTAAAATTAAAATAACATATGATGTCAATAGATGTCCCGTGTAATTAAAATAATACAAACTTTAAACATTGTCCATCGCCTAATCCTAACCAACAAAAGAATTAGCCATGCAATATAATAATTTTAATAATATTTTAACAAAGGCTCTTCCCTAGAGTCAAAATGCACAAGATCATCTCCACAACTATCATATACTTTATCAACCAACATCTGAGCCTCACCCACCGCCAAAGGACGATTATGGACATTTGTTCTAATATTCATGAAAATGAGCATGCACGTGCCAATGATCTTACTATTAGATAAGTCCCTTTAATAATACTCCTCTTATTAGTCACCATTAATGGATGGTGATGATCCACGAAATATTGGAAAAGGAAGCACTTAGGAGGGAAATGTTGCACGAGGAGTCACTTGGGAGGGGAAACCTTGAAGCGTAGGATAAGGCAATGTTTGAGGAGGAATCTGGGAGGGTAAACCATGTTATCAAGTAAACAAATGAACCAATCCCCTTATTTCATTCATCAATATTTTCATGTTGCTGCTAATATTACATGGGTCCCTCCTAAGCTCTGACACCTCTCCTTTTGCTATTACCTATTCTTTTACCTGGCTCGACACGTGACTCTTGACCAAAGAGATCTCTTCAAATAGAGATACCATGTGATGTAATTTTCTACTTGTAATATTTAAGACCACACATCTTGTCCCCTGTCTATTATCATTCCCAAGTACCTTGGTTAACGCATTTTCTTTAATGTCATAGGGGTTATACTCGGACTATTTGCTCATCATGCCTTCTATCATTTCTTGTAACATAATATTATATTTAGGACTAATATTTTAACACCATTTTATTATAACATGTATATATATATGATGACTAAATTCAAACTCACCGGAGATGGAGCCAATTTGTCTAGGAATTTATTTGTTCTTTTTCCCGTTGGGCATGAAAGTAAAAGCTGATATGATTAGCGCATATACCTTTTTCCAGAGTCCCTTGGTCCTATCCACCCATTCAGCCTTCAGATCATCATATGATTTTCCCCATGTTTGTGGACATCAACTTTCTTTGCCATGTTCTATTTATTTTTCACCCACTAAGCCATTTTCCCTCACTGGCCTCATTCTCTAATAAGTTGTTATAATGGTTAGTGGGAATTTGAAAATTTGGAAGAAGTTTATTATTCAACCCCAAAATCTCACTACTTGATTCCCCCTTCGGGACAAAATTCTCCCAAAGGTTCTTCCAATAGGTTTTCATATGTTTAGCTACTCGGGAAAGAACCTTTGCCTTGAAATATGACGGGGATGAAAAAGTCTTATAAATTTAATCTCACACATCATTCTTTATGGAAGGATAAACCTTATTCTAGTTGTATGAGCCCCTCACACCCATATTTATCTTTTCGAGAGACAGACAATGGACTTTAAAAATATGGACATCACATTTTTTACCGGTAAGATTATTCACGATCGCCGAGAACCCAATAGGTATCTTATCATTGGCTTGGGATTCCTCAGTGGTGGGGGTGGGGATTTTGTATCAATGGGAGTTTATTGAGTTTGATGACTCAGAGATGGATTGTAGATTAAATCTATGACGGAGTATAGTATTTCCAATTATAGGTGATGAGAATTGAGGTCGGGGTGTTGGAGAGTGCCCAGTTGACGGTGTTACAATATTTGGTTAATCGTTTCCATTCATGTTCGACATTGCCTACAATTAAAGAAAAATTTAATGACGGATGTATGATAGTCATGTTTATGACTATATACATGTATGTTTGTTTAACAAATTTTAAAATGTGCTCGATGTGTCTTATTTCCATCCAATCAATATTAGTTTATAAAAATTCATGAAATTTTTCATGCATCCAACTGCGCGAAAGCAAATCTGTAATGGACCTATAAAGGTTCGTAACATGAACTCGAAATCCTTTCTTCTCCAACTTATTTGCAATCTTACTTATAATGTGCATATGTCATGAGACACCATAATCTGGGTGAATGTTGTCTTTATGAAATTGTATCCATAGTGTCACCAATGTCAGTGCCTTGTGGGGATTACAAAGGAAAAATATATTCTCTACTGCCTTATGCCAACTTTTTGGCAAGGAAAGTAAAATATGATCAAACAAGTACGCTTGTGAGAGATCAACTCCACGATTTATAAAGTAACTAAACTATTCGATTTTCCTATTTCCATACTTATAAATAGGAGTTCCCTCTATATGGCATGCACTAATAAATATGTTTTAGTGCTATCCAATTGCACCCTATCGTATTGTTGTTGAAAGTAGTTATTATAGTGACTCATGTTTCCTAAGAAAACATATAGAATGCGGGTGTGAATATTAGTCATATGGGTATTAATTATAATTAATCCTAAACTAATTATTATTTCCAACCAATCAATTATACACAACAAGTCCAATTTAAGTTCATTTTAATTATATTCATCCTAAAATTACTATTTGTCCACCAAATGTGCAACCCATTTCGCCAATTTGTATTCACCCAAACAACAACCATTTAAGGAAGAGGTGAACATAGCCATAATAGTTAATCAAACAACTATATTCATTAATATTCATTCGTATACTATCGATAAGTTTAATTTAAGTCCATTTTAATTAAATTAATCCTAAAATTACAATGGTTCCAACAAGTGTGCAAGCTCTCCCACTAATTTGTATTCACCCAAATAGTAACTACTTAAGGAAGAGATGAACATGGCCACAACATTTAACTAAACAAATATATGCAATAATATTCATCCGCACAGTATCAATAAGAACAATTTGAGTTCATTTTAATTAAATTAATCCTAAAATTACTAGGTGTCTACTAAATGTATAAGACATTCCATCAATTTCTATTCACCAAATGGCAACCACTTAAGGAAGGGGTTAACATGTGCATAACATGTTAACCAAATGGATATATGCATTAATATTTATTCGCACTGATCAATAAGTCCAATTTTATTTTATTTTAATTAAATTAATCCTAAAATTACAATGTGTCCACTAAATAAGCAAGCTATTCCGCCAATTTGTATTTACTGAAACAACGACCACTTAAGAAAGGGGTGAACACGGCCACAACATGTTAACCAAGAAGTTATATCTATATACAAAAATGTCACATGTCTGATTTTTTTTAAGAATTCCCACACCTGTGATGCGTCTACAATCAAGTAAAGCAGCAATAATACAAATTGCAATACACAGAATCACAACAAGCAAGGCAACACAATATTTATAGGGAAAAAGTCCCCAACCCAATATTTTATTACTCACAAAATATAGGGAACCTTTACAAAATCGTCTAGGTCTCTCTCTATCCTAGATTATCAGGTTACAATGCTTAAAATACAAGGCAACATTAAATTGACAACCCCAACTGCTAGGTAAAGGTGTCTAGAAATCAAGCTGCCAGAAATTCCATAGGAACGAAAAAATAAGTAAAATTACTTGAATAAATAAAGCACATAGTTATATTGAGCTTAAAAATTATTCTTCAATTGCATGCGCGCATGGAACAAGAAGAAAATATGTTAACATATTATTCAATCTAAAATGTTACTAAATGACTATATTCCAAATATGTAATTTACGTATAAAATATTTCTCAAAACTTTCATTTATGTAGGAAGTTTTTTTATTATATGTATGTGTATGTGTTATACATGTGCGCATATATGTATATATATATATGTGCGCGTATGATTATATGTGTATATATGTGCAAGAGTGTGTGTATATATGTATATTATATTCATTTTATCATGAATAATTTCTTTTTTAGTTATAGTACTGATTTAGGCGAGTGCAAGTGTGTGTAAATTAATGTGTGATACTGTTAAAGTACATATATTTACGTGTATGTGTTGTACGTGTGTGCGTACATGTATATAAGTGCGTAATTGTGAGTGTGTGCAAATATATGTGCGATAGTGTTAAAGTACATATATTTACGTGTGTGTGTTGTACGTGTGCGCATATATATATATATATGTGTGTGTGTGTATATATATGAAATATCCACCAACATTATACCCAATTTCAATTTGAATTTCAAATTTACCCAACATTATATCCTATTTCAATTTCAAATTCATATTTACAAAATTAAGTGGAACCAATGAATCTAATGATGTACCCAATTTCAAATTTATACCCAATTTTAATTTTAATTTCATATTTATACACAATTTCAGATTATACCAAATTTTTACCAAATTATATACAACATTATACCCAATTTCAGAGTTGTACCCAAAACACTAAATTAATATAACACACACACACACACACCTCATATTTTTATGAGTATTAAATTGAAGTTATATTGATTTAATTCAAATTGTGGAATTTATTATTCAGATAAAAGAATGGTAATTATCTTTAATTTGGCGTAATGATTAAACGAGTATGTTTAATTGTATGGGAGAATTTAATTTAAATATAATACTTTGTAAATGTGATACAAGTATTATCATTTTGTGGTATGACGGTATATTGTGAATAATGAAAAAATAGTCGCGAATAAATTGATAACTCGTTGGTTAATTGAGTCGTATTATGGATATACGTCATGATAATGATAGAACATACAAGTAAAGGTATAAAGTATTTATAGACTTTTTTATTTGATTAGATCATTTAATTCTGCATTTTAAGTGTTTAAAATTTTACCTATGGGTTTGGCAGGACCTTGTGTAGAGTTTCGAGTCAAACCGGTAATGGATAGAGACCTTTTGGGGGGGCCTGAGTTTTGGGCCAGTGGGGAACTTTGAATTTAACCAAATTAAAATGATACTTAAAAGAGTTTATATCATCCATAGGGTTCCATAACCACCCCACGCTACTTTTGAAGGCCACACACCTTTGGAGAGAGGAAAAACCACCATAGGAGGAAGAAAAGAGAGGCTTATCTACTATTTTCAGGAAAGGATTCTCTTGTCATTCTTATTCAATATGTTCTATTCTTGTATTAATGTTGAATCCATGTTTAAAATAGGATTTAAATCTTGATGTAATGTAATCATGTCTAGGGTTCTTTAGTTTTGATAGAACTTTGATGATATTCACGTATTATAATCTTAGATCCATGTTTCCTCCATGAAAAATCTAAATGTAAAATATTTGATTTCGAAATCCATTATAGAACTCATGTGTAGGACGCTTTTACAATTTGGAATTATATTTTTGAGGTTGAAGATGGGATGAGACTTGTATACTCTAAGTCTTGAAAATCTTTGATTTAATTGTTGATGCTTGAGGTTGATTTATATAAGAAATATTATTTTGAATGTTTCCATTACATGTTAGACCTCATTACCATATCATAAATTAGTTTATTGAATCAATAGAACAAAGTTTGATGCATTTAGAATTGATTGAAAAAATCCCATCTTGGAAGAATACTTATTCTCAGTTTGCTGGGAGAATCTAATTAATTCAGCCTCCCCACTGAATCGATTCGGTACACCTGCTTTTAGATCTTTTCGTTACTATCGCGTGGGTGTCGACCTCGTATTTTTCTGATTTTTTTATTAGTTATGATTTTCTACGAAAGGGTGTGCGAGACTATTTTTGTTCAAGTGAGGGATAGAGGCTTATTCTAAGATATTATTGATATTGGTATGAACTTATATACGCAGTTAAACCATGATGGGTTTGTGATATGGCGATGACTTAAAGTACAAGTTAACTATATGAACAAGATGATTTATGTGGGATTCTTGAATAAAGCTATATCAAATAAATATATTAAAAGGTCGGGGTGTACCTAGATGATTGGGTAATTTTGATAGGGCACATAGATGATAAGACCCTAAAAGATATGGTAATGATTTTATGATTTAAAACTGGATAAGTTTAAATAAAAGAATTACTTATAAGAGATACGTCGAATTCTTGAGAATATAATTAATGCTTAGCTCCCTCAAATTATTATCGTGTAAGGATACTAAGCCATGATGGTTAGCATCAGTTGGAGTAGTAGTTGGGGTGAAATTACTTGTTCAAATTAGTGAATTTCTTATATATGTGCATATGTCATTTATTCGCTTCAGTTGACTCCTAGTATATGTACATATAAACCTTATTATAAACGTAACAAGATGTGTATAATTCTTAATAATCTAGAAGGATTTAATTCTAAGCCAAGAGGGAAACATGCTGAAATCATTAAATATTTAGGGAAGGTTAGTTTGGGGATAACTATACCTATATATTATGTAGAAATAAATGATGAAGTAAATGTGATTATAAAGCATAAGAGGGAAAATATAGGACTTAATATTTAATTGGGATGTAGTCATATGATAGCGACTTAATTCGAGTTATGTAAATACTGACTAATATGTTATAGTTAAGTTGAGAAGGTTATATTAATATTGATGGAGATTCCTTGGGTGAAAGAGATTATAGAGTAACTACTTATACATATTGGATAATATTATGTATTATATTATTTTATGTGGACATACTTGGGTTTGTTGACCGACCTATCTGTGGGGGACCGACCTATTGATAGAGATTCCTAGGCATAGTTTTAGGTAATATATTAAATACTACATAGCAGCGCCACTTATGAGAGGTAGATGTAGATGCCGGGATCCTTTGTCACCGTTGGGTATGGACCGTGAATTGGTGTACTCCGTAGGTACTTCCCCACATGCTTGTGTTAAGTTGTTACATGTTTTGGGATGAGAGACTCCTCCGAATATTAATAATAGAGCACGAACGGACCGTTCGTTTGTCATACTTATATGTACAGGAATATGTATTTATCTATATACACATTGTGGTGTGCCTTGTATGAGAATGTGTTTCAGTGTCTATAGATGTAGACAATACTTAATGATTACAAAGTTTGATTAACATAGCGATGTGGATAACTGGTAATGAAAATAAATTCTAATGGCCTAATGTGGTAGACAATTATTAATGAGAATAATAATTAGGCAGTCTAAGAATGTAGATGAAAATTGAAGAGAATAAAATTTATAGTCTAATGGTGTAGACGATAATGTGTGTGAAATAAAAATTAAAGTCTGGCGTGATAAACTAAGGTTAAGGTACATTATATGATGTAATAATATGCAGTTAAATTATGTGGAACTTAATGGGCATCCATATGAAGCTAATTCGGGGGCTGGGATTTTAGGTGTGAACACTCACTTTTGGTTGATGCATAGTTGGATAGCTTTATTGTTATATGTCGGATTAAACAATGGAGTCCATAATTGATATTTTCTTGAGGATGAGAGTAGGATTTCTTCTAGATGAGAGGTGAGATTACTCGATACATGCAACGTCGATGGAAAGACATTAAGTATGAGTTAGTTAAATTTTTCATATTTATTGGTGAAGAATGCTTGAAACTTTAGGGCTCTGACCCAAAATTTATAAATGTTTTCCCCCTCCCCCAAGTTTTCTCATGAATAGGGATAACAGGACTGATGATGGATCAGACTTGCAGTTGCTTTAAATATATCAAATTCTATTCGATTGATTCTAGTATAGGTTGTACTTTTTCATTTGGTCATTTTATTCCACATAGATATTGTATGGGCATAATCCCGAGAGTTTATTTATATCAGTTTGTACTTATCTTTACATTATGGATGTTGTATGATGATTTAGTTTTACATTCATGTATTAATTTAGTTTTGGTTCATATGTTTTTATTCATTGTGAATTTTGGTAAAGAATAGCTATTTATGTTTCTCAGTGCTGAGAATGTTATAAATTGTTAATAAGCTCCATCTTCGGTGTATCGTGTCTGGACAATATTTATGTGAGAAAATGGGGGTTGTTATAGTTGGTATTAGAGCATGGTTGTAGTTTCCTTAGGATCTGTGTTTGAGCTCATTACGTCTGTCTTTGTGTCCTTTGATGTAGAGCCTTATGATTAGGAATCATTGCGAGTCATCACTACCCGTTAGGGTAAGGTATTAGTTTTAGAGAGAGAGAGAGACATAGAGACCATCATGTGAGTTACTCACTAGAATTGTGGGAAGTTCAAGCAATTTGGTACCTAGTAAATGAATGGAAGACATTTAGATAAATTAAGGAATGTGATATTTCACGATAATACACAAGCAGAGGTTAGTTCGTTTAAACTAATAGGAACAATGTTATGGTAGTAGAGGTCTGTCACCGTAACGGAAGGGAGACATTAATGAATTAGTGATTTGTTTCGAGGGGAAGTATGAAGGGAAGTTTTCCCACACATTTTTTTCTTCAAATAAAAAATAAAAGACAAGCTAGAAATGATATTTAACTTTTTTGATGACGTGCTAGTATGGCAAGTTCGGTGATAGCATTTGTTAAGGGACTCGATAGTTTATGGGTTCCAAATGAGTAGTTTATGTAAAGGATAGACGAATTTCGATGGTCGAAACAAGTAGGGCCGACAAGGCCAGGACCCACATCTAGATTAACTTAATTGCAGAAAAAGGAAGAATTAATAGTATCGTTGGTAAAGGAAACTTTTTTCCCTACTTTAGAGTATGTAGGATATGTTTCGTTTGATAGTATTCACTTGGGTTTTGTTAGTACATTAGAGGAGATGGACTTCGTATTTGGGATAGTGTTTTACATTGGTTCACCATGGGTGAGAAGGGAAAGTGTTACGTTGGTATGTATATATATAAAGATGTATACTTAGAATCATATGTTTAGCTTAGGCATATTTGTTAGCTATGTCAGAGTGTGATATTTTTCCTAGGAACGGATTTATATTTACTTGGGATACGTTGATTTTATGGGGATGCTATGAATTTTGGTCATGTCTTGAAGACAAGATTGGTTAGAAATTGGTGTTCATCGTATCCGTGAGGGTTATTGTGGGTAACTATTATGGGTGAGCCTAGTTTTGATACGATGCATTTCGATGGGAACTTAGGTCCTGCAAGGACCCTTAAAAAAATTGGGTATGCTTAAGGAAGAAACATGTGGGTGTAATTTAAAATTTTGAATAACTCAAGGAGACAGATGCATGTGAATAAACTTGAAATTTATGGGATAAATCGGGTTATGCTCAGGTTAGAGCAATGGTCTTTTATGTGGGGAAATCGTTTGCGAGATAATGTAATAGTATGATTTGGAGAAGTATTGCCTTAGCAAGAATAGGGAACAAAGTAGAAGTAAGGCTAGTGATAGCTTCGATTGTTGATATTGTTTATGATCGTGTTTAATGTTTTTATAGTGATGTTGTCATTGAAGTGGTGATAATAGACCTAATTAGAATGGGTGTACCTTTGGACACTTAGAAATGACTAAGTTCTCTATCGATTAAATATAGACAGAGAATGTCCTATCTAGGTCGTGTTGATTGGAGAGTTGGGCATGGTATGGTCAGTTTGCTCTAAAGGAGTTTAGTATAACTCTTGTGAGGGATAAAGTGGTTTGTTTCCAAATGGAAAAATTTTGGGATCTTATGGTTAACATATTGGTTCATGTTTGGTTTTAGGCCAAATGGACCTCGGTGATCGACGAATCTATGTAATATTGTATTGGTAGGGTTCCTTGTTTGGATTTCGCTTGCGAGACGTCCCACGCATGAAATTGGAAAAAGTCGGGAGTTGAGAGAAGTTGGATACTAAGATAGTTATTTCTTTTTTGTACATATGTGGCGGTAGACTTGAGGTATGGATATACTTGGTGTGAATAGTACATATTGGATGTATATGTGTCATTTATATTTGATAATGGTACGTGCGTGTACATGTAATGTGAAATATATATATATATATATATATATATATATATATATATATATATATATATTATGCCCCCGTAGTGTTATGACAGGCGAGGATGAGCCTTTCATTTATCTCATAGGTTATGATTATTGATTAATTGAGTATAAACTTTAGATAATGATACGGATTTAAAACGTGATTTCTTACCATAGTGAATTCCGAGGATAGAATTTCGTTATCAGGGGGAAAGAGTGTAATACCCCGTATTTTTACGAGTATTAAATTGAAGTTATATTGGTTTAATTGAAATTGTGAAAATTATTATTCGGATGATATAATGGTAATTATCTTTAATTTGGTGTAATGATTAAACGAGTATGTTTAATTATATGGGAGTATTTAATTTAAATATAATACTCCTAAATGTGGTACAAGTGTTATGATTTTATGGTATGACGGTATGTTGCGAATAATGAAGATAGTAGCGAATAAATTGATAACTCGTTGATTTAATTGAGCCGTATTATAAATATATGACATGATAATGATAGAACATACAAATAAAGGTATAAAGTATTTATAGACTTTTTGATGTGATTAGATGATTTAATTCTGCATTTTAAGTGTTTAAAATTGGATCTATGGGTTGGGTAGGACCGTGGGTAGTGTTTTGGGTCAAACCGAGCATGGATAAAAACCTTTTTGGGGGCCTTAGTTTTGGCCCAGTGGGGAACTTCAAATTTAACCCAATTAAAATTCTATTTAAAAGAGGTTAGATGAGCCCTAGTGTTCCGAAACCACTGCCCAACACTTTTGGAGGCCACACACCTTGGGAGAGAGGAAGAACCACCCAAGGAGGAAGAAAAGAGAGGCTCCTCAAATTATTACCGTGTAAGGATACTAAGTATAAATATATTCTAAGCCTAGTGGGTTAAGTCATGATGGTTAGCATCAGTTGCAATAGTAGTTGGGGTGAAATTACTTATTCAGATTAGTGAATCTCTTATATATATGCATATAACCCTTATTCGCTTTAGTTAACTCCTTACATATGTGCATATAAACCTTATTGTAAACGTAACAAGAAGTGTATAATTATTAATAACTAGATTTTAGCCACGCGTAGGCGCCTTATAAATATTGTAATTAAGTTACAACGAAATACTCAAAATCATATAGAATATATGCGCATTGACACACTTCATTATATATGGACTATGGAGTACAAAGTAGTAAATATGAAAGACCTTATAGAGTAACAAATTTTATAAGCATGAAATTCATAAAGTTGAAAATAAATGTTATCATTGGGACATTTTCCAAATTAAAATCAACATGCATATTTACATAAATGCAAAGAAAAAGATAAACAAAAAAATTTGAATAAAACAAAATGCAACATATTTGGTCAAATCGTCGTCAACGGACTTGTCCACGATTTCATACGTATTGTTCTGGACAATATGTTATCGAATTCAATTTCTAGCACGAATTAATCATAAAATTTCAATGCCCAATTGAAATTATCCATTTTCGGCATTACATCAAACATAACGCCCACAAATATATGGGCACAACAAACTTAAGTGGAAAATGTACACAATGTGATAATGACTATCTACATATGACATAATAAAATAATGGAATCTACAACTTTTACTCCATGTGGAATCTGTCACATAAAAAATCCCACTCCACCCCAACCCCTCAAAATCGAATTTTCAAGTCATAATATTTACCATGGGCTAATTACCTAGTCAGAATAGCAATATTGAACTATAACCCCAAGAATCATAAAACCCCTACACAACAAATATTTATGAAATAAATTCTCATTCAATTATTTCTTCATACAATATTTAGAAAAATCATCGAATATAAAAAAAAACACTTAGAAATTAGTACGGATGTGATCAAAATTTAAGAAAATGGAATAAAAAAGGGGTATTACCTAAATTGTGCTTCCTTACTGAATCTTATTTTTTACATCTAATCAAATAGTTAATGTGCACCATATAAAACATATTAGAGAAATTTATTAGAGTGTTGAAAATCAAATCTATAAAATCAAGTATAAAACTGAAAAGAAACAAAGGATATCAAAATAATATAATAGAGTTAGTGGGGATCACAAAATGTTTAATGCCATCTTTTTCAAATAAAGAATCACTACTTGTTTCCAAACTTAAAACTTATGTACAGCAACTAAATGAAAACTTACAAAAGAGAAGGGAATGAAAACACAATCGGTACGCGACATAAAAAAATTACCTGCAGAAAAGAATCATTACCTGCAGAAAACATAAAAAAACTTATGTACGGCAACAAAAGAATCATTACTTGTTTCATCTAACCCACCCAGCTAACCAATCTGCAAAAAACCTCGGTCAACAAATGAAAACCCAACCGGTACGTGACATAATTGTTTTAAAAAACAACATTAGACATGAAATTGTACAATTATTAGGTTAACATAAGTTTAAAACGTATTGACAAATAGGGTAATGTTTTGGAAAATATGGTACATTAGATGACTAAACATAGAATTCTTATAATTTACTAAACAGGAATACCGACTTATTATTTGATTCAATCTCAAAACCACCCTTCATCTAGATTTGCATCAAACTCTTGCAATCCCAAGCAAAGACAACCAACGGCTAAAGTAATTCATATTCTCTGGGCCAAATACATAAAATAGTTTATATATTCGGAAACAATCAACTACTTTATCTTAATATTTCTCTAATAAAATCTCATTACAAATAATAAGAAAAAGTCAAATACAAAGTACATATAAAACTTCGTATATAACCAAAAGCACAATAATGAAGGGCAGAATGGAGCAATCCATGAAGTAATTCTTCAGTTTATACTCCAAAAGTATCTGCTGTGGCAGGAATTAAAAGTTGAACAAATGTCCAAAACTTCCATTTTGTTGCCATGACACTAACACCTTTTAAATTCAACTAACGGTTCACTAAGATGTCACCCTTATTAAATGACAAGGAAGCCAACTTGGAAAATAAACCCACCGAAACCCAACAACCAGAAACATCACCGGATCTCACTCACTACTGGAAACACAACAAAACCCATGTACCATCGTAAACACAACCATAACCCCATATAAATCAGAAACATAATCATATCCCCATTGTTGATACCAAATTTAGTATGCTGACGCGGATCGATTATGTGGAGACACGTGTCAACTTACATGGCACCCGCAAATATTTTTGAACAACACCTTGACCCCGAGAACTCAATCTCCCTGACCAACTCAGAACGCTCCGAGCAACAAGTGTTCTCCGAGGAACTCATGTATACCAAAATACTTAGGCGGTCCGAGCTGCACCTCGTACAGAGCATTTATAACCGAATATTTAAGAGGATTGAATGCGCATTAAATGCTGATTATTATCATATAGATGTACACGCCTATTGGATAGCTATGTTATATTATCTCGCATGTACAACCTCGAGGCTATAAATACATTGTAACCTCCTCATTAGCAGGGGACTCGAAATTTCTTGGTAAACTCATTATCGAGAATTCGGCAAAAAGTCAGCAATAACACAAACAGTAGACGTAGGCCATTCTTTCAAGGCTGAACCACTTTAAAAATCTCGTCTTATTTATTTTTTATTTGTGATTAAATAATTAGAGATAATCTAATTTTTTACATCAACAAATTGGCGCCGTCTGTGGGAAACGACTGAAACTATCATTTTTCACCAAAACAATTCATCCCCAATGGCTGATAATCCTGAATCCAGTAATCGAAACGCTGAAACCCCCCCAAATCCATCCACTCCTCCAAGTGACCAAGATCTGGCTGGAATAATGGCTAATTTAGCTCAAGGCCAGACTGCCATGCAAGAAACCATGTGAAAACTCATGCAAACTATCCAGAGTGGAGCACCTGCCCAGTCAGGACAACGAAGCATTCAGAGAAATACCCAATTGCCTTCCTCACGAACTAGACGAACATTACTACTAGAGGAATCTCGATCTAGACATGTCGATTCATATCGCACTGATAGATTTAATGATTTTTCTTATCAACCTGGTTGAACTTCATCAGTATGAGCCACAGATACTGAACAAAACGTCACTCTATCTCCAGAAAGGACCAGTGCTCTTGAAAGATTGAGTAGAGTCTCTCCCTTTGATCGTTTGGGTCCTAGGAGGAATAAAAGTCCCCCTAGGATGGTGTCGAGGAACTCTCAACGATTCTCTGATTTAAAGGAAGGTTCTGCCCAATCCCGACCAACTGCTCATCGTGAAAGATACCAAGAGGCAAATTTAACACGATCAGTTGCTCGAACCAACAGGCCCCGAGGAAGAAAATGACGCATGGAAAGGATCTATTCAGAGGTTGGAGGATACACTAGTGGAAATGGCTAAGGCCAAAAATCCTCTACAAAGAACTTTTGTCCAAGGGACACCTTTTATCCAAGCAATTGTGGATTTTCCCACACCATCAAAGTTCAAAACCCCAATGGTAACACCAAAATAATATGGAAAACTGATCCTGTTCTACATATAGAACAATATCAGGCAGCTGCTGATATCTATGCTGTTCTAGACGAGATGCGATGTAAGGCATTTTCAGGAACTCTCACTAGATCTGCTCAAATATGGTACAACAATCTTCCTCGGGGGAAAATTGCAACTTTCTTTCAACTGGCCGATCTCTTTATTGGAAACTTCTGTTTTGGAGAAAAACTAGTTAAGCGAGTAGCACACTTTCTAAGTGTTAGATAAAAAGCAGGCGAGAGCACCAGTGATTATATTACTTGTTTCAATAATGAGAAGCTCGAAGTTATTGATTAAGAAGAAAAGACAACAATCACTGCTCTGATGAGTGGATTGTTGCCAAATAAATTGTACTATACTTTGGCCAAAGATCCACCTTGGCAAAAGCAGCCAAAATCATGAATGCCGAGGAAGCTATGGCTGCAAAGAAGAGCATGGAAACTAAGGAGACCAAAGTTGAGGCCGAGAAGATTAAGAAGAAGGATCAGAAGAATAATGGTGGTAACAAGCAGTCAAAAGCAAAGCAAGCATTGGAACAGTTGAAGAAATTTAGAAACTATACTCCTTTGAAGGTAGTTATAAACCACGTTCTGGAAGAGATCAAGAACAGCGAGGAGTTAAACTGGCCCTAGAAAATGAAGACAAATCCTGACAAAAGGAATAAGGCCAAATATTACGAGTTCCATAAAGACCATGGTCACACGAACAAAAATTGCATAGCTCTTCAAAATGAAATTGAAGCTCTCATCAGACGAGGAAAGCTGGCTAAGTATGTTGATCGTAGAAATGAAGGAAAAAACAACGACCGAGTAAGACAGAGATCTAGATCTCCTCGTCGAGCAGAAGAAAACAAGAAAAGAGATCATGAAGATGATCTTGAAGATGACCCCAATCTCCCTAAAAGACCAAGACAGCCAGAACGTAAGGTATTTTCTATTCGTTTTGGGTCATTTGATTGCAATGTTATTACCGGTGGAGATGCAGGAGGTGGAGACCTTATTGCAGAAAGGAAAGCTTACCTCAACGAGGCTCAAGCTTGTTCGTATATTCAACGGATAAATCTAGCTAAAGAAGATCACCCGAGGAAGGTTAACAAAGATAAACTGGTCATCGATTTCTCAAAGAATGACCTCGCAGGTGTGTTATACCCTCATGATGACCCATTGGTGATCAAAATGAGGATGAAGGAAGTAGTGATTTCGCGAGTCTTGGTGGATAATGGCAGCTCGACAGATATTATGTTCTACCCATGTTTTGATAGTTTGAACCTAAAGCTATCCCAGTTGGAGCCATATCATCGGCCCCTCCTCGGTTTTACTGGCGAGAAAGTTTTTTCACTTGGGACGATCAAGTTGGATATGTTCATCGTTACATGGCCTTCTTGTCGAACAGAATGAGTGCGCTTTTTTGTGATGGATAAGAATGTTCAATCATCTTACAATATCATCATGGGAAGGGTAGGATTGAAGAAGTTTGAAGCAGTACCATCTACTGTACATCAATGCCTAAAATTTCCAACCAACTTTGGAGTAGGAATTGTGAAGGGTGACCAAAAAGTAGCTCGAGAATGATACTATTCATCTGCTGAGCAAGAAGAACTCGAAGAATCTAGAAAAAATACTACCACCTATCAAGTGGATGAAGGTGCAGAAATTGAAATGTTAGATCCTAGAGATGAGTCGCATCTCCTAAAAGGTCAGGTGGTGGAAGCTACTGAAAACGCCATTCTGGACGACGAACACCCAGAACGAACAACTCAAATCAGTTCATCATTGGACACCCCACTAAAATAATAATTGATAGCCTTCCTAAAAAGTAGAAAACAAACTTTCGCATGGAGCCACGAAGATATGCCAGGAATAGACCCAAATTTCTTGTGTTATGAACTTAATGTGAACAAGGAAATCAAACCTGTGAAGCAACAAAAAAGAGTGTTCAGCCCCGAGAAGAACCAAGCTATACAAAAGGAGGTCGAGAAGCTCTAAAAAGCTTGCTTTATTGAAGATGTCAAATATCCAGACTGGTTAGCTAATGTGGTGATGGTGAAGAAGAAGAACAACAAGTGGAGGATGTGTGTAGACTTCACCAACCTCAACAAGGCATGCCCAAGGATCATTTTCCTTTGCCCCGGATTGATCAATTAGTGGATGCTACCTCGGGACACGAGCTATTGAGCTTCATGGATGCTTATTCTGGTTACAACCAGATTAAAATGAAACCTGAAGACAGGGAGAGTACCTCTTTTATTACCCCTAGGGAAACTTACTGTTATAATGTTATGCCTTTTGGTTTGAAAAATGCAGGTGCAACATATCAGCGGCTGATGAACAAGGTGTTTGCTGAGCAAATCGTCACAATATGGAGGTTTATGTTGATGATATGCTAACGAAGAGCAAGAAAGCTGCTGACCATCTAATTGATCTAGGACAAACCTTTGATCAATTAGATAAATATCAAATGAAGTTGAACCCTACCAAGTGCATATTGGAGTACGAGAAGGCATGTTCCTCGGGTATATTGTCAACCAACGAGGTATTGAAGCAAATCCAAAAAAGATCAAGGCTCTATTGGGGCTACGATCTCCAACGACGAAGAAGGAAGTGCAAAGTCTCACAGGGCGAGTTGCAGCACTTAATAGATTTGTATCACGAGCAACTGATAGATGCCTCCCATTCTTCAAAACACTTCAAAAAATGTTTGAATGGAATGATGAATGTGAGAAGGCCTTTCAAGAGTTAAAAAAATACTTGGAAGCACCCCCAATGTTGTCCAGGCCAGTGAAAGGAGAAAGATTGTACTTGTATCTGACAGTTTCGGAGAATGCAGTTAGCTCGGCATTGATAAGAATGGAGGATGGAGTGCAAAAACCAATTTATTAAACTAGCAAGGCCTTCCGAGGAGCAGAGATCAGATATCCAAGACTAGAAAAGTTGGCACTAGCGTTGATCGAAGCAAGTAGAAGAATGAGGTCGTACTTCCAAGCTCATACCATAGTAGTGTATACCGATATGCCATTGAGGCAAGCTCTTCATAAATCGGAAAAATCAGGGAGATTGATGTACTGGGAAGTAGAACCTGGTGAATATGATATAATTTATAAGCCTAGGTCATCACTTAGAGGGCAAGCAGTAGCAGATTTTATCGCAGAATTCACTTATCCTGACACCTTCGAGGAGCAAAAGCTGAATACCGACCAACCTGTGGATGTTACAGGATCGTCAAATTTAAACCCCGATCAACTTAAGTCAGTTGACGATTAGGGGGAGATGGTTGACGAGCAGTAAGAAGTACTAGAGGAGGATAAAAGGAAGCAACAAATATTCCACCGAGGAACTTTATTCGATAAAAAATTTGAGGATGAAGTACCTATATGGAATCTATATGTGGATGGTTCATCTTGCATTACAGGCTGTGGGGCAGGGATTATTTTGAACAGCCCGGATGAGGTCGATGTGGAGTATGCTTTGCGCTTCCAATTCAAAGCTTCTAATAATGAGGCTTGATATGAAGCTATGATTGCAGGACTTGGCCTGGCAAAAAACCATGGGGGTGGAGCAAGTTATCGTATTCAGTGACTCGCAATTGATCGTAAATCAAATGCTGGGAGTATATGCAGCCAAAGGAGAATTAATGATAAGGTATCATGCAAAAGCAATGGAGGTTTTATCAAGCCTGATCGCAGTATAGATAATTAGAATACCAAGATTAGAGAATACAAGAGCGGATGCCTTAGCTCGATTAGCTTCAGCCACACGCACGAGCTACGAAGAACAATCCCAATAGAAGTCTTGGCTAGTCAAAGCATAGACGAAGATATAATGATGAACTTTATTACCCTTGATTTAGGACCATCTTGGATGGATCCCATCAGGGCATATATTGAGGAAGGGAAATTACCAACCGATAAACTCGCAGCCAAGAAATTGAAGTTTAAAGCTGATCGTTATGTATTGACTAATGGTATTCTATATAGACGAGGAATTATAGCAGGTATGCAAAGATGTGTGAACCCTTTCGAGGTGAAAAACTTGATTGAAGAGGTCCATGAAGGGTCCTGTGGAGCTCATGTAGCAGGTCGAACGCTTTTGCAAAGAGTGATGGTGCAATGATACTATTGGCCAACAATGAGGGCTGATTGTATAGCCTATGCCAAAAAATGTGATAAATGTCAACGCTTTTCCTCTATCCGAAGAACTCCCCAATCATTGCTAACACCCATAACATCCCCTTGGCCATTTGCCATGTGGGGAATAGACTTGGTCGGGCCACTCCCGACGATAAGAGGAAGGTTCAAATACCTCGTCGTCGCTGTGGATTATTTTACTAAATGGGTGGAAGCTGAACCTCTTATTGATATGACTTATGAGAAGGTGTATCAATTTATTTGGAAGAATATCATTTGCAGATATGGTCTTCCCCAAGCATTCATTACTGATCATAGAACCCAATTTGATAATGAAGAGTTCGTTGCATATTGTCATCAGTCAAACATTTTGAAAACCCACTCGGCACTAGGCCATCCCCAGAGCAGTGGACAAACTGAGGTGATGAACAGAACACTGCTGAATGGTTTGAAGAAAAGACTGGATGATGCGAAGGCAAATTGGATCAACGAGCTACATTCAGTACTGTGGGCTTATCGTACTACACCACGAGAAGCAACAAGAGAATCTTCATACATGCTGGCATTTGGAAGTGAAGCTGTTATACTTGTCGAGCTGGGTCTCCCCACACATAGAGTGCTGAATTTCAATTCTCCTATCAGTGACTTGATGAGAAGATTAGACTTAGATATGCTCGAGGAAGTTAGAGAAGAAGCAGCAATCAGGAATGCTTCAAACCAACAACGAACAACTCTGTTCTACAACAAGAGGGTAAAAAATGTGATTTGAAGGAAGGAGACTACGTGCTAAAGAAAGTAATTCAAAAGAATAATAAATTGGAAGCTAACTGGCATGGACCTTACAGAGTAACATAAGTTGTTCGCCCAGGAACTTATAGGATTGAAACCATAGAAGGAGAGGAGTTTAAGAATGCATGGAACGCAGAGCATGTGTGCAAATATTATCAATAGTTCAATCCTTATGTAATGCTGTTTTCATTGATATGAATAAAGATTTGGATGTTTTACCCAATTCTCTCCTTTTGTTGAAAATTTTTCGGAGAATTAGTGCTACACACTATGCATCAAGTTCAAAATAAAAATTCCATCAACTACGGTTAGTCGGTAAATAAATACCTCCCAACTACAGTTGGTCGATAAATAAAACCCTACCAACTACGGTTGGTCGGTAAATAAAACCCTACCAACTACGGTTGTTCGGTATACCAACTACAGTTGGTCAATAAATAAAATCCCACCAACTATGGTTGGTCTGTCCACCAACTATGGTTGGTCGGTAAATAAAACCCCACCAACTACGGTTGGTCGGTCTACAAACTACAGTTGGTCGATAAATAAAATCCCACCAACTACGGTTGGTCGGTCCACCAACTACGGTTGGTCGGTAAATAAAACCCTACCAACTACGGTTGGTCGGTCTACCAACTACGGTTGGTCGATAAATAAAATCCCACCAACTACGGTTGGTCGGTCCACCAACTACCGTTGGTCGGTAAATAAAACCCTACCAACTACGGTTGGTCGGTCTACCAACTACGGTTGGTCGATAAATAAAATCCCACCAACTACGGTTGGTCGGTCCACCAACTACGGTTGGTCGGTAAATAAAATCCTACCAACTACGGTTGGTCGGTCTACCAACTACGGTTGGTCGATAAATAAAACCCTACCAACTACGATTGGTCGATAAATAAAATCCCACCAACTACGGTTGGTCGGTCCACCAACTACGGTTGGTCGGTAAATAAAATCCTACCAACTACGGTTGGTCGGTCTACTAACTACGATTGGTCGATAAATAAATCCCACCAACTACGGTTGGTCGGTCTACCAACTATGGTTGTTCGATAAATAAAACCCTACCAACTACGGTTTGTCGGTCTACCAACTACAGTTGGTCGATAAATAAAATCCCACCAACTACGGTTGGTCGGTCTACCAACTATGGTTGGTTGATAAATAAAATCCCCTAACTACAGTTGGTCGGGGAATAAAAGTTCACCAACTCCGATTGGTCAGAAATAAATATCTTAATAAATTTGAGTTAGTCGGTAAGCCAATTACAATCATTTCCAGTTGTTTAAATTAAACAGGATCATGAGATAAAGGATGTTTTATCACATAAAGATCAAAGATTGATAAATCACTTCAATGAAATAAGCAACCAACAAGCAAAAACATTCTACAAATTATTTAGAAGAAAAATGAAATGACAATTTTTCATTCAAATTAAATAGAGTTACATAAGTGGTGAAAAGTACAAGTCATTACATAAAATCCTATTCTATGGGTTTCTTTCTCTCTTCCTTTGAAGCAAGTTCCACTCCGACAGGAGGATCATCTAAGGCATAGGGGGAGTTTATGAAGTTTATGTCTTTCAACGTTCGAATATTCATCACAAAAGGACGAGCAAGCAGGTGCTCTGGCCGAGATATCTCAAAATTTGAATGAAGATTTTAGTCACCAAGATACTTTGAAATCAGGCACTGAGGAATGGCCCGAGCAGGAATCCAACTCATATCAAGCTTAAATGGAGGCACTGGAAAATCGAGCAACCTAGGATCATAATAGTCTGACAAATAGCGACCCTGTTCCAACTGTAGCACACCCAAGGCATTCAGCCATCCTTGCTTGTACCCCTCGTTGTTCGACTGTTGGATCCGATCATCAAGGTGGTAAAGGGCTTCATTGTAACCAGCCATACAAAATTCTCTGGGCTGCTTGTGGAACTGGTAGGTCAACCTCTCTAACTTCTCGTGAAGATTCTTCACCATATTTGTCTTATTCTCCAAGGTAGAATTTTTAGCAGCAAGTTGCTCATCAAAGGCCTGAATCTTCTTGGACATCTCAGCTAATGCTTGATTCTTCGCCATCAATTGGAATGCTTGATTCTCCAAGGCTGCCTGTGTTCTAGCTTCTTCAACAGTAACCCGAGCAGCTCTTGCTCATCCTCGAGCAGATGTAGAGGGTCCAATTCTCTTTAAAGTTTCCAATTCGTCTCTCATATTGGCATTTTCAACCTCCAGAAATGATAAACCTACATCATTGACAGGGACCAAGGCTCCTGAGGTAGATGCTGCAGATTTTAGTTGGGATATCTCTCCTCGCAAGTTATTGCTTTCTTGCTTCAGCAGTTTCGCGATTTGCCTATGCTCTTCAACCTCGGTCTTTAAAGCCCTCTCCTTAAAATCATAAGCAGCGATTAACTTATCATATCCTTTGGCAGCATTTAGTTGCTAATACTTTTTCTCATACCCCTGATGCAAAAGGGCAGAGGATTCCTTGTATTATTGCTGAAGTTTCTCGATGGTACCCTGGAGATCTTCAATCATCTCGTAATAAGCCACATTATTGGCAACAGCTCGGTCGAATAAGCATTTAAGATATTGGTAAGCTTCCACTACTCGTTCAGAGGCATATGAGCCCAGGATATCAAAATTTTGTGACTCATCCAAGTCTGTATGGCCAGCTTTGAAATATTCATTACATTTTTTCATCAACTCAGTATCGTGAGCTGACAAGAGTTCCATCCTGGCTATAAACTAGCAAAGAGAAGCAATAAACATGATTAATAAATGATAAAGGCAGAACAAGACAAAAGAAAGTCAACATGAAAAAAAAAGTTGAAATTTTATTCATCAAAAGACAAGTACAAGGTTCAGGGTTACATTCAAAAGAAATAATAAAATTAAAGCCCGAGCAACTTTACACTTTCTCCTTGTGTTTTGCGACTTCCTCGGAAGGCTGGGATGAGGAGGCTAGTTGCTCGGAGGATATTGGCAGTTGCTCGACAAAGGTACCGGTAGATTGAAGCTTCTCGGTAGGAGTAATAGTTGGTTGGGGCTGCTCGTAGCGAAGTTCAACAGTAGGGACCTGATCCCCAACCATCATTGAAGACTCTTCAGAGGCAGCTTCGTCCTCTTCTTCTTCGCCAGGGGAAGGAGGAGGACCATGAACATGATGTTGAAACATCTCTCAGAGACTTTTAACTCCTGCAGAGCAGCAATCCATCCGTCCCTAAAGAATTTGAGGCTAACAAAATCCAACTGAGAGGACATGGCAGCTAGGACTTTGTTCCAACCTTTGTCCCAGCTAGCACTGCAGGACTTTTTAACAGCCAGTTTCCTCTTCACCTTCTCTGAGGAAATCTTCTCAGATATAAGTTCCTTGGCAGCTTTCAATTTCCTTTCTGCCTCTTCCTTCTGACGATCAGCTTCACGGAGTTTGCCCAGTTCCTCTTCAGCAGTTTTAAGCTTGGTCTCAAGCTCTCCAGCATTCTTGAGCTTTTCGTCAAGCTCTTCATTTTTCTTATTAAACTCTTTCATTTTCCTCTCCAACTCCTGAGAGGCCTCCACATCTTTTTCTCTCTCTTGCTCAACGGACTTCAGTTGCTTCTCCCAAGCAACCTTATCTTCTTCATATTTCTGACGAGAATCCTTTAAGGATTGAGTCAGACCTACAAAATCCTCCTCCACACCTCTCGAGGAGCTCGAAGATTTAATAGCTTCATCCTTTTTTAAAATAGTATTGAAACATGTTACCAGCTGATAAGAAAAATAACTTTGAGTCAGTACAAGAATAGAATATTAAAAAGTGAAAGTTTAGATTAGTAATACTTACTGAGGCAATATGTTGAGCTGCCAAGGTGGTAACCCTATCCCGAGAAAGAGTGTCCTCAAGGCCTTGGATTTCAGGGATAATCCAAGACTTCACACAGCCCATGGCAGAGCTCGAAGCAACAAAAGTGGGAACACCACTTCCAGCAGTTAGAGGCTGAGAGATGGATTCAGCCAATTTATTCGAGGAGCTTTTCTTCAATTTCTTCATGGGAGAAGGAACATTATCGACCAAGGATGTTGTCTTGGTCGGTGATATAACTATAACCTCGCTTGGAGGAGAAACAACTACAATCTTGCTCGGAGCCACAAGGGGCTTCTTGACAACCTTTTTAGAAGCAGCAGGAGGGGGTGCATCAACTTTTCTTATCCCTTCCTCTGGGACATCCTGCTTATTTCTCTTTGCCTCTACATTGGCAGAGTCTGATTTGTCAAAGTATGAGGGAGCTCTTATTCTCTTCATTCTGCCACTAAGAGGAATATTTGATTCAGGAGAGGAACCTTCAGAAGCTGGTGTTGGTTCTATGTCACTTATTATTGGACGAGCAGTAAAAGATAAAGTGTAACTCTTATACTGCAACAAGTACGAGGCTGATCTGATATGTTCGCCAGCAACAATTTGGTGCAAACTCCAGATAAGTTTCAAATGCCTCAAATTGACATCAGTTTCTTTAGGAGATTTCTTTTTGTTATCAACTGCAAATAAACAAAAATTAAAATGTCAATGACACATTTTATCAAACACAAAGAAAACATAATTTCAAAAATAAAATAAAATAAAAACAACCTATCCCATTGCCATAGGGAGGGCATCTAGGACCATGATACACATCATTTCCATTTAATGGAGCATGTTGCCAATTTTTCATAACAAACCCATGCTCGAAGTAATCCATGTTGGAATCGGGGAGATTGACAACTAAAGCCCTATTTAAAAACCTAGTTTTTAAATAAAAAGTTCCATCACTAACAACCCATCTATAGCAAAACATAATTTCTGGAATTCCTAAACGGGTTCCATGAATTTGATTTAACCTATGGAATCCATTAACTATTTTCCAGGTATTAGGAGCTATTTTTGCAGGTACCACGTCAAAATATTGACAGAATTCCAAACACAAAGGGTTTGGAGGAAAAGAAAAGCCACATTCAGCTACAAAGAGACTGGGGAACCAATGTCCCTCAGCCAAACAAAAATAGTCAGAGGGTTCAGAAAGCTCTTCCAATATGACCCAGGAAGGAATAGAAAAATCAGAACGAAATTTATCAAGCGACTCAACAAGGTAAACCATGATGAACAAAAGAAATAAAAGAGAAGGAATAAGATCTTACAGGAAAAAGATGAATCAGGTGACAACGAACAATGGAAGAAACGAACGCACAAGACAGAGAAGAATTGAAGAAATTCTAAAGATGCAGATTTGAAAAAGTAAAAGACGATCGAGTTTTTTGAAGCGTTTAAATACTTTACCTCAAGAATGGAGAAAAGCAATGATTACCAAGATAGACGATTATGTATTCGGCGGTTAAAAAGAAGAAAAAGGCACGAAACACGAAGCGGTTATTAAATTCAAGATACTTTAAAAATCCTGATACTATGCACTCAAAAAGGGGCCATAAACAACGAACGATTGTCTAAAATCCATAAAGTTTAGACAGCGTAATGTTCCATACTTTTCTTCAACATCACACTAAGAAACATTGGGGACATCTGTTGATACCAAATTTAGTATGCTGACGTGGACCGATTATGTGGAGACACGTGTCAACTTACATGGCACCCAAAAATATTTTTGAATAACACCTTAACCCCGAGGAACTCAATCTCCCCGACCAACTCAGAACGCTCCGAGAAACAAGTGTTCTCCGAGGAAATCATGTATACCAAGCTACTTAGGCAGTCCGAGAAGCTCAGGCGGTCCGAGCTGCACCTCGTACAGAGCATTTATAACCGAATAATTAAGAGGAATGAATGCGCATTAAATGCTGATTATTATCATACATATGTACACGCCTATTGGACAGCTATGTTATATTCTCTCGCATGTACATCCTCGAGGCTATAAATACATTGTAACCTCCTTATTACAGGGGACTCGGAATTTCTTGGTAAAACCATTATCGAGAATTCTGCAAAGAGTCAACAATAACACAAACAGTGGACGTAGGCCATGCTTTCAAGACTGAACCACTTTAAAAATCTCTTGTCTTATTTATTTTTTTATCTATGATTAAATAATTAGAGATAATCTAATTTTTTACATCAACACCCATATAAATGATAAACATAACCAAACCTATATAAATGGTGCTTGTTTTCTACTACAACCACCAACCCCATTCCAAATTCCAAAATCACACAACATAAAATGGAGGAATCAAACCCGAAGTTTTCTCTCCTTATGGTCTCCTTCTGTAATTTCGCTGACTTTTAAGAACATGTCGATTTGCGTAAGCCTTTGAACAGGTCCTTGGTTTTGAAAATCTCAAATGCAAAATCTTCTGGAACGAAGTTGGAAAGTCAAATCTATAGAAAACATGGATTTGGTGTCTGTAAGTAGTCATTCCTGGCCTCTATATTCTTTAAGATGGTAATTTTTTGTGCAAAGGACAGGGAATTGTTCTCTGAATTAATATGACATTTTATCAGTTTATAAGAAATTAGACAGCTTACAAATCAACACAAATTCAAAGTAATTTGCTTAAACAAACTGAATCCACTAAAACAGAGTGATGTATAGTGAAACTTACCCCTTTCATCTCCATCAACCCATCAAATGGCTGAGAAGTAGAAATCCCATTCATTATCAAATCACAACTGAAATTTGAACTTACTACATTCTCCACTAGCCAATCTCCAACTAAATCCGTGCACAACTATAATAATGAAAAACAATCTCAATCACATCAATCAACACACAACAAAAACCCCATATAATTTCCTATATATTTCTGAATACATACAAAGATACACACACACGCACACACACTTGTGTGTAGATAGCAGCGGATCCATGGCCAAACTCCTTCCCCACTTATTCTCTCTCCTCACTATCATTTTCTCTCTACCACCCACCCCGACCACCGCTCAGTCTCCACTTATCCCGTTCAAGTCCAAAGCTTCTCCATACATTCACCGAGTGCTTCGATTACTGCTAATGGCAAGGGATGTTTGTACAAAATCGGAGAGGTCGAAGAAGAAACTGTGGGAAGGAGAAACTTTATGCCCATATAAGAGTTATAAAGGTATTTAAAGAGATGGCATCCAAAGAGACCATAACTGAAGGGAAAAAATTTAAAAGAGCACACAGATGCAATGTATTATTTTGGAGGAACATGAGAAGCTGAGAAGGTTATGAAAATGACACTTGATATGGAGCCAAGCAGGAAGAGTGAACAAAAATGTTTGGGTTCACGGATTTTTTACATTTGGAGGTGGAGAACGTAACTTGAGTATGGGATCATTTACTGTAGTCCACATGGCGTAATAACAAACACAGACACCATTTTTAATATTATATATCTAGAAGTATTCAATTCTATACCAAGTGGACAACATGCTGAAATCATTAAATGTTTGGGGAAGGTTAGTTTGGGGATAACTATACCTATATATTATGGAGAAATAAATGATGAAGTAAATGTGATTATTAAGCCTAGGAGGCAAAATATGGAACTTAATATTTAATTAGGGTATAGTCATAGGATAGTGACTTAATACGAATTATGTAATAATTGACTAATATGGGAACACGCGTCGACATAGGTGGGCTAGGCGTAGTGTTAGTCATATAATAGGTACTACGTAGCAGTGCCACTTACGAGAGGCGTGTGTAGATGCTGGAATCCTTTGTCACCATTGGGTATGGACCGTAAACTGGGGTGCTACGTAGGTACCGCCTGTAACAACCTCCATTTTCTCACGTAAAGATTGGCCAGAAATGATACGCCGAAGATGGGGCTTGTTTGTCAATTAGAACCATTCTCTGCATCAACATCATATAAAAGCATATATTAATAGATCATAATGGAGTTTAAATCAATATTCCAATAATAATGAAAATTCCATCAAACACAAATCGTAAAAGTAAGTATCTCAAGTCGACATGAAATAAAGATGTCCCAGGTTTATGACCAAAGAAATATCCCAAATTAAATAAATAAACTGAAGCTGAATAGCACCTAAACTAGAATCAACAAGTTTGAAAAATCTGATGAGCAAAGGAGACTGCAAGGCTGATACGTCAATAGTTCTACTATTCCTATCTAGGAGCACGTGGGGAGAAAATATTTAAATTTGGGTCAGCGCCCTAGAGTTGCAAGAATTAACTTATTCAATTTAAAGTGCAATAAACACAATCGATTCAAATTAAATATCCCCACCGTCACTCACATGTGGTTAACATCTCACCTCTCATCTAAGTGTGATATTACCCGCATTCAGCCAAGTGCCAAAATAATATATGACAACCGTGCCAATTAATACAAAATTCATTAAACAATAGTCAACATGATAAAACATAACCCTCTATATTCATATTATCAACACCCAAGGTATCCCAATCTCATATACCTCGTAAAGGTGCCATAAATATCTATTATGCACAATATAGTATGGGTCTGTAATTTACTGTCTACGTTCTTAGACAAATTAATTAATCTCATTTATTCCAGGTATTTTTTATAAATGTACTTTCATATATGCAACACGCAAAGGTATCTATCAGTGGTGTCTCATTCGTGCTCTATCAGCAAGTCCGAAGGAAATCTCTATCCAAGTCAGACATCAAAACACGCATACGTGAGGTGTTCCCTACGCAGTACACCAGTTCATGGCCCATACCCAGCAGTGACAAAGCATCCCAGTATCTACACCTACCTCTCATAGATGGAGCTACTATGTAGTACCTAAAAATTACCTACACAACATATAGCCCGCCTATACCAATGTGTGATACGGTCATGAACGCGCGAAACTCCAAGCCGATAGGACTGCCCACGAACATTGATATGTCCACATAGATAAATATAAATACATATTATTATTACCATATAATATGTGTAGGTAATTACTCTATAATTACCTAAAGTATCCCATATGACGTCCATAAATATTCATCCATTAATAATTAACCATCTAGTTAATTATTAATCCCTTCTTCTTTAAAATATTATTTAAACATCTAGTTAAATATAATTTCCCAATAAATATATGTGCCACATTTGCATTTTTAAAAAATTCATGCTTGATTCAAACACCATCACACCAACTCGTATGGACTTCTACAAATACCCTAGAACTAACCCCAGTCCCAACTCGTTCCGTCCCCAGAACAGAATCGATTCGGTTCCCTGGCCGAATCGATTCGCTTCCAGCCGAATCGATTCACATCAAGGCTGAATCGATTCGAAATGATGCAGTAGCCAAGATATGATAGGTTTCTTTATTACGGGATTTCTTAGTTATTTCCCCAAATCCATTCCAATGGTTGATTCCTTTACATAATCATATGACCATTACCCTAATACTTGGTTACTAGTCTTATATTTGTTAATTCCGCATATTAACATCAATTCTTTTCCCCAAATTCCTGGATTTTATATAATTAAATCAAGACCATTAGTCTAGATTTTCTACCACAATGTCAACTATGTTTAAACAAGATTTTGGGGCATATTACATGGGTTCAATGTCACTAATTTGTTATCATAAACATGCATAAAAAACCTCTACATGTGATTCCAATTCCCCAAATTTATCCCAAGAACCCTATAGCATCTATCATCCAATTCAAGATTTGGATTATCCTAGATTTATGGCTTAGCAACCTATAAACCAATTAATCCTCTACATGCATAAGATTAATCCCACTACAAGAAAAAGTACTTTCCACGACACCTGGTATGTGTCGTGAAACTGTTTTCACGACACATTTATGTAGTCGTTGAAGGGGGGTGTCGTAGAAAGTTACCTTCTATATCGACACATTTGTGGTGTCGTAAAACTATTTCACGACACCTGCCAAGTGTCGTTGAAACAAATATCCACGACACCTAGTTACTAGTCATAAAATTCATTACCCAAAAAAACCCTTCCACGACTACTTATTATGTGTCGTGAATGTTATTTTACAATTAAATATAAGCGTTGTTATTATCATTTTACGATGTATAAAATATGTCGTTAAAAGAGTATAATTTTTTTTTTTATAAAACTCAGCTTCTCAAATGCATGTTGCTTATACTAACATTAACATATCCACCACATAAATGATAGCATCACTATTAGCAATTCCATAATTCCTAAAATTTAAACCAAACTTATGTAATTAAGAGGAACTCATAATATGTACTCATAACCATAATATCAAAGTCATACCCAAAACAGTATAATGAATAAATATTTGGGTGTTACAACCCACATAAAAACATGGGATAATAATGAAACGAGCATTAGCCTAACGAGTTAAAATGCAATCTTCCTTCAAAAAATAACTAATAGCATATGGTACTTCCTTTTGCATTATTAGTCAAAACGAATGTATCGATGTGGCCATGCTATGGTACTTCCTTTTGCATCATCCAGTATGGAAAATGCATCCGAGTATAGAAAAACTGGCACTTTGGGCACTAAAATTTCAACAACCCATACTTTATAGCAATAAGGCCCAAGGATTTGGTGGTGCACTAGTGACTTTGGGTCCGTAGAATCAAATTCTGCGCTTGTCACTTCTTCTTCGGTCCCCAACCAATGTAACAGTTTGCAAGGAGAATTTCTTTGTGGAACTTTCTCGATTACACTAATAAATAGTACAAAGAAAACAATTAAAAATAATTATTAATGAAATTAATAAAAAAAATTAGACTTAGATAATTCATTAACAATAACCTGTAGAGTATGTGCGTGATTATGCATGTCATCCCCACCACCCTCATGTTGACCCTATAGAAAATGCACGTGAAGTATATAAAAACAAAACAAGGGAAAAACTATATGTATTGAATCATATTTAATTTTAAAAAATACCACATTTCGTTCATTTCCTTGTGTCATTCGACTTTCCATGTGCATCTTCCATTCCAAAAGTTGTTGAATTTGAGTTTCAAGAGACATTACCCTTGCATTACTATGTAATGATGCATCTACCTTCGTAGGCGTCACCCCGAATCCAAGACCTCGGACATGACCCGGACGTTCAGGACCAAGCACCTTTACTATTGCATCATCTCTCAACGATGTTGAATCATGAGATGGAATTTTTTCCATCGTTTTCGAAAATAAATATAAGAATTCAACATATTAAAAAAATATAATAAACACATTGTAGCTTTTAAATTTTTTTTAAAGTGTTTAAGTCGTTACTATCGCTTCACCAACAACTTGATTAACCAGATTGCCATTTTCTCTCATATGTCCCCTTATCCAAACATCAACACAGCGTATAGTTTTATTTGGGTCTTCGACTTTCTACAAAACTTTAAAAGATAGAATTATGAAATAATGTAAGCTATTTATGAACTATACAACTTTAAAGGGGAAATATACCATGTTTTCCTTAAGTCTTGCATAGCCTCTACGACTAGTTGTGTGTGGATGGATTTGCTTTGCTCTAGCCTCGTTATGCTTTTCACTTGTTTCCTATTAAAATAAGAGAAATCATATATAATTGCGAGAAATACAATAATACTAAAAGTGGACTTTAGTATATTAATAACAATAAAAAATAAATAATCAAATTCACTTGCATCAAATTCAGGTGACAAGCGAGATTTAACAGATGCATCCCATTCATTTGACTTCATTCCAGGGGGCTTGAGCAATGTAAGATGGCGAGAGGAATTTGGTCCTTTACCTTCTTCTCGTATCTGTGTTGATAATTTTGACTTATAATCTTTCCAAGCTCTGCCCGTCTGACCCAAAACAATGGCCTTTCGACATTCTTCAAGGTTATATTTTTGTTGCATCATATAAAAAAATACACTAAATTAGTTACAATTCAATATGTAAAAAGTTACATTCAAAATATTACATAATTGTGCAAAGGGTGGAGAAATAAAATACTCACAGTAACAAACTCCCATATTTGATCCTTGATGTCACCTGTCACCTTATCCCAACCTTTATGTGTTACTGGTACGCATTCTCGTGCTAAAATCCCAATCATAGAACTAAGCTGGATGGAATTGAGTCCAATTGGTTGCCCAAACTGATTGAATTCTACCTCTTTACGGTCTTTTATCCCAGTTGCAATTACATTCAATTTTGATATCCCCCACTTATTTTTTTTCCCTTATCAATAGATTCAATGTTGGGTACTTCATCCACATAAATTTCTTCCACCGTATGTGAGTTAGAGACTTCACATGATATTCTTGCACCCTCATTCTCATTGGATGTAGTTCGTTTTGATCTCTTACCCCTAACAACCTGTTTTGGATACACGCAATATAGATGGAATGTAGTGTAAAATATATGGACTTCAATAACATTTATTACAAAGTTTAAATTGAAGAGATAATGGACTCATAACTCACCTCTTTAAACATATCCGACATATTCTCAAAAAACATAACTTCTTTCTACTCACTCTACTTGACAAGCAAAAAATTAGACAAGTTAATACCACTCAGTCCAAACAGAGTAACATTACTAATAAGATATACATTAATTTGTAAAGTTAGTACTTGTATATTTGTGTTTGCAGTTTAGTATTGTCCTATACTATATGCCAAAGCAGAAACAACTTATAGATCATTCCCAAGTGAGGGTCCAAATATGGTCAGAGATGTATACACTAAGAACAAGGGCGGAATGTTGTCTGATGAATCATATCCTTCTACCTGTTGAGAAATGAATTTTATACACGAATTTCTATTTGTTACACCGGAGCGTGCATAAGACTAATTGGTTCATGTTTACCCCTTCCCAACTGATTGGGCATAAATTTTGTATATTTATTCCCCTAATTTCAGTACATTTGTGAACCCGAGTGATGTAACAAATATGGATTTGATTCACATTTATGCTACTACCCTTCGTGGTGAGTATTTCGTGTTTTGTGCTTCTCTTATTGGTTTTACAGGTTAATTATGCAAGCAGTACAAAAGAGGAAGCAAGACAGTGCAAGAAAAGCTAAGAAGGCAACTTCAAGGGCAATTCGGTAATTTTTCAGCCCAATCCGGAAGACGAATCCAACTGGAAAGTTTAATATCTCGGAACAACGAGAACACTGGAATAAACGACACTCAAATCAGAGCTACAGTTGAAAAGTTATGCTCAGTTGAAGTTGAAGAAAAATCCAAGAAAAGAAGAGAAAAGTCAGAAAAATTCTAAGTGTTGAACTCCAGGCCAGCACACATTCGCGAACCCCAACCTGAACCGGTTCGGGGGGGTGAACCGATTCGCAGGTACACCCGAACCGTTTTGGGGTACCTGATGCGCGAATTTTGTTTGTTATGCTGATTTGTTCCCAAGTCTCCTATTAGGTTTAAAACTCTCCAATATTGTAGGGAACGGAGGTCACAACTGAGGAGCAGCCTTTAGGAGTAGTTTAACTCAGTTTTTGATAGAGAAGAAGAAGGAGAAACATCTAGGAACATCAAAGGAATTATTTGCTTCAAGATTCAATTATTAAGGGTTTGTTTTTGCAAGTTTTAATTCAAGATTATTGCTTCTTATTATTGTTCTTGCATGCTCAGTTTTTCTTATTTGATTCAACTTAGTTCCGCATTCATAATACGTATTTACATGTGTCTATCTAGTTTCATCATGAATTCCTACACATGAAACATCATTATTTCATGCATTAGTCAAATTAACATGTCCGACTAGGTTTTTCAAGGTTGGGATGCATGAACCCAACCTGATGTGTTAGTGCATGTGAATAACGTCGATCCGCTGAATTTAATGATTAATTTTGATCGTATCGCGTAATTTCATAAGAATTGTAGATCTTTATATCTCATTTGCCTATGGGTACTCGTGATGATTTAGAGTACAATTTGAGCGTAATTACCGCGATACCGATTTACTCATCCTCAGATTAGGTATGACGCGGGATTGAACCTCGTATACATAATGCTTGGGAGTACTAAATTTCGGGTTTGAATTAATCGGATAAATTTATGATCAACATTGTCACTGTATTACACTAGGGTTGGGGGATTGTATTCCCATCCTGTTTTCTCATCATTTAGTTAAAAATTTTAATCTCAATCCTTCATTCGTAGTTTAGGTAATTTAGTTAGTTGCATTTTTCATCATAATTTCATAATTGCATTTAGTGTAATCGAATCCCAAAAGCCAAATCAATCTTTTCCTTTCTTCTTAGAGTCAACGTTAGGATTCCTCTATCTTATCCCATCGTCACAACTCTTGTTGCCCTTTTTCCCTAAGGATCGATACTCGACTTGTCGGATTATTACTTGAACGACAGGCTTGCACTTGAGCCTAGAGAGTACACACTTTAGAGACACATTCTGAGTCGTGTCAAGTTTTTGGCGCCGTTGCCGGGGAACTAGGTAGACTTAGGATTAGACCGAGTCAATCCAAAGCTTTGACCAAAAATTCAAAAAAAAAAAAGAAAAAAAAATTAAAAATTAAAAAGCACAAAAAGATTCACAATTACCCTCTCTCCTAAGCTTTAATGCAAAATTCCGAAACCACTCCCACACCCCATAATACTCCAACCAACATTCACGAAAATCCACTCATTGAGTATAATCCTGACAGTCCCCACACTCCGAACGCCCCACAGTTTTGGATCCCACCGCCCACACCGTCGCACTCAATCTCTAGTAACACTCCCTTCTCCTTCGTAGGACACACGTCGTGCACACCCAGTGAGAGCGCCGAATCGTCAAGTGAGAGAGAGATGTTGCAACATAGTAATGCACCTACCGGTGAGGACGAGCTTCCTTACCGCCCGTTGAGAGAATTCTTATATCCGGAGCGCACTGTCACTCCAGGATGCATTATACTCCCGTATAATTCCGGGAAGTTCCGTTTCAAAAATGGGATGATCCAGACACTACCACATTACCATGGTATGGATTCTGAAAAGCCATACCTCCATATAAGGGAATTCGAGGACGTGTGTGATACTCTTAATGATCAAACCTGCACACAAGAGGTAATCCGCCTCAAACTCTTCCCCTTCTCACTTAAAGATAAAGCCAAAGCTTGGCTATGGTCTTTACCTCCAAGCTCGATTCGATCCTAGAATGAGTTACAATTTAAATTTCTCAAGAAATTCTTCTTAACACATCGAACAATCTCTATCAAGGCTCAAATTCAAGCGTTTAGACAAAATGAAAATGAGCCATTCCATCGATGTTATGAACGTTTCAACGAGTTAGTGGCTTCATGCCCCCATCATGGATTTGATCCATCGCAAATCATATCCTTTATCTATAATGGGTTAAATCTTAACTCCAAACAACTTGTTGAAACTATGGGAAGCGGTCCGTTTGTCGATCTAGATGCCCATGATGCTGATCTTCACATGAGATATGTCGCCGAGACTACCCAATCTTGGGATACCTCTGACCCGAATGCTCAAAATCGAAATCCACAACCCACCACGTCCCCATCAGCATCCGAACTATTCCACGTAGATAAGAACTCTATGACGGATTATCGATTGGACACCGTTGAGAAAGGATTGCGAGACCTATGCGAGTTATATGGAAAAGGACTAGCTGGACCCATTTCGAACCCTGTCGTGAAGGTGTGTGCAATTTGTGAGGCGGGACATTCAACTGAGGAATGCCTGACGATACCCGCCTACAAAGTAATGTTACAAGAGCAAGTTAGTGGTATAGGAGGCTATAAGGGTAATTTCGGTGCCCCGCACGGAAATTCATACAACCCTTCGTGAAAAAACCATCCCGGTTTTAGCGACGGGTAACAACATGCCTCAATGAACCCTCCTTCGCATGTTGCCCCTCCTCCTCCATAACAATTTCAACAAGCTCCGCACATGCAGGGACATATGCAAGCACCAACACCTCATGGAAATTATATCCCGCCACAGCGGAGAACTTTCAAGGATACCGTAAATCAATTCATTGCAAACCAGACCGCAACCAATGCCAAATATGATCGTCTGATCGGCGACATAAATGCGAATTTATCTAAAATACAATCCTCGTTAAGTGTTCAAGAGAAGGGAAAATTCCCTTCCCAAGGCCAACGACCTCCACAAGGTCAAACTAGTGTTAGCTCCACATCCACTGAACATCAGGAGCAATGTCAAGCAGTGACCACTCTTCGTAGTGGAAGAGTCATTGATTTATCACCTCCTCCACACGACACAGTAAAAGACAAGGAGATTTTTCCCGGCACGAAAGAGGCTGAAGATGTCCCCTTGAACGAGAGTGATAAGGAAGACACTAGTGAGCCTGAGGTGGTAGTGAAACCACCCTCCGCAGCACCATTTCCTCGAATATTGATTCCCGCTCAAAAAGGGAATCCACGTGATGAAGTGCTAGAAGTACTTAAACAAGTAAAGCTAAATTTACCCTTTCTCGATGCCATCAAACAAATTACAGCTTATGGAAAAGTTATCAAAGATTTGTTGACGGTAAAAAGGAAGATAAAGGTAAAAAAGAATGTGTTTCTAGCTCAGAATGTGAGCTCCATTCTACTAAATGATCTCCCGCCTAAATTCAAAGATCCCGGTGCACCCACCATATCATGCATCATTGGAGATAATAAAATTGAGAAAGCCTTACTTGACTTGGGAGCAAGTGTAAACATACTCCCTTACTCCATTTATAGGCAACTTGATTTGGGCGACCTCAAGCCCACAAAGGTCACTCTCCAATTGGCGGACCGAACAGTGAAGATCCCACGAGGCATAGTCGAGGACGTGATCGTCCAAGTTGACACATTCTACTTCCCGGTAGATTCTGTCATTTGGGACACGGAGCCCTCCTTTAACTCGAGCAATCATGTTCCCATCATCCTTGGACACCCTTTCTTAGCTACAGCTAATGCAATCATCAACACAAGAAATGGGCGAATGCAACTCACTTTTCGGAACATGACCTTGGATACTAACATCTTCCACATAGGCCAAAACGCAGGGAGGAAGATGATCTTCACGTGGTGAGCCTCATAGACGAGGTAGTAGAGGAGCATTTTGAGGAAGCTTTCTGTGACGACGCTTTAGAATCCTGTTTAGCGACGAGCTATGAGTGTGAGGGGACGTATACCCACTTCGAGAGGGAAGTTGGAAGGTTAAGAGAGTTACTCGATGAGAGTACGTTGGACGAGGACGTGAGAGAGGTTACTTGGGTTTCTAGGTTCGAGGAATTACCTCCGAGGGATACACACATGGCTCCCTCCAGTGAAAAATTTCCAACCCTCGAACTAAAAAAACTCCCCTCCCGTATTAAATATGCATACTTAGGAGAGGATGAGACATTTCCCGTTGTTATCTCCTCTAGCCTAGATGAAGGGCGGGAGGGTAAACTGTTGAGAATTTTGAGGAAGCACCAAAGTGCTTTTGGTTGGTGCATCGCTGATTTGAAGGGGATAAGTCCTCTGATTTTCACTCACAAGATTCATCTCGAAGAGGATGTGAAGCCCTCTAGAGAAATGCAAAGAAGACTGAACCCCAACATGAAAGATGTTGTGAGAACCGAGATCATCAAACTATTGGATGCCGGGATTATCTACCCAATTTCGGATAGCAAATGGGTGAGCCCTATTCAAGTCGTCCCGAAGAAGTCGGGTATGACTGTGATTGAGAATGCTAAGGGAGAGCTTGTTCCCCAACGCACCACCACCGGTTGGCGCGTTTGCATTGACTACCGGAAACTCAATGCGGGAACTAGGAAAGATCATTTCCCCTTGCCATTCATTGATCAGATGCTTGAGAGAGTTGCGGGCCACCCTTATTATTGCTTCCTTGATGGTTATTCCGGATATAACCAAATTGAGGTGGATGTACTTGACCAATAGAAGACGACCTTCACTTGCCCTTTTGGTACGTTTGACTACAAACGTATGCCATTTGGCTTGTGTAATGCCCCTGCGACTTTTCAAAGGTGCATGTTGAGCTTATTTAGCGACATGGTCGAGAGAGGACTCGAAGTGTTCATGGACGATTTCAGCGTTTTTGGCACCTCTTTCAATCATTGTTTGGACAAGTTGGAAAAAGTACTGACCCGATGTGTGGACAAAAACTTAGTGCTGAATTGGGAGAAATGCCATTTCATGGTCACTGAGGGAATAGTTCTTGGCCACATTGTTTCATCCAACGGAATAGAGGTTGATAGGGCTAAGATAGATGTCATAGATGATCTCCCCCCACCGAAATAGCTAAAAGACGTGCGCTCTTTCTTGGGCCACGCGGGGTTTTATCGACGGTTCATTAAGGACTTTAGCGCCATCGCTAGGCCCTTAAGTAACCTACTTATGAAGGACAACCCATTTGAGTGGACAGAGGCATGCCAAAGCTCCTTTGATAAGTTGAAAAACATGCTAGTGTCTGCTCCCATCATGCAAGTTCCGAATTGGTCCTTACCATTCGAACTTATGTGTGACGCAAGCGATTACGCAATCGGGGCCGTTTTGGGCCAACGAAAAGATAAGCAAGCTCATGTCATCTACTACGCTAGCCGGACTCTTACCGGACCTCAACTCAATTATTCCACCACGGAGAAGGAGTTGCTAGCGGTAGTTTTTGCCCTCGATAAGTTCCGTTACTATCTCATTGGTTCTCCCATTATTGTTTTCACCGACCACGCGGCTTTAAAGTACCTACTTGCGAAGAAAGACGCCAAGCCGCGCCTCATAAGGTGGATCCTACTCCTACAAGAGTTCAATCTCTCCATCAAGGATAAGAAAGGAATAGAAAACGTCATTGCTGACCATTTATCTCGGCTTTCGTCCGACGTACCTAGTGATCCCATATCCATAGACGAGCATTTTCCGGATGAGCAATTATTTGCTACTTCTTCATATCCCTGGTTTGCGGACATAGTGAACTATCTTGTCACGGGAGCCGTCCCTTCCGATTGGACACCGCAAGATAAGAAGAGGTTTCTTAATTGGTCGCGCATGTTCTTTTATGATGATCCTCTCCTCTTTAAATATTGTGCAGACCAAATCATCCGACGATGTGTACCGGATGACGAGATCCCGAAAGCCATCCAGTTTTGTCATTCGGAAGCATGTGGAGGCCATTTCTCTGCGAAAAAGACGGCCGCTAAAATTTTACAAAGTGGCCTCTATTGGCCCACAATCTTCCGGGATACAAATGACGCTTTCAAGTCATGCAATAGGTGCCAATGAATGGGAGCCATTTCTCGACGCGACATGATGCCCCTTACCCCCATACTCATCATTGAGATATTTGATTGTTGGGGTATTGATTTCATGGGTCCCTTTCCACCGTCTTTTGGTTTCCTATACATCCTAGTCGCGGTAAACTATGTTTCTAAATGGGTGGAAGCTATAGCTACTAGGACTAATGACAACAAGGTGGTGATTAAGTTCCTACAGGAACACATACTTTCTCCCTTCGGTGCACCGAAAGCGATAATTAGCGATAATGGCACACACTTTTGCAATAGGCCATTCGAGAAGCTCATGAGAAAGTATGGCGTCGTCCACAAGGTTGGGGCGACATATTACCCACAGACGAATGGGCAGGCCGAGCTAGCAAACCGAGAGATCAAGAACATTCTTGAAAAGACCATCAATCCTACTCGGAAAGATTGGTCCCTTAGATTGACCGATGCGCTATGGGCCTATCGTACCGCATTTAAGAATCAACTTGGCATGTCTCCTTTCCGTTTTGTGTATGGCAAACCTTGCCACCTTCCTGTTGAGCTCGAACATAAAGCGTATTGGGCAATTAAGCAATTGAATTATGCTTTAGACAAAGCCGGTGAAGCCCGTAAGCTTCAATTGAATGAGCTAGAAGAACTACGCAACGATGCGTATAAGAATGCCAAAATTTCCAAAGAAAGGATGAAACTTGCTCATGATAGCATCATTCGAAGAAAGGAGTTTCATCCCGGGCAAAAAGTTCTTCTCTACAACTCTAGGCTTCACCTCTTTCCAGGCAAATTACGGTCACGATGGTCCGGCCCGTTCGTCGTGAATAACGTTTTTCCCCATGGAGCTGTTGAACCAGAAGATTCAAAAGGGGAAAACACGTTCAAAGTAAATGGACAACGCCTAAAGCCATATCTAGAGGCATGTGCTGAAGAGGTCGACACAATTTGGTTGTCGGACCCCGTTTACGGGGTATATTGAACTGAGAAAGTGAGGTCGTCGCACCCCCGACGTGTATGGGGTGATATTGTGTATAGGAGTCGTTTGTGAATAGGTTAGTTAGGAGTCAGGAGCTTAAGTTACAAGAGAGATCGGTTAGCACGCATTTCGAGGGAGCTAGTACGTATCGCGATGTTGAATTTGAGGTTTTTTAGGGAACCCTATGGTCTAGAAGGTTTTTAGGGGCCTTATGCACAAGTTAGAGGATGAGAGAACATTTTGAAATGGAGAGAGGAGTGATTTTCAGCGTTCGGACCAGCATGCTACCCCGAACCCCAACCTGAACCTGTTCGGGGGGGCGAACCGGTTCGCAGGTACACTCGAACCGGTTCGGGGTACCTGCCAGATTCTTCCCCCCTTCTTTTCCAAATTCATTCCCTTCCCTCCATTCTTTCCCCCTTCTTTCACCTTCATTTTTCTTTCCGACCGTCCCATTCATGAAGAGGACGTGCCCGAGGAAGCTCACGATGACCCGATGATGGACGTCGATGAGGAAGAATTTGAGGATGATGAGGAGGATTCCGATTTCGAGCCCCCGGGGGATAACTTTGATAGTCGCCTTTCGGCGGTTGAGGCCCGTCTCGACGGGTTCATCAACCAATACAATCAAGACCAAGCGGACTACCGACGGGACACCCGGATGATGTATCAACTTCAAGTCCACCTTCACCAGCTCAACTTTGGCGGTCCTCCTCCCCCTTCTACTATGACCCCTATGATCCGAATGCACCCTCCACCTCCCACCCTCCGCCACCATGACCTATCATTGTTTTTATATTTTGGTGTAATTGTTAGTTGTGGTAGGGCTTTCCCATTGTTCACAGTTGTTTCCCCATTTCTCATGTAACACAGGCTTCTCATTGATTATAATACAAGCTTGCATTTTTTTCATATTTGTTTGTTTTATTTTTTCGCACTTATTATTCGCTTTGAGTTAGATTTTAGTCCTTTTTGCTTGAGGACAATGCAAAAGTCTAAGTTAGGGGGGGTCACAAGTGCGTATTTCTAAAACTTTACAAATTTTCAAAAATGCCCAAAATTTCCAAAAAAATCATAAAATTTTGAAAATTCCAAAAATATTTTTGTTCAAAATAAATAAAAATTGAAATTCAAAATTTTCAAAAATATCATTACAAGTCGAATTGGAGTCTCAAATTGTAAATATCCAACATACACAAAGCCGAAATTGACCAAAAATGGAAATTGAGCGAAAATTGACGACTTAACGAATAAATGTGGAGATTAACAAACCCGGTGAGATTCGAGCCTATCACGTTTTGCGAGATTGTAAATCAATCCGAGTTAATTGTTAACTCAAGGTTCTTTTTAGCGCTTAATAAGTTGTCAAGGATCTCAATTCTTTCATTTTGATCGGTTTTGAAAAAAATGTGTGCAATATTGCCTTGAAAAACGTGCCAAATTAGTCTCTAAATTTAAATTCATCTCGAAACGCATATGGTAACCCATTTGGTATTTTGGACAATGAAGTAGGCCCTCGTTTGTCATCCAAAAATATTGGCCAGAAAAAGATGCGAAAAATCACCCCTTTTGCAACCCAAATTGAGCCGAATAATTTTCCCTTTCGTTTGACAACCCGAAAAACCCAAAATGGCCGGAATTGTGAAAAATGAGAAAATTCAGAATTTAAGTCCAAAAAGTGCATATAAAGGGACAAGAAACAAAATAGTATGCTCAACAAAAATAACAAGAAAAAAAAAAGAAAATGAGTAATAGCCCGGAAAAAGCACAAATGGACATCATTAATGACTTTTCCAATTCCAACTGCCCTTACCTCCTTCATCTTACCCAATATACCCTAAAAACTCGAAAAAGTCCTCACCGAGTCCAAATTGCGAAAATTGATTACCGCGTGGAGAGTTAAGACACCAAAAGATAATATAAGAGGCTAAGTACGCGAAATAAGGCAATGTTCCCGTTTTTAAAATCGTAGTCCGTTGAAGAGATCTTTTCGCCATAAAATTTCCGTCTTTCTAATTACATGCGTGAAATTGCTTCAATTACATTTACTCTTTATATCACGCATGCCGAGAGAATAGCCATAATCCGAGAGGTTCGTTTGAGAGAGTATTCCGTGAGAAATTGAAATCAAAACGAATTTTCGGATAAGTAACGAAATGATCAATCGATGAAAATTGGCGGTTATATTTCAGGCTTCGCACACACACTACGGTTTGAGACTCGTAAATATGACTTAATGATGATTATTTTCTGGAAAAGTTTGAATTTCTCAATTTTTGCGTATTTTGAATCTTCTTTGAGTCGAATTTTGTGGGTATATTCACTGCAAACCCTCACGAGACACAACTCGTCCTACTAGGGTAACCTAGGGGTTTAAAGGCTTGTTGCATGCGCTAAATGCAATCGCTTGCCCGCGAAAGAGGTACTCTATCCCAATAAAGTCTTTGATGGATCCTTTAACTCATATTCTCATTCTTTTACATTGCTCGGGACGCGCAAAGTTCTAAGTTAGGGGGGTTTGATTGGGCATAAATATTGTATATTTATTCCCCTAATTTCAGTACATTTGTGAACCCGAGTGATGTAACAAATATGGATTTGATTCACATTTATGCTACTAACCTTCGTGGAGAGTATTTCGTGTTTTGTGCTTCTCTTATTGGTTTTACAGGTTAATTATGCAAGCAGTACAAAAGAGGAAGCAAGACAGTGCAAGAAAAGCTAAGAAGGCAAGTTCAAGGGAAATTCGGTAATTTTTCAGCCCGATCCGGAAGATGAATCCAACTGGAAAGTTGAAGAGCTTGGAACAACAAGAACACTGGAAGAAACGACACTCAAATCCGAGCTACGGTTGAAAAGTTATGCTCAGTTGAAGTTGAAGAAAAATCCAAGAAAAGAAGAGAAAAGTCAGAAAAATTCTAAGTGTTAAACTCCAGGCCAGCACACATTCGCGAACCCCAACCTGAACCGGTTCGGGGGGGAGAATCGGTTCGCAGGTACACCCGACCCGGTTCGGGGTACCTGATGCGCGAATTTTGTTTGTTATGCTGATTTGTTCCCAAGTCTCCTATTAGGTTTAAAACTCTCCAATATTGTAGGGAACGGAGGTCACAACTGAGGAGCAGCCTTTAGGAGTAGTTTAACTCAGTTTTTGATAGAGAAGAAGAAGGAGAAATATCTAGGAACATCAAAGGAATTATTTGCTTCAAGATTCAATTATTAAGGGTTTGTTTTTGCAAGTTTTAATTCAAGATTATTGCTTCTTATTATTGTTCTTGCATGCTCAGTTTTTCTTATTTGATTCAACTTAGTTCCGCATTCATAATACGTATTTACATGTGTCTAGCTAGTTTCATCATGAATTCCTACACATGCAACGTCATTATTTCATGCATTAGTCAAAGTAACATGTCCGGCTAGGTTTTTCAAGGTTGGGATGCATGAACCCAACCTGATGTGTTAGTGCATGTGAATAACGTCGATCCGCTGAATTTAATGATTAATTTTGATCGTATCGCATAATTTCATAAGAATTGTAGATCTTTATATCTCGTTTGCCTATGGGTACTCGTGATGATTTAAAGTACAATTTGAGCGTAATTACCGTGATACCGATTTAATCATCCTCAGATTAGGTATGACGCGGGCTTGAACCTCGTATACATAATGCATGGGAGTACTAAATTTCGGGTTTGAATAAATCGGATAAATTTATGATCAACGTTGTCACTGTATTACACTAGGGTTGGGGGATTGTATTCCCATCCTGTTTTCTCATCATTTAGTTAAAAAGTTTAATATCAATCCTTCATTCGTAGTTTAGGTAATTTAGTTAGTTGCATTTTTCATCATAATTTCATAATTGCATTTAGTGTAATCGAATCCCAAAAGCCAAATCAATATTTTCCTTTCTTCTTAGAGTCAACGTTAGGATTCCTCTATCTTATCCCGTCGTCACAACTCTTGTTGCCCTTTTTCCCTAAGGATCGATACCCGACTTGTCGGATTATTACTTGAACGACAGGCTTGTACTTGAGCCTAGAGAGTACACACTTTAGAGACACATTCTGAGTCGTGTCACCAACTTTCAGAGTGTTCAACCTTATGTGTGCATTAAATGCGTTACCCGTGTTGATATCAGAGTTGTGGTATGTTTGTACTATTATTGTAGTGTTCTTATTTTTTATTTCGGTTGGGATGCTAGCAGGTCTATACTATTCATTTTCTTAAAGTATCTATTTTACACGATAAACCTATTAGATGAAAAATGGAAATTTTGCTATAACAATAATTAACGAGTTTTTTCTTCAAAGAACAAGTGGCAGTTTTTTCTTCAAAGAACATTAGTTCTGTTAGATATAACATAATTTGCAGAAGAAATTTAGACAATTGAATGATGACAATGGATGATTTGTATTCATCCAATTTACAAGCATTGAAACAGAGATAGAAAATGCAATTTGGAACTAAAATACACAGCACCACTAGCCAAAATTAAAATTTTGATGATTTCTCTTGTTGAAGAATGTGCAAATGAAGCAAACTATTGCTGAATGAACCGGGACTCTTAAAACTGTAGTGCCGCTCAACTAGAGTTTGTTCACTGACTGTGCGTTGCAATTAGAAATTGCCGAAATTCTACAAGGGGATATATATAATTTTTTTGAAATCGATAGCATTCCACTCTTTGTTTTGGGTGTGATTGGAAATTATAAAAATGTTTGAAAACTTGAGTCTCGGATGGTAAGAATTGAGTGGTAGTAGGAATATATATATATATATATATTTAATTTTGTTTTCCATGTATTTCATTTTGATTCCGAATCTCTGATTTTCTGCCAGTTCCCATTCTTGTCACTTTGGTTTGTGTTGAAAACTAGGATAATATTCTTCAGTTCTAATATTTTTAATTGATCTTATGTAGGTCAAACTGTTGGGCTTTGTGCTTTATGAGCCATCCAGAGACATGTTACACTACACCAAAATTTTTACCGTTACTAAAAATATTAGTAACACAATTTTTCTGTTAGAAAAAAGGCGTGGGGCACGAAGCTAGTAACGGTAAAATTCTGTTACTAATAGTAACGAAATTTTCAGAATTAGTAACGATAAAATTATGTTACTAATAGTAACGGTAAATTCAGAATTAGTAATGGTAAAGTTATGTTACTAATAGTAAGGGTAATTCAGAATTAGTAATGGTAAAATTCTGTCACTAATAGTAACGGTAAAATGCAGAATTAGCAACCGTAAAATTCTTTGCCAATAGTAACATAAAATTCAGAATTAGTAATGGTAAAATTCTGTTAGCAATATTAATCCATATTGAAAAAAAATATTCAAGATCCAATATCCTGAATTTAAACAAATTTAATTATTCTTACCACACTATTTAAATCCTAAGAACCTATACAAAAATAGTCCATACTTACCACACTATTCAAATCCTAAAAACATTTACAATAACAGTTCACATAAATAAGGACATTATATTCAACAATTACATTTTATATAAACATACACTCTTTATTTAGAAAAGAAATTTAAACCAAGCAAATGAAACATCCTAATAAAATCACCCCAAAAGTTACAATATTGTCATAAAGGAATCCAATATAACATCCTAATACAATCATCCCAAAATGAGATGTTTGAATATTACAACCAAGAAATGAAATATAAAAATAGGTCCATCAACTCCATCTTTAAACATTCATCAATGGAGAAATATGGCTCTTATATATAAATTCCCCTTGCGGATTAGATCTCTTTAACATCAGAAAGCGGACGAACAACTGGAATACCTCTCTTATTTGCCTCTCAAAATAATGTGTAAAAATACAGGAACATGTAACATATATGAATGGCCTCCCTCATCAGTTCTGTAGTTCATCCCTATAATTAGTGCCACCAGACACTACATCTGCATCCAATGGTTTTTTGTAGGTTGCTCTTGTTGGTGTTGTCTTTCAACAAGCACATCATATAAGATGTGAGAAAAAAAAGAAAAAAAATTTAAGCATAAACACGTAAACAACACAGAATTAGTTAAAATACCAACTTGATCAGGTGGTGTGTTTCCAAGTAACTGGAAAAGTTCCTTACTAAGATCCAATATTTTTTCTATTGTCATCATCATATAATATCTGCGATAAGGATAAAAGAAAATTTGATCTACTAGCTTATGATATAATAATTAAAAAAAAAGAATTGTGAGGCGGACATGGGGGGATATCTAGAACAATAACAGTTTAAATGTTATATTCAATATTTTCTACTAGATAACTTCTTCCAAATCATCATCAAGAAAATTAACTTCTCATTTAGAGTATGCATCTAAAGAAGAATTTCATGTGTATAATTAATTATATATAATCATTTTAAATATAAATTATAATCGTCTTATACCTTAAGTAGATTATGAACTTTTAGGAATTAAAATAATATTGGTTATGGATATAGGACGATAAATTTTTTATTAAATACTTACTGATACATTATTAAGAAAGACGACATCCATGAAGAAGTAAATATTTTGCATCCATAAAAAAATTTAACTGTTCAGCCACTTCATGGATAAAAAAGATAAAAAATTAGCAGAAAATGTGTTAATTCTGTAGTGTGGGAGCATAAAGCGTACTGGCAGAAAATGCAATGAGAGCTTCGCATGGGCGAACCTTAGTGGATGAACTTCGCAAATTATGTCTCACTTTGGGCCTCATGGCATTGGTGCAACTGGGAGTCATCGATAAAAAACATACTCGTATTCTTCTAAACCATGAAGAAGACAACCACATATTATGTCTCAGAGAACTTTGGTACATTGGTAAGTTCTCAATGAGAACCTTACATTGGTCCCCTGTTTTTAGATTTGATAAAGAGCCATCTACAGTTCCAATTTGGGTCGATCTCCCACTATCGCCGTTATATTTTTTTATCTAATGTAAGAATGTTATCGATAGGCAATCTGCTGGGTTCCCCATTGAAAATTAACGCAGCCAAGACTAATTAATCTTTCCCAAGTGTTGCTCGCTTTTGCATTACTATGTATCTTCTTAAACTTTTCCCCGATAGACTATGATTAGGGGATGTTAATATCCCATAATATTGCACTACTTGTTTCAAACTTGGCCATGACTTTACAATATGTAGACTGAAACACAAAAATAATGTCATCACTAATGAAAAGAACAGGGTGATTAGACATAATGAAGTGTGGTTTCCTAAAACATGTGTGGCTAATATTGATAAAGAGACTATTTCTAATCAATGAAATGACAAAATAATGCTCGAGTATAACCAAAATTTAAGGGGTATTGATATTCTTGTAGAAATGATTGTCCTAATGATACAAAAATACACTGTCCAATCCGAATACAACTAGTAACTTAGTTCGAACACAAAAAAAAACATGTTATGTCTCATCTCAACCTCGTGATCAGAATATTGGCATAAATGACACATCAAATACAATCAGCCTTAGCCCAAGCCAATTTCCCCTCAAATCTTGTCTCAAAGAAGTTCAGCTAGACTTTGATCAGAACCATAAAGACTCTCACTCTGCAGTACAAGATACCCCCAGTCCAACCAATTAATTCTCAATGTTTATCATACGTAATTTCACTCAGCAGGATAACCCAAAAATGAATGATAAGGGGAGTTACTTATCTAAAATATTCATTCAAATAATCTTTTTCTTAAAGACATATATCCATCATTATGGTGAGTATGTAATATTTGGTTCCCTTTGCCCACATAATTATTTCTAGATCCAAACTTCATCCATCTAAAACACAGGGGATCAAGTATTACAATAGCTCCAAAACTTGCTCTCAGTCCCTCCTAGTCTGCAGTAAACATAAATTCTAGAAATTAATAGCAATAGTCCTCTGATTGAAAATTCTTCATCTCCTACTGCGAAGAAAATTGTAAATCTACTGACTTAATGAGCAAATTAGGCTTCAATGAATTCTGTTGTAACTCTTTTGGGAAGATTTGGTGTTTTTGGAAAGATAATATTTGAGATAAAGTTATTCAGGATCAGATCCAATAGATCAATCTTGAAGTTATTGCATCAATACTGAATGGGAGAATATTTCTCACAAAATAAGGTTTTTCATTTTAATAGAACTAGGTCTAACCACTGCCCTATGCTTATTACTCTAAAAACTGATATTAACTCTCCCCCAAGACCTTTTCGATTCATTAACGCTTAAATAAGAACCATACTTTTCGTGATGTTGTGAAAATGAATTGGAACACCCCTAATCATATCCTCACTGTGTGTTGGAAGCTTAAAAGACTCGAGCTTCGACTGAGATAATGGAATAAAATTATTTTTGGAATGATCACCCAGAATATTAAAAATGCAACGGATGAAATATTTATAAAGGAGAATGCCTATGATATTAACCCAAATGAAAGCACTAGAGCTATAATCCTCCATATTGATTAAGAATTTTGGAGACAAAAATACAAAGAAAATGGATTGATGATGGTGATAAGAATACTCAATTTTTTCATGCTACTATAAAAGCAAGAAGGCAAAGACTTGCTATACATAAAATGAAAGATGCTCAGGGAGCTTGGATTGATCAAGTGTATACATCTCAAGCTCCTATTAATTTTTTTGAACATCAATTATATGTGGAATCCTTTAATGGCATTATAATATAGTTTAAAGTTTATATCCCTTTACCATGGCATTACCATGATATATGTGGAATCCTTTGTTCTTAAATTTAAAAATGATCTTGTCTTGTGTGTTACCCGTTCCTAACTTGCTCAATTGAAACTCTAAAGACATTTGGTTGTCCTAATTCGATCAGTTTACTTCTATGGTTGCTCGGAAAGATGTCAAGATTTCATGGACTTCATATTTTCACTACCATGATCAAACCCTTTACATGATGAAAGCTAAATGTGACTAGATGCTTAGTATTTTTGAATTTTTCTTGACTAATATTGATGGACTCTTTTGTCAGAATCATTAGTTTGTGGATTAAGTGCATTAACAATATATGCAATATAGATTGATTAATCGAAGTGCGTTTTACATACATTAGATATGACCATATATGTGTGTTTCCCTTATTTTAAAAGACTAAACGAAACTAAAGTTGACACCTTCGAACGTTGTGCGAGCATGCTGCAAACTTCTTTGCAGATTCGAGCAAGATGCTGGCACCTTTTGTCAATTTTTCATGAAGATTTGCAACCTATGTGCATCGTGCGAAAGTTCCTACAGGTAGGCTGTGAACTTGTTCGCACGTGCGAGCAACACCTTCGCACCTTTGAATTGTTTGCTCCAATTTTTGTCAATTTTCAATGGAGCTTCACAACAAAATTCTCAACCAATGTAATCGAAGCTTCAAAAATTGCAAGCTAGAACTTAGTTTCAATTTGACTTGGGTTCTCACACCTTTCGAACTTCGGTTCATACATCTAAAAAGATTACTAACACATGATAAAAATTCATTTTATCACTCTATTACTTGTCCATATACCAAGATGTATGTGTTGTAACCAGCTAATGCACTCGTAACCAATTGGACACCAAATAACTTAAATGTATCCTCCTAATAAAAATGCAAACAAGAATATAATTGCCACATTGTTCCATTAATTGTAAAAGGACAGAACAATATCCTCGGAAAAAAATAATTTTCTTCAAAATTTAGTAAATCCAAGACAACTTAAATCACGCATAAACAAAACAGGGTACTAACTTTGAAACAATTAATCAAAGGAAAATGTAAAGTTTTCGAACCTGATTAGAATTTGAATTGACAACCGAGTCAAAGTTAAATCTTTTATCCCCAATTGATATTGAATCATCAGAGACCTTTGTAACCGTCGGATCTCCTCCTCTTTACCACAACCTATCAAATCAAACAAAGCAGAATTAAAACTAGAAAGCATTGATATTAATAACTTTACAAATTGAATAAAAATAGTTGATTAGTGTCAGTACCAATATTGAATAAAAAGTTATGATCAAACAGTTGATTAGTGTCAGTACCAATATTTAACATAATCTACTCGAATATTTTTTGTATAAGACAAAATGATAATACTTTATTTAACATAATCTACTCAAATATTTTATTTATATTTCGTTAGAGAGCGTGTTGTGTTAATTTGGATACTACATATTCAAATACACCTATTGTCATTATTTTTTGTAGGTTTTTTATTTAGCACAAAATACTTTTATGTTAGTACTTGAAGGTCCTGTGTAAGAAGTACTGGTGGGAGTAGACCACACAAGTAATGAGCGTCTCTCTTTCTCAGCGAATGCAAGTCCCTTGTTATGGCGTGGGTACCTCAGTAAACAATACCCACTGCACCACACAGTTAAGTAAATTTTAGTATTATCAACACATCCAGTATGTATAGGAATAATATAGGATCTTAATCTATCTTGAGAATATGGAAAGGACACCTACAACAAAATCATGAGACCACAAAACTGAAGAAAATACCTTAAAATTGAGATCGTCCATGGGGTGACAAGATGGTCCTCTGTGGCACAATCCTCACCATACATGTCTTCAACTCCAACACTAACGGCAACCGTCGTACTCTCCATTCCCCTTAACGATAAATGATACAAATGCACACACTACTGCTATTGCTTTTCTTCACACACCCAAAATCAAACTACATATTTCACTTCAAAGTATAATGTGGGGCTCTTAACGCAGTACAAGGCAGTCCTAGCAGATTGCCTCAAATTTTTCATTGTATTATCAAATATCTATTTCTACTAACAAAATCATATAGTGGTATTATATAAAAAACATGCATAGTGATTTTGAAATACAAAATCACGTGTATAAATCCTCTAAAATACATTAGTTATTTATGAACAAGAAAAATATAAAAAAATAGATTTGTTTAATGATACCACCCTATAGAGAGTCCGCATACACAAAAACAGAGGAGAGCCATCACCTGGTGACTCAGTGATTTTGAAAGATTTCTCCATGTCTTGCAAAAATGAACAAATCTTGAATTAGAATGTGAAGAGTGTTTATTTATATTATAAATTAACTCATAAAACATGCTATTTTTCCTTTGTCCTAATTTATTTGTCAGTACTTCTTATCTAGTTTGTCCTGATATTGTCACTTATTCTAGTTTGCCTTGAAGTTTTCACCTATTGGCCAAAAGTCAGGAGTGTTTTGAGTATAACAGCATCTCCAGAACACCAAACAAAATGAATTTAGGGTAAATCCTTCACCTACATCTCCCAAAAATAGTTGAATTTAGGGTAACTCCTTCACCCTCATCTTTCAAAAGCAGTTGAATCTCAACCTATCTCTCTCAAAAAAAATATTGATTGTGCGGTGAAACTCATTCGTGGTAAAGAAAAATACACCAAAAAATATAAGCTCTCTCGCTTTGAGACTCAAGTTCTTTGAATACTAATCAAATGATGTTATGTAAAATGCTCTTATCCAGACCATTGGCATAAATGAAATATAGACAGTTTAGAGAAACAAAGAAGAAATTTTCATTCAAATAAAATCGAACGAATGATAAAATCAAATGGAAAAAATAGTTGGGAGAAGCAAAGCCCAAAATAGAAATATATAATATATAATAGTTAGTTATGTGTGTATTTCTTCACCTTGTACCCTTCCATACTTAAACAGAAAAATTCCCTCAAATATGAAAAATTTAGATATGAGCTTAGTTTTATCCAATAATGCATAGACAACACTAAAATGGACTCCACGACTTTGACAATGAGAACATAACACTATCTTAAAAATTAAGATATATTAAGACATCAAACTCCCAAAATAAAAGAACTACACAGTACACTAACCACACGAAATCATTTGACGTTATAATACACCACAATAAGCCTCAAAAACATATTTTATTTTTTCGACGTGGGACTTTAAACAATAATAATGGCGAATTCATTAGTGAAGAAGGCAACCAACTGGACATATATCAATTGAAGTTGTATATTTTGTAGCACCAAAAATTAGTTCTAGAGCCCGATAGTACCGTGACCAAAAAGGGAAGAAGGCAATGTTATGGGTGGGGATTTTCATATGGGTAATTCCCCCTTGTACTCGTTTCTACTTAAAGAATTCTTTATGACGTGAATCCATGTGAAAAATGTTAGCATGAGAAATAAATTGACATTAAGTGATTCAAACTACAAACATGAGTTATGTGATTTTATATGTGAATTAACAATTTGCGATTATTGAAAACCAAAAGATTTGAAATAAACAAGGAATTAAAGTGTGTTTGGGAACCCCATTATGAATATGGAAGAAAAGGCAATAAAAGAGGGTATGGTAGACAACTTTGACAGAATATCAGGCCTCTAAATATATTAGTTATTCAACAATTGAAGATTACTTAGTAACACTGAAAGCCTCAAACAGGAACTTAAAAAATACTACATAGAGGCTAGATATCACATCATCCTTCCTTCGTAATTATTAAATTTCCTGTGAAGAAGGTCTGTTGGCAATAGTACCACCTTATATGCAAGATAATAAATCAACCAGGTTGATTCTTAGAAGGTCTGATGGCTTCACCATGTACTGGATTTCACCTCTTACATCCTCAATACAAAACTCAAAATCCATGTCACTTGCATTAAGCACCAACAATCATTAGAAGACATTTAAAACAAATTGACAAATAAATGATCTATAATCCTAGTATCACATGCATATTAGAACATAAAATTAATGTACCACTTTGATTAAAAAATAACCTCTATTGGAGGTGCAAGCTATTTCATGTAAATGTAGATTTGATTATCTTGAGAGGCGATTCAAAATATGAGTGAATATATGGTTCTAACCACTACATTACCCATGAATTCATATCTTCTACTCCTTTTTGCGAATACATAAAAATCTGGACATAAAACACACACCAAACATTCACTATTGTTAGAGATTTCTCAATAAACACAAAACGACTCGAACGAAATAGAAAAGTGAACTCAAAAACTTATACATGATTTCATTTATTGTTCAAATCGAAGGTAAAGCTTAGGAACAATATATTTAGGAACCAAATTATAAAATAGGGTTAGATTTAACATTATTTAGCTTCGAATTAAAGAGGATGATTACCTTAAAATACCCAAATCATGAAACGTTAGGTGAGTCTGACAAACCCTAGGTTAGCTCCGAATTAGAGAGGAGGCTTGCCTCCATGGTGTTTGAGACATCGATGGAATTCGAGAAGAGGCCAAGAATCAAATAAACCTTAAGTGTGAAAAAATCTAAAAGAACACAGAGAGCTCTGAGAAGAACACATGTGTATGGGGATTTTCGTTTGGGTGTGTGGAGTCGGGGACAGATTTTTTGGTTTGGGCAAAAAAATATAGTTTAGGGTTTTTATTTTCACTTTTAAAATATCGAAATAAAATTAGTAACACTTATATTATATTAGTAATGATATTTTTATGGTAAGAAATAGTAATGGGATAGTAGTGTTACTAATCATATAATTATTCTGTTACTAAAAGAGCATTTTGGTAGGGAGAATATTAACATCTAAAGAACTACTTAAGTTATCCACTAAATTGAGTACCAAGTTATCCACAACCTCATTACCTCTCCTATCATCTACTATCACTTCATTAGCCACCAAAGTCACATCCAAAATCCAAAAACAACCTCACAAGGTATTCCTAAACAAGACTGCACTAAGCCTCCTACACAAAACCTTAGTGAGGATCTTACACACACTAGTCACTCGACTAATGGGCGTAAAATCCTGCAGTTGAACCAAATGCCCTTCTTAGGAAGGAACAAGAGTAATGAATGTAGAGTTCAATACTCTTGCATAGAATTCCATTAGCGTGGAACACTGAAAAATGTATCCTTAGGTATATGCAATTGCCTAATGCAGATAAGTGAGTGAGAATGTAACTATGTGTGTCATGTTTCAAGAAGGCACCAAGTAAATCTGATAAATGCCAAGCATATGATAACCTGACAGAAAACAGAGAGAAACATAAACTGAATGAGGCATTTATCAGATTTACTGATTACACTAATGACAAGGGCAAGACCTGACAACATATGCCCTTATCAGATCACTGTCTTCTAACAGAGAGAAACATGGACTTCACAGCTTCTTGCAATGAAAAATATTTCCAACGAAAAATATAACTTTCACATGTGAATTGTCGGATCATAAATATGTGGTCATTGAAGACCTTTCCCAATTGATATTTTAAATTTGAACCATGGTGTGTATATAATGCTTTGAGCTCTAATTTCAACCTGCTACATATGGGGGAGGTAGTAATCTTCTCTAAATACAAACAGAAATTAACCGATGGGGTTCCCCAGATAAATTGCCAAATCTCTTTTTAAGGGGAAAATAAGCTACGAGCTTTGGAGGAATAAGATAGATGGTTTGGATCCCATGGTAGCTGACAGAAATACTTCAATAGAACAAGTGAAAAAATTATATAAACTATTCTGTGAAACTGATAAGGAGTTGGTAGCAGATGATGCAAAACAGTTGGTACATATCTGATAAGCAGTTGTCCGGATTAACCCCATCGCTGAGACATCTGAGTTTAAACATATACGCTTTAGAGTACATATCTAAGTTTAAGCCTTATTTGTCCAAATTAAACCCATCGCTGAGACATCTGATAAGCAGTTGGTAGCAGCTGATGCAAAGCTGAACTTTGATGGTAATGCTGCAATCTACTACTGGAAACATTAAAGGTTTATCACATGATCTAAAGAGGGAACGTTACGGATATCGTGTAAATCCAGTCCATTTATCAAAATAATTGATGTCCATACCTAAATCATTTTTAGAATTGTACGATTCAAGCAATGCAGAACGCCATCAAAAAAATTCAAAAGGATCATGTATTTCTTTTCTAAGTTGTTATACCAGGGAATCCCATTACTTCCATGATTACAATAAATGTATTTAAGAAAATGTCACCACAAGCTACAAGCCAGTGAACATGCAAAGAAAAAGATAATACGCATGAAATAATTTTGGGTTAATTTAAGTATGGCTCAACTGTCAACATCCATAAAACGAAACAAAGATTGTAAAAATTCCAGAGCATTCAAAACAAGCTTCACATATGCTAGGATATGACATATAAACTTTAAGAGGAACAATCAGTCGGCAACATTCCTCACCTCCAAAGGTGTCATCAATTCCAATGGCTTCTCCCAGCTAGATTGCTTTGTTTTCTTTTTGTAATAATACCTGATAGCAAAAAAAAAACACCTTTGTAATGGAAAGAGATACATAAACATCAATATGATTTGGATTAGCATTTAAAACACCAAATACAGCATAGGTAGTGGAAAAAAATAAAAGGTGAGCATGATGCTTGGCCATGATAGACAGACAGTGACCTATACATATGATCAACAAAAAATAACAAGCAAAATGTTTCTAATTTAAATAGACTTCCACCATCAAGCACGGGCATACTGTTGACGCACCGGGTGCCATAAGAACGGGCATCTACTACTGCAATTATTGACATAAAGTACACCTGTAGAGATTGTTCCATTTGCTATAAACAAAAAGAACAGTTCATTCATATAAGTTTACATCACCATGCACAAACTTTGTAAATAAAAATGAATTTACCATAAACATGCTAATGTATATATTCATCAAACAAACTTAATGTCTACATGCTAAAATAAATAATAATCACACAATAACACCCTCACAATCTATCCTCATAAGAGGCTCATCGTCATTTCTCTCGTTATTGTCAAGTTTTAAAACATCAATCGGCGAATATGATGTGTAAGCACTCTCATCATACGTCTCCATCTCATGAAAGCCTCGCGGCGGTGCCTTAAAAACCACATACCAATTTGATGTTCCACTTTTTCTCGAATAAAATACTTGTCTTGCTTTTGATGCTAGAACAAAAGGATCTTTTTTTAGTTGATTTTGTCCTTGGTGGAGGTTAACCAAAGTGAATCCATCGTCGGATTTAACACCATTCGAAATGTTGGCCCAATCACATTGAAAGATAGGCATTCGAAAATTGTGAAAGTCCAACAAAATTATATCCCGTATAATCCCATAATATGAAACATTAGCAACAACGTGTGTGGTATTCCTTGCACTAGATCTACAAATAGTCTCTGCCTCGAAAACAACTCCACTATCTTGGGTGGACTTTTCAACCATTGATGTGTGAAATCTTTTGCCATTTATTATGTAGCCTGAATATGACATAGCATAACGTCGTGGCTCAACCGCTAGCCACTTTAGGATTATTGATACTTCAGTTGTGTTTGCTTGAACCTTAATTTGTTTAAAAGATCATAAATGAAATTATATAAATTTTTATATACATAACAACATTAGACTCTTACAATGCACAATGTAAAAATTGGCCTACCTTGTTCATAAACCACGAAGCGAATGTCTCGATATGTCTTTTTTGTAGCATAGTCTCATCTTGGGATAACCTTCGATTGGAATGCTTTATCTCGCTCAAATGCATTCTAATATGAACATAGAGGAATTTTAATAACAATATTAATGATAACATAAGTTATAAATTTTATATGACGAGTACCATTTTACTCACTCTATATATGGATCAACTTCGGAATTGTTAAACAGCATATAACGATGCGAAATTTTTAACATGTCATCGGAAAAAGTTATTGGCTTCCCCTTAGAGATAGGGCGACCTCCTAGTATTGTCTCATCTTATAACTCTTCATTTCGAGATTGCGGAACACCTATTTCTGCTGTTTTTTTTAGATACATGCTACAAAACCTTACACACTCATCAGCCAAATAATTTTCTGCTATGCATCCTTCAGGTCGCGCACGGTTCCTAACATAACCCTTGAGTACCTTCATAAACCTAATGACAAACAATAGCAAAAGAATACGAATATAACATCTATTTACTACATATTTAACTTGTTAATAAGAAAAAAGTTAAATAATTCTAAATTACCTCTCAAATGGGTACATCCATCAAAATTGTACGGGCCCACATAATCGAGATTCTCGAGCTAAGTGAATTGGCAAGTGAACCATAATGTCAAAAAAAGAAGGAGGGAAGTACCTCTCCAACATGCATATAATCTTTACGATATCTTCCTCTAATTTTTCCATTCTTCTTTTATCGATCACTCTTTGACATAACTCATTAAAAAATGAAGATAAGCGAAAAATCACTTGTCTTGGCCCCTTTGGTAGCAGTCCCCGTATAGCAACTGACAACAATTGTTGCATTAAAACATGATAATCATGGGATTTCAATCACAATAACTTACATTCTTCCACTGAAACACAATGACTGATGTTGGAGCTATAACCATCAGGTAACTTCAAATCATATAGTCTTTGACAAAAAACTTTCTTTTCTTTCTTTGAGAGTGTGTAAGGTGCTGCCGGAAGGTAAAATTTATTCCTTTTTGCTTGAGGATGCAATTCCTTTCTAATTCCCAATTCTTTCAAATCTTCACGAGACTCGAGGTTATCTTTTGATTTTCCCTTTACATCTAACAATGTGTAAATGAGGCTATCACTTATATTCTTCTCGATGTGCATCACGTCCAAATTGTGATGCAAATATAATTCCTAGAGGAAAAAAATGAGGGAGGATTAATATGAAAAATAAATGTCCTAAAACTTTTAATAGAATTGCATTAAGTTACTGGCTTAGATTATGAGTTAAAATATACGTACATGCCAATACGGTAAATAAAAAAATATTGACTTCTTTTTCAATAACACTTTCTTCCTCTTACGCTTCTTCCCTTTACCGAAATCATTTTCAACACCCTTCAGAGCATCTAAAATTTCTTTTGCATTTAAAGTTTTTGGTGGCCTCTTCAATTCTTCATATCCGTCAAACCAGCTCTTCTTGGTAACCCTCCATGGATGGTTCATTGGAAGAAAACGTCTATGGCCCATATACACTGATTTCATACTCTTTGATAACCGTAGTGAGGATGTGTTAGGACCATAAACTAGACATGCAAGTTCCCCTTTTGTGGTACATCCGGCTAAATTACCATATGCGAGAAAATCATTTATTGTCCACATCAAAATTTCTTTCAAATTAAAAGTAGATTGTCTAGATTCATCGTACATCCCCACCCCATTATTCCACAACTCAGTTAAGTCATCTATAAGTGGTTACAAATATACATCTATGTTATTTCCCGGTTGTTTTGGCCCCAGTATAAGCAAAGTCAACATTAAATTTTCCTGTAGCATGCATAACCATGGGGGAAGATTGTACACAGTTAAAATTACATGCCAACAACTATAGCTCGAGCTAAGATTATTAAAGGGATTAAATCCATCTGCTGCAAGTCCAAGCCTAAAATTTCTTGGATCGGATGCGAAATGAGGCCACTTTTTATTAATAGTGTCCCATGCTAATGAATCAACTGGATGTCGCATCTTGCCATCGTTGCTTATGTGAGTTGAGTGCCACTGCAACTGCTCTGCTCTATCTGATGATAAAAACATCCTTCGAAATCTTGGGATTATTGGAAAGTACCGCAATACTTTTGCAGATACTCCCTTCTTAACCTTCTTTGTGCGTTTATCGACTTTCCACCGCGAGGAGCCACATTTAGGGCATTTGTCCAAATGTTCATACTCTTTTCTAAATAAACAACAATCATTACTTCATGCATCTATCTTCTCATAGCCAAGATCAAATTCCTTTAGAAACTTCTTCGTTGCGTACAAAGACTTAGGAAGAACGTTGTCCCCAGGCAACATTTCATGTAGAGACTCAAGAAGTTCATTAAATCCTTTATCAGATAGGCCGTGTGTAGCTTTATGCTTGTATAAAGATGTAATTGCTGACATCTTTGTATACTTTGTACACTCGGGATATAAAGGAGTCTCGGCAACTTTTAACTTTTGTTTAAAACTTTCATCACCGCTTTCAAAACTATCATCAATAAAAACTGCATCTTGAAAATAAGCATCTCTATACATCCTATGCAAATCTGACAATTGAATATCAATATATTTAGAGTACGAAGAAGTCGAATGTTCTCCGTGAAATACCCACTTCTTGTACGTAGGATCAAAACCATGAATGGCTAGGTGTTCAAATAGTTCTTCCTCATCTTGTTGACAAAGATTTTTACATTTTCTACAGTGGCATATTATCATATTAGGATTTCTAGCAGTTTTCTTGGCACATTCAATAAATTTGTACACGCCATCTTGGTACTCCTCGGTATGTCTAGAGATTAAAAAAAAGCATGAAATCATAATCACTTCTCAATTTTTGAACAGTGTTCATTCAGAAATATACTTTAGGTTTTTTTAATATACGTAAACGTATATGCATGCGTGTAATAATAATAAAAAAAACCTTGGAAATCTCAACCAATCTTTTTCCATCTTGAGTTGCCCACTTGCTAGTTTCTAGTCTGTTTACACCATCAAACATTAATATTGAAAAAGAGGTAAAATGTCAACAATTAACGGATAAAATGTCATGTTATTTTCAAATATAGTTACATTCGATAAGTTCTCATTAGATTAGTCACATTCTACTAAATACCATTAGATTATTCAATATCTACAATGGTAGATTGAAATAGATATATAGTTAGATCATCAATAGATTCAAATATAGTTACTATAGCCATTTTTTTCTTATTCATAGTTTCCTTGAGCATAGAAGTAATATAAACACCCACACTCAACAATATATATTCATACACCTAAATCAAGTTGACCAATTGTAATATACATATGTTCAGAAATATCAGTGTGGGTATGTATATACACGTAATAATTTCAAAGTAGAAGATACACAAATGAAGCAAGATAAAGATACCTATATTAGATCTGATTTGTAGTGTCTGAGTACTACCCAAAACAATCACCTGTAAAATTGAACAATGAAATATTGCAAATGTAAACATCAGATTTAGTAGTAAAGAGTTTGCCTGGAAAACAAAAAGAATTAACCCAAATGTCGATAAAATAAATAAAACTCACATAGCCAAGTTAAGAAAGAAAAGAAGAATAACACACAAGTTTGATTTCCAAGAACTAAGAGCCAATAATAAGCAAGATACATTTTTATTTCATTTGCATTTCAAACCATCCGAAAGATCCAATATCTTGATACCGTCTAAATAAATAACCAAAAAGCATTTAAACCTACAAAAAATAGCCAACAACTAAAAAAGGACATTACACCTTCCCTTTATTTGGCAAAAAATATCGAAAGTTTGAGAAGTAACCATAACGTTACAATTTCAAAGTACTATAATTTAAATAGTATAGTTATTAGTATTTTCAATTAGTTATTAGTACCATAACATTAAAATATTAAACTTATCTTCCCCTCCACTCTTTATCATCTTTCATCTTAAATGTTAAAGGCTTCCAAACATTATATGTGGGCTTAATATTTTTAATGATTCAAACAACCTAAATAATAAAAGGGAAAAAATCTAAAATTTGTGGTTTTCAACTTTAGCAACTTACTAAATAAAGGATTAAAAATTGATGTTATCCTTTTTTTGCATACGCCATCGAAAATGCTTTATAGGCAATGTCCATCAAAATCAACTTCTAATTACCAATCAGGTAAAATTTCACACGCATCACCCACTTCCACACCAACCTCTTTAATACTATTTGTCACGTGTTATTTTTGAAATAAAATGATTTAAATGAATTAAAATTTTAAAAAATCTCTAGAAATAAAATTAATCAAATAAAATATTCGTAAAAACGAAACAAAACGAAACACCCTCCCCTCCCCTCCCAGATCTACCCCCTCCCCCCCCTGACAACCCCACCCTAATCGCCCATCCCCAATTCCGCCATCGCCTCTGCCCTCCCCACCCAACCTCCTCCGGCCAACCGAAATCCACTCCCTCCCTTTCCACCACCTGCCACGTAGGGGCAAAAGACAAACCCACCAACAACCTCAATAACCTTGTCAGAAAGCCCGAACCCACCCCCAAATCAAAACACAAATAACCTAGAAAATAAAATCTTAAACCCAACAATAACAAACCCATTCAATTCCAAACCAAATCTGAAACCCAAATACCAAATAAAAACCATATCAACCCATATTGGAACCTAATCAATCAATACCAAATCGAAGTCAGCATAATACCTCTAGAGCTCTCATGAGATTGGAATAAAGTAAATGGTTGTTATGTAGCTATTAATGATTGCACAAGAAAATAGTTGTGAATGAAAAGAATTTGATGTATACCTAAGAAGTCGAGTTCAAGACATTGTCACTTGTATTTATGCATATCTCTGTCATCTTTATGGCCTGTTGACTCAGTTATTAATTTGTGAATATATACTTTATTATTAAAATAAGTTGGGGATTGATGAAATATTTTAATGCCAAAGCCACTTTGACATAAATGAACATTTTTTCTTTTAGCTTTTAGTCTTCTTTCCACATCAGGAGAGTGTAAGAAAATCGTGCTAATAATATACAGAAAACTTCTTGTATGTATGTATACATATATATATATATATATATATATATATATTCAAAGAAAAAAAAAGTTGTTAATAAAAAAATGATAATTTTTGAATGTGTGAATCAATTGTTTGGGCCAAATAGCTATTTTGGAAGTATATACACACTTTTGAATTAGTGGACACAATTTTGGGTCCAAATTTTATTGTTTCAAAATTGTTCTTTAGTAATCTAAATAAAGAGCACCAAAATGTATTCTTCTTCACTTTTGTTTAACCCCCAAAGCACACTCCCCACACTCAAACCCAATTCCCCACACTCCTCCAATAAGTAATCCATCCCATTCTTCTGATCTAGACATAGATATAAATAAAATATAATATAAATTAATAAATTGATCTAGTCTTTTACAATAAAAAAAACACTCTTGTATTGACATTATAAACACTCAAGATCAAGAATAACTATTGTACAATTCATTCAAGGCAAAATATATTTTTTAAGGCTATATATATATATATATATATATTGGCTCTAAGACTAACTGGAGATGAGTGTTTGGACTGGTTTTTAGAAAAACACAAGCTGAAAACCCTTCTCATTTAACCTCCACCCCATCCCCGAACAAAAAAAAAATGAAATTCACATTATTTGTTTACCACCCCAAATCAAAACCCAGATAACACCATTTGTTTACCCCAAAACCGGAGATTCTCTTTTACGACAAAACCAAAAATAAAACCTTAAATTGTTTTTACTTGCTTCTATCCAACCAAAAATTCTCACGCACACAACAACCAACTTACTCCCCCAAACCCAATTCGACACCAGTTTCCCTCTGCGACCCAAGAGGAGCAGAGCGAATTTAAAAAAATAAGAAAGAAAAAGTAGGGAAATCTTGAAATAGAGGAATATTACCTTATATTAATGGAGGTACAACTCTGTTTCAATGGAGGTCTGCCAATGGTATGTCATCTGTCAATGGAGGTTTATTTCAATAGAGGTGGAGTTGTAAACGGCAGCGGAGGTGCAGTTGTAAACGGCTGGAGATTATGGGAGTTTTTTAGGGAATCGTGGAGTTTGTTGGGATATTATTGAAAATATATTTTTTTCTTTTTTTTTTACCGGCGAGACTAAAATTTCTAGCGCCAAAACTGGCGGCAATTTTTTTTTCCTTAATAAGTAGGTTTACGACACCCATTAACGTGTCGGCTTTAATAAAAAGCACGACATATTTATTTTATATGTCGTGTTCTTAACTATAATTTAATTATTTACGACACGTTTCAAAATTATGTCATGGTTGTCTATTTTCCACGACACATTTTTACAAAGTGTCGTCGCTATATACTTTCCACGACACATTTTTATAAAGTTTCGTAAAACATATGCCGTGGAAGGTACTTTTTCTTGTAGTGTCCCTAACATTAAATCATCAAATTACAAACTAAAATCCACAAATCATATGGGGTTTACTACGATGATAAAAAAGAACATTGGACATTAAATTAAGCAAAAAAATTCTTGCTTGGATACGCGATTGATGAGTTCCCCTTTGAATTTCTTGCTACTTCTCCCTTTTTGGCCTATGTTCTCTTCTCTCTTGAAGTGATGATGTTAACGTTAGGTATTTGATTAAGTGTGGGGAGTGTTAATCTTCTCCTTAATCTTTTGTTAGTCCCAAATTCGAAGTTGGGTTTATTTCCCAAGCTTTTAACCCCCAAATGGGCCCGATCCCATAATAAGCCTAGCACAAAAGTCTCCCAACTTATATACTTTTACCTCGAGACAATTTTTAAAGGTTTAAAATACCTAAACAAACCCATATGACTTCCCATAATGCGTCCCAATTATTATTTATCCACAATTATTTTATAATATCACACATCATTTATATATTTTTTACTACACGTGCAAATATTATTAACATAAAAATCAACCACACATGATTATGACAAAATAACAAATTACTTGTTCACAATTAATAAATTGAATTCACAGATTTAATTCAATTTCAAGAATTTTGTTTTATTCCAAAAGTATAGTCTTATTTATTCTAGAAAAATACAGGGTATTACATTCTTCCCCTCTAATAACAGGATTCCGTCCTCGGAATTTAAAAGAGTATGTTCCTAGATATAATAGTTCAGGATATTTTTTGTGCCTGTCTTCCTCCCTCTACAAAGTCGACTCGCCCTCCCGATGGTGTCCCCACTGCACCTGAACTAAAAGAACAACCTTGGATCAAATTCGGTGTTCTCGATGGTCCAGAATGTCTACATGTCTCTCCTCGTAAGTTGCATCCAAATGGATCTCTATTTCCTCAATGTCTATGTGCTAGAAATCTATCTCGTCTCGAAGGAACCTCTGCAATGAAAATATATGAAAAACTTCATGCATCCACTGCAAGTGATCTAGTAATGCTAACCGATACACCACGGGCCAAATCCTCTCAATTATAGGGAATAATCCCACATATTGGGGAGCTGGCTTCCCTTTTTTACCAACCCTCATCACTCCCTTCATGGGAGACACTTTAATCAACACCTTACCCCCAACATCAAAGTCTAAGTATTTTCGGCCCGCATCCAGTAGCTCTTTTGCCTATTCTGGATAATCCGTATCCTAAATCGAATCATCTCTACCTTCTTTGACGTGTCCTGAATGAAATCAGCCCAAGTAAATTTTTCTCCCCAACCTCCAACTAGTATGAGCGTGAACGAAAAGGTCTCCCGTAAAGCACCTCAAACGGTGCCATCTCGATTGTGAACTGGTAGTTATTGTCATACGCAAACTCCACTAAAGGAAATATTTTCCCAGCTCCCCTTAAAATATAAAATGCACATTCGTAACGTGTCCTCCAACATTCAGTTCACTCTTTCTGTCTGATCGTCTGTCTGAGGATGATATGAGGTGCTCAATATCAACTCTTCCCCCAAAGAGTGCTGAAAGCTCCTCCAAAAGTGGGACACAAATGTCTAGTCCTTGTCTGACATAATATTTCACGGTACCCCATGCAATTTTATAGTCTCTGCGAGAAAAATTCTAGCATACTACTCAAAGATGAAATATGTCGAGTGCGGTAAAAAGTGCGCCACCTTCGTCAATCTGTCGATAATTACCTAAATGGAATCGTACCCCCTCTGTGATGTAGGTAGTCCAGTAATAAAGCCTATGGAGATGATTTCTCATTTCCACATCCAAAGTCTATAATACCCTGCAAGATGCTGATGGTCCACCTTCACCAGCTGACAAGTAGCACACTTGGACACAAAATTTGTTATGTCCCTCTTCATCCCGGCCTACCAATACTGACATCGCATATCATGGTACATCTTATCCCCTTCGACATGTACCATTAAGTGTGAACCGTGAGCCTTAGACATAACGGCTCGCCTCAACTCCTCATCATATGGGACAACTAATCTACCTGGGAATCTCAATCCACCATCCGACCAAATAGAATAATGTTCGCTCCCTCAGCTAACAACTGTCTAACTCGCTCTTGGAAAAGTTGATCTCCTGCCTGTGCCTTCATTACCCAAATAACTATTTAGATGCAATGATAAGAATTTCCATAAATGCACGGGTCAAGTCGGCATCGCCGTGAAGTGATTTCCACTTCGTCTTCCACATTGCCGCTAACTCCAATATCGGCTTGCGTAATTTAGAGGCTTTTATTACCCTGTGTGGTGCAATTGAAGTGGATTTATCACATATCATTTCTACTGACATATTTTAACAAGTACATCGAGTTCTGTGTATTTTTATTATATTTTTCAAGTATTTCATGCATGTGAAGACAAGAGAGAAACCAAAATAAAGATATAAATGAAAAGAAGGAAATTCAAGGGTTGTAATATAATTTTACATCTAGAATTCAGATGAGGAACCTAAAGAGAAGTCAAAGACCTCGATTTCACAAGAACATAGGAAGAAACAACATCAGAATCCGAGCCCCAGTTGAGAAGATATGATGATATGAAAATGAGAAGAATTCAAGGAAGAAAAGATAAAAATTTCAAGGTCCGAACCGGTTTGGTTCTCAAGCAAACCGGTTAGCTATTAATTGAAAATTTGGCCTCGCTACTGGAATTTCGAATCGGTTCTCCCATTTACGTGGCCATACCGAACCCATTCGCCAGCATCTGGACGAAATAATTTTTTTCCATTTAAAAAATAAAGTTGTACAAGATTAAAACTCTTAGAAAAATGTGGTGTTATCATTAAATTAGTATTGTAGATATATTTTAGATAGTTTTTACCTTAGAATGAGAGAGAGGAGAAGGCACCCTAGTTTTGATTCATGCACTAACGATATATTATTGTGGATCAATTTTCAAGATTTTAATTTCAAGTTTGTCTTCTCTATCTTGTTCTTTCATATTCTTCATATTTGCATGTTTTTATTTATTTTTTTGAGTTTCTAAGACTTCCATGTATGTTTATTAATAGTTTCATCACGATTTCCAAAACATGCAACACTAGAATTTCGGTTATTTGTCATGTAGCTTTGTCCGGCTAAGTTTTTAGCGGGTTGGGGTAAATGAACCCAACCTAGGTATTACGAATGGATTTAAAAGAAAATAAAATGTAATTAACAATTAAAAGATTTGAACTTTATCAAAATAAAGGTTGTAGGTCTTTTAATTCTATTTGATCTAGGTAACTGAAATGTTTAAAGGTGTAATTGACTTTTTGATAATTTATCATCCTCGTCAAATAAAAATTTTGATTTGATATTGTGATAGATAAAACCCGTATATGCCGAATGTTTATAATGTATTTGATGTTTATTTAAATTGAGAATTGGATTTTTGAAGTTTTTATATTCTTCATAATCACCGATGGTTCGGGGGAGTATACCGAAACTCCATATTCCCATATTAATTTAAAACTCGCTTGGTTATTCTTGCATACATTGTTTTTACTAATTTAATTAAATTGCATTAATTGATAGGAAAGTCACAAATTATCACCTTTTCCTTATTTCTCTGAGTCAACTGTAGGGTCAACCATTCTTCCTATTCATTGTCACGTTCTCTGTCATATTCCCTAAGTTCGACACCCGATTTCTTAGATTATTACTTAAGCGAACGTCTTGCACTTGAGTCATAAACACATGCATTAAAGACACAATTTTTAAGTCGCGTCAAGATTTTGGTACCGTTTTCGTCGAGTTAATCCAAAATTTGACTCTAATTCTTAAAATGCCAAAAAATATTATAAAATAAAAATTAAAAAAAAATTAGAAAAATAAAAAGTCAAAAAAATATAGAATCTCTCAAATCCTAACATGAAAAATACTCAACCAACTCCTTAGTTTATGCCTACCAGAATTCATGAAAATCCCATAGTAGAGTACAATCTCGACAACCCACACACTCCTCGTGTTCCACAATTTTAAGTTCGACCTCCTACACCACCTAATTCTATCATATCTCACACTTTGTGTCACACTTTTAGGGCATCGAGTGAGGATATCGAGTCATATGGAGAAAGCGCGAGGTCAGAAAATGTTATTTATGGTACGAATGAGGATGAGATACCGTATCGCCCCATAAGAGACCTTTTATATCCCAAGAGAACTATCATTATGGGATACATTATATTTTCATATAATACGGGGAAATTTCGTTATCGCAATGGGATGATTAGATTCTTCCCAGTTTCCACGAGTTCAAAGAGGCATGTGAAACTTTTAGCGATCAAGCGTGCACCCAAGATATCATTCTCCTTAAACTTTTTCCCTTCTCCCTGAAGGACAAGGCTAAGAATTGGCTATGGTCTTTGGCACCGAACTCGATTGGAACATGGAGAGATATGCAATCTAAGTTTCTCTTAAAATTCTTTCCCCAGCATCAAACCAATTTCATGAAAGCTCAAATTCAAACGTCTAAACAACACGATAATGGGCTTTCAATAAATATTAGGAGCAATTTAACGAGTTGCTTAATATGTGCCCACACCACGAATTTGAGAAGTGGGGACTTATCTCCTTCATTCATCAAGGGTTAAACTTAAGTTCCAAACAACTCGTGTAAACTATGTGCCGAAGGCAATTTCTCACGTTAGATGCAGATGATACCGAAGCTCACCTTAAGTTTGTCACCGAGACTACTCAAGCGTGGGACAAATCCGATATAATTTCCTAAACTCAGGGTCGATAAAAATCCATAACTCCTTATGCATCCTAACTCTATCAATTGTATAAGGAAGTTTAGTTAAAACTTCAAGTCAAACAACTTGCTAAAAGATTGGAAGACGTAATTGAATCATAAGGAAGAGAAACATCTGACTCCACTCGAGCATTGATAGAGAAGGTGTATGAAATTTCTGAGGTGAGATATTCAACGAAGGAATGTCCGATGATACCGCCTACAAAACCATGCTTCAAGAGAAAGTGGAAGCGGTAGGAGTGTTTAAGGGTAATTTTAATGGCCATTATGGGAATTCTCACAACCCTTCATGGAGGAACCATCCTGGTTTTAGTTTTGGGAAACAACATGTTGTATTGAATCCTAATTCATACGTTGTCCATCTTTCACCACCATTTTTGAATTTCCAACAAGCCCAACTAAATGTGAGCTCATTTCTACTAAGTGACCTCCCACAAAAGTTTAAAGATTCGAGTGCACCTACCCTTTCATGCATCATTGGAGAGAACCCCACTGAGAGAGCCTTATTAGATTTATGGGCGAGTGATAATATTCTCCCTTACTCCATTTATAGGCCATTAGATTTGGGCAACCTCAAGCCCACTAAGATCACTCTCTAACTCGTGGACCATACCGTAAAGATACCTCGGGGGATTATTGAGGACGTGATAGTCCAAGTGGACACTTTCTACTTCCTACTAGATTTTGTTATTTGGGACAGGGAGCCGTCCTTCCCCTCTAGTAATCATGTTCTCGTTATCCTTGGACTACTATTCTTAAATATGGCTAACGGATTGATTAATACTGAAAATGGGAAAATGCAACTCACATTCGAGAACATGACCCTTAAAATAAATATCTTCAACATCACCCAGCAAGTGGGTGATAAGGATGAGTTTCATGCGGTGGATATTATCGAGGAGGTAGTAGATGAGCACATAGAGGGTTATATTGGTAGGGATTTGTTAGGAGCGTGTCTTAGTTCGGGTAGTGAGAGTGATGGGACGTACAGTGATTACGACATGGAGGTAGGAGAGTTTAGAGTGATCTTAGACGAGAGAGCGACGGATGAGGACGTGAGAGATGTTAATTGGGTTTTAAGATTTGAGGAATTACCACCGATGGAGTCATGCATGATTCCCTCCGATGAGAAATTTCCCACCCTCAAATTAAAGAAACTACCCTCAAATGTAAAATATGCTTATTTGGGAGAGGATGAGACATTTCCCGTTGTTGTCTCCTCGAGCCTAAATAAAGAGCAAGAGGATAAATTATCAGCAATTTTGAGGAAGCACTGGAGTACTTTTGGTTGGATCATCACGAATTTGAAAGGTATAAGTCCCCTTATTTGTACCCATAAAACAAACCTCGAGGAGGACGTGTAGCCTCTGAGGGAGATGGAAAGGCGATTGAACCCCGCGATGAAAGATGTCATGAGAAATGAGATTATTAAGCTATTAGACGCAGGCATCATTTACCCCATTTCGGATAGCAAGTGGGTGAGTCCTATCCAAGTCATCTCGAAGAAGTTGGGGATAACCGTGGTTGAAAACACCAAGGGTAAGCTAATTCCACAACGCACCACAATTGAGTGTCGCACTTGCACTGACTACCGAAAGCTCAATGTCGGTACGAAGAAAGATCATTTCCCCTTATTGTTTATCGACAAAATGCTAGAGCGAGTATCGATCCACCCATTCTATTTATTTCTCAACGGTTCTTCCGAATATAACCAAAATAAGATGATGTGCTTGATTAAGAGAAAAACATGTTCCATTATCTTTTTGACACGTTTGCTTACAAATGTATGCCCTTTGGATTATTTAATGCACCCGCGACCTTTTAAAGGTGCATGATTAGTCTTTTTAGTGATATAGTTGAAAGGGGCTTGAAGTTTTCATGGATGACTTTTGTAATACCCCGTAATTTTGTGGATTTTAATTATGAGATTAATTAATTGAAATTGCCTTTAATTATGGGATTAATAAAATTAATTTGGGATAATTAATTGAAAATTAATTCAGATTTAAATACTAGCGAGATGAGAGTTGGTATTTGATTTTGATAACAATGTTGAATGTTACAGAGTGAATATGGTAATATATGATTATTGAATTTATTAATATTATCGCGAGTTATAAATACGACAGTTTCGGTAATTAAGTTGGGACGCGCATGACAGTCGCGTAAGGAATCAATTTAAATGGATTTCAAAGTAAATTGTAATTTTATCATCTGTATGGCCATTTTTAGTGTGCCAACGTGTCCAAAAGGGTCGAGATAGTCAAAAAATACTAGTCGGGGGTTTAGTTTTGGTCCCGGGGAATTTTTATGCCAAATCGGTGACCCGAGAGGGTATTTTATTCATTTTAAATTTTGATGAATAGTGACCTGCGAAAATTAGGTTTTGTTTATCATCCAACCTTAGGTCCATTAGGGCCATTATTCGTCAAAAACCAAGTAGTGGGCAACGTGATAAGAGATGAGAAGTTAAAAAGGTTTCCAAGACCATAACCACCACACACCACCACTATCACCGGATTTGTGATCGAAAAGAGAAAGAGAGCCAACCTTTATCGTCATCAAAGGATCAGAACATCAAATTTCTAGGCAAGTGATTTAATCCATTAATATTCAGCAAATAATTTATCCATGATAGAGTAGGATTTGATGATAGCCACGAAAATATTGAAACTTGTGAAATTTGGAGATGAAACCATAATTTTGGGTAGGATTTATATGTTGTTTTGATTCTGGAAGTATCTCGTTAACGAAATCATAAACTATTCATAGTTAATTATGAATTTATGTTGAGATGTATGATGATTCTTGAAGAAAATAGAAATATAGGGTTTCTTATGATAATAGGATGATTTGATCCAAGAAATGTCTAATTGATGTTGATTTAAGAATTCTAGAACGTTAATAATCATATATTTCGGTGGTATGATTACGTAATATGTTTACTTTAGGATTTCACATCCTATAATGAAGAATATGGACAAAACTAGGACTGAAAACAAAGAAATTTGAGACCTGCACCTGCTTGATTGATCGATCGACATTCATAGGTTGATCAATTGATTGAGCTTGATCGATCGACATTCATAGGTCGATCGATCGACCTCCCCAAAAACTGTGATATTTTCCCCTTTTTGGATTTAAGCGATTCCGACCATTGAAAGTTGTAAGTGGGGTCTATGTGAATAAATTAGGATTTTAGGGGGACCAATAGGTATGTAATTGAAACTCGAACATATTAGAATTGGTTTGGAATGTAGTGTTGAACTTGCGAGTGTCCGATGAGTAATTTACCATTATAAGTTGCGAGAGCATGACTTAAATTCGTATGAGTGATAAGTTAGGATTAGGGACAGAAATATGGACCTCGAAGGACGGAATTGACATTTGGGATACGTAGGAGACTTAGTAACCTTTCGGGATAGGTTTAAATACTCAAAACTATACGGTGTGCAATTTATCGACAAAACATGTTATGTATGAGTCAGGATGATATTAGCGTACAAATAATACTGAGGGTATAGGTCTGGAAATATACCTTTAATAATGCGATAATTACCTAAGTTGTGTGAATCCTTAGTATATGGACTATTGTATGTATGACATACCTACCATACTTGCTATCACGAGAGGTTAGCTTTCGAAAAAACACCATCTGATCTTTGTGTTCCTACGGGGGGATTTAGATTGGTACCTTAAGGACATAGGGTTGTGGATGACTTATTTGTGAGTTGATAAGTCAGCTGACCATGGGAGCATAGGTATGTACGTAACGTATGGCTATGTGAACTATGTTCGCCTCCAATATGTGTGATTTTATTTATTGAAACGGTTCCTGAGCGATTCAGAACACGTAGTCCTTATGTACGCGATGTACCGGGATCCGATAGCAGAGTATGCGTGCACCGCAGCTTAGCCTAGGGGTGCCATATTTGAATATATATGTTGAGAATGATATACTTGTACTTGTAACTGACTCACTGTTAAATTGTGAATGCGAATAATTGTGATATTTGAGTGGGATTAAAAATGTGAGAATCCATATCGTACTTGATGTAATACTCTGATTAATATGAAGTTGAGATTTATGAGGAATATATTAGAATAATACGAATAGACCCCTATATTATAATGTCAATACATGAAGTGGTACATACTAGCTAGTTAGCGGCATAACTAGGATGGGTTAAAGGTATACATTAGGCGTGCACATTAGTTGAGGGGTGAGGAACTCATGCGAGATCACGTAACTAACATAAATATATTATTTACTATTTAATGTAATTAAACACTTGCTATATTTTTAAACTGCTTTCACCTCGGGCTTTGACCCATTTGTTTTCAAGTCTATTTTATTGTAAAACCTTTTTAGGTGACCAGGCATAGGGACGCCAAGCATAGGAGTTCCATTACATTGACGTGTTGTAGCTGCTGTGGAAGTTACAGGATCTCGGTATTAGACACCTCCACATTCTGCACTTGATTCTATTTAGGGTTACTCATCTGTTAGGGCATGTTCCATTTAGAGATAGCATTTTCAGACTTTCAGTTTTATTTCAGATATTGGTTTATTTATTCAGACTCTTGTATGTGGATTTTATTTTACTCTGGTATTATTATTGGAGTGTTTGCTCCAGACTCAGTTTATTTCATTTCGTTGGTTATTCATATGAGATTGTTTATGCGATTGTTGGATGATGATTCAATTACTCAGTAGATTGTTAATTCAATTATTAGAATTTGGCATCTCTCTATTTAAATATTAGGTGGCTAGTAAGTAATTAAATATTTTCAACAGTGATGCCAAGATTAAACCAACTTGATATTCTGTATTAATTTAAGAAAGGAGTAGATACCCGATCTTTAATTCATCAGGGTGTCACAGGTGGTATCAGAGCATCAGGTTTTAGTGTCCTTTAGGATCTGTGAGGCTTATTATGCTTCCAGCGTAACTTTCTTTGATGTAGAGCCCTATGTTTAGGATTGTTGATTTCTTTGGTGAGATTTCATTTTCCTGCTATAATCTATATAATAGTAAATCTTAATTGCATTCGAGTGTGTTCCTGTGCCGAACAATGCAGTATATCAGGCGAGGGCAGTTGGATGGATAACAGGAGGCAAAGATCAGTTGAAGTTAAAAGGTATATTCAAGAATGATGATCGTAATTGAGGTCACCCTTATTATGGCACGGAAAGCCAGGATGGTAAACACAACATATGACTTTTAAGGACCGCTATAGTAGAAAGTGGAGTCAAATTAGACTTAGGAGAGAGTCAGATAAAACATTGAAGAGAACTAGCAGTGGAAATTCTAGGAATGTGGAGATCGTGCTTGTTAGCCAACGGAGGTAAAATACCCAAAGGCTTGGGCATATTTCGGAGTGTGGATAACCGGAAGTGAAATTTGGGGTAAAAAAATTTCTCGGTTCGTTGGACCAAATTAATAAAGGTAGGAGTCAACCATCACTTTTATAAGTGGAATTTTGTGTCAATGGAAGGATCTCAGGTACAGTTTAACTGTAAGTTCCTTCATCAGATGTGAACGTTATTCTGAACTCACACAAGAGGGTCGTTCATATGTCTATTTGTGAAAAGGAATTTAATTTATTAGTAAATCTTGCACCGAATGAAGTAGTTACAATTGAGAAGAGGGTTTTAAAGTGAGAAATTAACTCATAAGAAGAATTGTTAGCACTTATGGGGGAATTCTGCTTGGGTGATTAATGCAGATGGTGACAATGTTGTGTTTTGTCATTTTGGATGTTAACGCTTCCTTCTGCGGGAAGATACAAGAATCGAAGAATTTAGTCAGAAAGAAAGACTGGTTGAGACGGTGTTGGTGAAGCACTACAAAGAGGAGACCCATCAGGGGACCCATTTAAATGATTCGGATAGCAAAATATTTATCGAGAGATGGTGAATTCAGTAAGGGTTGTTGAAGCCAATAACGTATTCCTTAGGGCCATCAAAGCTAAATAAATAATAGAGGTAGACATCAGAGTCGAGACTACGAAAGTCCGAGAGAAGGACACCCTAACATGGTCAGTATGACCAGAGATAAGTGGAGCATGTATAGAGGTATTTTAGGGGGAGTGAAACCCGTGCGTTAAATTTTTTTCGAAGCGAGTAAAGGGATAAGGGTATGGTGCCTAGTAAGGGAAATTGTTATGGAAATTTTTGATTTGGTACGAACATGCGTGTTAAGTCCAGGAACATTTGAGCAGCTAGGGCGATTGGCAAGTTAGAAGTATGAGTTATATCCTCAGATGATGATGCGTATTGTATGTGACACTAATGAGTTACTACATCTTTATTATTACTAGATCCGTATATGAGACAAGTTTAGTGCGTATATCGATGACGTTATTATTATGCGAATATTTTCCCTGGTATAGCGGGGTTACCTTTAGTGATATCCGTGGAGGATGAATGGGTGCATCAACAGTGGTATATACTGTATTGAAATTACTTGTTTTAGTGATGTGTCATACGAGTATGATATTATCCTGATTATGGTTTTATAATAATGATTAAACCGATAGTGTGCGGATATTGCAAGTCTATTGGGGTTACTACCTTAGTGTAGAATGTTTTGTTCTGGTGAGACCTCATCTGCGAGAGGTCCGGGCTCGCGTTTATATATTTATACATATGTGTATATATATTATAGAGACTTCGAAAGGAATAATAGTCTCGGATATTTGATCCCGGTATGTGTAGGGACTTTATTGATATGATTCGGAGTGTATTTGGTTTACTGTTCAGCGGAAAGATTTAGCTGGTTATTATATTTAACGCTCAGGACATGGTAAAAGGAAGAGTGCATTGTTATATCACCCTTTAGAGACGTGGAAGTTAATACTCATAGTTGTATATCTGGGGATAGGATTTTGAGAGCCCCGACTATATTTGCATGATGTTTATGGAATGTGATTACCACCATTGTTAAGTGATAGTGTCTTTCAGAAGAAGTTCCTTATTTAAATATAATTCTGAAAGGAGATGTAACTTTGTTGTCAAGAGACGGGAATATAGGGGTACCCGCTATAGACTTAGGGCCTAACGTATTTCGATGATCGAGAATGCTAGGTAGTAGTGTATCGGGGGGTTCCATGTTTGGATTTCACTTTGCGAGACATCCCACGCATGAAACTTAGAGTAAGGTTGGTAGTAGGGAGATGTTTGTCCATTCATCCATGAGTTCGGTACCTCAGTCGTTATGGAAGTATGTAGTTATAACTAAAAGTTAAAAGATAAATTACGATATAAGGCCAATAGATCTAGTTGCGTGGTGAGGAAGTACTAAAAAATTTATTTTATTCTGGCATGCTGAAGGATAGAATGATGTTTAGGAGGATTTAGAATTTCAAATTCGGGGGTGATTGAGAGCGCACAAGTGGTATAGCCACATTGCGAATGCAGGGGAAATAAAGAGTTTGGAGTATGTATGAGGCGCATATGATGTTTAAACCCATATGCACGGTTTATAGGAGGTGTAGACACCCTGGTTTGATAATGTAAGAATCACCGGAAGAAGAGACATAGAGATTGGTGAAATTTATGCTCATGGGACTAATATGAAAAAATGGAAGTGGTTGAGTGGACTAAGCGTCATGGGAAGAACGACAGTCTATATATTCATGTCCAATCAGTGTAGCACTCCCAAACTTGGTTGAAAGGCAGTGGGAAGCCATTTATAAAGGGGGTATCTCTTGAGAAGGCAAATAATTAACCATTATGGACAAATTGGAGCGGATTTCTACCCAGTAAAATATTGAGAGTGACTTGTGCATAAATAGAATGCTGATGTCAATAAGGTATAAAGAGTCTAGAAGTGCACATCGTGGTGAAAACTTTTGGTATGCACCGAGGGAAGAAGAGGGTCATTAAGTATCACTTAATGGGAAGAATTATAAGTGAAAGTCGGTGTTGAAAGAGGCATAGTAAGTAGTATATCGATTGGAGTAAGAGGATCAACCATAAAATTTTGTATAAAGCTGACGATTCCAGTAATGGAAGAGTCAAGTTGGTAAATTTCTTCGTGGGGTTTCCAACCTCTAGATGAGTCAAGAGTCCCTTCGAATGAGTGGAACAGGTTGTCCAGTCTGAACTAGGATGAGATCCTTGAAACCCACCTTGAATATGGAGTATCGGGAAGTAGTGGGGATAACACTTCATTTTGAGCAGGTTGTATCACCTATATCCGAGGAGTAGGTGCAAGGTGATTGACGATTAGTGGAGCTGTATGAAAGTAATTTTGGACTCATTGCAATCTTTTAATTTCCACAATGGGTATAACTAGTAAGTGAAGTATAATATGGTAATGGGGACAGGATATTACCTAATATTATAGTTATGTGAAAGAACCTGTACCTATTTATAGTGGACAAGGTGCCTACTAAGTTTTTATGTAGATAAACCTTACTATCCTTCCTTTGGATGTTTAAATGTGAGTGGATTATTAGAGTTTTGGATCAGTCAGAAGTTAGAGTCCAATGACTAAAATGGGGTAACCACAAACCGTCTTAGGTGGCTTTTTACTTTTGTAAAAGTTACACTACTGGGAACAGAGATTTGAAAAATGGACAAGAGTAGTCAGATGCTCTATGGTTTCTCCCAGGATGGGAGTTTTGTGTTTATATAAACTCGGGAGTTGATACGAAGTGAGGTGCGGCCTCCCAATAATATTGAGATAATGCGGACAATGATGTATAGGTTATTCTTATTCGAATGTTGTTTAGTAAGAACACAAGGTGAGGTACATTTAGGGTGGTCTGACCATATAACCAATAAAGTGTCGAGAACATTCAACAAGCTCGTTGTGAAGCAAGGGCTGTAGCGATTGAGCCTTAATTTGAATTATATTTTGAGTACTGGAGGATACCTAATTTTTCCAGCTATGCCTTACTTTTTCGAATTTCGGGATGAAATTCCGTTATTAGGGGGGAAGTATGTAATACCCCATAATTTTATGGCTTTTAATTATGAGATTAATTAATTAAAATTGTTTTTAATTATGGAATTAATTATATTAATTTAGGATAATTAATTGGAAATTAATTCGGAATTAAATACTAGCGAGACGAGAGTTGGTATTTGATTTTGATAACAATGTTGAATATTACAGAGTGAATATGGAAATTTATGATTATTGAATTTATTAATATTGTCGCGAGTTATATAATACGATATTTTCGGTAATTAAGTTAGGACGCGCGTGATAGTCGCGTCAAGAATCAATTTAAATGGATTTAAAATTAAATTATAATTTTATCATCGATATGGTCATTTTTATTGCCCCAACATGTCCGGAAGGGTCGAGATAGTCAGAAAACACTAGCCAGGGGTTTAGTTTGGGTCCCGGGGCATTTTTTGGCCAAATCGTCAACCCGGGAGGGTATTTTAGTCATTTTAAATTTTGATGAATAGCGACCTACGAAAATTAGGTTTTGTTTATCATCCAACCTTAGGTCCATTAGGGCCATTATCTATCAAAAACCAAGTAGTGGGCAACGTGAGAAGAGAGGAGAAGTTACAAAGGTTTCTAAGACCATAACCAACACACACCACCACTATCGTTGAATTTATGACCGAAAAGAGAAAGAGAACCAACCTTTATCGTCATCAAAGGATCAGAACATCGAATTTTCAGGCAAGCGATTTAATCCATTAAGATTTAGCAAATAATTTATCCATGATAGTGTGGGATTTGATGATAGCCATGAAAATATTGAAATTCATGAAATTTGAAGATAAAACCTTAATTCTGGGTAGGATTTATATGTAGTTTTGATTCTAGAAGTATCTCATTAACGAAATCATAAACCATGCATAGTTAATTACGAATTTATGAGGAGATGTATGATGATTCCTGAAGAAAATAGAAAAATAGGGTTTCTCATGATAATAGGATGATTTGATCCAAGAAAAGTCTAATTGATGATGATTTAAGAATTCAGGAACGTTAAGAATCATGTATTTAGGTGGTATGATTACCCAATATGTTTACTTTGGGATTTAACATCTTGTAATGAGGAATTGGGATAAAACTAGGACTGAAAACGAAGAAATCCGAGACCTGCACCTGCTTGATCGATCGATCGACATTCATAGGTCGATTAATCGACTAGGCTCGATCGATCAACATTCATAGGTCGATCGATCGACTTTCCCAGAAATTGTGATCTTTTCCCCTTTTTGGATTTAAGTGATTCCGACCATTGAAAGTTGTAGGTGGGGACTATGTGAATACATTAGGGCTTTAGGTAGACCAGTAGGGATGTAATTAAAGACCGAACATATTAGAATTGGTTTGGAATGTAGTGTTGAACTCACGAGTGTCTGACGAGTAATTTAGTATTATAAGTTGCGAGATCATGACTTAAATTCATATGAGTAATTTACCTAAGTTCTGTGAATGTTTACTATATGGACTATTGTGTGTATGACATACCTACCATACTTGCTATCACGGGAGGTTGGCTTTCGAAAAAGGACCATCTGATCTTTGTCTGCCTACGGGGGATTTAGATTGGTACCTTAAGGACATAGGGTTGTGAATGATTTATTTGTGAGTTGATAAGTCAGCTGACCATGGGAGCGTAGGTATGTACGTGAGCCATGGGTATGTGAACTATGTTCGCCGCCAATATGTGTGATTTTGTTTATTCAAATGGTTCCTGAGCGATTCGAAACACGTAGTCCTTATGTACATGATGTACTGAGATTCGATAGCAGAGTATGTGTGCACCGCAAATTAGCCTAGGGGTGCCATATTTGTATATATATATGTTGAAAATGATATACCTATACTTGTAACTGACTCACTGTTAAATTGTGAATGCGAATAGTTGTTATATTTGAGTGGGATTAAAAATGTGAGAATCCATATCGTAATTGATGTAATACTCTGATTAATATGAAATTGATATTTATGCGGAATATATTAGAATAATACGAATAGACCCCTATATTATAATGTGAAGACAGGAAGTGGTACAGACTATTTAGTTAGCGGCATAACTAGGATGGGTTAAAGGTATACATTAGGTGTGCACATTAGTTGAGGGGTGAGGAACTCATGCGAGAGCATGTAACTAACATGTATATAATATTTGCTCTGTAATGTAATTAAACACTTGCTATATTTTTAAACTGTTTTCACCTCAGGCTCTAACCCGTTTGCTTACAAGTCTATTTTCTTGTAAAACCTTTTTAGGTGCCCAGCCACAGGGATGCCAAGTATAGGAGTTCCATTACATTGACATGCTGTAGCTGCTATGGAAGTTATAGGTTCTCGGTATTAGATGCGTCCACATTCTGCACTTAATTCTATTCAGGGGTACTCATCTATTAGGGCATGTCGCCTGTTTCCATTTAGAGATAGCATTCTCAGACTTTCAGTTTTATTTCAGATATTAGTTTATTTATTCAAATTCTTGTATCGGGATTTTATTTAACTCTGGTATTATTATTGGAGTGTTTACTCCAGACTCAGTTTATTTCATTTCGTTGGTTATTCATATGAGATTGTTTATGCGATTGTTGGATGATGATTCAATTACTTGTTAGATTGTTAATTCAATTATTAAAATTTGACATCTCTCTATTTAAATATTAGGTGGCTAGTAAGTAATTAAACCTTTTCGACAGTGATGTTAAGGCAGAACCAACTTGATATTCTGTATTAATCTAATAAAGGAGTAGCTACCTGGTATTTAATTAGTCGGGGTGTCACAACTTTTGTGTCTTTGGCCCCTCTTTTGACTTTTGTCTTGCTAATATTGAAAAAGTGCTAGCCCGTTGTGTGGAAAATAACATAATACTAAATTGGGGGAAGTGCCATTATATGGTTACCGAAGGAATAGTTCCTATCCACATAGTGTTGTCCAAAGGTATTGAGGTTAATAGGGAGAAAGTAGATGTCATAGACAATCTTCCCCATCCTAAGTCACTAAAGGATGTGCGCTCTTTTTTGGGCCATGCGGGTTTCTATCGAATGTTTATTACGGACTTTAGTTCTATCGCTAAGCCCATTATGCAAGCTCCGGATTGGTCCCTTCCATTTGAGCTCATGTGTGTTGGGAGTGATTATGTTATGTGTTGATAGAAATTGCTTTTGTATGTATATTTATCATTGTTATACAAGCTACTTCTTATCAAAATCCTTATGTACCTACAAATATAATAAACTCAAGTGTAGAGTGGTAAGTAAGGATGTCAATCCACTTTCTAGGGAGTAAGCTAGAGACAAATTCAATTGTAATTCACTTTTTATTTTCTTTTTGTGCTTTTTCACTTTTTCTAATTTTTTTAGCTTTTTTAATATTAAAACAATAAGGTGGGGTGATGATTTGAACTAAACTAAACTAAAATGAAAATAACTAACTAGAAAGTTACTAAAATGAATAATCCAGTCTAAACTAAAATAAAAGATAAAGTGAGGTAAATAATTGTGAGAATAATCAAGGAATGGGATTACACCACAAATTTTAGTTATTCTAATTAATTAATTTAATTATTTGAATACTCCCAAATTAATATCAAAATTACAAACCAACTCTCGTTGCAAGTGTAATTATAATAGTAATCTTTTAGAAAGTTAATTTTAACACCCCACAAC